>OZ024908.1:47681125-48332596 GCA_964017125.1 Flabesymbios commensalis
AATTGTAAATAAAAATTAAACTTTGCTTATGACTAGCATGATATATGAAAAAAAACTTAGTGTAGAAAATATTAAAATAACAAAGTGGTGACTGTTCCATGAACCTATTAGAAGTACATGTAATCTTCATCTATATTATATCTGACCAGCAGCTGAGTAGATTATTTCCTTCAATACTTTCACACAAGATCATATCGCCACTTTAAAATTTAAAACGGTAGATACACCCTTTCAATTCCAAGGGGAAGATTTTGTTATTGACAGTCATTCTTATGTATTGCACACTCATATCACCAGTTTATCTAACACCCAATTAAAAACAGAGTTTCTAACATAATAGTTGCCATGTCATCAAAATCTTATAGTGGTGACAGCAGAAATGGTGGTAAAGCGGTGGTAAAGTCCTTGTTCCACCAGAATATGAAATGCGTTGCACTACTATAGAACATAAAATAAACATATCGTAAGCTACTGATTAGCTAAACCTAATCCTCATCACTGTCACTTTCAACTACTGCACTGTCATCAGACAACACTTCTTCCTCTGATGAACCTGCTACATCGTCATCACTTTCTAATGTATCATCTTCCTCTGCTATGTCTGTTGGGATAATTGGACCTTGACACAAGATGGGCACAAGTTTCCCATTGTTTTCAGTCTATACGTGACCATTAATTGCCAGAGGACTATTTTGCTTAGGAATATGGGCTAATCTCCAAATTCCAGTCTGATTTACTCGTCTAATATGCTGAGACAATGTCTTTCTACATGGTGTAAATTGGCTGAGGTAAATATTGCGCTCGAGATTAATGCACTTCTACTTCAAAATAGAGTAGCGAAGATCATGTACACTCTTATGACGACTTTTTCCATAGAATGGCACATGTAAACTCTTCTAGGTCGATCACCATGTCATCAGAAATATGCCAAACATCAAGTTAATTTACATCTTGAAATCTCACTGTCTTCTGACTCCGTTTTATTGGTTTAATTTTCCCCACGCGTGAATGCGCAAAGAGACAGAAATGCAGTGCAGAGCTTCCATCATTGTTGGCTATGTGAATTACAATCAGAAGCCTTCTTGTGTTGTCTGAGCCAGTATCAAACGAAATAGTGATGTCTAACTTGAAAGCATGGTGCAGCAATATGAAAAACACATCACTGTCAGAACTGCGAATGCGAACTGTATCATAGCCTTGCTCTTATGCATAGAGACAGTATCAGTTTCTTTTTGATTTGAGAACAATGATGTAATCTCAGTTTTATTAACTGTTGTTCCATCTTCAGACGCAAGAAGGTAGCAGTTACCATGAGGGACAGTTATTAATTTTTTCTATGCAAGTTTTGGAGCAAATTAATGAGAGCATCAAACATCATTCATAACATCAACTAACTGTGATTTGTTCTCAGTGTTCATCAGAAATGTCTTCCAATCAGCTGGCTTTTTTGCAATGGCCCACTTATGATCAATGTATCACTGGTACCAAGCATCTGTCTCCCCATTTGCTTAATCGAGCCTTCTGTGCTAAAGATAATGTCGCCACTCCTTGGTATGCTGTCAAATATTGCACGTGCAATGAGATAAAGAGTTGCTGGTGTTGTTTGCCATAACAGGGAAGAAAGCATTGTCATCTTGTATGACCAGAGTGCTGCTTAAATCACTTGGGACTGGTACATCACTCACATCCTGGACAAGATACAACCAGCACATTCAAAGGCGTAGGGAAAATTAAACCATAAAACTGATCCAGAAGACTATGCGATTTCAAGATGTACTCTGTAAATTAGGAGATGTTTGGTATATCTCCGATGACTTGGTGACCGACCTAGAAGAGTTAACATGTGACATGTATCACTACTCTATCTTGAAGCAGAAGTGAGCAATATTGACTTCAGCCAATTTCCACTATGTAGAAAGACATTGTCTCAGCATATTAGACGAGTAAATTATCAGACTGGAATTTGGAAATTAGCCCATATTCCTCAGCCATATATTCATTTAGCAATTAATGGTCACGGATGGACTGAAAACAATGAGAAACTTGTGCCCGTCTGGTGTCAAGGTCCGATTATCCCAATAGATATAGCAAAGGAAGATGATACATTAGAAAGTGATGACGATGTAGCAAGTTCATCAGAGGGAGAAGTGTTGTCTGATGACAGCGCAGTAGCTGAAAGTGACAGTGATGAGGATTAGGTTTAAATAATCAGTAGCTGATTATATGTTTATTTTATGTTCTATGGTAGTGCAAATGTGTTTCATATTCTGGTGGAACAAGGACTTTACCACCATTTCTGCTGTCACCACCATAAGAATTTGATAACACGGCAACTATTATGTTTGAAATTATGTTTTTAAATTTAAGTTAGATAAACTGGTGAAATGAGTGTGCAATACATAAGAATGATTGTCAATAACTAAATTTTCCCCTTGGAATTGAAAGGGCGTATCTGCCGCTTTAAATTTCAAAGTGGCGATATGATCTTGTGTAGAAGTACTGTTTTTTTGCAATGAAGGAAATATTCTACTCCGCTGCTGGTCAAATCTAATATGGATGAAGATTACATGTAATTCTAATTGGTTTATAGAACAGTCACCAAGTTATATTTTAAGGTTAGTTTTTTCTGTGTTCTCACTAAAATACACAAAAATGACCGGAAAGCCACGAAAAATACGTTTATCTACCTGTTTATGAATTATGTACAAGACAGAAATATTTTTTATTGGGATAATTGGATTCTTCATCCCAAAAAACATATGTATGGACACCAAGTTTGTGACTCTAACTGCATTAGAACTCAAGTTATGGCACAAAACGTGATTTCCAAATTTCAATGGCGGCCGTTTTGAAATGGCCTAAAATAGGTAGTCCATCCGATTTGTATTTGATGGCATCGACTTTTGATATTAGGGGAGGTCTAATGAACAAAAAAAACTTGGTCTCAGACTGTCATGGGTGGGGGGTGCACAGTAACCCTATCTGGCCCATGGACTAACACAAAAAATGACCGAAAATGCACGAAAAATACGTTTGAACAGCTGCTTATTAATTTTCCACAAGACAGAAATATTTTTTTATTGGCATAATTGAATTCCTCGCCCCCAAAAACATATGTATAGACATCAATATTGTAACTCTAACTGCCTTAGAACTCAAGTTATGGCACAAAACGTGATTTCCAAATTTCAATGGCGGCCATTTTGAAATGGCCTAAAATATGTGGTCCATCCGACTTTTATTTGATGGCATTGCCTTTTAATATTGGGGGAGGTCTAATGAGCAAAAAAAACTTTCAAAGGTGGAGGGTGCACAGTAACCCTTTCTGTCCCATGGACTAACACAAAAAATGTTCAAAAATGCACGAAAAATACGTTTGAATAGCTGTTTATAAATTTTCCACAAGACAGAAACATTTTTTATTGGCAAAATTGAATTCCTCACCCCCAAAAACATATACATAGACACCAATTTTGTGACTCTAACTGCCGCAGAACTCAAGTTATGGCACAAAAGGTGATTTCCAGATTTCGATGGCGGCCATTTTGAAAATGGCCCAAAACAGGTAGTCCATCCCAACTTTTTTTTGATGGCATCGACTTTTGATATCGGGGGAGGTCCAAGGAGCAAAAAAAACTTGGTCTCAGACTGTCCTGGGGGGGGGGTGCACGGTAACCCTATCTGGCCCATGGACTATTTGTTTGTAGGGTTACGCTGTCATTTGTAGGGTTACTCTATCTAGGTGGGCTATGAAAAATCATCACAATACTGCAATTTTGACGGCTCATTATATTATTTAAACACATGTGTGTTCTTCTGTATTATACTGCCCGATATCAAATAGATTTACCACGCTATAATTAACTTCACATAGACCATTGAACAAAATATCTAGTTTGTCAAATAATTTTATGTATTTCCAACTGGTGAAGTCAGACAGTGATTATGTCGCTATTGTATCACACACGTTTTAAAATACCACTTGTTTAGGCTTGCTTGTATATATTATTTTTGATTTTAGATAAAGGTCTCGCAATGCCAATTAAACACGTATTGTGTTATACAACATAGAAGCTATTTGTGAAATTGGTAACCCTACGAATACACACAGTGGTGAACTCTTTTAGATGCTAGATATGTTTAAATTAATATTTCCAATATTTGTAATACACATAAGAATACACGTTAGATATATTTTTGATATGATGTATAACAAAGTATATTAACAGTAAATTAGCCTTTGCATTGGTAAGTTAAAATAATTTTCAAACGTTTTAAAAACGTTTATTTTATTTTGTGGATAGAAATATTTATTAGCTTGTTGAGTTTTACACCTTTTAAGTGCTCACTATGATGTTAGCTTTATTCTTGGCCTGTTTTGCAATGAAAACAATATATATTTTTTAATCATTTAACGTTTTTCTCTTGTAGATAGTAACCCTACGAATACCTAACATTTGTATAACCCTACGAATGACAATATCATCAGTCTTTGGTGGCTCTTCTATTACATAAGAATATTTTAAATGATATTGTCACATATTGCCATGTCATGACATGATAATGCATCATAGATATTCAATTAGCTCCTGTATTCCCCACACCTACACAGTGAGATATAGCACTGTGATAATTTGTAGGATATATTAAAAATTCAAACATTGCTAACGTTTCAAGATATCTATGTTAACCACTAAAATCTGACTGTCACGTACACTGTACCTTGGTTATTCTGTTAGACAAGGTGGTAAACCCCATGTCCTTTCATAGAATTCCACAGCTGCCGTTTCTTTATTTAAAATTCGTAGGGTTACACATATTAAAAAATGTAAGAAATTAAAAAAATGGTAAAATTTTCCAAAACGTTACCTTGCCCATATTATACATTGGTACCACAAGTGTATTCGGAGAAAACATCTTGTGTTAATCTGTAGTAGTATTTGTTTTCTAGAACATGGAAGCGCATTTGTATGGTTACAAAAACGCACTTTAAATTATTGCACCTATTTTGCTATTACCAACATTATTTTGTGGACATGCTCCACAATAAATTCGGTTCAGCAAATAAACAGCAAGCACAGCTCAGGTCATAGATATAATGTGTAAAATATTTCTATTGTGCATTATTGATTTACTCAGATATCATAACACAAGCTGTATTCGTAGGGTTACACGAGTTTTAAATTTTCAAAAAATATGAATTAAAAAAATTCAAATTTACAAAAGCAAAAAAAGTGTTGGCTATTGATTAGGTGCAGGTGCCGCGCTTCAGAATGCGTAATATAAAGGCGCTGTTTATTTTGAATATTGAGAAAATGAACTTTTTCAAAAAAAGGTCCAAATGCATCACTTTCGTGGGAATCGACCATATACATATATCTATTCCTGTATACACATATATTATGTACACACAAAAAAAGAAAATTCATAAATTAAATTAGAGCGAGTAAAACATATTGTATTATTAAGTGAATATAAAATCAAGACAGCGTCGTATTACAAAATACGGAAATGATTACATGTGATATATTATTTCGATGATTCCATTAGAAACATGAGCAAAACTAATATTGCAGTTATATAATGACTATATCCATATGTATATATATATATCTAGCAGCATTTTTGTGTATGTGTACACAATATATATTATACATTATGTACACATACAAAAATATAAAATTCATATATTATGCACGGAAATGTGTACATGTCATCACATGTACAGAAATGCGATTTTGTTTTTAATTTTGAAATATTGTAAACATCTTTTTATGTGTGTTTTGTATATATGTTGAGGGCCCAATGCAGATGAGCTATAATAAATCTAGCCTGTGTCAGCGTCTTTCTCTACAATAAAAAATAAATAAAAATTATATTTGTATTTGTGGGGTTAGCGTCTCACCATTCGTGACTGCTCGGCTTTCCCCGACGACTGACGAGTGGCCAGGGACTGCCAAGCCTCGTTCTGATTAGCCCACGCCACGGATCGAGCGCACCTTCAGCCAAGCGCGCCTCCAGTTAACTCGTTGCCACTGAAGCAGACGGACGTCCCGTCGTGAGCTCAGGGGTTTAGCCGCATGGCACTGATCGCCGCACTGCACTTGGGAACTGTGTATTGTGTGAATGTCTAGCCTTCAATAAGGTGAGAAATACCTGAAGAATGATTTAATGAGAATTGCTTAATCCCGTCGTCCCGATGTAGGAGTTGATGGAAGATGGTGGAACGTAACACTTCAACATATTCATGTCAGCAACACGATCAATACACCACTACCCCCCCATATTGGTGACCCGACGTTGAACGTAATCACAGCTTCATTCAAGCATATTGCTTTCACTAAGCAGCCAAGCCACACTGCAAAACCATCGATTTTGAGCCAGCAAGGATAGTCTTAAAATTAGGGGATTTTTTCACAAGATGACACATCATTTTTTGCAAGGTACGTGGTGATTGTAGGTCAAAAATAATAATACGCCAGTGAGGTTAGTTAGAAAGGCTATCTGAACAGATGTTTTTGCGTTTTAGTTAAAACAGCGAAAAAATCGATAGATTTTCCTCTAGAAACCCACGTGGTTTTGAGAATTTTCAAGATGGCGGATTTTGCAGACATCCAGCCTAGACAAATTCATGTTAGACGGAATAGTCTACTTTTATAAATTATAACAGATTTCAATGTTATTTTCTCAATTACACCACTGCCGGCGACTGAGAGAATAATATTTTGAAATTTTTGTCTTTTAAACCGTTTTGACACCTCATTCGGGTGACGTGGTTTTGATGAGAATACCCGCCATATTTTTTGTGCTTACGCAAAATATTTTTACGGACTGAAATTATGCCACGACTCAGACAGCTTTTAAATAGGATTAGAGCCATGGTCTATAAATACACTGTGGTTAAGTGGTGGGGGTAACTGGAGTTACCATTAGCAAAAAATGGCTGACACAGCTACCGATTCGTTTACATTTTCATCTATTTTGTGTAGCTTAACATTCTCCTTTGCTCCATCGATTTGTAGGTGTATTAATATTATTTAACTGGACAAAACGGACATCATGGTAACCTCAAATTGTCGATAATTTACTCGTAATAGGTATACTAAATTTGCTCAATAAGAATGGTAACTGCCAAGCGTGTTGCTGGTAACTGCAATACTCAATGATATCATGCTACTGGTAACTGACAAATTATGTTGCTGGTAACTGATTTTCCAATGGTGCATCAAGGAGACTCACATTTCGGACAACTTTAAATAAGTGATTTAAAGGGAAGGGAATTAATTTTTTTGTGGATATAAAGCTGAAAGATTAAATTTTGTTGAGAAAAAAATCAATCCTGCTGATTGCAAAATCAATTTTGTTGTTCCATCAGACCTGATTTTAGCTAAACACTCGGCAGTATAGTAGACATCGTGTATAGACGATCTCCGGTATACACTATTAGAACCCATCAATTACCATTAGCCTAGGAACCTTATTGAATTTTGACAAAGTGTTGACGTAAAAATCCGAAATGACCGCCGTTTTAACCAAGGTCGAATATTAAATTGACATAATTTTCGATAGAATATACGCTGATTCATGATTTTGATATCTACCATATGCTTTTCAGGTATGCCCGACATAATGGTGTGGCCAGAAATTATTTTGGTCATTTCATTGGTTAGTAAAATCCAAGATGGCCTCCATTTCTGAAAGGTTAAGCTATTAGACCTTGGGCCCGACTGTACCCCCCTCCCACCTTGTCCACTTTTGTAGACCATATTTAAAAAAAAAACTTATTATGTACCACGTTACTTTCAGGTGGTCTGCAGATTTTCTATGCATGGACAAGAGGTCATCGAAGTAGGGTACCCTTGACCCTTAGGGTGGTATAAAATTAAATAGGTCGAAACCTAGGCCAAGTACACATGGTGACATGAGTAGGTGTTTGGGTTTCATAGGGGAGTTATCCCAAAGTCATGGTAAGGTCATCTCAAGGTCATCGAAGTATGGTACCCTTTACCCTTGGGGTTGTATAAGAATGTGTTTTATAACTAGGTCGAAACTCAAGCCAAGTACACATGGTGACATGGGTTGGTCGTGGGTTTCATAGGGGAGTTATCCCAAGGTCTTGGTAAGGTCATCTCAAGGTCATAGCAAAGACAAATCATCTCAAAAGGGTTGAGACTACATTATTTGACAAGCACTTCTAATAAATCGGTCGAAACCCAACCCAAGTACACATGATGACATCGGCTGGTGTTTGGTTCCATAGGGGAGTTACCCCAAGGTCATGTTGAGATCATCTCAAGGCCACAGCCAGGTGGAATCAGCTCAAAACAGCTGAAGATAGCTGATTTTGGTTGTTTTGACCATTATGTTCACTTGTAATGTCTATCATGGCTTGAATCATACCTAGATCCCAACACAGACCAAGAGACAGGTTACAGGGATAACATAAGAGTTGGAGGGTTTTTCACCCCCTCCCCCTTCCTTCATCCTTGTGTCAATACTGTGTGATATGGGAGAAATAGTCCAAATAACACACTGATGGTATATTTTGACCAATGGCCAATAAACATTGATTACATCTGATAAGGCCCAACCTAAATAAACATGTTGCAGTGGGACATAAGGGTGATTTGAAGGAGGTTTGAAAAAACTCTCCAACCCTCATGTTATCCATGTAACCCCTCGGGGGTGATTTGATGTAGGTCTGTGTTGGGATCTAGGTATGTCTAAGACATCATAAAAATTTCAATTGAACAAAATCTGCAGACCACCTGAAAGTAACTTGATACAAAGAAAAAAAAAAAAAATATGGTCTACAAAAATACCCAAGGGGGGGGGGGTTTCGACTTTCAGCCCATGGTCTATATAGGCGGGGGCCCTAGGGTAGTGGTTAGCACCGCTGCCTTTCACGCCAGAGTTCGGGGTTCGGTTCCCGGTCTCGGCGGTTTAAAAGAAACAAAAATGTTTCTTCCCCATCCACGTGTAAAACTCAGTATTGTGGGGAGCCTCCGTGACCGAGAGGTAGCGTGCTCGGCCTCAGACCGCCGGGGCTCGAATTTCGAATCCTGTGTCTGGAGGACAGTGTGATCTCATTCATCTCACCATCCTCAGGAGGTTCTCCTGGCCCAGTTTAGCCTATATATGCACAAAAGTGGCCAGATTCATTTCATTTCCCATGGTCTATATATAAATTACCATCATTTTCGACAGAAAGTACAGAAAAGCATAATTTTGATGTCTACCACAATGGGGTTTTCAGGTATGCCCGACATAGTGTGTGGTTGAAAAGTACATTAGACATTGTATTATGGGTAAAATCCAAGATGTAAACCAAAAAGTAACATATTTGTCAACAGAAGGGAAGCAGATTCGTGATTTTGGTAACAACCATCTAGGATTTTTATATATACACCCCTGTGACTGGCAAACATAATTTTAGACAGTCTATGTACCGAGATGGGAGTCATCAGACAAACAAACGGCCACCAGAAAGCCATGACAGGGAAGCGGTATTATTACCAAAAGATAAAGATATGTTTTCTCCTGTCACGGCCTTATGATCCATGTGGTACCCAATTCGGCTTCCTACTCCTCCTCCTCTGTTGCCGATTTTGTTTGTCTGATGGCCTCCATTTTGGTTTCTGGAATATGAAGTGTTTAAAATGGTTTCTGGATAATGCCACCAGGTGATGTGTATAAAAAAATCATATGGTAGACACTAAAGTCATGAATTCTATTCTGTCTAAAATTATTTAAAAAAATGTTCGACACGAAGTTTATTTGTTTTCAATTATATCCACAATAAAATGTTGAACTACCCTCTGGTCGCACAACTAGATCTGGCATACCTGGAAAACCGACGGCATACATCGAAATCGTGAAGCTCTTACTATTTTATCGATTTTATGATTTAGCTTCTATTTTATACAAAATTATACCAATTTACTGTTTCATCTTGCACAAATAGCTGCTATCTTGGATTTTAATAACAATCCAATGTCTAAAGTACTTTCCGACTACATCACTGTGTCAGGCATAACTAAAACACCAAGATCAAGAATCTGCATCAATTCTGTCATTATTATTAATAATTTATTGTTTTATCTTGTACAAATGGCGGCCATATTACCTTGGATGTTGACATTTTTCGGCGTCTTAAGTAGAAAATAATGTTGGGCTCTTAGGCTAGCTTTAATCAGGATATGCCACTGAGCCTTAAAAAATGGGGCTTTTATGCGCCCGATAACGATAAGCCTAAAATTTGATGCTAAGCTACCTGACTATAAGTACCTAAATAATTTAAAATAAATATAGTATTCTTTAAAGATCAAAAGAGACATCTCCGAAATGTTGTTTTTAGTATTACACATATATAACGACCCGGTGTTTGAAAGTAATCCCTATTAACTGCACAAACTAGATGAAAATGTAAACGAATTGGTAGCCGTGTCAGCCATTTTTTGCTAATAGTAACTCCAGTTACCTCCACCCCTTAATCACAGTGAAATACATCATTGTTAGGACTGTAGGTCGACATTTTATGACTGTAATCATAATTTTTATTTCAGTGGCAGCAGAGTTATTTTAATGTGAATTGGTAAGAGGCCGCCATTTTGGCAGCCAGTGACCCTAATCTTAGCTCAATTGGCTGCCGCATAGCCTCACGTGTTCCCCCTACCCGTCATGCATTGCGGCGTCACTCCATCGGCTCAGATCGGCATAATTAGCTTAAATTAAGCCACCATCTTGAATCAGCCGCGCACACGGCCAATGGCACTCACATGTCAAGGCCATATAGGCCTGCAAAGCGTCTGGAAATAAAGTTTAGTAAAGAATAAATTTTTCCAAAATATCTTTCTCAGTCAGAAAAGAGAGACTGATTTTATTTTAATATGTGTTACTTAATATTGCAAATAAGGTCACACATTGTGTGATATTTTGTGAATGAAAATTTGGTAGTCTACTTTTCCAGACAGTCACTTAGCTGCTAAATATGTTAATGAGTCATGAGCTGATGCTGCACGCCAACCGATCATATGCACACTGCGTGCACAGCGCACGGTAGTCGAGGCACACACTACCCGACAGTGTGCCGCTATGCATACAACCTGCACATCATACAAGCGTACAGTCTACATCGATGGGCACTAGTCTACATGCACTGATACAAATCGAAACGAGCGACTGATTCGGACGTCGATAAGAATAATTCTCAAGGTAAACATTTTTTTTTTTTAAAAAGGGATGTTCATTATGGGAAATATTCATCAATATATTTATTTAAGCAGTCTGTATAGACATCTGTCAATCA
The DNA here is from genome assembly GCA_964017125.1 of Flabesymbios commensalis. Taxonomy (NCBI): domain Eukaryota; kingdom Metazoa; phylum Annelida; class Polychaeta; order Terebellida; family Flabelligeridae; genus Flabesymbios; species Flabesymbios commensalis. Next base: position 47,692,434 of record OZ024908.1, read on the forward strand.
AAATTTCATTAAGTGATTCTATAAATTAGGGTCAAACTGTACACGCATAATACAGTCACACTCAGCCTATTTTTACGAGAACGAAATTTTCTCAGGATGGGCAGGATTTAATTATTTCTTATTAAATCTAAATTGAGACTTGACAGTTGAACTACGGCGACTACTTTGATACATTGTGTGTTTTTTGACTTGTGTTGAATTTTTTTTTCCACACGGGTCGAATTACCAGATATTATTACCGTATAGCTTAGAATAGCAATTTAGCATTTATTCTGGCATTTTTTGCATGCAGTTAACGACCTACAATCATCACAATTCATATGTTTAATGAAATACTATAAACCCTTCCACGCACACATTTCTGCATAGAGAGTTTTCATTTATTTCAGCAACCCCTGCACTCTACTATCCGCGAATCTAAATGGGCAATCTTCATAAATAGAATTATCACACATCTAGATTTTTCTCAAGCTAGACAACTTTGCACACAGTTTCTCACGTGGAGTGCGGCTATCAAACAAGTTGGTATGTTTTAAATGCATACCATTTCAATATCCGTCTGAGAATTGCACAGTAGCCAATAGGCCAGCGACACAGACGTTCGTGTCATCACCCCTTGACGGACAAAGGGCTCGTCACAAAGATTTGTACTATCCTATGAGTGACGAGAATGCAGCAGAACTAAGAGACACGGATGCTGAGTTTCGCCGGTTAAAAGCTGCTTTCCTGCGGATTGCACGCAACAGATGTAGGAGAGGTTTGTCACGGAGTGATTCATCAAGAAGCCCTTCGCCAGTCAGACATCAGCCTCAACCACGTTCAGCCAATCTGCCGAAATTCAAGATAGCAACCTTTTACTCAACAGATGTGGAGTTATGGTTTATTCAAAGCAAAAACACAATTTGATTTACACCAGATAACAGACGATGACGAACGTTACAAATTGACATGTGCTGCACTCTCTGGCGAAGTAGCGTCCGATGTTAGAGACGTATTATTACAGCCTTTTCTCACTCATAAGTACGAAAATTTAAAAGCGATCCCAATCGAACGACGAGGCTTAGCGACACCAGAAAGAGTCAACAAGGTGATTTCAGGTAAAAAACTGGGATCCGACATACCATCTAGATTTCTTAGGCGGTTGCAGAAAACAGCTGGTTTTGAAACAAAAGCGGTTGAAGGCAAGGCAGTTATCTGCCTAGCCTTCATTCGACAAATGCCGCCTTCAGTACGTACGCATTTAGCTACACAATCGTCGCTAGAAAATTTGGCCATGTTGGCCGACCGTGCTGCCGCCGCCGAGAAGGACGTCGATGAAGCTAAGCCAGGGGTCGCTGAGATAAACGTCAGTGAGAGCGGAAAGCTCGTTGGACTGTTGGAAGACCTGTCTCGCAGGCTCAAAAAACTAGAGACAGAAACAGCCAAGGCAACACAGAAGAAGACATACGGACGCTCACAAGCAAACGAGAACCGTGCCGTCAAGACACAGTTCGTTCCGAATGTGCAAGCAAAACCGTTCATACCCAATTTGATGTGTCAAATAATACCAAAAAAGATAGTCGTCCTAACGCAACGCCGCCACAAACGCAGCAAAATAACGTTGCTCAACCGATCGACACGGCCGATGCACCTGTTTGTTTTTATCACCAAACATTCGGTGACAGAGCACGCACGTGCAGAGAACCTTGCGCGTTTTTCTTTAAACTAATCGGCCAGAGCAAGGCAGCGACTCCTGCATCTGGCGAAATAACCAAGGCGCGACATGGCTCTGCGGAATCTCCCTTTCCTAGCTTATCCCCCTCTAAGTTATTATACGTCGCAGACAAACACAACAAGTGCAACTATTTAATCTACACTTCAGACTTCAGACGCTGCCCGTCTGCCCCTAGTTGCAGCTAATAATACTACTATAAACACCTACGGTAATTGTAGACGCGTCATCAACGTTGGTCTTAAACGAGATTACGCGTGGACTTTCATAGTAGCGGACGTCAAACAACCAATCATAGGAGCTGATTTTCTCATAGGCTACATTAAAGCTTACTGGTAGACTTAAAAAGTCGTTGTCTGAGAGACATGCGAACCGGTTTAGCTATACCAGCTACTTTATCGTCTATTAAACCTATATCACTGAATAGAGTCGACACCGTTCAAAACGACTACATGAAATTATTAGGTCAGTTCCCGGTACTGACTCGTCCTACAACGAGGGGCGAACCAGATAAACACGGTATTACACACAAAATAGTGACAAAAGGCCACCCAGTATTTGCGCGCCCACGACGTTTAGCACCTGATAAACTAGTCACTGCGAAACGCGAGTTTGATGACATGATAAAATTAGGCGTTATCGAACCCAGCGACAGTGAGTGGTCGTCAGCGCTTCATATGGTTACGCGCGTACTAGATTTCGTGTTCGTATATTTGTACGATTTGTTAGTCACAAGCCCCGAAAACATTTGAAAATTCTTTTACCCGTTTAGCAGAATATGGGATAATCATATGACCAGAGAAATGTCAGTTTGGTACTACCGAATTAAGTTTTCTAGGACATCATGTTAGTGCAGCAGGCATTTCACCGCTACCCAGTGCTGTAGACGCGATAGTAAATTTTGTTAGGCCTGAAAAGCAAAGAGCTTTACGTCGATATTTGGGAATGATAAACTATTACCATAGATTTATTCCACATTGTGCGGATAAGTTGACACTACCGTTAAATCAATTACTCACGGCCGCCAATGAAGGTCATACAAGATTGTCACCTAAGTCAAATTTCGACTTCAAGTGGAATGAAAGTGCAAATTCTGCATTTATCGAGTCTAAGCAAATACTTGCTAATGCTGCCCTTTTGGTACACCTAGACCACTCTGCACCGTTGAATATCACGTGCGATGCCATTGATTTCGCCGTAGGTGGCGTTTTGAAACAGTACAACGATGATGTCTGGCAGCCAGTTTCATTTTTTAGTAAAAAACTAACTCCCGCAGAGACACATTACAGTGCGTTCGATCACGAACTTTTAGCAGTATACGCTACTATTAGACATTTCAGGCACAACTTAGAAGGCCGTTATTTTTTCGTGAACACTGATCATAAGCCTTTAACTTTCGTAATGTCATCAGTCACTGAACGCCCGTCACTGTGACAAACAAGGCAGTTGGCTTTTATCGCTGAGTTCACAACAGACATAAGATATGTGAAAGAAGAGACAAATTTCGTCGCAGACGCTTTGTCACGACCGACCGTGTCCTTCATAGACAATACATCAACCATAAATTATAAAGATTTAAGTGCAGATCAAGCTTTGGACACAGAATTCACGCGGTTGCGACACTCAAAGTCATCTACCATGAATTTCAAAATTACTCGAATCTTTTGATAACAATTTGATTTGGTGTAATGTATCAACAGGTTACATTCGGCTGTACGTTACAGCAAAATTTCGAAAACTGGTTTTCTCGAACTTACACGGATTAGGTCATCCATCGCATAGGGCTACAAAGCCGTTGATCAATACAAGATTTGTCTGGCACGGAATGAATATAGATATTGCTAAATGGTGCCGTTCTTGCAAAGATTGTCAGGCCGCTGAAATATCTCGCCATAATAAGCCAGTTTTCGGCAAATTCGATGAACCCACCGAGAGATTTGACCACATACATATAGATATAGTCGGACCCCTGCCAATGGTTTCAGATATCTACTGACTTGTGTAGATCGTTTCACACGTTGGCCAGAAGCCATACCGCTAGTGGATATTAGAGCTGAAACGGTCGCCGATGCCTTCTTTAGCAGGTGGATAGCACGGTTTGGGACTCCCGCCACTATCACCACGGATTATGTAACCAATTCGGGATAGTATGGAACCGCACAACGAGCTACCACCCCCAATCTAACGGCATGGTCGAACGTTTCCCCAGCAGCAAATTTTCACATAATTACATTGTTGACGCACACACAGATTTAGATAACTATTCTGATAAGCTCCGCGTAGCCATGTCGCGTCTCGGTCTTTGCCCACCGCGCGACTCACCTCAGAACAACATTTCCCAATATAAGGAAATCGACACATGCTTACAACGAATGGCAATTGCACCGCCTCTGACCGCCCCTTACGACTGCCCATATAAGGTCATCGTGAGAAGCGGCAGAGTCATGAAAATCCTAATTAAAGGCAAGGTAGAAACGGTCTCCCTTGATCGATTTAAACCTGCACACTTAGACAACGAGCCCGAAATAGGTACAGAGAAACAGCGTAAAACGCAAAATAATACAAAGAATTTGAAAAATACTGCGACGGTTCGAAGGGCATCGGCTCTCAAACAGAATTCCGAAAAAAAGAGAGCTGAACTGAAAGCGAAAACACAGACACAGTCTGTGGCAGTTTAAAATGGTACGAATTTGGCTACTACTTCACAGCATAATGCTAATAGAGTAAATTTGCCTAAACAATTCACCCCTTATGTAGCGCCGCATTCGCGAACCCCCGCCGTTTCTCACCCTAACGGGAGCTGCGGCGGTTTGCGAACATATTCACGTGTACCTTTACACTTACGGGATAAAACCCCTAATTCAAACGAAATGACCAAACCACCGAATGTTAAAAACAATTCAAATATCTCCAACGGCGACCAGACGCGACCGCAAAACAAACCAGTGTTGGACGGAAAATCCACACTCCCGCACGTTTTGTACAGATGGTCCACGTTTTAGTAGCGCCTAACAACATCTACTGTGGGACCAGCTGCACGAGCCGTAACAATCATAATTTGTAAATACAAAGTTTGCCAGGCCTGGCGTAATTAAAAGAATAATGTGAAATGTTACTTAATTAAGTTACTTATAGAAGTAATTTTATTGTTAAGTGCAAATGTATTAATTAGATTTTTAAAGGTTGGCCGTTACCCGTAGCGCAGCAGCATAATTCGTAAACAAGGAACATTGGTGTTAAGAGGATTGGAACCATGGTGTTAAGAGGATGGGAACTCAGCTATAATTACTACATATTAACTCGTTATGCTGCGCCTGCGATGTTGCCAGCCACCAACGCTGTATTTTCACAGCTGACTGTTCTGTTTGATTACTGTATTTTGGTTTTGTGCGTTTCCCAGACGGAGCGACGAACCGACGCTACCCCCACAAGTTGGCTTGGTTCATACGTTTACACTTAACCCGGGGGTAATGTGGGCTTAGCGTCTCACCGTTCGGGACTGCTCGGGGTTTTCCGACCACTGACGAGTGGCCAGAGACCGTCAAGCCTCGTTCTGATTAGCCCACGCCACGAATCGAGCGCGCCTTCAGCCAAGCACGCCTCCAGTTAACTCGTTGCCACTGAAGCAGGCGGACGTCCCGTCGTGAGCTGTGTATTGTGTGAATGTCTAGACTTCAATAAAGTGAGAAATACCTGAAGAATGATTTAATGAGAATTGTTTAATTCCGTCGTCCCGACGGAGGAGCTGATGGAAGATGGTGGAACGTAACACTTCAACATATTCATGTCAGCAACACGATCAATACACCACCCCACCCCCCCCCCCCATATATTCACATGAATCAGGAAGAGCATGTGTGATGATTTTGTGATGATTTCAAATTGAAAAGAACCCTTTGTTCTCCATGGTTTATACAAAAAATATGATGACTTGATAAAAAACAGAGTAGCTTCCACTCCTTATAAACTTCAATAAATCTGGTTTCTGTACTTACAAATATATCGAATATTTTTTCTCACAATACTGTAAAATGTGTGTAGTCCAGAAGTCAATTGACAGCCAATGTGAGCTACGGCATAGGCCTGTACTTCAGGTCAAGTTTCCACAAAGACTTGAAACTTCATGTACTCCCAATGAAATATACAGTTAATATTAATACGAAAATGGATTTCAAATGACAGGGAACAATCGATCGAACGAGTGCGCCATGAGGGCAGGTCGAGTGAATAACGCTATGAGCTGATCTTCAATTATTAAATAGAGTTATAACAATTATTTTGCCGAATTTATGGTTATTAAAAAAAATTGATGTAACAATATATTCTAGTTACGAACACCACATCAATACAACTTCTATAACGCTTATATCCTCAGCGGACCGAGCTCAAAGACGCACAAATCCATGATCCTGTGTCATAATCCACACCAAGGCAGGATGGTTAGCAGGCAGTCGGGCTACAGAGGAGCTAGGGTGGGAAAGCCAGATCAAGTAGGTGAGATTTAGGTGATTTCAGCTATGTTTGGGCATTACGTATGACCACACGGAGTTCCATAAGGCTGGGCCAGATTTAGAGAAAGATCTTGACTCAGTCTTGGTTTTCATACGGGTGTAGAGTGTAGATGAGTTTTTCGGCCGAAACAGTAAGTATGCAAGTGCTGGCTTTTATGGCTTCGGAAAGTTATTGTGCATATTTTAAAATGAATGCGAGACTTGACAGGAAGCCAAAGTAATTGTTTTAGAATAGGAACGACTAAAACGTGGTGCCTTGGTTACCACTCGAGCCAGGCAGTTCTGAATGCGTTGTAACATAGCTAAAAATGGGTGTCTAATGACAGGGAACAATCTATCGAACGAGTGCGCTATGAGGGAAGGTTAAGTGAATAGCGTTATCAGATGATAAGATGAGAGTTATTCTGTGAAACGCAGTGACGTCACTCGGGGAAAACAAGGTTATATAACACCCCTTCCCCCATACTTCATTCTGTGAATAGCAGTGACGTCACTCGATGAAAACAAGGTTATATAAGAACACTCCCCCATACTTCATTGTATTAGCCAGCTCGGTGAAAACTAAGGAGGTCGAGGTCATTGAGTTTCAGAGAATACAAAATATTTTGTCGAAACTATGGCTACTAAAACCGCACAATTAATTACTTAGGGTGAATTACAGTATGCATAGGCCCTAATAATTCTTAGTTATCTCTTTTAATTTCAATTCATAAAAAATGGATTTAATATAATATATTCTACTTACGACCACCACATCAATACAACCTCTATACCGCCTATATCCTCTGCGGACCAAGCTCAAAGGTGCACTAATCCATGATCATGTGTCATAATCCAGGCCAAAGCAAGTTCGTCAACAGGCAGTGGGGCTACCGAGGAGCTAGGCTGGGAAAGCCAGATCAAATAGGTGAGATTTAATTGATTTTAGCTATGTTTGGGCATTAAGTATGGGCACAGGCAGGGCGTTCCATAAAGCTGGGCCACATATAGCGAAAAAACTCTTGGCCCAGTCTTGTTTGTTATAAGGGGAACAGCAAATCTATTTAAATTTGTGTAGTGTAGATATCTTGAGCATTTCGGCCGAACAAGTAATTCAGCCAGATATGCAGGTTGGTTGTCTTTAATGGTTTGGAAAGTTATTGTGCATAATATTTTAAAATGAATGCGAAACTTAACAGGAAGCTAATGTAATTGTTTTAGAATAGGAACGGAACGACTACTAGTAAAACGTGGGGCCTTTAGGTTACCACTCTAGCAAGGCAGTTCTGAACGCGTTGTAATCTAGCGATATCTTTTTCTGGCATGTTATGAAAGAGTGAGTTACAATAATTGAACTTAGCTACTGACCAGTGCCACTGCAATTTGTTTGGCAAAAGCTAACGACAGATATTTTCGAATTCGACGCAGGTCACGGATGTGATAGCATTAAGACCCAACGAGAAGAAATTATTCCTTGCTAAGATTAAGCTTCAGCTTATGCCCTGTAATACAGGCCGACACACCCATTAAACAATGTTGCAACTTCTCAGGAGATTCGTTATGTACCTTCAGTAGCGCCGACTCTGTTGAATGATGTTTACTGTAGGCTGATTATAATGGATTAGATGGATCGTTATTTTTTTATATGACATTGCAGCCGATTTTGCTACTGCCTTTTTTAAGATTTTGGAAATGAAATCAAGTTGGATAGAAGCCTTTAATTTTTTAGTTCGTTTATAAGAAGATATGCTTTTTTAGGTAGTGGTCTTACATGAGCCTATTTGAAATTTTGAGGAAATGTACTAGTTTCCATTGAAAGGTTGATTTTATTTTGTTGCACGTTCAAAACATTCATTTTGGATCAAATTTCAGGTTTTTGCACTGATCTAATATTCTGTACTTTATTTGGAAATTTGGAACGGATAGTTTCAATTTTATCCACAAAAAATCAGAGAAATGGTCACAAAGTCATTTTACTGATGTGAATTCTGGCAGAGCCGGCGGTGAAATTATGTGGAAAATGTTATTTAGGGAGTTCCATGGGCGGCGAGGATTGTCCGAATTTTGTGAAATAACATCAGTTAAATTCGCGGTTTTGTCATCATTTCTATTACACAGGTGGCACTCATGTTTGCAGCGAGAGCGATCCAGATGTGTGCTAGATTTGCGCCATGTTCGTTAATTACTTCCAGGGTCGTCCATGGAGAGGTGGTTTTCTGGGCAAATTCTTTCTACTTAAAGGAGCGTATTTGTTTAAGATAGAGCTAAGGACAGAATCATACTGTTGACAGAGTGCTGAAAGATCTTTGCCTGTTTTTTTTATTAGATACGAATTGAGACTTTCTGATTGAAACAATTTATAATCCATTTTGTTTATTTTCCGGAACGATATTTTGTCTTTGTTCAATTTCTGATATGACCGCAGGATGGTCCCAAAATCCTGCTGCCGAAAGAACTGATTTAATAGACTTAGAGATGCGCTTTGTGATTTAAAGATCTAGCCAATGACTATGAACGTGAGCTGGAAAATTGACATGCTGCTTTAGATCGAAACATGTGAGGATTTCATTAATTTTTTTTTCCATTCGAGTTGTCTAGATTTAAGTTGAAATCTCCCAATATATACAAATTGTCATTGTAGTGGAATTATGTTCTCTGGTAAATCTTGAATTTCAGCAAAAAATTAACATGTACTGGTTTGCTGCCTATACAGGCAGACAATGAACCACTGAACGAATTGTTTCCGATACGTGCAGAGATCGCTTCAAACATTTTAAATGGTGGCAGAGGATGAATATCAGTTTTTAATTGGTCAGAGACTAAAATGCCTACACCTCCTCCTGTCCGCTAATCTGCACGAGGTTCGTGAAAACACGAATAGTCAGGAGGTGAGATATTTAAGCAGATTTAAGCTGAAATGCAGAAGTTTATAAAACCAAAAATAAAAAATGCTAGAAAATTCAAAATGTGTTTTCAGGTCAATTATGATTGGTAATTTAACAATGCGATCGCTCCATTCTGTATAAAACATTTTAAAAGTTACACATTAAGCAGGAACGAACGTGACTGTGAAGTAATTGACCTTAAAATGGATATATTACAGATCAATGCGATGATTAAACACTGTAGGCATCTAATAGCGTCATGTGATGTGCCTATGAGTCATTATTTGTCTCGTGTTTTTAAAAGGGATTTACAGTCTCCCTGGTATCATCAGTCGTTCGCTTTATATGTTCTTACCTTCTCAGTTATGTCAATGCAATTGACCATTGTGTTCACACAATCCGTCAAGGGTGGGTTTTTTAAAATTGGCAAATGTCCATTCTGGATTATTTCTCATATTTTCAACTTGCTTGTTATACATTGTGGTGTCTTGAATCAACCAATAATAGATAAATGTTTAGAAAATACTTCTAATGCTATAGAAATGAAAATATACATATAATTTTGTCCATAACGGATGAAATACACAGTTACAAATAGTTTCATGTATATATAGTTAAGTGGTATAAATTGCAAAGTAGTTTCTTACTTTTCTTGGTCTTCGTCCGATCTATGTTACAGTACCAATTCAAATTAATTCTGGAACCAGAATTGGGCTAGAATAAGCTAATTAGCTAATTAATTAGCACGGTAGCACATCCACCATACGTTTGCATAAACACCACGACAAATAACACACAAAACAGTTAATATTTAGAGCAATCTATAGCAGAACAAACAAGCTGGGCCTACTAATGGACAACATATGCAGTAAGTAGAACTCTACATCAGCACAGTGATAACGTTCACTTAGGCCTACCAATGTTCACTGAATGACGTTTAAATTAAAAAGACGCAGATATATAACACCGTATAAATAGGCATGTCAAAACTCAGTAGCTATAACTGTTGCTTCCTACTTTTCCTTGAATCAAATGAATGGCAACCACCAAAATATGTATCTCAATGAACTGAATGTGTTACCTTGAGATTATTCACAGCATGTCACACAAATACACAAACTCGGCCTTCGAAGATTGAAAGATTGGCTATTATGTATAGGATAAAGCCCGAGGAGCTCTGTGAAAAAAGGTCGAGGCCTTTTAACTGACTTAAACCACATCCGGGCATAATGAGGATCCCTCATAATCAACAGCTCGGTCACACCTGACTGATTTTAATACCATAGGTCTATCATGATAATTGGCATGTACTAGGTCAACGATAACTCTCCATTCCCGGCTAAGAATGTAGTGGTCGGACAAAGCAAATAATGTAGTGGTGTGTTTTAACATAACCTGTGGACCAGTCAACTGATACTTGACAACGGAACTACATGTAGTAGGCCTACTAGCATATTATGAACAGGTCACAGTAACTCACAAAAATCGGTATTTATATCTTGCAGTGAACGTTTTGTAATGAAATAAATTTCACTACAAAATATTTTATAACTTGTTATTACTGTTTTGCATTTTTTTCACTATACATGTATGTCCTAAATACACTCCCAAGCCGATTTATCACAAAGAATATGATTATAATGTACATAGGACCAACTATACGACAGATGATAAGAGTTTCTCCTACTTTACTCTCAATATAAATCTTCATAAAATACGGAAATAATTCATTAATCAATCAATCAATTCAGTCACTTCCATAGCGAAAATCATGGGACAGTCGAGCTCAGAGGCGCAGACATCAAAATTAATATAATGTCCGAAACTGAGCGTCAGATATACGAAGAACTATGATGGGGAGGCTAAGTCGAAAAAATAACCGTTTTCAGCATGTTTTAAAAGCATCAACTGTGGTAGCTAGTCAAAGGACATAGTAGAGCAACGTAGAGCAGTTATCCCTTACAGCGCGGGAATGGACTTTAGACGTCAGAATCTGAATCTGTAGACGTCAGATTCTGACGTCTAAAATCAATCCCCGCAATGAAAGAGTAAAAATATTTATAATGGCGTAGACCCATAGCATAGGTATTTGAATGAATCAGAAAGAGCAAACTAAGACATTTATGCTGATTGGTCTCCAAGGTTTTTATAAAAAAAATCAGTGCTTTAAGGGCTAGAGTATTAGTATCGGATGATCTCGGCAATTTATAACCTGGTGGTAAGACATATGTAGGCTGATGAAAAAACAACGGTTTGCTTAAGACGTATGCGATATTTGATTAGTATCCAGTGAAGTGATAATGAACGTGAATGACCTGATGAAAAACAGAAGGTTCCACTCCTTATGAACTTCAATAAATCAGTTTTTTGTACTCACAAACATATAGCATATTTTTTCCCCACAATACTGTAAAATGTGTGTTGTCAAATCTCCACAAAGACTTGAAACTACTATCAGCTCAGCTAATTTAAACTGTTAAAATTGTTACTGCCAGGACGTCACGCTTTATGATCCACACTTTCTTAGTCCTACATGTACTCTCACTGAAATACTAGTATACAGGTTTAATCGAGTACGAAAATGGATGTTAAATAATAGGTCACAATTTATCGGGCATGTGTGAAGGCAGGCAGGCAGGCAGGCAGGCAGGCAGGCAGGCAGGCAGGCAGGCAGGCAGGCAGGCAGGCAGGCAGGCAGGCAGGCAGGCAGGCAGGCAGGCAGGCAGGCAGGCAGGCAGGCAGGCAGGCAGGCAGGCAGGCAGGCAGGCAGGCAGGCGTGAAAGTCATCGTATGATTATTAGACCTATATGGACTTTTAAAATCTGGTATTCTTTTTCCTCCTTATTTATAAATCTCGTTAAACGACTTACGTTTTGGTGGCGCAATCTTTCAAATTAAATAATTTTTAACAAATATATTGCCACTCGTATTTAATTCTGAAACACTCAATAGCCTTGCCCTGCAACGTCTTCACACTAGCAAATTATACACTGAAGTATGAAAGAGGGGGACTTACATAGCATAATTCTCAGCGAGTAACCAATCAAAATGGTTTCCGGTTTCACATAATCGTACAGATTATGGCACGTGACATTGAAAAACTCTCTTAAAAATATTGACAACACAATTTGGCTCGTAACGTTCTAGCTAAGGTTATTGTGAATGGTATATATACTATCATTCTATCAAGTCACACTTGGTTTATTTTATTGCTCAGCTGATAATACTAAAGTACATTGAGCTAAATTTCGAGCTGTTAACCACAAAATATGTTTTCTAGACACCATAAGTTTTAAAAATGTAGGTTATTAAAGGTAATCCACCCAATACTCGTGGATCATTTTTTCCTGCCATAGGCTACTGATGCTCTCAGTTCGAATTCTTAATGTGTGTATGTTGTATTGGTCAACAATTGTGGTACTGGGATGATTGCTAGTAGTAAGATGAATGGAGCTACCCAGAGGGAGTTATCCTTCCTATTGTTACTCTGGGGACTATCTGACCCGAGGATAGCGGAGCTGCGCGAAATGTCACGGAGTTTCAGCATTAAATTGCACAGTGAAACCCACGTCTCCGGCCGTCTGGGCATGTCTGGGGGTAGATCCCCTAGACATGTCCAGAGCCCCTTATCGGGCGAGCGAAGGAAAACGCTCTCAATAACCCACCATGCCCTATCACCCCCACCCTCACATCATCATCTGTACATCATTTCATCTCATCAATTGACTACAACGTTTTTATCGTATTACAATGTCACTTAAAAGACCTTTTGTGCCGAAAAGTGACGTAAAGGCCAGCTGTATTTAGCCGGACGTTTGACACAATTTTAAGTCCCCTTTGCAATTCAACAAAACTATCCAACGAGGGATAAATGAGGACTGTGAAGCTCAAGATGTTTTTGTCCATGTTATGCAAGACCATTTACTTATTTGAGGCTAAATAATACTCGGCCAACTTAATGCACATGGACGCAATCAGCACAACTGTCTGTATCACGTTTAAACAAGATTGAACAGTATTCAGCGTGTTCCTGTACATCTGGATATGTTTTTTTACTTAATAATTATGTTTTCTTTGTAATAATTATAAATATATAGAAATTAAAAATACATTTCTATATCGCCTAACTCTTCGATGATCTGAACTTAGAGGTGCGTCAAAACATAATCATGCTAATCCATAAATCTGTTTGTGTTTGTCGTCTTAGCCAGCCGGACCAGCGAGGATAAGGCTGACGGAAACAAGTTTTCAAATTATGTATATAGTTATAATAATATGTTTCAATAATATTTGTTTCTTGCTCATTTAATTTTACCTCGGTAATGTTTGAAAAGGTGTACTATTTACTTCAAATTATACGTTTGCGGCGGCCATTTTGAGCACCATTATGAAATTTGACCGATAGACCATGCATATAACTTACATTTTATAATTCCATTAGTCTCTTGTCTCATTTTTAATGGCATCATAAATACTTTTTTATGGCGGCCATTTTGGACACCATCTGGGATATCATAACATTAAGACATCCAAAAAATAATACCACCCTAATTTTTTTGCTGATAACTTCTATCACCAACAATATACACAATAATACAAATGAGGGGGACTTATGTCAAAGCCGTTAAGTGGTGTGAAGCAACTGGCTAAATTGAAGTCACATGATTTTTATAGCTTTGGTACGTCTAGTGCTACTTACAAAATATTAAAAATAAAATATAAGTGTTCTGGTGCAAATTGTTAACTATTCACATTAAAATCCAATTATTTCATTTCATTCATTGTGTTTTATAATATGCCATGCAATATAACTCCAGATGACAAAAACAGTATTTATAGCTCAATTTTACTCAAAATATGAAATGTCATAGAGCCAATTTCCCATGCGAACACAAACGGAGTAATAATTTGTATTAAACGTATAAAACATGTTGAGCACAAATAAACTAATAGCTTAATTCAGTGATAAAATTACTAAATTTAGCTTGTTTGTTTAAAAGAATATTATTGTGATTCTGTGACTCAACCGAATTATTTAACTCTCTCCATGGTGGATTTGCCAGGGCCGATACATGTGTGTATAGTGTGCTGCATAAATGGTTTGACCCTGACAAAATTGCTACAAAAGGTTTCTCAACGGTTTATTGTAGTACAAGGTGTGCTTAATAACATATCGAAAGTTTACCAAAATCTGACCATGCAAAAAGTATTATTTTCAAGATGGCGTCCAAGATGGCCGCCAAATCTTTAAAATTCACATTATTTGCCATTAATCATCCCAAATGCCTCATTTTGATGCATTGTCACTTGTTTTGGGTCCAATATGGTACATAGGGTACTTCACACAAACCATAGTCAAAATATAAGTTATAAAATCCAAGATGGCGGACCAAAATGGCCGCCAAACTGCAAATATTGAAGGAAATAATAAAACTCATTCATTCCTTACTTCATTTCTTATCTAATATATTACTGCAGGAGCTAGCTCAGGTTGAGTAGGACTGTCGAAGTCCATTAGGCTTGACTTTAAAATGTGATCATATACTGCCTGGACACAAGAAACGGCAGATTGACCTCAATACTGATTTAATACTGATTACTAATATATACTTTATATTACCAAAAAACTGATATAAACAAAAAAATAACGCAAATATATGGGCTCAAAGGTCACAAAAAATAGATATTTAGTACTGATTACTAGTATATAACTTATTTGGTCAAAAAATGATATAAACAAAATATAACTCAAATATATTGGGTCAAAGGTAAAGAAAGGTAAAGGTGCAGGTTTATAATCTGATATCAAGTATTTCATTACATATTTACCCCCTGGTCACTGGACCTGTTCATTCGTGTGCCATCTCAACGCCACGGAGAGCATACAGCACAACATCGAAACAATGTCACAATATTGAGAGGGGAGAAACATGATATTTCTCTGAGCAGGGGTTCGAAACCGCATGGCAGGCTTTAAAGGCGACGAGGAGGCTGTAAATGGCGATGGGGAGGATCAATGGACGACACAGGGACAGTAAATAGAAGGCAAAAATGTGGTAAAAGGCGACAGATGGCAGTCAAAGGGTGCCAGAAATATAAGCTTTAAAAGATGACGGGTAGACGGTAAAGAGCGACGAGAGGCGACAAAAACCACATTAAAAGGGCCACAGAGAGGCAACAAAACATGACTGAAAGACCTTAAGCGGCAATTGGGCGATGGAGAGGCGTTTAAAATCGCAAATATACGCTAGAAGGCAATGGAAAAACTTTAAAGGCGACAATTGATATTTTCCTATAAATGCCAACATTTAACATTTGATCTTGTTATTGAAAACAATACCCCCTAAACAGATTGTTTGTGTTAAAGCTATCCAAAAAAAGTGGTATTACTTAATAAATACATTGCCGGTGGACCTAAGTATTAATTATTGGCACCAATCTCAGAAGCCATTTTGTGGTCCCTCTTTGGCCTTTAAAAATACTCCCGAGAATTTTTTCTTGATATGAGCCTAATGAGCATCACATAGGCCTACATGTAGGTGTAATATAGGGGCAGAAACCGTCGAGGAATAATGTTGAAGTTCAGGGCAGGGCAGAAGGTCAAATATCAACTTCGGCAATCTTTTAGACTGCCTGGGCAATGATTTTTACACTATGTAGTTTGGAAGAAAGTTAACAAGTATGTGTTGCAAACAATCGTTCTTTTAAAATTTACCATAGCCTTTGGCTTCAATACATGAGGTTATAGATATATATCGAGCTGGCAGCATACATAGGAAATACAAACATTCTTGAAATCGGTTTTAGAGATGTTACAATTTGAGTTTCCCTGCAAAATAGGGATAAAATACAAAGAGACCTGCTGAGAGAATAACAATTTCTGAAGACGGCGAGTGTTACCAGACCAGGAAAAGAATACTTGAAGCTTACATTCGGTGGTTAAATCTATAACAATATTGATCTTTTATTAGTTTTGCTGTTTTTGTGCATAATTTGACGATAAATATGACCTCGGCCTTTGATCTTTACCCCAAATCGTGTTGTATGCCTAGTATCTCCTTAAATATATAAAAAATAGACACCAACATTAATAAATATACCAAGGGGTTCCAGAGATATTTTAATTTTTAGTTCCCACCGCTCATTTTGGGCTAAATTAAGATGAACTGAATAGTTGGAGGTAGCATTTCGAAAATGGGCCCAGTGACTAATCGCCCCAGTCATGAAAATTAGGACCACTGGTTTCATATGCCCTAGGATATACTACAAAAGGATACAGGGTGACAAAGGTATACACTTTTGCAGGTAAACATGATAAAAATTAGTACTCAGAAATCAGGCAACATCAATCTTTTTTAGGTCTCAGTCGGATTATTGGAAGCCTTGACCGCAAAATAAATGATGTCATAGCGGCCATTTCTATTAATGACGATCGTCAAAATCGTTTTAAAGCCGCTTTTTCTAACATTCTGGAATTCAATTAGCGATTGGTGTGACTATAATGTGGGGAACGTTAAAATGTTGCAGCTTTTGAGTCAAAATGACTGCAATATTAATTTCCTGGCCGACATTGCTGTAATTTGAAAGGGATGGTCATGGGTAGTAGTTATAATGTTAATTTTTCCAAAATAATTAAATAATGTTTATCTTAATTTCTTGGCCCAATTAGTCTATACATTTTATTGAATACTCCTGTAACCATGTTTTAGAATCTGTGTATGCATACAATTTTCAGTTTTAAATAACGTGTTAAAACACATATGCAGCCCATATGCTGCCTAACCGTGTATATGTCCATTAAACCTATAATTTTAAATGAAAAATCCTGAGGTTAACCAATTTTGATTGAGTTCCCAGTTGACCTTCCTATAAATTTAATATTTTTTCAATCCCCATTTTTGCTCGTGTGAGCAATGTACTCGCCATTTTGCATCACTCTGAAATCTCTACCCTATCTGCATTTCGCTGATAGCGTGTATAAGTTTCAACATGGATGAACATCAGTTGAATTGGGTCACATCAGTAATTTTTTCAAATGAAAAACCGCGAATTTTACGTATAAATTATGCTCATATTCAAGTGTAAACCGATAGAAGTCAAGATTTCGATTTTTACAACACAAAAATAGCATGTCTTCTTTTATAATATTTTTGGCTTTATAATGAACCCTATATTTGTAACCTGAATCTAAATTTCAGACAATTTGAGTTTACATATGACAATTATATACAGCAAAATTTTTTGTGACCTTTGACCCTATATATTTGTGGTATATTTTGCTTATAACATGTTTTTGCAATATAATGTATATATTAGTAATCAGTATTTAATTTCCGACGATTTGGGTATAACTATGAATATAACAACGATTTAATTTGTATTGATTTTTATGACCTTTGACCACATCTTTGGGTCAATTGACCATCTGCCGTTTTTTTATGTCCAGACAGTATATAATCATATTTTACAGTCAAGCCTAATGGACCTCGACAGGCCTATTCAACCTTAGCTAGCTCCTGTAATAATATTGTGGATAAGAAATGATGTATGGAATGATTCTTATTTATTCCTTTAATTTTCGCAGTTCGGCGGCCATTTTGGTCCGCCATCTTGGATTTCAAAACAAGTGACAATGCATCATTTTGGATGATAGATGAGCAAATAATTTGAATTTTTGGAATCTGGCGGCCATCTTGGGCGCCATCTTGAAAATAATACTTTTTGTATGGTCAAATTTTGATAAACTTTTGATATGTTATTAAACACACTTAATACTACAATAAACCGTTGAGAAACTTTTTGTTGCAATTTTTTCAGGGTGAGGTGGGTTTTTTTCATATATGCAGCCCACTAGTAAATAGTCTAAAAGCTTGAAATGAAATGAACTGAATTGAGCTTTAGGCTACATAAGTGCACATATATAGGCTAAAAGCTTAAAAGTTATATTGTTTTATAAATGTTCTTTTTCATATTTAAAGGAACTTCTTGGGATGGAAATTTTCAATTTTATCATTTTTAACTCTACATAAAGCTATATAGCCTACTGATCCTGAATAAAATACAATAACATAAAAAAAAACAATTTTAATACACTGAAAACGACTAAACTAGTGTTATTTCCAAGACGTATAATTGTCATGTAAACAGAACTGCCCCAGATATCCACCATCTCAGACGGCATGATCAAAGCAACCACCTTGTTGCATCAATAGCTGCCGGCCTTAATCACCGAGCGTCTGCTCAGCGCTGGGCTGACGCCTGACGGCATCAAGTTGTGGCCCAATGCTGTACTAGCATACAACCATTTTTTAGATCAATACACTGTATGTTTGGGTTATTCCTGGATTCTTACATATGTTGATTAAAAATATTTGAAAAAATCTAAAAACTCTTGAAAAAAATAAAATCATGATCTGTGGGAGACACTACTTCATTACAAAACTAGAACAGGAGTTCCCGAACTCCGAGACCCGGCTGTTTGAGTGCTATAGACCACAAATCAGCTTACTATTTTCTAAACATAGCAGTGTATTGGTCGTCCTCATGGGCCAGGAGAATTCTAAATGTTCAGGATATAATCAGAGATTGTTTAATAATAAAATCTCTTAAGGGAAGAACCAAGAATACAAGTTAAAATATATCTTCAACGTGTATTCCCTCCATCACCATTCATAAAATACTTGGCTATACGATGTACCTTGCACAGAGGATGTAGGCCTACCCAACAAATACCGGTTCAATGTTGGGCCAGCGTCGTAGCCAATTGCTGGTTCAATGCCGGTCAATCGTCTACGAAGCTGGCCCAACACATCCCGGCGCCAGAAACACCAGATAATGCTGGGCTACTGTCTTCGACGCTGGGCCAACATTATTTCAACCAAAGCCTTTAAGCTCTAATCACTATATTTAATCGTGAAGGTATATTTTTTCTGAACACTTTTTAAAGACGAATGTACTCAACCTAGGGACCTCAAACGTTATATTGCACATGTTCATAAGGACTGGTGTACAGGAATGTCAACCGTTTCCCACACACAACACCCCTATTCCCCCTGAATAGGACACAAACTCAGGCAAACTAAACTTAATAGGCTACCGGCCGTAGGCCGGGCGTAATTAAAAACGAAAATTGATGTCATCCCAAGGAGCCGCTTTAACCTGGAGAATGTATAATAAGTAGACGCTATTCAATTTGAAATCCATCGCCAATATGCCAATAAGCAGAATACCTTGAAACATGGGTCGATGTCGAGATAAGATCAGATAAGTATATATTAGGGTTCACTGTAACCATGGAATTGCTATAAGCATGTGTGAAACTGTGTGTGACTGGGCTCGCGCTGTACTCCACTGACTGTGTGATGTAGAAGGTTATGTCGATTTGTTGATTACATTGACATGCACACAAAACCCAGCCATAAACAGATAAATGACTTACAAATCAATGTGAATATAAGGCCTACATAAATACAAGGAAACCATGGGCATGTGATGTGGACGTGCCGCATTGGGATGATTGGCATAGCGCATGACTGCCTCGCCAGTCATGCATGCGTCCCGGGTTCGAGCCCGCAGCCCGCAGTTTACATCGCTGAAATGGGGCCTGAGGCCACCAAAACTAATTCGCGCAAGAATACAAGAATGTGATTGGTTTGTTTGATTGCTTGTGATAGCTAGCCTTGAAACCAGGCTGTTAGGGCCTTCCAGCTGTGTCGATTACTCTAGCATCCTTTCAAAAAGTTGAATGTATTGATAAGATATCATCTTAATAATTGCCTAGTACTTTATTCGATGTTGGACCAATCGTTTTCTGTGAGACGGGGGCCCATCACTACTCCATCATTGCGTGAATAGGCTAGCTAGTACTACACGCCAGCTTAACCTGTCGGCCTAGGCATATTTCATGATTTTCGCATGAATCTCGGTCAATTCTCAAACGATTTCTATGAAATATTGTAGTCCATTTCTAACAGCTATAAGAAAATATAAATGTCTACCATTGTTCTTCCTCAGGCCAACATCATCTATCATTATGTATGAGTGGGGCCTCAGGACACCATCTTCTATCATTATGTATGAGTGGGGCCTCAGGCCACTATCTTCTATCATTGTGTAAGTGTGGGGCCTCAGGACACCATCTTCTATCATTATGTGTGAGTGGGGCCTCAGGCCACCATGCATGCACCTTTTATCAGTATGTATGAGTGGGGCCTCAGGCCACCATATTCTATCATTGTGTAAGTGTGGGGCCTCAGGCCACCATCTTCTATCATTATGTATGAGTGGGGCCTCAAGCCACCATTCTCTATCACTATGTATGAGTGGGGCCTCAGGCCACTATCTTCTATCATTGTGTAAGTGTGGGGCCTCAGGCCACCATCTTCTATCATTGTGTAAGTGTGGGGCCTCAGGCGACCATGCTCTATCATTATGTATGAGTGGGGCCTCAGGCCACCATGCCCTATCATTATGTATCAGATGGGGCCTCAGGCTACCATGTCTAGCATTATGTATGAGTGGGGCCTCAGGCCACCATGCTCTATCATTATGTATGAGTGGGGCCTCAGGCCATCATGTCTAGTATTATGTATGAGTGGGGCCTCAGGCCACCATATGCTCTATCATTATGTATGAGTGGGGCCTCAGGCCACCATGCTCTATCACTATGTATGAGTGGGGCCTCAGGCAACCATCTTCTATCATTGTGTAAGTGCGGGGCCTCAGGCCACCATCTTCTATCATTGTGTAAGTGTGGGGCCTCAGGACACCATCTTCTATCATTATGTATGAGTGGGGCCTCAGGCCACCATCTTCTATCATTGTGTAAGTGTGGGGCCTCAGGCCACCATCTTCTATCATTGTGTAAGTGTGGGGCCTCAGGCCACCATGCTATATCATTATGTATGAGTGGGGCCTCAGGCCACCATCTTCTATCATTGTGTGAGTGTGGGGCCTCAGGACACCATCTTCTATCATTATGTATGAATGGGGCCTCAGGCCACCATCTTCTATCATTGTGTAAGTGTAGGGCCTCAGGACACCATCTTCTATCATTATGTATGAGTGGGGCCTCAGGCCACCGTGCTCTATCATTATGTATGAGTGGGGCCTCAGGCCACCATGCTCTATCACTATGTATGAGTGGGGCCTCAGGCAACCATCTTTTATCATTGTGTAAGTGCGGGGCCTCAGGCCACCATCTTCTATCATTGTGTAAGTGTAGGCCTCAGGCCACCATCTTCTATCATTATGTAAGTGTGAGGCCTAAGGCCACCATCTTCTATCATTTTGAAAGTGTGGGGCCTCAGGCCACCATGCTATATCATTGTGTAAGTGTGGGGCCTCAGGACACCATCTTCTATCATTATGTATGAGTGGGGCCTCAGGCCACCATCTTCTATCATTGTGTAAGTGTGGGGCCTCAGGCCACCATCTTCTACCATTGTGTAAGTGTGGGGCCTCAGGCCACCATCTTCTATCATTATGTATGAGTGGGGCCTCATGCCACCATGCTCTATCATTATGTATGAGTAGGTCCTCAGGCCACCATCTTCTATCATTGTGTAAGTGTGGAGCCTCAGGCAACCATCTTCTATCATTGTGTAAGTGTAGGGCCTCAGGCCACCATGCTATATCACTATGTATGAGTGGGGCCTCAGGCCACCATTTTCTATCATTGTGTAAGTGTGGGGCCTCAGGACACCATCTTCTATCATTATGTATGAGTAGGGCCTCAGGCTACCATCTTCTATCATTGTGTAAGTGTGGAGCCTCAGGCCGCCATCTTCTATCATTGTGCAAGTGTGGGGCCTCCGGCCACCATGCTATATCATTATGTATGAGTGGGGCCTCAGGCCACCATCTTCTATCATTGTGTACGTGTGGGGCCTCAGGACACCATCTTCTATCATTATGTATGAATGGGGCCTCAGGCCACCATCTTCTATCATTGTGTAAGTGTGGGGCCTCAGGACACCATCTTCTATCATCATGTATTAGTGGGGCCTCAGGCCACCATGCTCTATCATTATGTATGAGTAGGGCCTCTGGCCACCATCTTCTATCATTGTGTAAGTGTGGAGCCTCAGGCCACCATCTTCTATCATTGTGTAAGTGTGGGGCCTCAGGCCACCATGCTCTATTATTATGTATTATTGGGGCCTCAGGCCACCATCTTCTATCATTATGTATGAGTGGGGCCTCAGGCCACCATCTTCTATCATTATGTATGAGTGGGGCCTCAGGCAACCATCCTCTATCATTATATAAATGCGGGGCCTCAGGCCACCATCCTTTATCATCACGAACGAGTGGGGCCTCAGGAAAACCATCCTATATCATTATAAATGAGTGGGGCCTCAGGCCATCATTCCCTATCACTGTGTAAATATGGGGACTCAGGCAACCATGTATCCTCTATCATTATGTAGGAGGAGGTGGAGGAGAAAGAGGAGGAGGAAGAGGAGAAGGAAGAGGAGAGGAAGAGGTAGAGGAGAAGGAAGAAGAAAGGTGGTGGCTGAGTAAAAGGTGGTGGAGGAGTGGGAGGAGAATATGTAATTTGTACCTGTTTTTTTAACGATTTTATAAATCGTTATATCGACTTATATAATTCGATTTAACAACGTGTAATTCGTTATATCGACTTATAATAAGTCCATTTAATGACAAAACCTTGTACCGCGTTATATTAAGTTGTTTTAACAAGATATAAGTCGTTAAACTGACGTATTTTAACCCTTGTGCTGCTAAAACCGAATATTCGCATTTCACTAACAATTTCCTATATATATCGGTCCAAAAGTTATACCATATATCAATTTCACTAATAATCTGCATTTATTTTTTTGCCAGATAGCTAGACCATTGCCATAAAAAATGTGCGGTTTGAGGGGGTGATATGCCCTGACAAATTTCAACTTTACCAAATTAAAAATGGCCAACATGCAGCCATTATTAATTCTTAATCCGTTGATGACCAGTTCCGGATATGTAGCCTACGGGACTCCTGATTGTTCCCCCAGGACCAGTCGCGGATATTGATATGTTCGGAACTAAAAACAACTATAATACTATGACGTCATAAATTAATCATGTCTCAGCAAAATTACTGCAGCAATTTAATCTGGTCCTCAATGGGTTAATATGCGTAATATCTGGCAATATCTTCTAACATGACTAATGTGAAATATTTGTCATAAGATATAGTGTAGTCAACATTTGAAAAGTTTTAGTTAAAAGTCATTTACAAATGATGGTCCATGTTGTTCCGCTAATTGCGACCCACGACATTATTGTGCATGAACAATCTTCCACTCAATGGCTTGAACATTCACCTTGTGAAAATCAATCACCTCATCATGAAGAGTCACCAAGTCGCACACTGTTGATCAATCTTCTTGTCATGAACTCACGTCATTTATAAATAGGCAATTTACTGATCACCACCACTGTATTGGTAAATCAATGTGTAGTGTACATAACTCATCTATAAGATCAAGTAGTGACTGTAAGTATATTTCAAAGTAAAATATTTATCTTTTTGCGCATCACAATGTAAAAAGGATTTATCACAAATTATATGAAATCCGAACATATATTTATTCATTTTACCCTTTCAATGTTTATTGCTGCTGTGAAACATTCCTAAACAATACAATTTCTGTTCAGGATATATTAATTGAGGGCCATGATGTTGGAAGGAAAGATAGAACTCGGTGTGGGAAAGAGGGTCGGTCTATTGGTATGCATAATAAATAATATTGATTACACCAGACGGCGTGAATTCGAACGAAATGACATTGAAGTAATTTGGTTAGAGCTTTTATAAGTAGGAAAATACTAGTTTCTTTCACATATAGACCTTCAAATGAGCTCACTGTTCCATTTAATGTTTGGCTTAACTATTATGGAAGATGCCCTAGACACTGCCTGCTCTGAAAATAAGGGCATAATATTATTAGGTGACTTCAACAAAGATTTACTTCCTGACAGTAATCACCCGCATGTAAAATCATTGACTGTCTGTCAGATGTTGTATCAACAAGCACCTTGATTTATCATATACATGTCAAATCAAATGTAAATATCAAACATTCAGATGCCATTCAATGGTCAATTGGTGATCACTTTCCTGTATATTCCCCCATAGAAACTGACAATAATCATAAAAACAAAACTAATAACGAAATACTTGAAAACAGGAAACGTCAAAGGAAAACAGCCTGGTTGGATAATTCATGATTTAATTTACATGAGAGATTTAATTGGCAAAGCGCAAAGGACAACATATATATTACAAACATTTTAGAAACCGTACTATGCTGAGGGAAAATAAATCAAAATATCACGAGAAACGTGTGTAACCGTGCATAGATGATCCACGTAAACTTGTTTCTTCGTTTAAATAATTATGGAATTAAACAAATATCAGATAAATCAATTAATAAGATTGTTCCTGACAACAAAGAAGTAACTGACTTCAGATAAGTTGCAGAACATTTTAACAACCATTTCTATTATATTGTAGAGAAACGTGTCACTGGCAGTGAATTGAAACAACACCCGTTTATTCCAACAAATTACGTAAACAATATGTCGATGGTAAAGTACCAAATAAAACATACTTTTCAATTCCTCAAATAAGTCGTGAATTTGTCATAAAATAATTAAATACTATGCCAATTAAAAAGGTATAGGATTGGATGACATTCAGGCTCTATTTCCAAAAAGTAACTCCAATTGATATCAGATTCAATGATGTAACTTAAGCAAACAATCAGTACGTGGTTTTCTACATATGTGGAAACATGCCAAAGTAATTCCACTTTAGAAGAAAAAGTCCCAAAATTATGTAAATAATTACAGACCAATTTCTATTCTTCGAATTTCTTCCAAAATATTAGGAAAACATGTTTCAGTTAATTTGTACGGATACCTTTCCTCACACAATTTATTTAATAAAAGACAATCCGGGTTTAGAGCAAATCACTCATGCGAAAGTGCCTTAACTTGAGGAAAGTGCCTTAACTAATAGTTGAAGATGCTAAATTGGTGGACGTTTTTAATGATAGTACACTTTCGTGGAAAAAACAAGTTGCTCATGTAAAACAATGTGTCTCTTTTAAACTTCCACTTCTCCGTAGAATACACAAATATCGGACCAAGTCTAGTATTCTATTCCCGACCAATCGAAGAGTAGCTCAGCCTGTCACATGACGAGATCGGCTAATAATCTCTGTCATTCAGTTGTTATTTAAATTAAGTAGAATACCATCCTTGGGCCCAAGTTTTATTCCACAATTATTATATAAAACCCATCATAGAATATCGCTTTGGGGAGCTGGGTGTAGAGAGAATGAAAATGTCATAACGAAATTGCAAAAGAAAGCGACCCGACTAATATTAAATGCTGATCCATTATCACCAAGTAAAGAAATGTTAAAAAAAATATTGGTTCTCATTTAAAGAATTAGTCATGTATAAACAAGCTTGTCTGATTTTTAAAAGAAAAACAGACCAAGCACCTTCTTATATTCAAGATTTGTTTACAAATGTAACAGATTGTGTAAGTTATAGCCTCAGATCCTCTGCTCAGAATAAATTGTACCTTCCAAGAGCACATTCTAAATCCCTATCATACCTAGGTGTTAACATATTGAACTCAATTCCCAACGATATAAGATATACAGAATCTTTGTCCCAACTTAAAGTAGGGTGGGCATACCATAATTTACTATTAGATTAGATTATTTTTATTATTATTATTCCCCAAATTATGATTATTATGATTGTTGTTGTTGTTGCTGTTGTTGCTTGCTGTTGTTGTTGTTGCTGCTGCTGCTGCTGTGCTGTTGTTGTTGTTGTTGTTGTTGTTGTTGTTGTTGTTGTTGTTGTTGTTGGTGGTGGTGGTGGTGGCGGCGTTGGCGGTGGTGGTGGTGGTGGTGGTGTGATGTTGGTGTTGGTGTTCGAAAACCATTTATAAAGCGGTCCATCCAAAAATGTTCTACATCGCTGTACATACTAAAAACAGGATAAAATTAAAAGTAGGGGAAGCTATGTAAAAGTTAAGTAAAAGAACAGGTAGCATTTTTTAATCTATAGCTGAAACTTATAATACTGATTGTAAAGTTATAATATAGTAGCTGAAACTTATAATACTGATTGTAAAGTTATAATATAGTAAAATACATCGAATTAGAAAATAAGCTACAGACATCATGTAAATTCAATTGTACAGGTAAAAATATTATTAAGTTAATAAAATGGTGGATATTAATAAGTTAATAGCACGGTAGATATTAATAAGTTAATAAAATTATCTAGTAAAGAACAATGTTTTTAAAACTGTTTTTAAATGTGCAGTACTGTCTATCAGTCGCATGTGTTCTGGAAGCTTGTTCCATAGCAGAGGAGCGGCATAAGTGAACGACCTGTTCTTATAATGTTTCTTGCCTGAAGGAGGTACCACAATAAATCTTGTGTCAGCTGAGTGGAGTGATCGTGCAGAATGATAAGGTGTTAAATAAATCTGCCAGATAAGCAGGAGCCAAGTTGTTGAGGCATTTAAATGTGAGAAAATAACCTTGTACTTAATGCGAGCGTGTACAAGTAGCCAGTGGAGCTCTTTTAGTGATGGTGTTATATAGTAACATTTGGAGCACTTCATGACCATCTTGGCACATGCATTCTGTACAGACGCAGCGGCTTTAGTGGTCTGGCAGACCGCAAAGAAGATTGTTGCAATTATCCAGACGCGATATCACAAGCACATAAACAAGCTGCTTGGTGCTCTGACGATCAAGGTATTTTTGGATACGACCAATGGCACAGAGGTGGTTTGAGGCAGCTCGTGGCATACCTGTGATATGCTTGCTGCGTGATATGGTGGTATCAAAAATCACACCCAGATTCATTGCGATCTTAGATAGTGATATCCTGCTTTTCTTCCTACTGTCACACTTTGAGGGAGTTTAATAGAGTACTTTTAGGATGAGATAAAATGAATTCTATTTTGTCATCGTTATACCGCATCCACTCTCTGATGTCAGCCACACACCGCTCCACTTTCCTAATGTCCACTGTCTGTGAAGATTTGTTGTCACGACAGAGCTCCATGAAGAGTTGTGCATCATAAGCATACATATGGTACGACAGACCGTGACTTCTGATGATACGAGCCAGAGGAATAGTGAATATTGAAAACAGGGAAGGACTAAGTACAGAGCCTTGGGGGATCCCACATGTCAGCAGAGTGTTTTTTGACAGCTTTTCTGATATGCGAACAGCTTGACTCCTGTCTCTGAGATAGCACTCCATCCACCTCAGACAATCTCCTGTAATGTCGACCCTGTGTTGGAGTGTGTGTGAAGGATGCCATCGTCGATATATATAGTGCCAAGTGAAGCGATGTGCAGGATATGATTCTAAAGTTTTAGCAAGGCTGTTTCGATGCCAAAGTAATGCCTGTAGGCTGATTGCAAAGGCTCTCGAAGGCTGTTACGTTGGAGATGAGAGCAATAAGACGGGCAGCCACCACTTTCTGAGTCAACTTGGACACAAAAGAGAGGTTTGATACAGGTCGGTGATACATTTTTTTACAGGTAGGTTTTTTTTATAATGATGTTATTATTACCTGCTTCATCTTAGATGGCATACCACAGGTAAGGGACTTGCTGACTATATCAGTGAGTGTTGGTATTACCAGAGTCTCGCATTGCCTCAGTAGGCCTAGGTGTGATGGTACTGGGTCAAGATAGCAAGTTCTTTGCTCAGACGATCTTAGAAGCTTGTTGAATATATTGAATATATATTTCAACATGGAGTGTGAGACTTGTTCTTCTCCACTGCTTTTTCAAGTTTCATCCCTTGGCTTTCGCCAGTTTGGTGTTGGTGATAAACCATGGACACTCTGATCTGGTGGTGATGGTGCGTTGAGTGACAGGGGCATGATTATCTTGGAGCTTTCTCAGAGTAGTGTTGTAAAGTTCATAAGCCTCAGTGTCACTGACCAAAGCTCTTGTGTGTTGTTGAAGCTGAGAGGCGCTGATGCTGTCAGAGAAGGCCTGGGTGTCTATGGCTTTTAGCATCCTCGTGCTTACACTCACTTTTGCTTTAGTCGGTGCTGTCGAATGCAAAAGGTGAAGTGAAGCGTACGGCAAAGTAATCAATCTTTACAGAGTGGTCAGCTGTGACGTTAAGCACTGGTAGCTCCCCGCACGCTGTAATGCCAGGGTCCAGTGTATGACACTTAGCATGAGTCGCAACCTTGACATGCTAAACGAGTACAGGAGTGTACATAACTGTTTAACAATAGTAGATAATGAGAGACAATGGTGACCTGAGGCACTACACTCACACAATGATAGAGATTAGTGGCCTGATGCCCCACTTATACACAATGATAGATATAATGGTGGCCTGAGGCCCCACCTACACAATGATAGAGGATGGTGGCCTGAGGCCCCACTCATACATAATGATAGATATAATGGTGGCCTGAGGACCCACACTTACACAATGATAGAAGATGGTGGCCTGAGGCCCCACTCATACATAATGATAAAGCATGGTGGCCTGAGGCCCCACTCATACAAAATGATAGAGCATGGTGGCCTGAGGCCCCACTCATACATAATGAGAGAGCATGGTGCCCTGAGGCCCCACACTTACACAATGATAGAAGATGGTGGCCTGAGGCCCCACTCATACATGATAATAGAGAATGGTGGCTTGAGGCCCTTCTCATACATAATGATAAAAGATAGTGGCCTGAGGCCCCACTCATACAAAATGATAGAGCATGGTGGCCTGAGGCCCCACTCATACATAATGAGAGAGCATGGTGGCCTGAGGCCCCACTCATACATAATGATAGAGATGGTGGCCTGAGGCCCAACACTTACACAATGATAGAAGATGGTGGCCTGAGGCCCCACTCATACATACTGATAGAAGGTGCATGGTGGCCTGAGGCCCCACTCATACATAATGATGGAAGATGGTGGCCTGAGGCCCCACTCATACATAATTAAAGAAGATGGTGGCCTGAGGCCCCACACTTACACAATGATAGAAGATGGTGGCCTGAGGCCCCACTCATACATACTGATAGAATGTGCATGCATGGTGGCCTGAGGCCCCACTCATACACAATTAAAGAAGATGGTGGCCTGAGTCCCCACACTTACACAATAATAGAAGATGGTGGCCTGAGGCCCCACTCATACATAATGATAAAAGATGGTGGCCTGAGGCCCCACTCATACATAATGATAGAAGATGGTGGCCTGAGGCCCCACACTTACACAATGATATAATATGGTGGCCTGAGGCCCCACTCATACATAATGATAGATATGGTTGCCTGAGGCACCACTCATAGATAATGATAGAAGATGGTGGCCTGAGGCCCCACTCATACATAATGATAGAGCATGGTGGCCTGAGGCTCCACACTTACACGATAATAGAAGATGGTGACCTGAGGCCCCACTCATACATAATGACAGAGGATGGTGGCCTGAGGCCCCACACTTACACAATGATAGAAGATGGTGGCCTGAGGCCCCACTCATACATAATGATAGAGCATGGTGGCCTGAGGCTCCACACTTACACGATAATAGAAGATGGTGACCTGAGGCCCCACTCATACATAATGACAGAGGATGGTGGCCTGAGGCCCCACTCATACATAATGATGGAAGATGGTGGCCTGATGCCCCACTCATACATAATTAAAGAAAATGGTGGCCTGAGGCCCCACACTTACACAATGATAGAGAATGATGGCCTGAGGCCCCACATTTCGCCTACACAATATGATGAAGAATGGTGGTCTGAGGCATTCACTTAAGTAGCTACTTATGTGCAGCCTAGCTATTCACCCGATGATAATGTGAATAACGTTGAACCACCATCGCATTTTTTTCAGAATGGAATTGGGCCGACAAAGAGTGCAGTAGGCCAACATTAAACCAATATCAGATCAATGGAGGGTAAGCTCATAGTAGTTGGCCTATGTAATAGACTATAGTTACAGCCTTTACGTACTAGGTAAATGGTAGACTCTATGCTCAGGCTACAAAGTTTGTGCATTTATTCTTAGATAGGTAGGCCTACGTTACTTGTTTTATGTATAAAAATAGTAGGCTATAGGGTCTACAGACTAGTGAAATAATTATTTTTAACATGTACTTTAAAAAATTCGCTTCGCGGATGTATACATTCAAACAAAATATGAGTAAAGAGGTTTGTGTGGCATGGTGGCCTGAGGCCACCATTCAGCGATGTAAACTGCGGGCTGCGTTCGAGCCCCGCTGATCCTGCGTGGAGTTTTCAGATAATAGGCCTATATTTGTTCCTCCTTTCTCAACGTGACTGGGCATGACGTTATTGGCGGCCTCGTCGAGTTAAGGTTGAAACCAGTGTATCGACGTTAACTTAGCTCAGGGCATGCGCTGTGCGCTTCTCACACGGGACAATGCCGGACGAACTGTGGGAAGTATATATTAGAAGATTACGGTAATGATGCAACATATACAAATACTAATGATAATGGTTCTTACATAGCGCACATACAACATTGCTCTGTGCGCTTCACATACATTACACGCCTCGTGAGCGGGCATGCCCTCTCACGTACCATTTCTGTGCTTGGAACACATTGGCACTGCCACATCTGTTCTACCACCTCCTTTACACATTTATTAACCCTTTCACTGCAGATGTCGCACTAATGCGTCATTGTGCTACACTGCGGATGTCGCATTACTGCGACATTACATAGCTAGCAAGGTGATTCACTTGGTTGTGGTGGTGACGGCTCCCAGTCGGTATCGGTACGCAAGTGTGATAGGATGTCTTCAAGCCTTCCATACCCGATAATGACGTCATAATATAAAATAATAATTATGCTTGGGAATCCCCAGTTATGACGAATCTGGTAATAAAAGGGTCAATTTCAAATAATTACGCAATGTGACGTCATACTTTTAAAATAATTTCGCAGGGAAAGAGTTAAAATAACTAATATTTCAAGTATTAGAAAACACAGACATACATGTATATACAGGGGTAGGGGTTTTGTATGCACTTTTATGTCCACGCCTAAACTCTTCAGAAATCAAGTAATTGGAGGCCATTGAACATTTTTGGGTTGGTAACGCATTTGCCATAGACGCCGAAATTGGTAAAATATCCCCCCCCCCTTTTAAGCGAATTACACACGGCAGGCGCCATTGTATTTTCTAAACTATTGGACCTAGAACGTCGTGTGACCCCTCAAAATTTGCACAATTGCCACATTATGGGGGGTCAGTAATACATTTTGATATTAATAAATCAATACATTTGAAGATATTTGGAAGAAATAGAACTTAACATAAAAACAACCGCTATTAAAACAGTTTCTAATCTCTATTATCAATTGCACATTTTGAAAATTGGCAATATGACGTTAGTAATTTAATTATGTGGATTTCTACATTTGTTTATTTTGTAACAAAAGAAAACACACTATATGTTCATGGGTCTGCATGTGCACGTTTTGGTGATGATACGTTAAGTCGGCCATTTGTTTTAGAAAAAAATAAATGTTTTTAAAGATATACAATTTGGATTTCCCATTAAAATCACCACAACATGTCATTCTTCAATATGATAATGGGCTTGAGTGTGATATATATGTCATCTAACTTGTCACTGCCCTTACTGAAAAAAATAGATTTCAGTGAATGATTTCAGCGATCGTGCTTAGCGATCGTTTAGCGAACGCATGAATGCTCTCCTAACGAATGCAAGGCGAATGTTCAGCAAATGGTCAGCTACTGTTCGCTGAGTAGCCTATGTAAGGCGAACACTCAGTAAATGGACCCTTCATCTATTTTAAACATTTTGTTATTGCCTTCTAAAATTTAAGCACTTCTTGTCTCTGCACATGATGACCTAAAATACAACCTGATCATCATACAGGAAATTATTAGCCTGCATGATATCTTGATGTAATGTAAAGGTTTGGACTTGTACAGTTATTTTCCCCAACTGATTTGTTTGTATACATATAAAAAGATTACTTGTAATTATACGCACATACCTGCATGTAGTGTTTATGCTTTGAAAAGTTAAATAGGATCTCCATGTTTTAGTTCAACCTATTTACCATAGTAAATAGACTTCAAGCTGGCCCCATATGACTTTATAAATGTGTCTAATTAAGCTGACAGTGTGAAACTCCACCATTTTCATTAGATGGCTGCTTGAGTCTGAGAGGATATGTTTGAAGATAACTGCTCAATCTGAAAGATTATCCCAGGATTCATTGCTCATATCTGCACTGCAGTTAAATATAAGCCAATCAGATTGCAGGTATATTTAAAGCTGAGGATGCAATGATGCATCCTCCTGGCATCCCTTGCATCCAGTGCCTGAAGTCATCTATATTGAGCTAACCAGGTGCCTGTGACATAACCTCCCACCAGCAGATCCATAGCATGATACTGCAGGATAGAAAGAAAATAATGCAGTTACACAGAATCCAAAATGCATGCCTTGCATCCAGTATAAAAATGTCTGCATGCCTGCTGTATCCATTTCGCACCCATCTGCATCCTTGGGTAAAAATGTTGTATCCTCTCATTTGCATCCTCTACATCTCAGGGTGCAAAATTGCATTTCTTCTGCATCCCTTTTGCATCCACTGCATCCAGAGTGTTGCAACTCCCTGCATCCTTTATTTATGGTGGCATCCACATTGCATCCACTATGCATTTCATGCCTGCCCATTACATCTCCAATACATGCTCAATGCATCCAATTTAGGGATGCAACTTTGACTTGGGAACTGCAAACAGGTGTTTGATAATCTCGATTTCAATACCAACAGCTACAGTCTCAGCCATATTCGATTGTCTATAGATGGTGGTTAGAGGATGTACCATACTATCAGACACGGTAGTGCTGTAGGACTTGGCATGGCACTTGAGAAGTGGTACAATAAACCTGCTAAGGTTGCAGGAGGTATACTTGGGATGAACAGACAGAAAAAGGCAGTAGCCTTATGGAATCTCTTGAAACACGAGAACTTCATGTGGCGCAGTTGCTGGAGTGGTGTAAACTGGCTGATTAAGACGACAGTGAATTGAGCCTGCATCATGAGTTCAATCCAAGTTCAAGAAAGATAGGATATGATCGTGCAAGAACACTTTTGGATTACATAAAATCGATCAACAATCCATTTAGTACTGATATGACAGTTAACAGCATATCTACTGGAGCTGAAATACCCCAAAATATTGTTGACGGATTATTTCACTGTCTTGAAATCGGTGAAAAAAGGTTATCAAGATTTTGTTGAAACGAGATTTCAAAATAAAGAGAAAAACCTACATGACACAATACCTACTAACCGCAAGACTGTTTTTGTAAAGCATTCTCGTACTCAGCCCACAGTTAAGAAATTGACCGCAACACAAGATGCAGCAGAGACCATTAGGTACATTGACTATGCCAGGGAAAGAGGATACAGCATGCTACAACTTCTCAAGTATGAATTGACCGGCACATCCCAATTCCTTACAACTGAATGTAAAGATGGTTTCAAATTAAAAAGAACTGATTAAGCACCATTATCCAGAGAGCTTGTTAATCAACTTCCACGGGAAAAACGGGATGTACAGTGTAGTGCCGAGATATGTCAGCTAGTAGTAGATTTCATGTCACTTATACGTAGATTACCGATGAAAAAAGATGGGTCTTGACACATTGGGAGATAGAGCAGAGTGTCTTTCCAACATAATTCTTGCTTTTTTTTATTTTTATCAAAACTCATCAATCAAGCAAATAGAAGGTGCACAGAGAAACTCTTCTGAGCAAATCACAATTACCATTAGATCTGACAATCAAAAAGTTCCAGTCGATTTTGATATGTTCTGGAGCTCATGTTAAATATAATTCGGTTTCAGGAGTATTTCTTCCCGTGGGTGCTGAAAAATGATTTGTCAGAAAAAGAAATATTCTTTGGAGGAGTATATGATAGTCAATGTTGGAAAGAGTTGGTTGGCACTGAAACGCATATGCCATATCTTTCAAGCAACCAAGAAGAGGCTGATGACAGAATCATGTACCATATTAACGATGGTGCAGTGAAACACGGTGTGTAATCAGCTTTCGTTGACTCACCTGACACAGACGTATTTATAATCTTATTTTTCGCTGCAAAAACACTTGGAATCTACAGAAGCAAGGTGGGTCCTAAGCTTTCTGGAATAAAAACGTCCGTAGATCTTTCCCTACTGGACGGGTTTGGTGTAGAGGAGCTGTCAGCACGAACGATAAATAAAGCTGAACAATTTGTTCTATCTGCTTTAAAGAAGACTGATTGTTCCACGTTTGATGGGTATCTTTGGGAGCAGTTCAACAACCAAAAAACGCAACTTTAACCAACCTGTGTGCTGCTCTTCAACTATACAAAAACATATTAAAGATAGAGTCAGGTTCTAAACTCGCATGCGTGTAAGCCTTCAGAATACAGTACAGTGTGGTTGATGAAGTAACCTGATTATAAGACTGGATACTACTCCAACGAATACTCACCCAACGTTGTTTTAAGGTTAGGCCAACGTCTGCGACGCTGGCCCAACATTGAACCAACATTGCACAAATGTACAATGTTTAAGAGAAAGTCCTCCTTCCCAGCAAACACAAAACATTTGTATAACATTTATACAACGTCGGCCCAACGTCTTCGACGTTGGGCCAAAATTGTACAAAGTCATACAAATGTGTTGTGTTCACAGGGTGTCGGTACACGCATGGGGTAAACCTGTTTCGAAATACCCATAGTAATACAGTCAGTTTGTTTGCAAAGCAAGGCCCAGCTAAGATCCAGGACAAAGGGCTTTGAGATTTGATGGAATTGTTACTCATAGATGTCGCTCAAGTATATATGAAGTTGCTGTGATTTGAGAACTTGCTCTTAATGAGGCTTTGGGTATGAGACGCATATTTAGTATTCTTATGGAATGTGGCCTTGGCCTACCCACGGGCACTATTGCCATCTGGGGGACCCTTGTCCCGCGAATTTTGACAGTTGACTACACCTTTAAACGGGAATATCTGCAGAGTCGGATCTGGTATCAGGCCCCAACCCACTCAGTCACCATATTAGATCCACTCCAGTATGGGTATGAGACGACAGATGTCGGCATCATACCCATAATACTTCCGGTATCTCCCAGGCCAAATGATCTACTCCACCATGCAAATGCCTGACTTCATGTATCAGCACCAAAATCAGCACCAAAATGCAGACAAATAAACATAGAATGTGTTTTATTTTGTGATTGTAGCAAGGATAGCGAATGTAGGAACCCACATAATTAGATCACCCACCTCATAATTACAATTTTTAAAATGTATGTTAGATAATAAAAATATTAAATTGTTTTGGCGATTGTTTTTTATGTTAATTTCCGTTTTTTCCAAATACCTTGAAAACTATTGCTTTTGTATTATCAAAATGTATCACTGACCCCCCATAATGTGGCAATTGTGCAAATTTTGAGGGGTCACACGACCTTCTAGGTCCAATAGTTTAGAAAATACAATGCAGCCTGCCATGTGTATTTCGCCTAAAGGGGGGGGGGGTATTTTACATATTTCAGCGTCTATGGAAAATGCGTTACCAACCCAAAAATGTTCAATGGCCTCCAATTACTTGATTTTCGAAGAGTTTAGCCGTGAACATAAACGTGCATACAAAACCACTATCAGCTACTCTAGTACCTCCAGCAGCATAACCATAAAAGTTGATAGCTAATAGAGTGATGCAGTGTCAATGGCTTTTGTAATTAATGTTAGTAAATGGCTCTAGTGGACAGTAGAGACTATGTATTAAGTGGAATTTATTATTCCGCTTTGGTGCGAAACACTTGTCAACACCCCCAGCAAACACAACGTTGACCAAATGCTGGTCCAATGCTGGCCCACCATCTGCAACTCTGGCCCAGCATCAAACCAGCACTGTGTTGGGCCAACGTCGAAGACGTTGGGCCGACGTTGTACAAATGTTATACAAATCTTTTGTGTTTGCTGGGGATAACAGCTGGTCTTTTATTGCTCAATACCGCCGGTCGGCGATCACAGGCCGACACCGACCCAATGTCTGTTGAATGTTGGGCCAGCGTCGCTGGTGCTGGCCAGTATGCATTCAGTCTTAGTCAGTACTTCATGTTGCTGGTACCTGCATGCTGGCAGTACGTCATCATGATGCTTTGAGCCAAAGCTGGGTTAATGTTGGCCCACCGTCTGTGATGTTGGCCCACATTCAGCGTGGCGCCAAACACAACACAGTAACCCAATACTGGGCTTAAGGTGGGTCAGCGTCGTAGACGGTAGGCCAACATTAGCCCAGCATTAGGTCAACGTCTCGTGTTCAACCGCCTGCACGATACAAAACTGTGAAGAGAAATGATTGGGAGACAAACTCACAGCACAGAAGACTCACAGCACAGAGTGAGACAGCCGAGCGGACAAGGGTGAACCAACATGTCCCCACCTCCCTTTGAGAAGGGAGACATAATTATAAGTTATTGGATGAATATGTAATAAATCTGCAAGATGTTGCGGGAAGTAATCACATTGTTTTTTTTAATTATTTCTATCGACAGCCAGTGCAGATTTTGCAGCACTGGTGTGGTGGAGTGGAACTTGCGAATTCGTGTAATCAGTTTAGCAACTGCATTCTGGAAGTTTAAAGATGACTGATGGCAGATATTGGCAAACCAATTTTCGGATAACACTGATTCGTTTCAGATGCTGGAAACATGAACGCTTGATATTTTTGATGTGGTCATCAAAGTTTATGTGTTGATCAAACACCATTCCCAAGTTTCTCGCACTCGTGCTTGACGGAACGTTGTCATTTTCGAAGTAGGCCTAAATGTGTGTAGAAAACACAAGCCACGGGCACTAACAAAACACGGACTGGCAGCTAAGTAGGCTACCTGTAGTGTGGCAGTGATCGTTATACGAAAATATAGTGTCACAATAAGCAGAAATTCAGTTTTTCCATCGTTTAGTTTATCAACAATTTGTTTATCAACATCCATATGCCATGTCTCTCTTTGATTTTATTATAATAACATGTTTACTATTATTATATTGATAAAGGCTAAATTGACACCAATATCTTACACTCATTTGGTGCTCTGGAGCAGATAAGTCAGTCTACATGATTTAGGTGGCAAATTTGTTAATATCAAAAGGGAATAAAAGGCCTATGTTAAACTGCAACTCAAAACTATGCAGAGATACACCATATTTAAGAAGAAATAAATATACCAGTTAGCCTCGAAATCTTATAATTGTAAATTGCGCTGTATTGAAGGGTGTTTTTAGTGATATAGTCTGGTGCGGTATGTCATTTTGGCCAATTATGTTGCCAAAATTGATTTTATTGTTTTTATGGCTTCATTAGGGGTCAAATAAGCCAAAAATCTTGGGGTTTAATTTTTCCCGCCTCTCAACCTCGTTTTATGGCACATTCAAAATGGCCGCCATCGAAATCACATATTTAGCCATAACTTGGCCTCTAGCAAAGCTAGAGTCACGATTTTGATGTCTATACCCATGTTTTTGGGTATGAAGAATCCAATAGTGCCCATACAAAACGTGTATGTCTTGTAGATATTGAGTTATTAAATATAAAACACATTTTTCATGCGTTCTCGATGTTTCGTTGATGGACCCTAAATATTTCACCAATAAGGCGTACAAGTGATAGCGTAGAAACCGAGCAACTTCAATAACGATGTTTAGTCCATTTCCTTAATTTGCAAATGAACATTTTACAACAGTCACAGAGGAAAATTGATAAAACTAATGTGTCTTTTACAAAAACGTACACACTTTTTTGAGAAGTAGATAGGAGGGATGAAGGTCCGATCGAAATTTAAAAAATAATACAAAATGAATACAAAATTGTGAGCAAATTGTGCGTTTCAGCAATGTTTCATGTGCTGTCAAACAAATGACCAGAATCAATCATCATGATCATTGCGATTGTGATCCATCCTATCAGCAAAATTATTGTATTTTCAGATTTGTTTCTTTAAAATTCTTAAACGATGCACAAGAAAAAATAAAATAGGGGATTTTAATTCATCACAGCCCATGAGAGATATCCCCGTTTGAATTTCAGTCATAATTTGACATATTCTCCGAGATGCGGGGGCTACTCTGAGATCAACAATTTCATGAAACAATTAATTTAAATACTGACAGTTAAATATCCGCGTCAAGGCAATATTCTAATAAGATGCAAAGCGAGTATTACCATTTAATATATAAATCTGTCACCTAACAAGGATGCCCGGCCGTGCAATGATTACAGTCTTTGTATCGCGTATACCTACAAACTCTGTTATTGCGGAATAGATTGGATGCGGACGGGGGCATTACCACAGCTGACATTTAAGCAGATTACAACAAGCATTCAATGGCTTGATTCATCGAAAAGACAATAAGGTTTAGGTTCAAATTTAGTGATTTTGTTTTATATATTAACATATTAACAATTTTTAAATTTCAAAATGGCCGACTGTCGTTCACAATGACACAAGCCACACTACCTGGTTTGCTTGTTATATACCCCACTGTTGCATTTGTACAGGGGTCGTCTGCAACGCTGAGCTTTTTAACTGTATCTGGTACTACGGCAGTCTTATTTGCATCAATATTTGTTGAGCTCAATAACAACCCTTGGTGCAGGTGAACTAAGACATCTGACAGGAATGAACATGCTATATTTCACTTCCCACACATTTTGTTATAATGGTGGGAGGTTTGGCCATCTGATAAAACAGGTCTTGTCTCCCATTGACATGTGGTTGGCTCTCATAAGGTGTAGCTCATGTAGGTGAACATCTCCCATTCTAGATTTTTAGACAAGAATAGTTGCCACCGTGAAGCTGGAATTATCATTAGCTGATTAAGCCAGAGGATTAGTACACTTGACATATAAAATGCGTCCATGCTTCCAAGGCTTTCGATGTACAAATTTAGAGAGGGAGAGGCAGCGCATCGATAGAATATCGGACTGCCACTTCATTCATGCACGCATCCCGGGTTTGAACCGTGCTGATCTCGCAGGGGTCTTTCAGAGAAATATCCTTGTCTATTCCCTCTCAATGTGACTCTCAATGTGCTATTTAAAATAACAATATATGTGGATATAATCTGTTTACGTGTAAAGCAAATGTTACTTTTACAGACCAGTTAAGAGATATAACACAAGATGTTTCATCATCACAGAAATCAACCAACTGTCAAGAAGTACACTTGAATGCCTTTTCATATGTGTGCTCAATAGATAGATATGTTATCTAGCAAAAAGTGGTAAAGATATTTGATCATCTGCGATAAGTCCATGTACAAAGCTTTCAAAAACCTATTTCAAGAAGAATTATGCCACAATTTTCGACAAAGTTACTGAACAATATTAAAACTGATTTGCAACAAAGTAAAAGCTTCCACCGACGGTGAATAAACATAGCATTGGTTCAAATAGCAGTTGTGTATAGCATTGTGGCATTACAAAAAAATATAACTTTTGGACTACTCTGTTGCAGTACATACTTGATCTAACTATGCCTCAAAATCACCAATTACTCAGTTAATGCATGAGTATTAGATTCAGAATTTGTCAGTGTTTGACCAGAATATATTATTTGGTTCAAATCACACCTGTTGAAGAATGACCCTCTTGTTAGTGTATCCTGTGCAGAAAGAAAGTGAATTCACCTGTCCTGGAGAAATTAGTACAAGCTCAACTTATCAGAGTTTTAGACACACAACCTCTGGTCTCGATAAGGCGTTCTAGAGTATGATCCCATGAGTAGAAGTAACCCAGAGAGAGACATCATTAACCATAGTACCCAGTGCTGACTCCACCAAATGATAGGCTTTTGTCATGAAGCATCCCTTGTGTAATCACTCACACGTGATCCGTGGACTGCCTATAAAGCGGTCCTAAATCTAGGCCTATTATTGGGACATCTTACAAAATTCTGACTTCACGAGCTACTCTCATGGTTTGATCATTGTGTCACCTGCATTAATCTGCAGAAAACTCAACTCAACGGGAACCAGTTCTAAGCAACTTGGTTTGGATGACAATGTACATACATAGTGCCAAGAATACTTAGTAAAAGTGTTCATCAGTTTTTTCAGCAATCTTGACTTCTGCCTTTCTAGAATGACTTCTTGCAGGTTATCTAAATTTTCAACAACTTGATGTTGTGTCTCGCGGGCATTATCACTTTTTTACCGGATAACAACATATTTATCTACTACTGAGCATACAATACGCAAACACATTCAATTGTATCTGTTAACATGACTGGGTTGGTCCAAAATGTATTATGTTTTCTGATCTCTTATTATGAAACATCATTTGTAATATTTCTTAATTTAATGATCTGTGGTAGGCTACAAGGCGTCTCATGTAAACATACTATCTTTGATTATGCTGTCCAGTTGAAAAAATATCACGTTACCCTTTTCCTGTATTTAGATTGGAACTGATTTACTGATACCTAACGAAAGATCTTTGTGGTTGTGAGTTGCTTGTTTCTTTCGCATAAGAAAATGAACCAAGCCATTGAAGGTTTGCTGTGATCCTCTTAGGTAATGGCCCTGCCCGTCCAATTATGGCTGGAATCTATACTCTGATATCTCTCACAAGCTGTGGTGAATTAAAAGTTCCCCTTTTATTTGTAATTGTGCATCATTTATGAATTAAAAAAAAACAAGATCTAAAAATCTAATAATTTGATGGGTGGGATGCTCCATAATTACCCACCAAGAATAATTCCGGTCATTTGTTTATATAATATGAAACATTGCTGAAACGCACAATTTGCGCACAATGTGTGCTAATTTTATTTTATTTCAAATAACATTTACCCATCCCACCCACTTCTCAAAGTTATCAAATGTGTTTTGTAAAAGACACATTACCTTCAATATGAATTATCCTCTGTGACGGTTGTAAAATGTTTAAATGAGATAAATGCATCAAACATCGTAATTGAAATTGTTCAGTTTTTACAATCGCTTTACGTCACTTTGGTCAACTATTTGGGATCCATTAACGGAACACCCATCATTCAGAAACCATCAACAATGTACTGTTTATCATAATACGACTCAGTAAGCACATGTCTGATCATGGCCTTGATGAACCACTTCAATCAGCCTACCGACCAAAACACTCCACAGAGACGGCACTTATGAAAGTACAGCATGACATCTCAGATCATCTGGATAAAGTCCGGGGTGTGGCACTGGTTCTTCTAGATCTCAGTGCTGCATTTGATACCATCAATCCTGATGGAGTGATAAATACCCTGGAACATCATATTAGCATATTGGCGTGAAAGGTGTGGCACTTGAGCTGGTTCAGGAACTACCTGAATAAGAGAAATCAAAGGATTAGGATTGGTATGACAGTATCAAAGCCAGCTACGTTGTCAAGGGGAGTACCACAGGGCTCTGTTTTGAGTCCTGTGTTGTTCACAACTTATACCATTCCCATTGCTGCTATTTGTAAGAGACATGGCGTCAAATATCACATATATGCAGATGACACCCAGCTTTATATCACGTTTGATCCATCTATCCCTGGAGACCGCGAACATGCACTGGAAAAATTGAAAAAATGCATCCAAGAAATTAGAGC
This sequence comes from Flabesymbios commensalis, assembly GCA_964017125.1. Classification (NCBI taxonomy): domain Eukaryota; kingdom Metazoa; phylum Annelida; class Polychaeta; order Terebellida; family Flabelligeridae; genus Flabesymbios; species Flabesymbios commensalis. The sequence continues at coordinate 47,734,257 of OZ024908.1, forward strand.
ATGGATTCTCATTAACGAACTAAAATTGAACGATGACAAGACTGAGTTTATTATCTTCCAGTCCAAATATTATGAGAATAGATACTCGACATCTTCAATAAATTTTCAGAATATTATATTTGAACCTAGTGATTCTGTGAGGAACCTTGGTGCCTATTTTGACAAGTACATGACTATGGAGCGCCATGTGTCGGAATTGTGCAGACCATCACATTATCATCTGCGCCAAATTGGACAAATTCGAAAATATTTAACCAGAGATGCATGTTCCAATGCAGTTAGATCTGCAGTCCTCAGTAGACTTGACTACTCAAATGCCCTGCTAGGAGGTTTGAGAAAAATGGACTTGATTCGGCTGCAACGTGTCCAAAATCGCGCTGCTCGTTTGGTCACTCAGACTAAAACTCAAGATCACATTACCCCTGTGCTACGTGACTTGCACTGGTTACCGGTTAGTTCAAGGATTGACTTTAAGCTCTGTTTGTAAATGTACAAGGCATTGAAAAAAACTGCTCCCATTTACATCTCGGATGAGCTCAATCTCTATGAACCTAAAAGACCCTTACGCTCCAGCTATGCTGGACCTTTATACACTGTTAGTGTTGGACGCAAAGAGGTGTCAGATTTTGATTTTGCAATCAAGGGGCCTCGACTATGGAATAGCCTACCGATGGATTTACGCCAAGCTCCATCCGTTATGACCTTTAAGAAAAGACTGAAGACATGCCTATTCAAAAGACACTATTATTTCCAGAGACTGAAAACACAAGCGCTTTGACTGGTTACAAAATCAAAAAGGCGCTATATAAATAAACTAAATAATAATAATAATAATAATAATACACATTAAACAACGCTCAATGTTTGAATTTTAGTTTTTTTCGAATTCGCGAAAAAAAATGACCGGAAACGTATCAAAAATGTGTTTTATCGTTAATTTTAAAATATCTAAGAGACATTCACATTTTTTATGGGCACTATTGGATTCCTCGTACCCAAAAACATGGGTATAGACATCAAAATCGTGACTCTAGATATGCTAGGGCCCAAGTTATAGCCAAATATGTGATTACGATGGCGGCCATTTTGAATGTGTCATAAAACGAGGTTGAGGGGCGGGAAAAATTGAACCCCAATATTTCTGGCTTATTTGACCCCTAATAAAGTCAAAAAAACAATAAAATCAATTTTGGCAAGAACTTTTAATTTTAGGCATATTTCTGACATATCGCACCAGACTAATATGTGTCAGTATAATACAACAATAGTATTTTACATTTTGCATTAATCGAAAGTGGGAGGTGAAAAAATACTGGAGAGGTAGAAAAATACATTTATTCTAATCTGCTTCCTCAGCTCTTTTATTTCCACTAATAATGCAGATCAAGTAAAGGAGGGGTATACCCGCTTTTTTAAAACAAGACGACTCATATTGTCATTTCAGATAATTTTCTGTTAGAGGCTTTTCTGTAAGTTTTAAGTTTTCTTCCTCTACATGTAAGAGCAAAACAAGTTGTTCCAATAATACGGAATATTTATTAGAACATCAATGCGTTTTTAAACTCATTAACACTGCAACACATCGATATTTGGGGGGTCGTTCAACAATTACGTATCATCAGGAAAGGGGTGCGTTTTTATATGTGGGTCGTGGGCTACGTTAGACAGCATATAACAGGTAAAACCACCTGTATTATAAGAAGAAAAGAACATTATTACCCAGTGCTGGTTTGATGCTGTACCAGTGCGACGCAGTTACAGTAAATAAGAAAACTGCCTGTTGAATGTGATGTAAGCACATAATTACAGATTAAAACTACCAGTGTATGTAAGGTAACAACGGGGTGTGGAAACAGCAAATGTGACAGGTATGAAGAGCACACAAGTAGGTAAGAAGTCCGCAATTTAGCACACAAGTAGATCATGTGTGACAGATAAGAAGAACGCACTTAGCACTGGCACCCGTAGCGCTGCTAATGGGAAGCTATTCTTGTTGCGAGATGATACGGTTCAGCCTGATATAGTATATATATATTTACTATGCTAATATCAGGCTGAGCAGCACCATATCGCAACAAGAGCAGCTCCACATAAGCAGTGCTACGGGTGCCAGTGACACTTAGCACACAAGTAGCACACAAGTAGATCAATTGTGACAGGTAAGAAGACCGCATTTAGCACACAAGTAAAGCATGTACGACATGTAAGAAGACTGCATTTAGCACACAAATAGATCATGTGTGATAGGTAAGAAGACCGCATTTAGCACACAAGTAAATCATGTATGACAGATAAGAAGACCGTATTTGCACACACGTAGATCATGTGCATACAAGTAAAACATGTGGGACAGGTAAAAAGACCGCATTTGGCACACAAGTAGATCATGTGTAAACAGACCAGATATGGCAGGACCACATAAGGTGAGAAGACAACATAACATGTTGCAGGTTAGAAGATGGCAGGTGACAGGTTAGAAGACTACATCTGGGAGGTGATAACCCAACAAACACCGGGCGTTGAACCAATGCTGGTTTATTGTTGGCCCACTGCTCGCGACCTTGACCCAACATTAAAGCAGCATTGGTTCAACACCCAGTGTTTGCTGGGAGGAAACCTCAGCACTAAACCGTCACAAGGTCAGTGTTCCGTGCTTACTTAACTACGAAGATTAAAATAATAAAGATTGTAATCATGTGGAGGGTAAGGAGTGCAAGGAAACCAAAATGTCGCAGGTAAGAATACTGATGTGCCGAATAAAATAACAATCTGACAGGGGGGGGGGGGGGGGCTAAGAGGTCGTAAAAGGTTGTTCCAAATTGGTTTGGTGTGGGATGAAAGAAAATTTATATATGGGGCCTATCGTTTGAGAAGTTCATAATCCAGGGCCAGAAAAAATATTGATACCAAAGTGATCTTAGTGTGCATTCTTTTAAAAGGTCCATATAACTAGTCAGGCCGCTTAGAGCAGGATTTTATGGGTAAAGGGGACAGATTGGACAAAACCAGCAGCCTTTTTTCTGGGAATCTCAGATGTATAGATGTATTTTTTACTAGTTACCAACGTTTTTTATGTTTAAGGCAGCAATATTGGATAATCAAAATGGTTGCCATTTGGATTATATGTTTAACCAATGAATAATGAATAACAAATAGGGTCCGAACAGTAGACACTGATGTCATTTTCATCCTTGTTGTCAAGTTCTACTATTTCAAAACTCTGTGCTGATATAGATATTTGGGTCGCCTTTGGTGTAGGAAAAAGCTTCATGTACTACCACATTTATAACATCTGCCACATATTGGGTGAGGATAAGTGCTTGGCACTTCCTGTTTTCCACAGCTTTACAGGTAGTGACACTACATCAGCTTTCTTTGGTTTAGGTAAAAAATGGCACGGGCAGCATGCAATTGTTATCCGGACGTAACTGAAGCCTTTACCTATTGTACCACACCTTCATGCCCAGATTTGTGTCGATGCTTAGCATGTTTGAAAGGAACTATTTTGCCAAAACAAGACAAGCAAACAATTCCACCAACACAAAATGCATTGCTACAGCATTAAAAAACGTGTTGCTTATCAAGCTGCAATATGGACAACAAGAAAGCTGAGTAAGCATTATGCACCGTCTCCTGAAGGATGGGGTTGGGAGCTGGACAGTGATAGTCTTACATCCCAGTTTGGAATACCCTACCTGTAGCATCTAAGGCATGTAATGAACTGGTCAGATGTGGATGCGAAAGTGAGCGTGGTTGTAGTGATCGATGTGGATGCAAAAAATCTGATTGGCGATGTACAGAACTATGTAGTTGTCATTGTAACAAGTGAAATACATAACTACTTCATTGTGCTTTATAAATAATGTAGCAGGCATATCTTAAATATGTTTAAGGACAGTTGATTTGATTCACAGTTGAGCTTATTAACTTTGTAAAGCTATGTTAATATTAGGCTTAACTCTAGATTGTGGTGAATGTAAATTATTTTCTCTTATGGGTAAATCATTTACGTATGTGGCTAAATTATAAATATTGTTTGTTCATTTTCAATTGCTATAACAACCATTATATCCAGTAATAGAGATGAAATGATTACTAGAAGCGACTCTAGTCATTAAAGGGTCAACAAGTACAAACAATTGCTGAATATTTGTACAAAAATTATCAAAAATGGTTTAAAGTCTACGTTTGGTCAGTCGAAAATAAGGCATGTTCTCATATTTAAAAAACGATATTTCAAAGAAATTAAACCGGACATGCTGGACGAACCATAGATCCTCTTGAACCATCCCTGAATTTTTTTTGTGGTTTTGTGTGAGATAACCTCATTATTGTTGTAAAAGGTTTACATGAACACCTTAGGGTGGGTGTGAGAATCTCACCCATGGGCAATTTTTATAAATCCAAGATAGCCGCCAAAGTGGCTCATCAAAGGGTGTGAAGGGGTATACCGGTACCGGAAGTGGTGGATAGTTGTGTACAGTATAGCAATAGTTGTGTTTAGCGCTCGATACGAATTCCTTAGTCGTGGAAAACTGATCATTTTCTCATTCAACCCAAATTAGTCTCTCCAGATGAATTGGTGCATCAAATGGCCACACATCTTAGCTACCCTTATGCAAAATTAGGTCATGTAACTGTGGCCGAGATCTTCAAACACTCGCGCCCCGTTTTGGTGGTCGACATAAAATGCACTCATGGATCAGTGAAACAAACTTTGAGATTACGATTTTATATAAACGGAGAAATAAAACATATACTTATTGATATATATATTTATAATGTAAAATAACATAATTTTGCAATACATACTTTTTTTCTTAACATTTAAAAGCAGTTTCAAAGTAAATGTACAAAATCTAAAAGGTGGCTAGTTATCTTCTACGGTTGTACCCATTATATTTTACATTACATTGCAATGATGATTGTTTATGCTATTCAACCATTTGTCTATGTCGAATGGGCAATGAATTTTTAATGATAAATAAAACTAGAAAAGGAGTTCCCGAACTCCGACGCCCGGCTTTAGTCTGTTTGAGTGCATGATAAAAAATTGGCCCACTATTTTGTAAACATAACTGTATTGGTTTTCCTCATGGGCCAGAATCCTAAATGTCCAGGATATGATTAGTGAAAAAACCTAGGAGAAAATTATATCTTCAACGTGTAGGCCTATTCCTTCCACCACCATCGCCGGTGCTGGCCAATATCCATGTTGTGCCGCGTGTATGTTTCACTCCTGAACGTACTTTGACATCCACTGATACGTCAGTGCACGCGGCTATGCGATGTACACACAATGTAGGCCTACCCATACCGGTTCAATGTTGGGCCAGCGCCGCAGCGCATTGCTGTTTAAATGCCGGTCAATCGTATTCGTATGCCATATTGACGCCTTTTTCCTGGAAGATTGATTTCATTTTCATTTTTTTAGGACCTATCAAGTTTAGTTTGCCTGAGTGTGTGTCCTATTTAGGGGAAAGAGGGGTGTTGTGTGGGGGAAACGGTTCACATTTCTGTACACCAGTCCTTATGAACATGTGTAATATAACGTTTCAGATCCTTAGGTTAAGTATTTTTGTCTTTAACAAGTGTTCAGAAAAAAAATATTCACGATTATATTTGTGGTTAAGAGCTTAAAGGGTTGTGGTAAGATTAATAATGGCCCAGCGTCGCAGACGGTGGACCAGCATTACATCAGCATTGGGTCAATGTATCGTGTAGTCTAGTGTTTCTGGCTCCGGGATGGAAAGCGTCACCAGCATAATGCAGCAGTCAGAAAAAACACGGTACAATCACCCAATGCTGTTTAAATGACGGGCCAGCGTCGACGACTGTGGGTCAACATTGAAACAGCATTGAAACAGCGTCGTAGACCGGTATTGAACCAACAATGGGCAGCGACGCTGGCCCAACATTGAACCGGAATTTGGTGGGTAGGCCTACATCCTCTGTACCAGGTACATCGTAGGCAAGTCTGGAATGAATGTTGGCCAGTACCGGCGATGGTTGTGGAAGGAAGACACGTCGAAGATATATTTGAACTTGTCTCCTTGGTTCTTTCCTGGACATTTAGGATTCTGGCCCATGAGGAAGACCAATACACTGATTTTTGTCTATAGCACTCAAACAGACTAAACCGGGCCTCGGAGTTCGGGAACTCCTTTTCTAGTTTTTAATTAAATGAATGTCCTTTGATCACTTTTCTATTTTTACCATCAAAATAAAACATGCACTGGGAAGTATTTCTTACGTATATGTCATGGAATATAGCCAACCTTCAACCAGCATTGGTCAACGCCTCTTGGTGTTCCCTTGGCAGCTGCCCACTTGTCCCATGTTGGCTTAATGCTGTAGCTCTGTAGCATAAATACAGACACTATAGTATAATTATGCTACTATGCTTAGAATTTAAGCACTTTAAATTTTGATTTTCCAAAGTTGGCGCAATGCCAACAAAGCTGTAAATAGGGCCTACTTGAAATGTGTAGAGGGGGCTTGGGAGAGTTGGTTCACAGGGAGAGTTGGGCAACCCTCGATATCACAGTAACGTGAAGCATTATGACCAGGTGCTGCCATCTAAGGAATCAACGACACATTACCTATTGTTTGATGTGATCAGCTTATCGAACCCATGTTCAGTGACGATTTTGTGTCAAAAAATGTATTATATTGAAAAAATTAAGCAGTTAAGCAATTTGTTAGCATATCAATAGTACATAATAGAATGCTGTTTTGTGGTGTGTAATATACCTATGGTACTCCTTTGTCATCAAGGCATTTAAGGAATGAATATCGTCAAAAGCCATTCTTTGATTTTGATTTTAACAAAAAATGCGGATATAGGGAGAGTTGGGACAGTTAAATGTGGGAGAGTTGGGACACTATGGGAGAGTTGGGTCATGGTCATGGATCACGGCCCAACTCTCCCACATAGGGAGAGTTGGGCCACTATGTGGGAGAGTTGGGCCATGCTACGATAAAAAAAAATATCCATGACTATAGTGATTAATATGTTCATAATTACATCGTTCCTATTTTATTCTTGTGTTGTGTATCTGTACCGCCATTCTCGATGTGACCCAACTCTCCACGGTATGGCCCAAGTCTCCCCGAGCATGGCCCAAGTCTCCCCACTCCTTGGGAGATTTGGGTCAGGAGAACATCTTTTTTTAATCGCATTTTTTTCCTATGCAACATAATACATGTAAAATATAATAAAGTTCAGATTGTTTGGCATGCTCTGTACTTCGCAAAACCACAGGAAACAGTATAATATGACAAATGGGAAAAGCATACGATGTCAAAATATAAAAAGTGGCCCAACTCTCCCAAGCCTATGTGAAGACAAATCAATAAAAAGGAAAAGGCTGCACGAGCGGAGTTGACCGTAATTCAGAGTGGTCGATAAAACGTGAAAACTAAACTCCGGTCGTCATCGCTAACGTTAACTGAATGACGGTCAACTCCGGTCGAGTAGGCAGTCCGACGAATACCTTGAACTAAAAAGAAAATACCGGTCCACTACAGGAATGATGGATTTCTGGCAATCTTTCTAATCTAAATATTTCAATAGAGCATCTTCCAAAAGCGATATTTTGATGTATTAAATGTAGGCGATGGGTTACTTAAGGCTACCATGCAGACCCCCCCCCCCTCCACGTCTCAACTAAACTAAGTGATATACTGAGCCCTGTGATATACGGAATACGAAATCGAATGTTCACATTAAAAATATAGGGATGCAAACCCTATTTCGACGACTTATATTCAATTTTAATTTCATTTCGTTTATGATACTACAAGTACAAAATACAAAAAAACATACAATTAGTTTGATTTCAGTATTCAGCCCATGAGGCTTATTAGTCAGTTTATACTATAGTTATTTATAAAAATGAGGTGTAGAAACGAGGGGTTAAAATGTAAGTATATTAATGTACAATGTTGACGCTCCAGCGAACACACCACATCGACCCGGTCCTCGCAAAGCGACGGTCCAACGTCTATGATGTCGGTCCGTCTCTCAACCAGCACCGGCGCAACGTTTCGTGTTCGTCAGAGTCTAACAATAGATCAGGTGTATTCAAACGTTAAAATAATGAAATCCAACGCTGTTCCAACGCTGCTAGGCCAATGATTGAGACGTTGGCGCAGCAATGAAGCAGGGATTATAAAATAACACCGGTATGGAATATATAAACATCTGAGCCAGTACCCGCTGCACCTATTACACAAGAATACTGTATATATTTACATATTCAAACGTGGAATAGTGTGTCAACGTACCTGGTACACTAAAATGATTTATATAAAATTATATACATATTCAAACGTGAAGTATATATGCCTGTGTGTCAGCTGCTGGGCCAACGTTCGGTACGTTAGAGCAGCACTGAAACAGTGGGCTATAAAATAACAAATCCCAATGCGAGCTGCTTTTGTCAAGCCTAGATACACATGCCTTGGCCCAAATTCACAAAGAACCTACTAGAGAAGAAAATATTTTGGACCTCCTCACCACAAATAAACCTTGTTTAATTAAATCTTCTCATAGTGTACCTAGAATCTCGGATCACTGTGCTGTGGTGACCAAACTGGATATTGACCCGCCCTACCGCCGTACAAAACCCCGCCCAGTGCGTCAGTTCAAAAATGCTAATTGGGAAGCTATCAGGCAACAAATTAGGAGCTGCTGGACCTCCTTTTCAAAAAATAGTCCTAGCCGTTCTGTCAATGAAAATTGGTTGAAACTATATTCCATCTAAATCAATGCCTGGACAAATTTATACCAACCAAAATAACTTCCCTCGGGAAAATATACCTTGGCTATTCAAATCACTTCTCGCATCTATTCGGAAAAAAGCATCTCTATATAATAAAGCCAAGCGTACGAATAAAGCTGACCTTTGGGCAAAGTACAAATTATGTAACCGGCAGATCCAGCGTGCCATCAGGTCTGCCAGGTGGTCGTTTTTGAAAAACAAATTTTCTGAATCTTTAGAACAAAAAATTCAAAACCACTCTGGCGTTATATCAAATTAAAACGTCAGGATGGAAATGGTGTCTCTCCTTTGAAGGAAAACGGCCAGCTGCATTCAGATAGCAGACGTAAGGCCGAAATATTAAACAACCAATTTTGCTCAGGAAGACACCACAAATATACCTAAACTACCCGGACCACCGAATACTGAAATGCCTAAATTTGAAATTACTGTTCAAGGTGTAACTAAATTACTCGAGGGTTTAAACGGCGATCAATCTCTACAGACGGGCAAATTACGAGATGACTGGGTAGAGGCTAATGTTGCCCGAGTCTTCAAAAAAGGGGATCGGCACTCTCCGGCGAACTACAGGCCGATATCCCTCACATGTGTTTGTGTCAAATTACTCGAACACATCATTTGTAAACAAATTCCCATTTTTCGGAAAACAAAATTTTAACACCTGTACATCATGGCTTTCGCTCAAAGCACTCATGCGAAAGCCAGCTTTTGATTACAAGTGATGAATTTATTCAAAATTTTGAAGGCAAGACACAAACAGATGTTGTTGTCTTAAATTTTAGTAAGGCCTTTGACGTTGTCCATCACCAACGCCTCTTACACAAACTCGACCACTATGGAATTCGGGGAACAACTCTTAATTGGATTCAAAATTTCCTGACCAATAGAGCCCAAAAAGTAGTAGTTGATGGAAGCTCTTCAGAATCAGTCAGAATCAGCCCGTGTAGAGTCCGGTGTGCCCCAGGGTACTGTTCTTGGACCCCTACTTTTCTTGACCTACATTAATGACCTCCCTTCCACGGTCTCGTCGCAGGTTCGTCTCCTGTATCGCCCGATAAAATGTCGGGCAGGTCAGAAGAAACTGCAGAGAGACCTATCTGCTTTACAGGTCTGGGCAGATCGATGGGGGATGTGCTTCAACCCCTCGAAATGCTCGGTCCTGTGGGTATCCAGGCCGAAATAAAAAAAACTGGAATTCCAGTACACTCTGAAAGGTGAAACATTAGAAAATGTTTCATCAACACCATATCTTGGTGTTTGCCTTAGCGGGACTCTGGAATGGGAGGCCCACATTAATAAAATTACGAGTAAAGCGAATTCCACCCTGGGCTTCCTTCGGAGTAACCTGAAGCCATGTCCCCCTAAACTAAGGGAGACTGCCTATTTCTCCCTGATCAGATCATCCTTAGAATATTCTTCAGCAGTTTGGGACCTCTTTAGGCAAAAAGACATTGATAAATTAGAAAAAATTCAAAGAGCAGCACCAAGATTTGTCACCCCAAATTATAGACAAACAGCCAGTGTGACATCTCTCATTCAGAACTTGGGCTGGACTGACTTGAAAACAAAACGATTTTTTTTAGGCTTTCATGTATGTTCAAAATTTTAAATGAGTTAGTTTAAATTCCTATCAATGACCGTTTAATCCCAGCAGATAGAAGAACACGTGGTGGGCACAATCAGGCCTATAAACACATCAGAGCTAACACCACACTGGGACAAAATTCTTTTTGGCATCGAACTATCCCTGATTAAAATTCTCTTCCGGCAGCTGCCATAGAATCGAAAACTGTGGCAGCATTCAAGAGTAAGCTGGTCGACTAGATCTGCCAGCCTCTTTCCCCCCACCAGCCTGATACTCCACAATGGAGGGCTGCTGGAGTATTCACTCAAAGGCAAAGTCAAAGTCAAAGTTGAAAGTATCTTAACAAATATATGCTAACTCTGCGCTGATTGGGTCAACCGTACTTACAAAGTAAACATGTAACTAAACTATTTTAAATACAGCTAGAAAAGGTTCCCGAACTCCGAGGCCCGGCTTTAGTCTGTTTGATTGCTTTAGACAAAAAAATTGCCTAATATGTTTTGTAAACATAGCTGTATTGGTTTTCCTCATGGTCCAGAATCCTAAATGTCCAGGATATAATTATTGACAGAACCAAGGAGACAAGTACATCTTCAACGTGTAGGCCTATTCCTTCAACCACCATCGCTGATAAGTCAGTGTACGCGTCTATACGATGTACCTGGTCCACACAATGTAGGCCTACCCACTCAATATCGGTTCAATGTTGGGCCAGCGTTGCATCCCATTGCTGGTTCAATGCCGGTCAATTGTATTCGACGCTGGCCCAGCATTGAAACAGAATTGGGTGGTTGTTCCGTGTTTGCTTTACTGTCATACGGGTGACGCTTTATGCCTCGAAAGGCCACTACCCGGATAACGCGATACATTGGCCTAATTGTGAAATAATTTTGGGCCATCGTCTGCGACACTGGGCCAACATCATTCCAACTAAAACCCTTTAGGCTCTTCACCACGAATATCTTTTTTTTCTGAAGACTTTTCAAACACCGAAGTACTCAACCTATGGACCTTAAACGTTATATTGCACATGTTCATAAGGATTGGTGTACAGAAATGTCAACCGTTTCCCACACACAGCACCCCTCTGTCTCCTAAATAGAACACAAGCTCAGGCAAAATAAATATAGTAGGACACCTGCCTGCAGCCTATCCTAACCAGAGCAAACAGGAGGCGTTGACCCATCAATGCTATGTCTGAGTACTGGGCCAACACATAGGGTCAACGCCCCTGCCAGTTGTGAGATGATTACCAGCATAATAACCACAAGCGCCAGTGAGGGTGCAAATAAAAAACATTATATAATAATTTTATTCAGTGTGGTAATGAATGAGTTCTGTGGCAATGTCCAATGCATTGGCCCAGCACCTAATCATCACCGGTTACTATTTACTGTACAAAATATTTTGTGCTCATTCCAAGCTGTCTGTACAAACCAGGCCAGTTTATTATGTCTGTGGGCTTGACATATAGACGTCGAGAGCATGGACTGCTAACTTTAAATCTCACAACACTGATTGATGTGCGAGAGCTCCGTTTTATGGGTATATTAACATTAAAGTGTTGATCGCAATTTTAATCACAGTCATATTAATGATTAACATCAATATCTTTCAAATTGTAACAAACGTATTCGATAAATGAATAAATTATAATAGTTCCTTCTGCTTCATTATCAAAAGTATTTAAATATTACAACAAGAATAAAACATCCAAGCATTTAAAGTATGCTTCTCCCGTGAAAATGTGCGACCGGTCAGTTCACATGTGTGGACATAGATCATAGACATATACATACCATGTCCAATATACCCAACGACTCGGTAGCACATACCCAGCAAACACAAAACATTTGTATAACATACAATGTTGAACCAGCGTCGAAGACGTTGGGCCGATATCGTACAAATGTTATGAAAATGTTTTGTGCTTGCTGGGTATGATTTGACGTCTATACATGTATTCAATTCAATATATAGGTAGATCGGAAATAAGTCATCCCTTTTCCTAGCCACGCATGCGAGCCGTAAGTTCACGAGGATCTCGCGCCACTCGACAATCCATTCCTGTCAATGTCTATGGTTTGACATTATGAGGCAAATATATAGAGATACCCTCAATATATTTTGACTACGTTGCGCAGTTTTGAATAAGAGGGTGGGAGTTAATTTGATGTATGTTATTTATGTTCTGGTAGACTAATCTATATTTATCGCTCGCCTCCATAGAGGCCTATGCTTAAACATAATCTAAATTTAAAAATCAGCTTCACTTCAGTGGTCAAGATCACTTTTGTAGTGACCGACATCCTTTTTAAGTGATTGACATCAGTTTTTAATTAGTGGCCAAGATCACCTGTGTAGTGCCTGAGATATTTTTTAAATAGGCTGTTATCTAACATTCGATTTCGTGTTCAGTATATCCATGGAACTATAGTTCCATGGTAGGGGCCTATATCCAAGTGATAAAAAAAAATCGTTGAGAAGTGTGTATGTGTGGGGGGTGCATGGTAGCCACAAGTAGCCCATCGCCCCTCGATTATATATTTTATCTTCGAGGTTTTAATTCGTTTGTTTTTTGTGTGTGAAAATTGAGTTTGCATGATATGTTTTGTAGATCAAATGGGGACCCAAACGGCACTGGTACAACAAGTCAAAACAACAAGCATTTTATTCTGATGATCTCCAGGGGATGTAAGCCAGATCTATACAAATATACGGTTACCACCAATCTAAAAATGATATCATATATTACCTGAATTAGGCAAAACGATCTTGTACTTGTCAGCCAGAAATGTGGGCGACGAAACATGCATGAAATCAAGGATGGTCTTTTCTTTCTTCGTTGCTATTTTTCAGCCGACATATAGGTCTAAGACTAAACAGCGACAAAGACACAGAACGATGGATTCTCAGAAATGCAGCGTGGCATGACATAACAACATAAATCATCCATAAAAGGATGATGAGTAGGCCATGGTATAATATATGATGAATGATTCATTAAATTTGATGCAAGATAACAGTATTAAAACATCTAACTCTTTCACCTCTCATCATGACTATAATCGGACCAACGACTCTGAGAGCATTCCTAGTTTAACTTTGCCGTGTATACATTTATCTAATCTATCTTGTATCTTTCATTATTATTATATTCATTGGAATATATCATTAATTTCAGAGTTTTTTTCATATATGTGAAATATACATTCATATGCATTGAATAAACTCATTATTATTATTAGTGTTTGTACGGCGATCGTACGGGTCATTGTGACCGAGGTATTAATAACGTCTCAAGCCTTCACAACGCTGAATTATTTCTGTATAAAGTATGGAGAGTAAAGGGTTATTTTCAATTTGAAATCATTATAAAGGTTTCAGTCAGCTCTTTTCGATTTATTTGAATACCTATGTTATACGGCCATTATAAATATTTTAATTCTTTCAGCGCGGTGACCGTCTTTATACGTCAGAAACTGACGTCTACAGACGTCAGATTCTGACGTATAGGCCTATAAAGACGGTACCCGATATCCAAGACTTGGCCTCGAATAATCAGGTAGAAAATTGATTTTTGGAATCAGTAACATTCCAGCTACAAGATCGCATGCTCAGATCACTTTCCACACAGTCATTAAAACGTTATGGACATTTTTCGGACCTTGGGGTCGAGAGCGTTCCCAGTCAGCGCCATGTTGGAAAACGTTGAATTTTTCGGGTAAAACATATAGCATTCCCCTATTTATTGGTCGACATATAAAGCTCATCCCTATAATTTTCCTTTTAACATCTCATTTTATGTTTTGAACATACCAAGGCTAAAATAGTTGGCCAAGGTATGATAATATTATTGTCTCGCTTGAATTAGAAAATCAGATCACACAATTAACCCTTTGAGTGCGGGCGACGCTTTTAAGCGCATTCATACTGTTTTTCCACAACTAAAATTTGACAGAAATTGAACAAATATGCATGTATAAATCTTGAGTAAAGCCCCCATTGTGAAATTTAGCAGGTTTAATTTTTAAGTGAGGAGGTATTTTCCTTTCATTTGAAGTTGGCAATTGCGTGAGCAATGCCAACTTCAAATGAAAGGAAAATGTTAAGTAGTAATGAAGCACTTAAAGAGTTAACGGAAATTCTAATACAAACCTTTACAGGCTAGAACATATTATATGCAGTGGCGGATCAAGGAATTGACAGATGGGGGGGGGGGCGCCAATTTTTGTAAGAATTTATACACACCACAGTTGGCACTTATATGTTCTAGAAGGGTCCGGGGGCATGCTCCTCCGGAAAAATTTAAAATCTCAGGACTCAAATGACGCATTCGAAACCATATATCGGCCGAAATATGGTCGTTTTTTTGTTTTTGGAACCCTGAACGGGGGGGGGGGGAGGGGGAACGCCGGCTGATGGAGCATGATATCGGCCGAAATATGGTCGTTTTTTTTGTTTTTGAAACCCTGAACGGGGGGGGGGGGGGAGCGCCGGCTTATGGAGCATGATATCGGCCAAAATATGGTCGTTTTTTTTGTTTTTGGAACCCTGAACGGGGGGAGCGCCGGCTAATGGAGCAACTAATGGAGCATGATATCATTACATAGATGTATTTCAAATGCGCTATGCTGGTTAGAAAACAGCTATCGTCTCCAAATTAAAGACAGAGTTAACGACAAACCATAGTGTTGTCCCTCTTTCGTGTGCGCCCGCGACGGTTGAACGTCCGGTTTGCTTTTAGCTGTTTAGCTTAGCCGACAGTTACTCTTCAGCAGATCACTTGAGACTGCCGTGACAGCCCAGACGGCTTACTTTGCAAGTAAGTTGTCACTGACTTCTGGTTTTGGAAAGCAGAGATAACGACATGATTATGATGACAGTTAAATCTAATATTTTGAAGGGTGTTCATGCTCGTATCTACATTTGTGAACTAGTCCGGTGGCAGAGGGTGTGAACCTTGCAATGTCTGGTAACAATCATTTCTTCGCCTTTTTCGGTACACTATATCAAGTAGTTTATTTGAGAATCCGTTGGGTGTACTAAAATTCATGGCTTGGCTTTTTCAAAATTCAAGATGGCCGCCAAGATAGCCGCCAAAATATGATTTTTTAACAAATGAAACTAGGAACAAGACTGGACAATCCATTTCTACAATTATTTCGAATATTCAAGGTCATCTTCAAGGTCAAAAGGTCAATTTCAAGGTCAAGTAAGCGAAAATACCATTTCCAACAAATAAAGCTAGGAACGTGTCTAATAGCTCTATATCATGGGAATTTGACTGAAAAAATCCAATTATGGCATTATTTTGGTAATTCAAGGTCATCTTCATGGTCAATTTAATTCAAGGTCATCAAAAAATTAATTCTGATGTCAAAAATGTGAAAGTATGATTTTCAACAAACGTAAATAGCAAAAGAAGTGTAGTACGTCTTTTTTATGTAATTTTGACTAAATAATCCATCTATGCCACTATTTTTAATAAATAAGGCTAGGAACAAGTTAGTGTAGTACCTCTTTTTCGTGGGATTTTGTCAGGAAAAAACTATTACTGGTATTCTTTTGGTGATTTGAGGTGATCCTCTTGGTTAAGAGGACAATTTCAAGGTTAAAAATAATTTATACTACAAAGTGGGGCACGTATAATACATTCCTTTGGTGTGATTTCGACTGGATAATATAATTCTAGAAGTTTTTTTAATAATTAAAATGTCATCAAATAATCTGACTACGAGAAGGCGGTATAGGGTGATTGAGAGGCGATAAAGAGCGACGGAAAACCGTAACAGGTCAATAGAGATGCACTTAAAGGGAGGCATTAAAGGGCAATGAGGAGGCGTTAAGGGGCAAAGAAGAGTGGTAAAAGAGCGACAAAATGCGTTAACAGGTAGCAGGTTGGCATGGTAGGGCCATGGAACGGCGACAAGGAACTGACAGCGGAAGTACGTTAACTGGTGAGGGAAAGGTGTTAAAGAGTGATGGATAGGTGTTTAAGGGTGATGAGAAGGCGTTAAAGATGACGGAGAGTCGCCAAAGGGACAAGGAGAATCGTTATATGGTGACGTTATAGGGCGAAGAAGAGGCATTAAAGGGCAATGGAGAGGCATTAAACTAAAAAGCATTGTGAGGATGCATCCTCGTCTCCTTTTTATGCCTCTCCATAGCTCCTTAATGCCTCTCTGCCACCTTATAGCGCACCCGGTCGCATTGTAACGCCTCTAGTCGCCCTTTAGCGCATCCTCATTGCCCTTTAATATGCCTCATCATTGCATTAATGCCTCTTCACTGTCCTCTAAGGCTTATTCATTGTCCACCAACGCCTTCTCATCGACAGCTAATACGTTTTGGTCGGTCTTTAGCGCCTACCCGACTTTACATTATATCTCCACTTCATAATCCAGTCTATATCAATATCTATATCACATACTTTTATTTTAAAAATAACTCTTCCCTGCAAATGAAACACTTTAAATTGCCTATTGTACCCCCCCCCCCTCTACCAGTTTTTCTTTATTCCCATATCTTGTGGTTGATGGGGTTCACTTAAAATCTAATCAGGTCTCGGCCATAGTAGGATTTTTTATTTGCATCAAACAACAGCAAATCGGTTAAGGTTGGAGTACTCACAAGGAAAGTTAGGCGCCATCTTTGAAAATGAATATTTGGATGCATCCACTAGCCCTACTTTTACAGCAAATAAAATAAGAAAGCAAGGGGTTGGGACATTCTCGGCTGCACGGCGTCGGATTATTGATGAAGACATACATATGATAAGAGGCCCATAAAATATATTTTTCAGCTAGTATGTGGATAAAATCGCTCATTTTCTCTTTTTTTTCTTAAATTTCACATGATCTGACCTCATTTGACTTCATTTGACCCCTGAATTAATTTTCTAAGTGGACGATCACCCAAATGAGGGGTATATATACCCAAGGGACCAAATTCTACAGGTCGTTTGCTTCTAACAAAAATGTTTATCAGAACTGATTTCCAGACCAATAATTGGATATGGCCTCTAGTCTAATAACTTTTAAACTTTTTGACTTTTCAACTGAGCAACATAGAGCAATGATTTTGGTGTCTATACTGGTGTTTTGGTAGTCGAATAATCTAATTATATAATAATTTTATTCAGTGTGGTAATGAATGAGTTCTGTGTCAATGTCCAATGCATTGGCCCAGCACCTAATCATCACCGGTTACTATTTACTGTACAAAATATTTTGTGCTCATTCCAAGCTGTCTGTACAAACCAGGCCAGTTTATTATGTCTGTGGGCTTGACATATAGACGTCGAGAGCATGGACTGCTAACTTTAAATCTCACAACACTGATTGATGTGCGAGAGCTCCGTTTTATGGGTATATTAACATTAAAGTGTTGATCGCAATTTTAATCACAGTCATATTAATGATTAACATCAATATTTTTCAAATTGTAACAAACGTATTCGATAAATGAATAAATTATAATAGTTCCTTCTGCTTCATTATCAAAAGTATTTAAATATTACAACAAGAATAAAACATCCAAGCATTTAAAGTATGCTTCTCCCGTGAAAATGTGCGACCGGTCAGTTCACATGTGTGGACATAGATCATAGACATATACATACCATGTCCAATATACCCAACGACTCGGTAGCACATACCCAGCAAACACAAAACATTTGTATAACATACAATGTTGAACCAGCGTCGAAGACGTTGGGCCGATATCGTACAAATGTTATGAAAATGTTTTGTGCTTGCTGGGTATGATTTGACGTCTATACATGTATTCAATTCAATATATAGGTAGATCGGAAATAAGTCATCCCTTTTCCTAGCCACGCATGCGAGCCGTAAGTTCACGAGGATCTCGCGCCACTCGACAATCCATTCCTGTCAATGTCTATGGTTTGACATTATGAGGCAAATATATAGAGATACCCTCAATATATTTTGACTACGTTGCGCAGTTTTGAATAAGAGGGTGGGAGTTACTTTGATGTATGTTATTTATGTTCTGGTAGACTAATCTATATTTATCGCTCGCCTCCATAGAGGCCTATGCTTAGCTTCAGTGGTCAAGATCACTTTTGTAGTGACCGACATCCTTTTTAAGTGATTGACATCAGTTTTTAATTAGTGGCCAAGATCACCTGTGTAGTGCCTGAGATATTTTTTAAATAGGCTGTTATCTAACATTCGATTTCGTGTTCAGTATATCCATGGAACTATAGTTCCATGGTAGGGGCCTATATCCAAGTGATAAAAAAAAATCGTTGAGAAGTGTGTATGTGTATTGAGTTTGCATGATATGTTTTGTAGATCAAATGGGGACCCAAACGGCACTGGTACAACAAGTCAAAACAACAAGCATTTTATTCTGATGATCTCCAGGGGATGTAAGCCAGATCTATACAAATATACGGTTACCACCAATCTAAAAATGATATCATATATTACCTGAATTAGGCAAAACGATCTTGTACTTGTCAGCCAGAAATGTGGGCGACGAAACATGCATGAAATCAAGGATGGTCTTTTCTTTCTTCGTTGCTATTTTTCAGCCGACATATAGGTCTAAGACTAAACAGCGACAAAGACACAGAACGATGGATTCTCAGAAATGCAGCGTGGCATGACATAACAACATAAATCATCCATAAAAAGATGATGAGTAGGCCATGGTATACTATATGATGAATGATTCATTAAATTTGATGCAAGATAACAGTATTAAAACATCTAACTCTTTCACCTCTCATCATGACTATAATCGGACCAACGACTCTGAGAGCATTCCTAGTTTAACTTTGCCGTGTATACATTTATCTAATCTATCTTGTATCTTTCATTATTATTATATTCATTGGAATATATCATTAATTTCAGAGTTTTTTTCATATATGTGAAATATACATTCATATGCATTGAATAAACTCATTATTATTATTAGTGTTTGTACGGCGATCGTACGGGTCATTGTGACCGAGGTATTAATAACGTCTCAAGCCTTCACAACGCTGAATTATGTTTGTATAAAGTATGGAGAGTAAAGGGTTATTTTCAATTTGAAATCATTATAAAGGTTTCAGTCAGCTCTTTTCGATTTATTTGAATACCTATGTTATACGGCCATTATAAATATTTTAATTCTTTCAGCGCGGTGACCGTCTTTATACGTCAGAAACTGACGTCTACAGACGTCAGATTCTGACGTATAGGCCTATAAAGACGGTACCCGATATCCAAGACTTGGCCTCGAATAATCAGGTAGAAAATTGATTTTTGGAATCAGTAACATTCCAGCTACAAGATCGCATGCTCAGATCACTTTCCACACAGTCATTAAAACGTTATGGACATTTTTCGGACCTTGGGGTCGAGAGCGTTCCCAGTCAGCGCCATGTTGGAAAACGTTGAATTTTTCGGGTAAAACATATAGCATTCCCCTATTTATTGGTCGACATATAAAGCTCATCCCTATAATTTTCCTTTTAACATCTCATTTTATGTTTTGAACATACCAAGGCTAAAATAGTTGGCCAAGGTATGATAATATTATTGTCTCGCTTGAATTAGAAAATCAGATCACACAATTAACCCTTTGAGTGCGGGCGACGCTTTTAAGCGCATTCATACTGTTTTTCCACAACTAAAATTTGACAGAAATTGAACAAATATGCATGTATAAATCTTGAGTAAAGCCCCCATTGTGAAATTTAGCAGGTTTAATTTTTAAGTGAGGAGGTATTTTCCTTTCATTTGAAGTTGGCAATTGCGTGAGCAATGCCAACTTCAAATGAAAGGAAAATGTTAAGTAGTAATGAAGCACTTAAAGAGTTAACGGAAATTCTAATACAAACCTTTACAGGCTAGAACATATCATATGCAGTGGCGGATCAAGGAATTGACAGATGGGGGGGGGGGGGCGCCAATTTTTGTAAGAATTTATACACACCACAGTTGGCACTTATATGTTCTAGAAGGGTCCGGGGGCATGCTCCTCCGGAAAAATTTAAAATCTCAGGACTCAAATGACGCATTCGAAACCATATATCGGCCGAAATATGGTCGTTTTTTTGTTTTTGGAACCCTGAACGGGGGGGGGGGGAGGGGGAACGCCGGCTGATGGAGCATGATATCGGCCGAAATATGGTCGTTTTTTTTGTTTTTGAAACCCTGAACGGGGGGGGGGGGGAGCGCCGGCTTATGGAGCATGATATCGGCCGAAATATGGTCGTTTTTTTTGTTTTTGGAACCCTGAACGGGGGGAGCGCCGGCTAATGGAGCAACTAATGGAGCATGATATCATTACATAGATGTATTTCAAATGCGCTATGCTGGTTAGAAAACAGCTATCGTCTCCAAATTAAAGACAGAGTTAACGACAAACCATAGTGTTGTCCCTCTTTCGTGTGCGCCCGCGACGGTTGAACGTCCGGCTTGCTTTTAGCTGTTTAGCTTAGCCGACAGTTACTCTTCAGCAGATCACTTGAGACTGCCGTGACAGCCCAGACGGCTTACTTTGCAAGTAAGTTGTCACTGACTTCTGGTTTTGGAAAGCAGAGATAACGACATGATTATGATGACAGTTAAATCTAATATTTTGAAGGGTGTTCATGCTCGTATCTACATTTGTGAACTAGTCCGGTGGCAGAGGGTGTGAACCTTGCAATGTCTGGTAACAATCATTTCTTCGCCTTTTTCGGTACACTATATCAAGTAGTTTATTTGAGAATCCGTTGGGTGTACTAAAATTCATGGCTTGGCTTTTTCAAAATTCAAGATGGCCGCCAAGATAGCCGCCAAAATATGATTTTTTAACAAATGAAACTAGGAACAAGACTGGACAATCCATTTCTACAATTATTTCGAATATTCAAGGTCATCTTCAAGGTCAAAAGGTCAATTTCAAGGTCAAGTAAGCGAAAATACCATTTCCAACAAATAAAGCTAGGAACGTGTCTAATAGCTCTATATCATGGGAATTTGACTGAAAAAATCCAATTATGGCATTATTTTGGTAATTCAAGGTCATCTTCATGGTCAATTTAATTCAAGGTCATCAAAAAATTAATTCTGATGTCAAAAATGTGAAAGTATGATTTTCAACAAACGTAAATAGCAAAAGAAGTGTAGTACGTCTTTTTTATGTAATTTTGACTAAATAATCCATCTATGCCACTATTTTTAATAAATAAGGCTAGGAACAAGTTAGTGTAGTACCTCTTTTTCGTGGGATTTTGTCAGGAAAAAACTATTACTGGTATTCTTTTGGTGATTTGAGGTGATCCTCTTGGTTAAGAGGACAATTTCAAGGTTAAAAATAATTTATACTACAAAGTGGGGCACGTATAATACATTCCTTTGGTGTGATTTCGACTGGATAATATAATTCTAGAAGTTTTTTTAATAATTAAAATGTCATCAAATAATCTGACTACGAGAAGGCGGTATAGGGTGATTGAGAGGCGATAAAGAGCGACGGAAAACCGTAACAGGTCAATAGAGATGCACTTAAAGGGAGGCATTAAAGGGCAATGAGGAGGCGTTAAGGGGCAAAGAAGAGTGGTAAAAGAGCGACAAAATGCGTTAACAGGTAGCAGGTTGGCATGGTAGGGCCATGGAACGGCGACAAGGAACTGACAGCGGAAGTACGTTAACGGGTGAGGGAGAGGTGTTAAAGAGTGATGGATAGGTGTTTAAGGGTGATGAGAAGGCGTTAAAGATGACGGAGAGTCGCCAAAGGGACAAGGAGAATCGTTATATGGTGACGTTATAGGGCGAAGAAGAGGCATTAAAGGGCAATGGAGAGGCATTAAACTAAAAAGCATTGTGAGGATGCATCCTCGTCTCCTTTTTATGCCTCTCCATAGCTCCTTAATGCCTCTCTGCCACCTTATAGCGCACCCGGTCGCATTGTAACGCCTCTAGTCGCCCTTTAGCGCATCCTCATTGCCCTTTAATATGCCTCATCATTGCATTAATGCCTCTTCACTGTCCTCTAAGGCTTATTCATTGTCCACCAACGCCTTCTCATCGACAGCTAATACGTTTTGGTCGGTCTTTAGCGCCTACCCGACTTTACATTATATCTCCACTTCATAATCCAGTCTATATCAATATCTATATCACATACTTTTATTTTAAAAATAACTCTTCCCTGCAAATGAAACACTTTAAATTGCCTATTGTACCCCCCCCCCCTCTACCAGTTTTTCTTTATTCCCATATCTTGTGGTTGATGGGGTTCACTCAAAATCTAATCAGGTCTCGGCCATAGTAGGATTTTTTATTTGCATCAAACAACAGCAAATCGGTTAAGGTTGGAGTACTCACAAGGAAAGTTAGGCGCCATCTTTGAAAATGAATATTTGGATGCATCCACTAGCCCTACTTTTACAGCAAATAAAATAAGAAAGCAAGGGGTTGGGACATTCTCGACTGCACGGCGTCGGATTATTGATGAAGACATACATATGATAAGAGGCCCATAAAATATATTTTTCAGCTAGTATGTGGATAAAATCGCTCATTTTCTCTTTTTTTTCTTAAATTTCACATGATCTGACCTCATTTGACTTCATTTGACCCCTGAATTAATTTTCTAAGTGGACGATCACCCAAATGAGGGGTATATATACCCAAGGGACCAAATTCTACAGGTCGTTTGCTTCTAACAAAAATGTTTATCAGAACTGATTTCCAGACCAATAATTGGATATGGCCTCTAGTCTAATAACTTTTAAACTTTTTGACTTTTCAACTGAGCAACATAGAGCAATGATTTTGGTGTCTATACTGGTGTTTTGGTAGTCGAATAATCTATTACTTGTATTCAAATATTTTTCAAAGGGACTCAATCAGGCTAGGATCATAAAAAAATCGGTGATTTTATTTTGGTTCCTTAATATGACCATATGATGTAAACATGTCCATGGACTAGAGCTGCATGTCCAAAATAAAAAATACGGGAATTTCGTCTTTATATTTAGCCTAACTGGAAAATGCGCAGCACAAAAATTAAAAAAAACTTTTGCAGTTCTAGTCTATGGACATGTTTACATCATATGGTAATTATAAGAAGCCAAAATAAAATCACCGATTTTTTCATGCTTTTAGCCTGATTGAGTCCGTTTAAACCATCCATAGTATGTAAAACAAAATAATAAGCATTGTATTCTAATTTCAAATAGAAATTTTACCCAAATTCATAAATAATCACGATCACATAATTTCACAGATTTTTCCGCTACATATTTGCGAAATTTTCAAGGCTGTTGGGATTTTTTTGAGAAAAAAAATGCATTCTGTTGAGAATTGACAGAGAAATCAGCGAAAAACATGCGATCCTGGTTGGTCAATGTGAATTTAAGCATAGTACATATTGAGGAGTAAGACACAAACTGAAATAAAGTTACTAGTTATAACCGAGTTTCATAAAAAAAATACAACTATTGCTCTAATATTCTGAGAATTATTTTATTCCATATTTTAATAGGCAATTAGTATTTCTCAGACTGATCATATTATGCACTGAGAAAATAACACTTTAAATGAATTTTGTCTACGTTCTAAACAATAATTATCTAAAACAAACTAAGAGGCCTAGACTATTAAAATATATGTAGGCCTACTGTGGATCAGCCACAGACCTTGATGCTTGATATCACAGCTGATAGTGACTATTATTTCCAAGGCTCACTCCTTTTTTTGATAGGACTACAACTGTTATAGGGGTACGTTGCCAAGGCCATAGGACTAGCATGCTTGAGACTTGATGCAAGATGACAGACCACAAGACTAAAAACCTGTGACAAAATAATGCGAGAAAAAAAGAATTTATGTAGACTAGCCGAAATTTCCTGACATTTAGCCTTGAGTTTTTTTTCATTCAGATACTTTGAAATGGTCAAATTAGATTTGAAAGGCCAGAATTGAAATCGTTAACCCTGAAAACCATGGTCTAGAAACTAAAGTCATGATTCTATCACTTTTGGTTTAGAAGTTTAGTCAAAAATGTGATTTGGCGGGCATCTTGGATTTTAAAAAACCCAAGCGGGTGTAATCAGTACGGATTCTTGATGTACATGATATAGAGATTCAAAAAATGCAAAAAAACGATTGTTACCATTCATTGCAAGGCTATATTAGCATAAACGTCATTCTGTGCCACCAGACTAAACATAATGAGGGTTAAGCACGCACGCTGGACCCAAAACCATTATCGCCATCTACCTTTTGTTGTGTTTATTGTGGCGAACGTAAGGCATTGACCTAATGCCCAACATTAACACAACATTGGGCCAGCGTCTGTTGTTTGCTAGGTTTTGGCCCTGATACATCCTCACTTTGGTATTAAAGGTGACATATCACCCCTTATATAGTATGAATAAATTTGTGACAAATAAATCAAAGTTGCCACAAGAGGGAGCACAAGTGTTTCCTTATATGGGATGATTGGCTATCGTGTCATCATCTGAGAGGATCTCATGATAGCCAATCACCCCATATAAGGACATAATTATTCATACCATATAAGGGGTGATAGATCACCTTTAAAGGTACGTATCTGTCACTTTTCTAAGTGGCAGACACGACCCTTTCACACTAAATAATAATCTTATAGTGAAATAAGTTTGGCCTCATTAGGTATATGCATTTCTATAACTTATGCTTTTAAGCAGTTGATTTGATTATAACTGCAATGGCTTGATGGCAGATCAAACAATTTGAAAAACACACCTAAATATTTTATTTTTTATTAGCAGATAATAGCTGATGAATGTCTTACATTGCATCAAGAGTGAAGATGTACTCTTAAGGGCAAAACAGACCGACGCGCACGCTAGAATCAACACGCAGGCGACGACAGCACGCGAACAGACGCGAAATTCAATGGAAATTCCTGGATTTCCCATGTAAAAGCAAGCGTGAACCAGTTTGAAACGTTTCGCGTTGACCTTCACGTTCGCCTTCGCCTCGCTGTGTTTTAACAATGATAAAATAGTGTATTTGATCATTTTCGCGTTCACCTTTCACGCTCGCGTTTATAAACGATATAAAGGGCTGTAAAAATATCGTTTTGCATACCACATTTTAAAAGTAGTCATCTTAGAATGAGATTTAGACGTATTTCGTTTGCAAAATGATTGTCAGCGTCCCAGTAAACTTATAGATTTGGAGAATTCAAACCCCTAGAGAACCTGAAAATCAAAATGAATCTCCATCTGAGCGAGAATCTAATAATATGTAATCTCCCTTATATACTTGGGCATTGGTTAAAACACAACCAAAATTTATTATGAAACAACCCTGTGAATGATCCCTCCCCCCATCCCAACTTCTAGAAGCCTATAATTATGATTATAGAATAGAATAGAATAGAATAGAATAGAATAGAATAGAATAGAATAGAATAGAATAGAATAGAATAGAATAGAGTATTTGTTTATTTTCATAAAAAAAACAGGGTTGAGTTACATAACTGTTTTTTGTACGACACGATTATGAAAATCAGGTGAAGACAGAGGCACAATGCTTATCTAGGTCATCACCTGTTGAGTACTGTGTAGACGACCTACATACTTGAAATATATACATGATCTTTAAGAAAACAGAACTAGATTTGGTCTATTTCAATCATCATTAAAAGTGGACATTTTACACATAAAAACACACACAATGAACTACACTGAAATTGCACTTGATAATGACTACATTAAATATATAAAAAAATGATCATAAATTAAAATCATGCTACAACAACATTTTAAAACAACAATTTACCATAAAAACGTATGTGGCTAATTGGTGATTATACAATCAAACTATTACTTAGGTGTTTTTTGAACTGCTGTAGAGTTGGCAACATTGATAATTTTACAGGCAAGTCATTCCACAGTAAAACTCCATAAATTGCTGCTGCTTTGCTGTCTAATTTGGTTCTTGCATATTTTACAGAGAACCTATTAGGTCTCCTATTGGACCTATTATTGATGTTAATTTCAAAAATGTTCTGAACATTATGTGGAAGGAGATTGTGAAATGTTTTGTACATTAACAAGAGTGTAGAATATTTAACAAGTTCATTAAAAGGTAAATACTTGCCCTTGGTAGCTAATCATCCCCAAATAGGTCATAGCTCCGAGACGCCCCCCAATGTCGCATCCTTTCAGTGGTGGAATCACTATGATTTGTCATTTCAAAAGGGATTGAAGGATACGATCGTCTCCAATGCGACTGCTTGAGAATCTTATTCGTAAACCCCAGATATATCAACGCTTGAAGAATAGGACAGAGAGCGGGAGAAGGTAGATAATAGCGGTGGCAGAGGGCTGCATGACAAACAATAGTCCAGGGGTATTAGTCTAAAACTCATAGAAACCTGGAACAAATTCGTAACAAGCTGAAAATTGATATAAAAAGTTGTTGCTGGCCATTAAAGGAAGGTCGCCGAATTTAAAAAAGTGTTTTTGCTTTTTTCGCCGTTGCTGGATACACATTTTATGAATCTAGGTCAAATTGCTCATAAGCTATGGATATTATCACTATTTTTCCTATTTACCACTTTTGGGGATGAGAGGGTGACGAAAAATTAATACAATTTTTTTTAATGTATTCCGCAGGTGCTAAAACATATATTTAGATACAAATTTTATGAATTTATGTTGAATACTTTTAAATATATTGTTAATACCCATTGTTTACCCCCATTTACCCCTTAATACCCCAATTTCGGGCACTAATGCCAGGCGGATTTTGGAGGACTTTTAATATGTTTTTCTATGTTGTTCCAAGAAAATATGCTGAAATTTTCAGCTTGTTACGAATTTTTTCCGGGTTATTATCTAATAGCCCTGGACTACAATAGATCACACCATGGAGTCAGAATAAGCACAACATGCGAAATTGATCAACACACTGAACATCAGAATCAACTGATCTTGACTTCAATCAAAATCCTGGAAATCTCATTTTGTTGTAGAAACATTGACATTTTCTTGTGACTAGGAATAACCAGTGGCGGATCTAAGGGGAGGGGGGTAGGGAGGGGGAGATTCTCCCCCACAGTGTTCCACACCTAAATGCATCAGGCGTGGTAGTTGAGGAACCCACACACTGACTACGATTCATCGACTTTAACCTGTTAACCGCCAACTTATTCAATTGGAATTTTCACCCACTTGATCCACAACTTCAAGTGAGTGAAAATTATTCAGATTTGACAAAATGGAGGTCAACAAATTTCGAATCTTGCTGATTATTGCCACTTTTTATCTTTAACAGGTTCAAAAGCTGATATGTAATGCGCTAATATAAAATGTAAAAAACGAATATGAACGGCACCGGCGGTTAAAGGGCTAATAAAGCTCCATTTCGAAACCTTAGCACCAATTATTGCTGCATGATTGTGTCTAAATCACAAAAAAATTCTTGAAATACATATGCAGTAATTGAGAGCGGCACACCATCGAGACATAATATCATACATAGGGCAAATGGATTAAGAGATGGATGTATCATTAATTTACCTACTGTGCTTATCTGTATCCGCATACAAATTTTTAAATACTTGTTGACACCGCATGATCAGCAAAGCACAACGCGTTCACCCTTACAACTGCTTCGAGGGCCCGACCTGGACTGATACCTATTTCACAACCTCAACAATGATAATAATGATATTAAATTTAGAGTAGTCACTCTACGACGTTAAACCAAAACTGATTCAACGTTTTTGTCTTCTGGGTAGTAGGTCCCATAGGCCAATAGCCTAACTTTTCATCACTCTCACATTGCAACTGACACACATTGATGTTGAAATTATTTTGCCACATATTAACCACTGTTTACTGAGCTTAACTTATATATTTTATCTTGGAGATTTTTTTTGTGTGTTAAAATTAAGTTTGAATGTAATTCAAATGGGAACCAAACGCCACTGGTACAACAACTAAAAATAACAAGCATTTATTTCTGATGGCCTCCAGAGAAGCAAACCAGATCTATGCATATGCCAAATAACGGTTATCATAAGTCTAAAAATCATATACAGTATTACCTGGAGCCCGCGTCGATCGCTTAGATGATCCTTATGATTAACCAAAACGATCATGAATGTCTTTCTTAGCCTGAAATGTGAGCGACAAAACACGCATGGAATCAAAGATGGTATTTTCTTTCTTCGTTGCTATTTTTTGGTCGACATATTTACAGCGATAAAAACACAGAACGATATAGATTCTCAGAAATACACCGTGTCATGACATAACAACATACATTTTCCATAAAAAGGAGATGAGTAGGTGTACTATATCGTCGCCTCGGAGCTAAAGGATCCTATCTGACACTCGTCAGAGTGGCAGATAGGATCCTTTAGCTCCGAGGCAACGATTTGACGATTATACCATTAAATTTGATGCAGGATACCAGCATGAAAACATAACTCTTTCACCTCTTATCATGACTATAATCGGACCAACGACTCTGAGATCATTTCAAGTTTAATTTGCCGTGTATACATTTATCTAATCTATCTTGTATCTTTTATCACTATTATATTCATCAGAATATATCATTAATTTCAGTTTTAAATATCATATTATGTGAAATGTATATAATGCATGTGCAGTGAATAAACTTATTATTATTATTAGTGTTTTTCACGGCGATCGTACGGGTTATTAACCCTTTCACCGCCGGTCCCGAATATATTCGGGTTTTTTCATTTTTTTATTAGCAAAATTAGGTATCACATTTTAACCATGTTAAAGATAAATCGTGACATCAATCAGTAAGATTTGAAAATAGTTGACCTCCATTTTCTCAAATCTGAATAATTTTCATTCACTTGAAGTTGTGGATCGCGCCAGCGAGACACAACTTCAAGTGGGAGAAAATTCCAATTGAATAATTTGGCGGTTAAGGGGTTATTAACGTCTCAAGCCCTCACAACGCTTGAATTTTTTTTGGTATAAACCATAGGGATTAAATGGGGTTTTTTAATTTGAAATCATTATAAATGTTTTAGATAGCTCTTTCCGAATACATATATTATGGGTATACGGCCATTATAAATAGTTTAAGATTCCGACGTATAAGGACGGTCTCCGATATCTAAGACTTGGCTTCGACTAATCAGGTCGAAAATTGATTTTATAGATTCAGTAACATTTCAGCTACGAGATCGCATGCTCAGATCATTTGCCGCACAATCATTAAAAAGTTATGTACATTTCTCGGATCTTGGGGTTGAGAGCTCTCTCAGTCAGCGCCATGTTGGAAAACGTTGAATCTTTCAGGTACAACAAACAGCAATCCACGGTCTAGGAGTGGACGTCACGACTGGTTTGGGGGTACACCCATATAATGGTCAACATACAAAGTTCGTCCCTATATGTTTCCTTTTAACATCTCATTTCATGTTTTGTAAATACTAAGGCTAAAAACAGTTGGCCTAGGTATGATGATATTGTTGTCTCGCTTGAATTAGAACTTCGGATCACGTCTATTCAACTATTCAACTAATGGAGCAGGATATCATTACATAGATGTATTTCAAAT
The DNA here is from genome assembly GCA_964017125.1 of Flabesymbios commensalis. Lineage (NCBI taxonomy): Eukaryota > Metazoa > Annelida > Polychaeta > Terebellida > Flabelligeridae > Flabesymbios > Flabesymbios commensalis. The sequence continues at coordinate 47,764,193 of OZ024908.1, forward strand.
GCGCTATGCTGGCTAGAAAACAGCTATCATCTCCAAATTAAAGACAGCGTTAACGACAGACCGTAGTGCTGTCCCTCCATCGTGTGCGCCCGCAATGGCTGAACTTCCGGCTTGATTTTAGCTTAGCCGACAGTTACTCAGCAGCTCATTTAATACTGCAGTGCCGTGACTGCCCCAACGGCTTACTTGGCAAGTAAGCTGTCACTGACTTCCTGTTTTGGAAAGCAGTGATAACGACATAATTATGATGACAGTTAAATCCGATATTTTCAAGGGTCTTCTTCATGTTTGTATATCCGCATAGGTTAATAGCATTATGAGGCCGAAGCACGCACGCTGGACCCAAAACCATTATTGTCATCTACCTTATGTTGTGGGTATTGTGACAAACGTAAGGCAATGACCTAATGCTGTGTTAATGTTGGCCCATCGTTTACGACGCTGGCTCAACATTAACACAACATTGGGCCAACGTCTGTTGTCTGCTGGGTTTTGGCCCCGACAGATCCTTACTTTGGTATTAAAGGGACGTATCTGTCACTTTTCTACATGGCAGACACGACCCTTTCATACTAAATAATAATCTTTTATTGAAATAAGTTTGGCCTTATTAGGCTAGGCATTTCCATAACTAAATGAAATAAGTTTTTAAGCAGTGGATTTGATTATAACTGCAATGGCTTGATGGCAGATCAAACAAGCTGAAAAACGCATCAAAGCATTTTATTTTTTATTAGCCGATAATAGCTGATGAATGCCTTGCGCATTGCATCAAGAGTGAATATGCACTCTTAAGCGCAAAACATACCAACACGAACGCGAGAGTCAACACGCAGGCGACGACAGCCCGCGAACAGTCGCGAAATTCAATAGCGATTCCTGTATCTCCCATGAAAAAAGGAGCGTGAACCAGTTTCGCGTTGACCTTCTCGTTCGCCTTCGCCTCGGTGTGTTTTAACCCTTTGACTGCCGGTCCCGAATATATTCGGTTTTTCGTTTTTTTATTACCACATTATGTACCACATTTTAAACATGTTAAAAAAAAAATTATGACAATAACCAGCAATATTTAAAAACAGTTGACCTCCATTTTGTCAAATCCTAATAATTTTCACTCACTTGATGTTGTGGATCGTGTCAGCGAGACACAACTTTGAGTGGGTGAAAATTACAATTAAATAATGTGGCGGTTGAAGGGTTAACAATAATAAAATAGTGTATTTGATCATTTCGTGTTCACATTCGCGCTCGCGTTTCTAAACGATATAAAGGACTGTGAAAATATCGTTTTGCATACCACATTTTTAAAGTAGTCATCTTAGAATGAGACATAGACGTATTTCGTTTTCAAAATTATTGCCAGCGTCACAGTAAGCATATAGATTTGGAGAATTCAAACCCCTAGAGAACCTGAAAATCAACATGAATCTCCATCTGAGTGAGACTATAATAATATGTAATCTCCCTTATATACTCGGTCATAGGTTAAAACACAACCCAAATGTATTATGGAACAACCCTGTGAATGATCCCCCATCCCAACTTTTAGAAGCATATAATTATGATTATAGAATAGAATAGAATAGAATAGAATATAATAGAATAGAATAGAATAGAATAGAATAGAATAGAATAGAATAGAATAGAATAGAATAGAATAGAATAGAATAGAATAGAATATTTGTTTATTCTCATGAAAAAACAACAGGGTTGAGTTACATTTTGTACAGCACGATTTTGAAAATCAGATGAAGACAGAAGCACAATGCTTATCTAGGTCATCATCTGTTGAGTACTGTGTAGACGACCTACATACTGAAAATATATACGATTTGCTTATGCTCGACTTGTTCTCACTTGCATATATGTTGCCTCCACATTGACTTCTTCTCGTCTATTATCATACAGGTCGCGAAAATATTTAAAATGGCACAATAAGTGGACTGGACTGAAAAAGGGCACAAGAGGTACCTAGGCTAGAAAATGACACAATAAGGGGACTGGACTACATCGAGAGGGTGGGGGCACGTGACCCCCTGATCCGCCCCTAATTATACTACACAAGCGCTCGTTGGTGGCTGGTTTATCGCTGTCCCTGCGTCGCAACTCAACTGGGCCAGCAAACATGATACGGGAAACGTTGGCTTTAATTTCCAAGATATATGTCATCATCTAAAATGACATAGAATAAGATTTGTAAGGTCAGCGATGCCTAGAAAGAAATAATGATATCAGAAATAGATGATGTGCCTCACGATAAGCCAAAAGGGACATATTGCAATATACTTTTACTTCGCGTCGAATTAATTTTCGCGCCTTTCGCACAAAGACCCTGAGCGCGAAATCATATTCCCAGCGAAATACTGTTCACCACATATTGTTTCGTGAAGTTTGGGACTGGGTTTTAAAGGGTGTGACTCTCGCTGTGCAGCACAAAGGTGGCCTAAAGCCCGATTCATTTCATTTTCTCGCTGTGCAGTCGACTGTGGTTATGTAATCTATTTGTGTTATTGTCAGTTAACCTGTGAAAGTTTAAGTCCTAGGATTTATATTTAAATGACTGAATGGCAACGACTGAATGACAACATATGAAACATTTTTTTATTGTGACAAAAAACATAAATTGATACCAATATTTTTATTTTATTCCCATTTTATTTTAAACCTGCTTGTACAAAGTCCTTGATAATACAGTACGCTTTCTGTGTGATTTATTCGATGACTGCTATTAACCAGCGGGCATGAGGGGTTTAATGGTAGATGTCTTGATGTTTCTATGTCAAGTTGAGGGGTGATGACTCAGCAAACACGAGACGTTGATCCAATGCTGGCGTGATACTGGTCCAGCCTCGAAGATAGTGGGCCAGCATTCCCCCAAAACTGGATAATCACCTTGTGTTCACTAGGGACAGACTCAATGTTGCTAGGAGAGCTGTGGATGCGTTTCTTGACATGTGTTTTTCTAAGGATTTGAGCTAAGTGACACTAGTTGCCCTCAGATCTATGCAAACATTACACATATATGTGCACATAATTATATAGCTATTTTTAAATTCCCACAATCAAACAGATACGTTGAGCATTTAAAAAAATAAATTAAAGTGAAATATATAATAATAATAATAAGGATAATAATTAATTAAATTGATAACCTGTTGGATTGATAGGGTTAATGAGCAGCGCGTGTCCAGTGCATTAGCCTCAATGGTCGGTCACCCCCTCCCATCCAGTTAATTGATGACCATAGCATTATGTTTACTCACGACGTTGCATTATAGTGATTACTAGTCGGGAATGGTGATGACAGTCGTTTAGGCGAGATAACAATTACATGTCTCCAAGCTAAAAAAATAAACTTCAAAAAACTATTTTTGAGTGAAATGTGGTCAAAAACCGGGTTTGCACGAAAAGTTATATCCGCGAAATTAAAGTATATTACAGTATCACATCGTGTGATGCTTGAAGGTCACAGAGGCTTATGATTGTAATTAGATGAACATAAATGGGCTCTACGTCCTAAAATTAGTCAGAAATGACATATTACAGTTGATTATGAGATTTTTAAGTAAAAATCTCTTTTGTTCAAAAGGCCGCTGGCGATCATCTTGGATTTTTTGTGATTTTCGGCCAAACGCGAAATGCATCTTTTGAAATCAAAACTGGTGACCTCCATCAATCATTTTTCCACCTAAATGCATTAAAAAATCTGGTCCACTGGGAGACCACTGGATGAAATAAGTGAATACTTGCTTTTCACTTGTGATCGATGGTGGCCATTTTAAATTTTGCGCTCTACGAAATTCCGCCCACCTTTTCTAAAGAGCCGTAGAAGGTTATTTTTTGACAAATATCTTACTTGCCAAAGGTTGGTCACGTAATCATGGTTTTGGAACCAGCTATTATATGATTTTTAGTAGTTTGACCTTTGTGCGCCATTTTGAACTAAATTTAGGACACTTGCACCCCTTGCACACCTTAGGACTTTTGATATGTTGCTTGTCAAACTTCTAACAAACTTTCCTGAAATTTTCTGTTTGTTAATAATAATAATAATAATAATAAAGACTTTATTTACTGAGGGTACAGATAAAAATATACATGTATACATACAAATTGTTCATAAAATAGGCATTTTCATATATATCTATCAAACCCACTGAGCGAAGCTCATCTGCCGTGGGGCCCTCATATACCAACAAAAACATGTATATGTATATACTCACGCATAATAAGGTATGCATAAATATATACAATGTTATATAACAAAAAATACAAATCTATCTCAACTTTATTTACACATATGATTGTTACCATACCTACAAATAATATAGGCCTACATAATTTTTACAACAATAAAATATTATTTGAATATATTCAAATTTTAACAGTTGCAGATAATCATGATAATTATATGGAACAAACATTGAATAGATAGATTCCACTTAATGAAGAAACATAAAACGTTTATAATTATATAAACAAAAACATATCTAAGCAATTACAATGTACAATCATATTGAACCCACTGGATCATTTACATGGTGTTCTAATATATAAGCGAATGTCTATGTATAGGACTACGTATATATACACAGGCATAATCACACACATATATCTATATATAATAATAATGTACATTGCTGCATAACCTGATAACTATATAACGTTTACATAATATGTGAATATTACATACACATGCGATACACAATACCGCTTGATTAAAATATATACATTGATTATAGTAAAAATAAACATATATACACTTACAAATGATCAACATTAGAAAAAATCGATATTACAAGCAATCATGTATGTGTACTTGACATTATGACATTATCTTCATAATGAAAAAATAATAGAATCCTTGATAATATTCAATTATAACATTTTCTGTACACTTCTAAAATAGAATGTAATTCAGCACAGTTGTAGTAGACATTGATTCAAAATCACATAGTTTGAAATAGATATAGAAAACATAAAGAGATAGCTAGAGAACACATAACAATTACTGATTACCATGATTAAGAAATGATTTGTATTCTGTTCTAAACTGATTACTTGTCTTAGCTTTGCGGATCTTGTTACTCAACGAATTCCATATTTTGGGTCCAGTATATCGCAAACTTTTCGGGTGTGCTTTTGGTATATGTAGTTTATTGTTTGTTTTTGACCTTAGTGAATGTTGTGTATTTATGCATGCAGATTGAAACATGTTTGTTATGTAAGATGGCGTTTTATTATTTGTCGCTTTAAAAACCATAAATGCTTGCCGCTCACGAGTAATTTGATCGAACGTCTGCCACCGAAGCTGGGAAAATAAAGGTGCTGAAGGAGCATAGCGATCAGTCTCAAGGATCAAGCGTGCAGCTTGTTTTTGTAACTTTATTAACGTGTCAATATCGCTCTTACTGCAGTTACCCCACACTGAACAGCAGTATTCTAAATGAGGTTTAATGTAGTAGTTATAGTATAAGATTCGAATTGGTGTTGGCAAATATTTTCTAATTTTTCTGAGTATTGAAATTTTGAAAATAATTGTTTGTCTCACCTTTTTTACTTGTGGGTGCCAAGCAAGATTGTTATCGATTAATATGCCCAATAGTTTTTCTTGTTTTGTACTGATAATTTTATTCCCATGCAAATTTATGTTGAGGTCCCTTTGTGCCTCTGTCAGACGATAATTTTTATGTCTTGATGTGATAAGCATTGCTTTGGTTTTCTCAATACTGATCACCATTCCATTGTCCTCACACCAGTTATAGGTTCTCTCAGCTTCTAAATCTAAGTTCTGCTTTACAATGTCGATGTTTTTTCCACATACACTAATGGTTGCGTCATCGGCAAATAAAGCTGTATTTCCTGTTGAATTCTCCAGCGGCAAATCATTAATGTAAATTAGAAATAATAAGGGGCCTAGTATTGAACCTTGAGGAACGCCAAATTCAGTAGTAAGTTCGTCTGAAGAATTTGAATTAATCTTAACTGCTTAGGTTACGAATTTGTTCCAGATATTAGGCTAACTTTCCTGGACTATAATATCTATGTCGTCGGTCCCAATATAGTTCTTGCTTAGAGCTGCATTGTGAACTGTATAATGACCGAAGTAACCACCTTTCTCGAAGTAAAACTTTAAAACCATAAAATTAATATCCCAACCAGTGTAGGTGGGTTATACGTAGTTTCCTTCGAGATCAAGTAACCAACAAAACAGTCAACTTCAGATTTAAAAACATTAAATTATGTCGAAAAGTATTATTTATCAACTTATATCATGAAATAAAAGTAGCAACTGTCTCAGGTTGTAATTTTTGGCATTTGTGCAACAGATTTAATCAATTTCTAGGTCTAATTTGACCTTAATCTTGAAAATGACATCAGCTTGACCTCATAGGAATTAAAATGTGAAAAAATAAAATCCCAGATTTTTGTGCAAAAAGACATAGCATATGTAATACTATGTTGATTAGTTTAAAATTATATGAATTTTGATAAATTACTGGTCGAACTGGGGGCCATGTTGGATTTTACCCGAAAACGAGGCTTACCTCAATAAGGATTCGGGTGGAGTTTAATGTGTGTTTTTACATAGCCACACCGAGGCTAATTATGTTGAAGTTAACATTTTTGTCTATTAAATATTTCAGCATTCGTCCACTTCAGAAATAAAAATTATTCATATTTTTAGGCTTAATCTGACCTGGGCAATTACCTCAGTTTGACCTTTTCGGAATTTGAAATGTAAATAAATAGAATTCCTAAAAAATAGCGTGAAAAGACATATTATATGTGACTACGATGTTTAGTTCCTAAATGATAGTGATTTTTTTTTTAAATACACGCATTACTGCTTTAATGGCGGCCATTTTGGATATTTCGGCATTTGAGAGCCTGAAAAATGCGAATTATTTATATTTTTTAATTTGACCTTGACCTTGAAAATGAACTCAGTTTAACCTCTGAGGAATTTGGGATATGAAAAAATAGAATCCCCGAAAAAAATAGTGCGAAAAGACATATTATATGTGGCTCTACGATGTTTAGTTCTGAAATGATAGCGATTTTAAAAATATATATAAATTACTGGTTTATTGGCGACCATTTTGGATTTTATCCCAAAACGAGGCTTTCCCCAAAGAGTATTCGGGTAGGTTTTTATGTGTTGTTTTAAATAGTTCGACCGAGTCAAATTATGTCGAAAAGCATTTTTTAACATTTGTGTCAATTAAATACTTTGGCATTGTGCACTTAAAAAAGCAAATTATTTACATTTTTTAGGTATAATTTGACCTTGACCTTGAAAATGACCTCACTTTCACCTCTTATGAATTTTAATTGTGAACAAATAGAAGCCCTTAAAAAATTAGTGCGAAAAGATATATTATATGTGGCTCTATGATGTTTAGTTCTCAAATTATACCGATTTATTAAAAAAAATACATCAATTACCTGATTACTGGTTTAATGGCGGCCATTTTGATTTTACCCGAAAACGAGGCTTTCCGCAAGGTGGATTCGGGTGGGGTTTTATGTGTGTTTTTATATAGCCCCACCGAGTCAAATTATGTTGAGAAACATTTACTCACATTTATTACCATTAAATATTTGGGCATTTTTCACTTGAAAATGCAAATTATTCACATTTTTAGGTCTAATTATTTGACCTTGACCTTGTTTGTGACGTCAATTGACCTCCTATAAACTATGAAATGTAAACAAATGGAATCCCTTGAAACAGTTGTGCGAAAAAACATATTATATGTGGCTCTACGATGTTTAGTTCGCAAATGAGAGCGATTTTTTAAAAATTTACATAAATTACTGGTTTGATGGCGGCCATTTTGGATTTTACCCGAAAACGAGGCTGTCCCCAAGGTGGATTCGGGTGAGGTTTTCAGGGGTTTTACATAACCCCATGGATAATTCATCGCAGGTTGAAGTGATGGTGATCAATCTTACGATATAATTTATACCATTTAGCAGCATGATATCTGGAAGAAAGCAATATGCGTTCTTGCATTGCGGCGATTAACCCTTTAACCGCTATGATATTTAATTTAAATTGTCACCCACATAAAGTTGTGTCTCGCTATCGCGACGCACAACTTCAAGTGGGTGAAAATTACTCATATTTGTTTAATTTGAGACCAAACATGTACATTTTTTTAAGTTTAAAAACACACTTCATTATCAATATGAGTGATTTGATCAGATAATAAAACGAATTGAAAACGACTATAGTCATTGAAAACGACTATAGTCGTTATTAGCGGTGAAAAGGTTAAATCAGCATCGCGGCGCTTGTATGATTGTTATTACATCAACATATGAAAGCCACCTTTAAGGGAGAGTTGTGGGCACTTTGATTATGCACAATGTTGGTGGTAAACAGGTAAATACATGTTCCGCGCATTAATGAAAGCCGACCGCCCGTATTTATGAGTGATTTGAATAATGTAGTTTAATGTGCCTTATTCAATTTACAACAGTGGCCACTGTGGTGGTGTGAAGTGTTTTTATTGCAATAACTAGCAGCATGATGGAATCCACAAGTATGAAAAGTTGATCATGTAGCCAAGAATTTTGCCTAATTTGTCTGTAACCAGCAAATGAGAGACATTGTATGCGCTGATGTAACTCTTTAAGTACCCGAACATTTCAACATTTTTAAATATATATATATATATTTCGCGAGCCCACCGGGACTCATTTTATATTATATTCAATGCGAGTGCTGTGTAGGCCTATGTGCAGTCTGTATATGTGGGTTGACACATCTGTTGATTGACTCCCTGGGACTTGGTCCGGATGTAATCAGCCTAACCTCAATCCGACTGACCATCGGACCTGCATGTATATCCCAGAATTACCTGGGCCATCACAAGCACCTGCGTGCCCTTGGCAGCCAAACAATATCTCCAAGACGCCCCCAATGTCGCACCCTTTTAATGGATGGATCTTGGTCAGTTGCTTGACCTACCCATTGAGCCAGTGTCGAACAACATATTTGGATTCACTATGAGTTGTCATTTCAAAGGGAATTAAAGGAATACGATCGTCTCCAATGCGACTGTCTGAGCATCTTATTCGTAAACACCTGAGCGACTAAACCATAGGTTTATATCAACGCTTGAAGAATACGACAGATAGCAAGAGAAGGTGGTTAATTTCGGGGGCAGAGGGCTGCATGACAAACAATAGCTCACACCAAGGAATCCTTGCTCTCACCATGGGGTCAGAATAAGCACAACATGCACAATTGATCAAGACGCTGAACATGTCAATCAACCGATCTTGACTTCAATAAAAAACCTGGAAATTTCAATTTGTTGTAGAAACATTGACATTTTTCTTGTGACTAGGAAAAACCAGTGGCTGATCTAAGGGGGGGGGGGGGGGTAGGAAGGTGGTGTAATCACCCCCACAGCGTTCCACGCCTAAATAGTGAGGGACGGTGGGGTAATAAATTTGCAAATCTGGTAAAAAGCACCAAAATTGGCACAGAGGACATTGAGATCATACTCTTCAATATTTTTGATGGACGCAAGTTGACATTTTAGCTTTTCCACCATTTTGGGAAAAATTCAAAATGGCTGCCAATCAGGACAGGACTATAGCATAACTCAGTGGTTTATTGTCTGATTTGTATGATCTTAGTGTCATTTTCGGGGTTTTCTAGCCCACTGAGTTCATTGGCGTGGTCTACGAACTGGTTTGAGGTCAACTTATCATCTTATGGAAAAAGGTCCTATGTTTCAGGTCATCGTTAAACAGTATATAAGTCATATAATGTCAAGTTTGGTCGTACCCTCTTGTTTAGCAGGTGCTCAGTTCTTTAGCAAGAATGTATGATGACAAATATATTTTGGACATAATAAGAAATAACAGAAAAAAACAAATTTTTTGTAAGAATCAGAACAAAATACACTTATAATTACACAAAACGGTCACAAGATCAAGTATGTGTTATTGTAAAACTTATTCAATCTACAACTGATTGTGGCAGCTTGACACACCAACAAGGTTTTCAATCTAAATTGAAATTGACTTCAAACAATTAAGAACAAAATAAGCTTCCAGTTTGTATTACTACGGTATTTAACTTCTCAGTAGATTAGCCATCACCATTATACATTCTTGCCCATCAACCATTAGAGCCTGTGTGACAATCTACTGCGTCAGCTAGTAATTCAACACAATAATCTTAAGCTCATCACTTGCTGTATAAACACGTCATGTACCCATTTGACTAGCAGCAAGATGACTAAAACATTGTAAAACAAAGACGTGCACACATTTGACTAGTTGCAAATGACTAGTCGCAAAGTAAGAGCAAAATACACTGATGATTACACAGCACGGTCACATAATCAAGTATGTGTTATCGTGAAATTTGTCGAATTTACAACTGATTGTTTGACACACCAACAAGGTTTAATCTAAATTCACATTGACCTAAAATCAAGTATTAACAAAATAAGCTTCCAGTTTGTATTACTATTCAGTCTCTCAGTAGATTAGCCATTACCATTATATATTAAGTGGGGTAATAAATTTGCACAAAATTGGCACAGAGGACGTTGAGATCATACTCTTTAATATTTTTGATGGAAGCAAGTTGACATTTTAGCTTTTCCACTATTTTGGGCAAAATTCAAAATGGCCGCCAATCAGGACAGGACTATAGCTTAACTCAGTGTCGAATTTACAACTGATTGTTTGACACACCAACAAGGTTAAATCTAAATTCAAATTGACCTAAAATCAATTATTAACAAAATAAGCTTCCAGTTTGTATTACTATTCAGTCTCTCAGTAGATTAGCCATTACCATTATAAATTCTTACCCATCAACCATTCGAGCCTGTGTGACAATCTAATGCATCAGCTAACTAAGTTATTTAACATAATAATATAAAGCTCATCACTTGCTGTATAAACACGTCGTGTACCCATTTGACCAGTTGAAAAATAACTAAGACATTGTAAAACAAACACGTGTACCCATTTGACTAGTTGCAAAATGGTTAAACAGACATATGTACCAATTTGACTAGTTATGAAATGGCAAGTTCCAGCAACCAATTTGGTTTGCTATATAATAACAACAACCGAAAGCACATCATTGTTGATACATCCACCTTCACAGTTACATAAAATAGTGCACCTGAGTCTCGCCTTGCAACATTTGCAGTTACCTCTGCAGGTTTGTGTACACCCACAATGATGCAAGATCGCACAGGCACTGCTTGCATCAGACAGCTCTGTCCAAAATGGCACCCAGTTTTTGGTTGTATTTTCTTGCATCCAACCCCATTGCGAGATTTCCAGTACATGCTGCTGTGATTCCTTAACTTATCTCCATATAAAGGCTGCCTGAAACAGCGACCGCCTAGCATGCTGTAATAGGGCTGCCTGAGCTGGAGGTATGTGGTCAAGCATACGCGTGCCATGCGTAAATAGTTGACACCTGGCATCATTCACCCTTGAACATCCAAGGCTCTCACTGTACATGATAACTGTCCAACGTTCAAGGCGTTCCATGTGTAAGGAACCAATGGTTATTTATCCATAACTCTGTGAGACCAAGACTACTAAAGTGACCAATCGCAATGATAACAACATCACTATCAACTGTCCGGATGAATGCTTTTGAATGGTCATGTTTTGCTGCGTCATACAGATGCAAAAAGATCCTGCTGTCAGCTTCCTGGTGGTTACATGGCGTAATATTATTATTTTCAATTCAGCTGCTGATTGCTGGTCAGAACTGTTAATGAGTCCAGTGTCATCATAGGTTGAGTAAACAAGTACATTTCTCAGATGTTCTGCCTTAACAATGGCTTTGGATAGGTACCTGAGGAGTTGAATCATATTTTCTGCATTTCCCAGAAACTTTGTCCAGTCGTGAGGGATAGGCGTCGATGGTGCAACAACAGTTTTTGCACCAGGAGTACCTCGTCTGGATTGGCTCTGAGCTTTAATATTATGATCAGGTTATGTGTCCCATATGATATCAACCCGTGAGGTTGATTCAGATATAACGTTTGCAATGTTTGGGATAAAGTGGTGGTCAACATATTGATGGAAATCAGTAGCCTTGGTCGGGCGGATCATGTGAACGACAGCTGGAGCATCCAAAACAATCACTGGTGTATCATCTGGAGATGTAACCGTTGGGATAAAGATAAAGATGGTGGCTCTCTTTGGTTCTCATACTTAAAGAATTCATCCATAGCAAAATCTGGCCCTGACTGCGGATATAAAAAAGATGGGACACCAACGGCACATTTTTCTTCAGTGCGTTGACCTTATTATTGTCCTTCGATTTGGTATCAGTATGTTTTGCAAATGTTTGTAGGGCTACCCTCTTTATTGAATCTGTAAGGGAAACCTCACATTTTCCCAAGCGCTCACAAACAAATGCTTCATGTCTTCCCCCCCCCCCCCCCCTAGTTGTCTTGATAAATAGAGCGCTCTTCATAATGCTCCATATTATGGAAGCTAGTGAAAATATCTGTGACTTCCTAAAAATCATTGGGTGCCTGCAGCTTCTCATTTAGGGCCATGACATGCTCATCCATTGTCTGTGGCAAACATGTATGCTAAAGTTGAACCATGTGCTTCACATGAACCGGAAGCCAACGGGAGTAAAGGGTTTGGTAAAAAATAAATAACCAGCCAAATAATTAATTATTAACTTGGATTTTAAGATCTAATACCAGAGACTAGTACGCAAACTGTCGTGATTCATTTCTCATGGAAGCATCCCACTCATCTTTCTGGCCAACACTATCTGAGGCTTGCAGGCCCTTAAAGAATCATTCAGCTTCAAAACGCGCATGCCTGGGACGGTCAAGTGTAGGCCAACAGTAGCTTTTTGAGTACAGATTGACGGCATTAATATAGCCACTGAACTGATTACAAGATACTACTTAAACGAGACATTGATCCAATGCTGTTTTAATGTTAGGCCAACGTCGGCGACGCTGGCCCAACATTGAACCAACATTAGATAAATGTACAATGTTTGAGAGACAAGACATTTGTATGACATTTATGCAATGTAGGCCCAACGTCTTCGACGTTGGTCCAACATTGCATAAAGTCCTACAAATGTTTTGTGTTTACTGGGTGACAATACATTCAAGCTTGGGGGTCAAGCAGTTTCCAAATCCCCGCAGTAATACAGTCAGTTTGTTTGCAAGTAGGCGACCAAGTAGGGGCAAAAGACAAGGGCTTTGAATTATTACCTCATAGATGTCGCTCAAGTATATATGAACTTGCTGTGATTTGAGAACTTGCTCTTAGTGGGGCTTTGGGTATGAAACGCATATTTAGTATTATTATGAAATAGGGCCTTGGCCTACCCACGGGCACTATTGCCTTCTGGGGGACCCTTGTCCCGCGAATTTTGACAGTTGACTACACCTTTAATTGTTTCATTCTTTAGTATGCTGCCAGCAAGCAAGAACACCTGGTGAACATACATCATTCGTTTCAGATGGTGATCCGGAGTAGGGGGAGACACAGCTTCAGCACGGCCTGATGTTAAAACACTAGCCTCACTGATAACAGATGAAAATCCAGACCCATCTACCAACTTTCCCTTAACTGCTTCTTTCACAAACTCAATGTGTAGGACTCCAAGCATCAGTACAAACTTCTTCTCTCCAAGTGTGTCAGTCCACTTCCACTGTATCTGCTTGGCTATGGCTAATCCATGCCTTGTGCTCCATCACATTTTGTCTTAGATATTCCAACATCTAAACTTAGGTATTCCAACACCTAAACTATCTGATCTGGATTGACATGCAAAGGCATACATAGTCTATGTAACCAGGACTGATGTACACGTGTAGGCCTATATACATATACTTATATTGATGCACACATGAGTAAATTTTCACACATTAGGTTAAATTTCATTCTAGGAATTTCCAACATGTGAGATATACCTCCTGACCAGACAACAAATCAACCCATTGTGCTTCTATTAAATGACAGCAAAGCTCACAGCAACACAACGTATTCGTTTTTAGCTGTTTTTTTTAGTCATTTGACCTTCAGTTTGGTGAATAACACAAGGAATCACCTCGCATTGACTTCCAATTCATTTATAGCTGACACTTAAACCTGAAAAAAATAATAAAAAAGCAGTGGCAACATAAAATTAAGAACAATTAGGATCTAAGACGTGTCCATTTTCAGTCTTGGATGGCGGCCATGTTGGATTTGCTGAAAAATGTGGAAACACAAACATCTCAAGTTGCTTCCATCAAAAATATGAAAGAGCAGGCCCTAAAAGTTATCTGTGCCAAATATTGTACTTTTTTCCGGATGTGCAAATTTATGGCAGCATTTGACACTACCGTCCCTCACTAAAATGCATCAGGCGTGGATAGTGGGTCGCGGTAGCGAGACACAACTTCAAGTGGGTGAAAATTTAAATAAGACAACTTAGCGAGAAAAGGGTAGATTGAATCCTAGAATATCAGTGACTGGTGATATTGTCCGTCCGTTAACCCTTTAGGCCCTCACGATGCAATAAAGCATCATTTTAAATCCTTGTGAGCAGACATAATTTTCCTACAACCAAGGGTTTTAGAACGAAAATTTCCATGAAACTGGTTTACCAATACATGGTAATTTTCTTTAATTTTTCACCCACATCAAATCATCTTCATCCACTACAAGTCGAGAATTGCGATAGCAATTCGCGGCTTCTAGTGGATGAAGATGACAACGGTAAATTCAGGATTGAAAGGGTTAAGGGGCTGTCACACTGTCACGATCTGTCAGGTAGATCCCCACACGTTGTCCTCATTTACATAAATTTATCGAAACATGAGAGGACGGGGTATCTAGCCCCGAAACACATTTATACAACGTCCATGCCACGTTCATCCCGACCTTAGTGCGTTCTGAACTTAATGAACGTGGTGCACACCTGGCTGGTAGTGGCGTTCTTACCCCGTCCTTACAACGACCATGCGGTCTGCTACACGTCTGCTACACGTGTGCTACACGTCCACCACGTTCCTCACACGCTCCTAGCACGCCCATGGCGTTGTTAACACGTTGCTAGTACGTTTTCCAGGCGTGCTAGCAGTTCCAAAGAAGACCATCCCCGAAATGATGCAACAACACCACAATCTATATTAAGATAGGGGGGAAATAGGGTCTGTTTCACTTCATCCCTGGCAGTCTACACGTCAAAGGAAGGTCCAAGTCTGGTTTCAAACTAGAAAAGACAAAGGAAAAGCCAATATATTCCTTCTGTCTTCTCTGTCTAGGGTAGTGGTTAGCACCATTGCCTTTCACGCCAGAGTACGGGGTTCGGTTCCCGGTCTCGGCGGTTTGAAAGAAACAAAAATGTTTCTTCCCCATCCACCTGTGAAAGTCAGTATTGTGGGGAGCCTCTGTGACCGAGAGGTAGCGTGCTCGGCCTCGGACCGCCAGGGCACGAATTTCGAATCCTGTGTCTGGAGGACAGTGTCATCTCACATCTGCACAAAGGTGGCCTAAAGCCCGATTCATTTCATTTCTCTGTCTCCTATTTATAACGAAATGGGCCAATGCAAGATCATTCTGAATCTCTGCATCATCTAAATAAAGGTGGGCTAAATTATTCAACACTCACTATTTCAGCAGTAACTGTGTTAGCTGTTGAAATGGCAGGAACTGAATGGGCCTGGATAGAGCTCTGCAGATAATTATTCCCTTTTGTACGTGATCGTGAGCAGGACCTCACTACAACTAGCAAGATCAGAGGGGAGACTAAATAAACGGGCAACAAACGTGTAGCAGACTACTATATCCGTGAGGGCATCTCAGCATAGACGTGACAGACTCGGTAAGGACTTGGTCAGGACGGCTGAGGACGGGACATGACAGCAGACAGTCTTGCTGGGAACGTCACATGCTATAATCGTTAGTCTGTTTCAGAGGCGAAAGTCCCTTTCCGAGACTTTGGAACGCCCCCTCAGAGCTGAAAATCGTGTTTTTTATGAGAACCCAACGCAAATGAGCCACCACACTAAAGTTAGGTAAATAGGTGTTATAACTAATGTTTTATCCAACCGAGAGTGAAATAAAGAGGTAAATGATACCCTTCTCAAAGCTCTACATAAAATACAGCTATCTAGAAACTCGACAAATATGTGCTATGATGTGTTTTCATTGCACTATAAGTACACTTTATTCAGTTATCCAAGCCATAACCTCATTATATTGAGTAAACTAAAGGTCGCAATGTATATACCCACAACACTTTATGAATTAAGTTATATTTTGCATGTTGAATCCATGGCGAAAACAGTAATTAAGGGGACCATTAGTCAAATATTACTAGGCAACTCCTCCTCGCAGACAATGGCAAATCCCTTTCACAGTCTGCAAATATACTGACACCTTCCTTTTTGTGTGAATAGGTATTATTTAGCATGTACTTCGGCACATACGACATATTGGCGAGACGGTGAACTGAAGTTGCAACTGATGATGGGCCAGCTTCGAATAGGGAAGTTCAACATTAAACCAGCATTGGGTGAATGTGTCGCGTTTGGTGGGTTGATTTTGAGAATAATTGAGATATAGCAACCTTCTCGCACCCCAAACTTATATTATAGTCGGATCACAACGTGGTGGATCATTTTCTTTGATTTCTAAGTCAATTCTAAACCAATTATCATGATATTGTCTAGTCATGGGACTACCACGAAAATGTCATTGAAACTTATTGTATAGCCCTACTTTAAAAGTTAGTCTATTTAGCATGTAGTATTTAAAAAAAAAATGTCGCCCTCTATAAACCCATTAGCTTCGTCCAGGAATGTCACTACTTGTCAAGGGTGTTTTTGTCCAAAAAATGAAGGAGTCATTTCAACACAGGTTTGGACGTTTCGACACACTTTCTGATAATGTAATTTTATGGTTTCCATCCAGGTTGATATTCCGTGGATTTTGTCACAGTTGATTTTAAAATTCTACAAACCCATCTAATTTGCATAAATTTGCATAAATTAGCATAAATTAGCATATTTGAAGCCATCAATTTTAAAAATGCTCTCACTTTTCAAGCAAGTCACTCACAGAAGTGATTCCGGTGTCTATAACTAGGTTTTCCACAAAAAAGAAGTCGTTTCACTCCATTTTGAAGACCACAGCACAACCTAATTTGCATAAATTACCATGAATTAACATAATTCAAGCAAAAAAAATATAAAATGCTCTAACTTTTCAACCAAGTAACCAACAGAGGTGTTTTTGGTAGCTATACCCAGGCTTATCACCCCATGGAAGTCGTTTCACTAACTTTTGAAGACCTTGTGGATGTCAGGCGTGTGCGTGATATTTGGATTATCATAATCAACATGTATTAACCCAATAATACCAATATTCAATATGCATGGCTTATCATCGATACTACTGCAACCTATATTGCTAAGTTGATGGAAGAAAGCGTTTCGCTATGCTTCCTAAGAATGACGGAGGCTTCTCATGTGTCGATACTTATGTGTTGGCAGGCGAGAGCCACCAGTCCAACTCAGAATAGTAGAGCATAGATGGGCTTTTTTCGGCTGAGCGACGGCTATGCGAGCTGACGCCAACAGATGCAATTTAGACTAATCAAAGTACTATTATTCTGAAGAGACTAACGTTATGTACGTGTCGAGGGCTCTATTTAATACCACATAGTTGTATTATTGTTTTTATAAATACTCTTAATATAATATAGTTTTATTGTATCATTATGATATTATATGGTATTTGGCCCGAGTGCATAATGAACTAAACTTGTGTGGTGGCTCAAGGCACGCTGGTCACCTTCTATTTGCTTAGCAGTCAAGCAAATATCTACAACGTTGAAATTGTGAAGTCTTTATAAAACTCAAATATTGATATTAGTATAAAGTTGCATGCTTTTAAAAATTGCTCCACTTGTGGTTGTTTTATAAGTTTGTACGTTTTTCAGACGGTATTTTTTGCTACTTTCATATTAATATGTAATTATTTTATTTCTGGTTTTAACGCGGGACACAAAAATTATGTATAATATATTTTTATTTAATTTTATTGTTAAGTTTAACTACCATGTATAAAGCTGCATGCTTTTAAAAATTGCTCTACTTGTGGTTGTTTTATAAGTTTCTACGCTTTCCAGAGGTTTTTTTTGCTACTTTTATAATAATATGTAGTTATTTTATCTCTGGTTTTAGCGCGGGAAACAAAAATTATGTATAATATATTTCTATTAAATTTTATTTTTCAGTGTAATTTTAAATGTAATTACCATGTATATAAATTTTATCCTGGATTTCGAATTTAGTTAGGGTACTGGTCACCTGAATTCGACATCCTGATGTACACAATTTTACTTATATTTGCATATTTGTACGATTATTGTATATATTTGTGTATATAAAGCCTAATAATAAATAAAAATAAATAACCTGGGATCAACCTAGTTTGCATAAATTAGCATAAATTAACATATTTAAAGTCAAAAACATATAAAATGCTGTAACTTTATAACAAAGTCACCCACAGTGGTGTGTTTGGTGCCTTTACTCGGGGTTTTCACCCCATGGAAGTCGTTTCACGACATTTTAAAGACCTCGGATCAACCTCATTTGCAAAAATTGACATAAACTAGCCTAATTAAAGTCAAAACCTATATGATGCTCTTCTAAAACTTCGCAAAATTTTAAGAGTATGGTCGCCCCATGGCTATGGTCAATTGTCTGAGCAAAATATCATGAACACTAGTTCAGAATCGACTGACGAATCAGCAAAATTCATTCGCCCTGGTTGACGCACGTCATTATGAGAATCACAACCGTGGGATGTTATGGTATTCAGCAAAATAACTTTACGAAATGTGTGCGCAAATCAATCAGGTATGTGTACTTGTACTCACAAAATAATTTATCGCCGTGTATTTCGTGCGTTATTACTACACATTATCTTGAGCACTGTCTGTAGTACCCATGTTAAAAAAAACTATGGCTTCACTGCAATACCATATTTGTGCTGTTTTACTGTATGTACTACCATCTAACAGTTTCAAGAAAGAAGCGAAACGATATATTATTCATTGGAAAACTGTCTTCTGCACATAATTTGTACAATGTATGGGATTCCAGAAGGCACTTCGTCTGCAACATTTTCTAAAACTGTCGGTAATACGTGTTTCATGTTTTATACGATATCATCTGTTATGTTATTTGTTTCTGTTTCATCTGCTTGTACATTGATGTTCTTGGTGTTTCAATCAATGCTTGCTTCATATTTTGTAGAATGTTATGTGTGGTCGTGTGTAATGTTTGAAGAAAGATTCACGCTGTGCTTTAAAGTGGTTGGTGAATTCTCAAATGTAGAAATATATGTTTTAGTTTTTTTTCGCGTATGTTGATCCCCGGGCTTGGCCTCTTTTCTGTTTGCGACGATGTCCAAAGTTCTGTGTGTTTTTTCTGGCTGCCCCATCGCTCATTAGCATCAGCCATATCGATGTGGCCAAACGTTACTGTAATGAGAAAATATGCGTTTCCAGTAGGCACAAATAATATATTTATTTAGGTAAAAACTGGTGATCCAGGATTTACATAATGTCTACAAGGTTCAGTTTTATAAAGGTTGTTTCATATTTAAAATTTTAAATATGCATTAGAATATCAGATTTTAAATAATGTAAGTATTATTAGCAGTGTAGTTGTGTAATTGAGTATATTAAAGTATTCCCATAATAACATCGTGTACACATGTAGCGAGAGGAGGCATTGCCATAAACTGCGAGGAGGAGTTGTCAAAATATTTCACTGTGGATACTTTTATTTTATTGAATTCTTATATTAAACGATTATTATTCCCAACAGATTCCTAAGATTGTAAATATTTATTGATGCTGTATCTTTGTAATAATTGTATCTGGGCAATTCTATTGAATAGTATGAACATACAAAGGGGAAATATAATAGGTAGTGTACTCAAACTATTACCGATTGTCCATGTTTACATTAAAAACAGCATGTTGTCACTGCTTATGTCGAGTCCACAGCTTTCAGACGACTGCACTGGGGACATATAATAGGCTTTTTAAATTACATTGTTTGTTCACAGTTGGATAAATGTAAAATAAAACATAAATATCTGCTCATTTGCTGAAAATATGGGTTTTTAATACGTCGCCTCGTGTTTTTAGACTCGGAGGCGGACGTTTATCCTGCAAAAGGGATGTTTCGCCTCTGAAACGGACTAACGATTATTATATAGCATGTGAACGTGTTAAGGTTGTGATAGGAACTACTTTCACGTGCGATAGCCGTGGGAGACTCTTGTCCGAGGTACAGTCCCGATAATGATACGTGTATCACGTTCTCAAACCGATCCTGCCGACTACAGCCACGTCCTTCACACGACAAGGTAGTTGCCGTCACGCTCGTGCGTCGACCACAGTGCGTCCCTACCCCGTTCAGGTCTGCCGTTCTGTCAGGATCTTCCTGAGCCCCTCAAGTTCTATAACGTTCCCCACATGTCCTTTACACGATGTACACGTTCATAGTAGATTGCGTCAAGACCTCGTCCCGTTTTGACCAATATTCTGGGTCGTGAGGTGATCTACCTGACAGATCGTGACAGTGTGACAGCCCCTTTAGGCCATTTGTTTTGCGATACACAGTGACAAGTAGCCCATCATAT
Source organism: Flabesymbios commensalis (assembly GCA_964017125.1). Lineage (NCBI taxonomy): Eukaryota > Metazoa > Annelida > Polychaeta > Terebellida > Flabelligeridae > Flabesymbios > Flabesymbios commensalis. The sequence continues at coordinate 47,784,893 of OZ024908.1, forward strand.
ACCAAGCCTACATAATGTCATATACATTTATATGCAATTTGCGAATTTTCACTATGGCCCGTTAGTATTCGAATATATTTCATTGTAAACGTTATTAAGATGATCTTGGGAAATAATCAAAGTAAAAAGATTAGTTTTTTAGAAAAGACCTATGTCCCACATATACTCGGGAAATAGGCCTACTATTTTATGTTATCCAATTAAGCTACCACGAAAGTTTGTACCAACGCTTTCTCACTGCTGGGCCAACATTAAACAGCATTGACACAGCATTAAGGCAGTGCTTTCCGAATTGGGCCATTTTAATCACAAGGATCAAATTATTCAGCTTTTGTAAATATAAAACATCGCCATAATTATATTTATTGATCGTAGGCATGGCCTCGCAGGGTGATAATTGCATTTCTATGGATTGTCCTCGATAAACACGATAAACATGATTGCGTCTTACGAGAAAGGGAGAGACGTGAAGCTAATGTCCCAGCTAACAGGAAACATTTGTATAACATTTGTACAATGTTGGACCAACGTCGAAGACGCTGGGCCGGCGTTGTACAAATGTTTTCTGGGGTGTTTCAGGCCACAAATCCAGACAACAAGTCCGTTATTGGGCGCTGACCAGCTCACTCACACATTCACTCATTCACTCACTTAGTCTGTGACATGATGAGATCAGCTAATCACCGCCGTCATTTAGTTGTGATTCAAATAAGGAATAACACACTTATTTTTTTAAGCAAGCCGTTTCTTGCAAAAATATTAAACTGAAAAATATTTTTGTAAATGTGATACCGCTATAATATGAAATGTTTATTTCATAATTTTCGACGTTTCGATGTCATTTTAAAATGGCCTTGATGGCCAACAGTTGTAGTGTTGTCTCTGAATTAGGTCAGTGTTGGTGTTGGACCGGCTTTTCGTATTGGTAATATACCAACATTGAATTAACGTCTTGTATTTTCTGGTAAGTGTGTATACGATGTGTGCAATATGACAAAGAAAAAAAGTGATCAGGTAAATGTGTGTAGGTGGAGCGACTACAGGCAGCTTATCTTCAACTGTAACAAATCATCAGTGATGTGGCAGATAGCGGCAGAATGTCCTTGAGATGGCTGATCCCATGGCTCACCAAATAAGGAGCTTGTTAACAACTTGCTCGACACTGCACTACTCAGGCAAAAGGCAGTACCAGTTTACTTGGAATGTAAGCATATAATGCCTTTTATTAGCTTCGAAAGGCAGTGCATGTCAGACAGGGATGGGTGCCCTTTGCCTTTACACTGTGATGATATTATATAAGCGCTAAGATATCCCTCAATATAATGGCCACACATGACAGACACATTTCATACCTGTAGGATGTTTCGTCTCCTCTGAGCTAAGGGTCCTATCTGACACTTGTGGAAGATGGGGCATTTAGCTCCAAGTCAACGATTTGTTCTGAGCGCGTCCACTTGAAATGATTGTTGTTTGGATAGACAGCAACAATACAATAATTAGCTTCATATTTCACTGATGTGACATATCAGCTCACATTAAATGTAAAATAGTGATATATGATGATAAGAGGACGCTTCGCCGTATTAACATTTCGCATAATAGTCATTTCGCAGTCGTCTGTTTCTGTCAGCAAGCATTATGGAGTTTTTATTTTTATTATACAAAACATCCGGATAATCGATGGGGTGGGGAATTGAAAAACAACTTGACACTGGTCCATGACAATGAACAATATGCATTGGGGAGAAACTTCAAATTGGAGACGAAATGTTTGTGAAAAACAGGCAATTGCAGATGGAAATAGCTCTTAACGTCAAATAGCTGTTTTATTTTTGGAAAATAAACTGAACATTGACTAAATCGCACTTGTAGGGAATTACGCTTATAAGGGCAGTCATTTTGAGTCTCATCCATATCGAACTCGAGTTTGTAGGATGAACATGATCGCGGTTTCACAGTATTGGAATAAAAATGGGACGATCACGCTTACAAAGAAAAACCGTTTATGTTGAAATGGAGTCAATTTAAAATCTGCTATATAAGTGTCATTTTCTAGTTCTTCGGCGAGTTGATAGAACAAGAACGCGCGCCAAATTTCAGAGCATAGGTTTAAAAATCCGCAAATCAATCGTTTTTTGGTCCTAGCGGCGGCCGTTTTGAATTAGATCCGTGCCTTTCCCAAACTCGCCTGGCAGGTATCAGGGGTGAACTTGTGGGCCAGTTTCAGTACAAACAACAAACTGCGAATCAATGGTATGCGAACAGACACACTACCAGAGATGGATATATAGCCAAATTAATTGCTATGATGTAGGCCATCTACATCTATCAAGCTGTCTGCTACTGTCAGACCTGATGCGGCAAGATGGATGTAACAGTGATCAATTATAACTGTAAATCACAAGATAACATTTGTTATTTTCAAAATAATAGGTAGAGTAAAGTTCTTCACCGTTTGCTCACATACATGTACCGTGCACTTATAATACTAGCTTTACACGACAAATATTTGCCATTATAAGAACAACAAAACAGGGACTGTTTTCACATAGTATGTAATACCGCTGATAATTGGCATGTAGATCAGAAGAGATGATATAAGTGAATGTGTACCACCAGATTGCACACAGGTGTATTTGTGTAAGTATGTCAGATTTACACACGTTGTATCTGGTGACTCATATGTCCCACATTTCTGTATGTTTTGATCATTATTACACCTACATGTGTATAATTTCCTGGCTTTGGTGCGCGCCACCTTGTGGCTTGTGTCGGTACAATCTGCCAGATATGTCAGTGTTTTCTTACATTGGGAACGACTGTTTGGCTCAAGTAGACAATGACAATCTGCGTCTCGTCGACAAATCTCTTCAGCCACATCACAGTCACTTATCTGAGCAGGATCCTCCAAATGTGTCATGGCGGAGATGACGTCATTGTAGCATGTGGTCACATGGTTATGTAGGTGATCACACACCTGATGGCCATTACACTTACAGGTCAAGGTTTGTAGTCCACCTTTACTGGACAACAGTGCTACGAGCATGCTGCGACAATCACAAGAGCACTCCGTGATATGCATACACAAAACCTGGACCCTTGTCAACACCTCACCACACCCTACTCTCTCATTGCAATGTTCCCAGTGTCGATAGCAACTTTCTGGATCACTATCCTTCAAATTCCTTCTGAATACTTTATGATTATCACCAGCGATCTTTAGTGACTTGCTTCCTCTTATCCTTGTAATGTTCACTGTCAATGACAAGATGAGAAATGTAACAATCGGTCTTCTCGACACCAATAACAATCTTTCACGTCTAAGTGACATAATTGTATCAAACTGGTCTGTGCTGTGTCATGTGCATGATGTGATTATCCATCGTGAAGAGTGGCTCCAATCTGAGACAACTGTATTTATTAAATCCAATGAAATTAATGTATTTGTGGAATATCATGCACTTCAAAAATTAAATACATTGATGTATATTGTTAAAATAATCAAGTGATAATTTTCAATCAGGTTTTCTATCAAGTTTATTGATCATTACAATCTGTACAAGTGTAACTGATATTCGTAAACGTAGTCGTAGAATGTCTCAGGTATGCTACACGTGGGTTGTCGTCTGCCCTGTGAATCTTATAGATGTATCTCCTCGTTGTTTCTACAACACAGAAAAATAACAATAATAATAATAACATCATTATATGGTTATGAGTGTGTAAATTATAAATTAACTGCACAAAAACGAAATTTCTCATTGAGACATGCATGTAATCGCCTATAAAATTCACCTATAGATAGCAACACATACATGGATAAATGAATAAATGAATGAATGAATGAATGAATGAATGAATGAATGAATGAATGAATGAATGAATGAACAAATGAACGAATAAACGAATGAACGAATGAATGAATGAATGAATGAATGAATGAATGAATGAATGAATGAATGAATGAATGAATGAATGAATGAATGAATGGATGAATGAATGAATGAATGAATGAATGAATGAATGAATGAATGAATGAATGAATGGCTGTCTGACTGCCTGACTGACTGACTGACTGACTGACTGACTGACTGACTGACTGACTGACTGACTGACTTGATTGATTGATTGATTGATTGATTGATTGATTGATTGATTGATTGATTGATTGATTGATTGATTGATTGATTGATTGATTGATTGATTTGATTGATTGATTGATTGATTGATTGATTGATTGATTGATTGATTGATTGATTGATTGATTGATTGATTGATTGATTGATTGATTGATTGATTGATTGATTGATTGATTGATTGATTGATTGATTGATTGATTGATTGATTGATTGATTGATTGATTGATTGATTGATTGATTGATTGATTGATTGATTGATTGATTGATTGATTGATTGATTGATTGGCTAATTCATTCATCAGTTCTCAAGAAGTCATTAGTTAGAATAATGTGAATATGATTTAGCTCTTTCTGTATCTTCATTAATCCTATAGAGCAACACAGGGGAACTATTTCCCAGTGTTTCCTGCTGTGGTCCCTAAAATAATTATAAGATGATAACGTTGCAGTAATTGGGAGGTCGGCTACGACCATCATTTTAGCATGGTAGTAGCTCTAGTGGCTGACTGTAAGCCACCTATTTACAGCGAGGATTATGTTAGTGATACCCGGGTGGTGGTATTATTTTACCGTAAACCCAGCAAAACTGGAACGCATTAGCAATTCAATTAGGCTCAATTTTTAATAAATTAGTCTGCAAATTGGCACGTATTTGCAATGTAGGCCTATTAGCTTTCCAATTTGTAAGAAAATGCTATGAATTGTCACATATTTCTCATAATTCATATCTCCCGTTTCATGCAACCAATTATTTTTGACTCATTCATTTTTATCAGCCCTCGTGGAGATGTCCTGAATGTATTATTTATAAGCGTCCACATTGGAATACAATTTTATGAATAGTCACATATTTTATATGATGTCCAGAGAAAATTTAAGTTCAAATGAGTTGTTACTGTGGAAACCAATGGCACATTTCCGCACAAAATAACCGAAAACAGGTAGAATGTGTGCAGCAAGTACAGGAAATGAGAAGCTGGAGGCTGCCATTATGACTGATGACCTTAATAAATCATCTTGACAGTTGCAAGGTCAAAAAGCAAAAAAAAAAAACATAAAAAGCATTTAGATTAATTTAGACGGAGTATTTAACACATGGAGTATGATTTTAGGGGCGTTGTAAATAATCAATCTCATATAAGCAGCGTTGTATATCGGAGCATGATGATTAATCGTTGTAGAATCCAGGATTAAAATCCCAGATTCTTTATAATATACAACAAGCAACATATACATTATGCTATGAACCAAATACTTTATGTTGCTGGCTGGGATACATAGGTGAACAGGGCGTACATCTACATGCACGCCCATATATGCATATATATATATGTAGTTATATTACATATGTGTATATATGGAAATACCCACCTATGGATCCTATTAATTTACAATTATTATTATACCTATTATTATTACTATATTTATTCTATTATTCAGCTCTATTAAACCTCGCCAGTAGACGGACTAACCAGATGGTTTACATAACACAGGAACCACTATAATCCCTGTGTTTGTCTTGTTTATGGCTAGGCTTAATAAACGTGCTGTAATCAAGCATGCAGGGGCAATCAGTCGTGTCGCCGCCAGACATCAGGATTGCACTTCTGAGCCACTGCTATGTTTACGACCTGTTGTGCGATCTGTTCTCCCCTAGTCTGACAAGTGGTTGGATTGTTTGTTACATTTATGACAGCCCTAATAAAACCGACCTGTGATCAAGGCGGCTGCCACAGATCGTCACGGACATGGCGAAGTCTATGACGCAACCAGACGTGTCAATTGCTGAGCCAAGCAATCGGCGGCAGCCTCAGCGACAAAGGTTAAACCTTCAGCACACAAGCGGGGGTTATCAAAGGCCTGGGTAAACACCGCTGATCGCACCACCTACCGGCGACCCGCCACCAGGAGAGGGCACTGGGATCCACCTCCCGGCCCTATCTCCTCGCCCCGGGGCTTCGCCGATAGGCCGCGCCATGTATGCTATGTAAATGTGATGCTATGAGAGGTTGAATAAAAAGAGGCCATGCTGATGACAGGGGCAGATTGGTACGAGATTAAGACCAGAGAGTAACGAGAGTTAAAGTACGAGAGAAACACTGTCATCAGCCATGCTATATTAAATTTGAATACTTGTTCGAGTTATTACTTTCTGCCAGTACTACGGTACTGGGAATCGGGATCTGATTGAACCAAGTCGGATGCGTTGCTAAGATCAATGGACTGGAATCCCGATCTTACAACTGGCGATCTTGCCTAAAGACCAGGAAGTGTGACAGAATGGTTAACGCGAACGCGGCATTTGCCACGACATTTGAACAATGCCAAAGTTTGATCACACTGGGAGGCCACGCTGAAATAAGGCTGGCCTAGAAAATGGACAGAGCTACCATTGGGCGATGGATGAAGATCCGCGACGGTGAGGTAGCTGGAATAATGATGGACGGCACACAGAGAGCTGACGGATGGCAGCCAGGAACCACGGGATCCGAGTTCCTGTGCATTCTAGTTTTGGGTAAAACAGGCGGAGGTGACAGAGAGGTTGCAGAGAGGTTCCCGCCAAGGTCCTATCACAGACAGCGCCGCTTGGAAGAGCAGCTGAGGTCCGTATCCGGAGCGGAGACAAAGAAGAACGCAGTTCAGGCCGCTGGACGCAAACGCAATGGAGAGCAGGGACGTAGACAAACGCAGGCCAGGCAGCGGGACGAACATGCCGCGTTGGGCATATGGCTTCGTGAGTATTCTAGTGGCAGCACTGTCTCTGTGTCGGCTACAGCATCCCCACGACCATCGCTGTACCTGGCAAACAGTGCTACGGCACCGTGCCGAGCATTTAATCTGGAAGTGGGAGTGTGTCAGCAGGAACGACAGTCCCGTGCAGCTTACATGACCGACATTGTTCCCAAGGTATTTAGTAGGCTGTAATATTAAATACCAAGGTGGCATGACCACCCGCGCGAATTGCTTTAATTAGCCGTTCAGTGATATTGGCCTATCTTTATTCATTTATTTCATTTATTTTTGAATTACTTTAATTAGTTGTTCTGTGACATTGACGAACCGGGATGTATTTTCACAGCTGGATCACAATGTACAACGTTAACGAATTGATAAGTGACAGACAACGTGTAATGGACGGTTATGATATGTCTTTGGGGGGAGACTAGAATGCTTGACACGGTATTATTACATAAATAACGATCTAATGTCGACGCGTAGCCGACGATCATTGTATGTCTTTGGGGGAGACTTCGATGTAAATGGCTTCTGATGCACAGTATGCCCAGACAAGTAAGTTCGTAGTTTGAATAGCTTTAATTAGCCGTTTACATATTTTAATGACTTTCAGTAGTTGTTCAGCGACATTGTATTTTCATAAAATACAGTGAGTTGTTTTAATTAGCTACTTTATGATATAAAGAGGATACGAAGAGTACCGTATCTTAGTATTATTGTTTGATCGATACAATGAGTTGCTTTAACTAACCGCTCATCGACATTGTGTAGTTTGAATTACTTTAATTAGTCGTTCAGTAATATTACAGCTTTGTAAAATCACATGTTTTAAATCGCTTTCATTAGCTGTTTAGTGGTATTGCATTTTGAGGTTGTACTAGAAAGAGATAAGACGAGTACCGTATTTCAGTACCATGGGTTAATTGATACAATGGATTTTAAGTTGCTTTAACTAGCCGCTCATCGACATTGTTTACTTCGAATTACTTTAATTAGTCGTTCAGTAATATTTTATCTTTGTGAAATCACATGTTTTAAATCGCTTTCATTAGCTGTTTAGTGATATTGCATTTTGAGGTTGTACTAATAAGAGATACGACGGGTACCGTATTTTAGTACCATGGGTTAATTGATACAATGGATTTTAAGTTGCTTTAACTAGCCGCTCATCGACATTGTTTACTTCGAATTACTTTAATTAATCGTTCAGTAATATTTTATCTTTGTGAAATCACATGTTTTAAATCGCTTTCATTAGCTGTTTAGTGATATTGCATTTTGAGGTTGTACTAAAATGAGATACGACGAGTACCGTATTTTAGTACCATGGGTTAATTGATACAATGGATTTTAAGTTGCTTTAACTAGCCGCTCATCGACATTGTTTACTTCGAATTACTTTAATTGGTTGTTCAGTAATACTGTATCTACGTAAAATCACATGTTTTAAATTGCTTTAATTAGCTGTTCATTGATACTGTACGTTGAGGTTATATTTTAAAGAAGATACGACGGGTATCTTATCTTGGTACTAGTTTTGACTGACACATCATCACATTGTCTATTTTGAGTTGCTTTACTTAGCTGTTCAGAGAGATTGTGTGACTAGTGAATATGTAGGACGCCTGTTTTCCCTAGTGTCAGACGGGGTTAACAAGAGTACATGTGAGCACTGGGAGTGCTGGGTGAGTGTGATTTTCTGTGAATCTATATTATAGCCGTGAGAGAAACGCTGGTTCAGGCGTGGTGCCTCATACGTGAATGCAACTATCACGAAGGTGCTCATACACCGAGAAGTAAGCGTGCCGGTGATGCGGCTACTGAAATAAGAGTAACAGTACGAGTAGGCTCCCTGTTTAAATAAAGTAGCGCGCCAACTCGTACGACAAGCATATAAAGAAAATAATCAAAAGATGAGTAATTACCGTTCCGTCTGGAACGACGAGATGTACAATGATGTGAAAGTGGGTGTATTTTATAGATTTATGTCTGTATGACTTTCAACAAACATAACGAACTATAAAATGAGTATTTACCGTTCCCTTTGGAACGACGAGATGTACAATGACACGGTATTGGTTATATATTATAGATTAATGTTTGTATGATTTTCAACAAACATGTAAAGAACTATAAAAATGAGTATTCACCGTTCCCTTTGGAACGATGAGATGTACAATGCTACGAAACTGGGTATATTTTATAGATTTATGTGTGTATGATTTTCAGCAAACATATAATGAACTATAAAAATGAGTATTTACCGTTCCGCCGGAACGACGAGAGGTACGACGATGTGAAAATGTGTCTATTTATAGATTTATGTCTGTATGATTTTCAACAAACATAACGAACTATAAAATGAGTATTTACCGTTCCCTTTGGAACGACGAGATGTATAATGACACGAAATTGGTTATATTTTATAGATTAATGTCTGTATGATTTTCAGCAAACATATACAGAACTATAAAAATGAGTATTTACCGGCACAACAGAGTTTAAATGTACATTCAATAAAACTCATTTTAGTACTTTTACAATATGTTTAGAAATGAATGACGATAGAGTGATTTTTCCTGTTCATAGGGAGCTGACGTTTCAATGTATATTCAATAAAACTCATTTTAGTATTATTACAAAATGTTTACAAATGAATACTGATGAAGTGATTTCCCAGTTCATAAAGAACTGACGGTTACTGTACATTCAATAAAACTCATTCTAGTGTTTTTACAGAAATGTTTAGAGATGAATGCCGATAGAGTGATTTTTCCTATTCATAAGGAACTAGCGTTTGGACAATGTACATTCAATAAAACTCATTTTAGTACTTTTACAAAATGTTTAGAAATGAATGCCGATAGAGTGATTTTTCCTGTTCATAGGGAACTGACGTTTCAATGTATATTCAATAAAACTCATTTTAGTATTGTTACAAAATGTTTACAAATGAATACTCATAGAGTGATTTGCAAGTTCATAAAGAACTGCCGGTTCAATGTCATTTCAAGAAAACTCATTTTAGTCTTTTTACAAAATGTTAAGAAATGAATGCTGATAGAGTGATTTTCTCAGTTCATAAAGAACTGACGGTTAATGTACATTCACTAAAACTCATTTTAGAATTTTTACAAAATGTTTAGAAATGAATGTTGATAGGATGATCTTCTCTTAAAGAACTGACGTTCAATGTATATTATTATTGTCATATTTAGTTTCGGTCAGGATAATATCCTGTCTAAAAGAAAGGGAGGAATGTAGAATCCAGGATTAAAATCCCAGATTCTTTATAATATACAACAAGCAACATATACATTATGCTATGAACCAAATACTTTATGTTGCTGGCTGGGATACATAGGTGAACAGGGCGTACATCTACATGCACGCCCATATATGCATATATATATATGTAGTTATATTACATATGTGTATATATGGAAATACCCACCTATGGATCCTATTAATTTACAATTATTATTATACCTATTATTATTACTATATTTATTCTATTATTCAGCTCTATTAAACCTCGCCAGTAGACGGACTAACCAGATGGTTTACATAACACAGGAACCACTATAATCCCTGTGTTTGTCTTGTTTATGGCTAGGCTTAATAAACGTGCTGTAATCAAGCATGCAGGGGCAATCAGTCGTGTCGCCGCCAGACATCAGGATTGCACTTCTGAGCCACTGCTATGTTTACGACCTGTTGTGCGATCTGTTCTCCCCTAGTCTGACAAGTGGTTGGATTGTTTGTTACATTTATGACAGCCCTAATAAAACCGACCTGTGATCAAGGCGGCTGCCACAGATCGTCACGGACATGGCGAAGTCTATGACGCAACCAGACGTGTCAATTGCTGAGCCAAGCAATCGGCGGCAGCCTCAGCGACAAAGGTTAAACCTTCAGCACACAAGCGGGGGTTATCAAAGGCCTGGGTAAACACCGCTGATCGCACCACCTACCGGCGACCCGCCACCAGGAGAGGGCACTGGGATCCACCTCCCGGCCCTATCTCCTCGCCCCGGGGCTTCGCCGATAGGCCGCGCCATGTATGCTATGTAAATGTGATGCTATGAGAGGTTGAATAAAAAGAGGCCATGCTGATGACAGGGGCAGATTGGTACGAGATTAAGACCAGAGAGTAACGAGAGTTAAAGTACGAGAGAAACACTGTCATCAGCCATGCTATATTAAATTTGAATACTTGTTCGAGTTATTACTTTCTGCCAGTACTACGGTACTGGGAATCGGGATCTGATTGAACCAAGTCGGATGCGTTGCTAAGATCAATGGACTGGAATCCCGATCTTACAATCGTCTTGAGAGTTTATATGTATTACTAAAGATGATAAGACAACGTATATCTGGATGTGAACTAGTAGACCTAGATGCCTGGTTTGAATGTTTTATGAAATTGATGAAATTTTAATGTCTGTAAAAAAATACACAACAAAACACTACAGGCGCTGTTGATTAATTCACCCACCTGTTCTAGATTTTCCGTACATATACAAGGTTTTTCTTACATATTCTTGGTAAGCGGTGTCATTGGTCGTGACCTTGTGATTGTGAAGCACCTGTCTATAATGGAGGAAATACGATACAAGCAAAATTCACTCAACCCCCCTTAAAAAATGATAAAGAACTATTTTGCATCTGACGTCTGTAGACGTCAGATTCTGACGTTTAAAGACGGTCCCCGCTCTGAAAGAATTAAAATACTTCTAATGGATGTAGACCCACAACATAGGTATTCAAATGAAGCAGAAAGAGTCAAGTAAGGCATTTATGATGATCTCAAATTGAAAAAAAACCCTTTGGTCTCCACAGTTTATACAAAATTGTTTCAGCGTTGTATGGGTCAACGTATTATCATGGACCTCCTATGTCATCTACAGTGATCCAGAATATGAATAGGGGGTCTCAGCAGCAGAAGAATATGGGACTGGGGGTCTCAGCAGCAGAATAATCTGAGGGTCTCAGCAGCAGAAGAATATGAGACTGGGAGTCTCAGCAGCAGAAGAATCTGAGGGTCTCAGCAGCAGAAGAATGTGGGACTGGGGGTCTCAGTAGCAGAATTATCTGGGGGTCTCAGCAGCAGCAAAGGGGTCTCAGCAGTATGCAGGGTTTCGAGTGCTGGGGTCTGCTGTGACAATTTATATTGTTTTATTACAAATTGGAACGCAAATGTATTGCAAATGCTTGTCAATTAACAATATTTTTTTACAAATTAGGACGCAATTGCATTGCAAATACGTTCCATGTTTTAATTACAAATTTGGACGTTGTAACAAATTGGGACGTAACAGACCCCATGCTGGCTTATTGGCCCAACGTCTGCGACGCTGGTCCAACAACAGTGTGCTGGGTTCAGGCCGTATATATTCATATGTGGCACACAGGCATCTACTGACTACTCTGCAAAGCCAAAAGGCAGTATTTGTTCACTTGTAAAGTAACAAGATACTACTTTTTGGCTTTGCACGACAGGTAACACTCATTTGACATGAGTCACGCTCTTCTTGTGAAGTCCATCTGTAATACCATGTCTAGGATCTGGGATGCATCCCGATTAGCCTGCAATTATCTATAATATCGACGTCTAGTATTTACAGAGAAAAGAGACACCTCTTGTCAGTTTTTTTAGTGTAGCAAACAGAGACAAAAAGAAAAGAAATGTTCGATAATTGTGGTTGTTTGTGGAGCAACTATATATTATTCATCGCTGATAGAAACCTGACATAAATGTATCATTTGTCATGTTTACAGCGGTAAAATGCTATCATTAATCATTCTAAAAATGTAGCAAAAATACTGCCATAATCACTACTGATCCATTGTTTTGGTAAAAACATGTGAGAAATCGTGCAGATGGTGTTTTTTGAAAATGACACGGGTAAATCGCAAGGATTTCCCTGGCAAGCATCTTGTTGAAAAAATAGAGCCAACATATTTTTATGTAAACGCCTCAGGTGATAAATCGAAGCCAAAATGCACATTCGGTAGAAAAATATGTATTTATTATTATACATACCGCGGACCAAGTAGACTACCCTGACCTTTAAGAGTGTTATGGGATTTAACATCTAATATTAAAAAAATTGGCATAATAAAAAAGAAATTGAGAAATACATTCAAAATTCGCATTACGACTATATTAAGACTTTGAATCTTCACGAGCGGTTAGATTTATTCAAAAATGATAGGTGAAAGGGGCGGGGGATTTCGAGATTTTCCCTTGTATATCTAGAGCACCACCCCTGTGTCTAGGTTTTTTTCAGATATCCATGGGGATATTTCGAAAATATCCTTGACCCAACACTTTCCAAATAACGCATTTTAGGATGAAACCTGATGACACGTCTTGTTGAATTAAGACAAGGAGGTCGATTATAATATATACTTATTACAAAAATGTATTACGCTTTATGCAACATTATTTATAAAAATGACATTGTACTATATCAGTTCAATAAAGATGTCTATTCTCTGTTCCCGAGAACCCCCTCGACATAATGTTGTTTTAGGGTTGGGTCAGCGTCGTGGATGGTTGACCAGCTTTGAAATAACATTGGCTGAATGTGTCCTGTTTGCTGGGCGGGGGCAGTAGAGCACCCATTTTACATCCACAGGAGTGTTAACCCTTTAACCGCCAAATTATTCAATCAGAATTTCCACCCACTTGAAGTTGTGTCTCGCTGACGCGATCCACAACTTCAAGTGAGTAAAAATTATTCATATTTGACAAAATGGTAGTCAACTGTTTTCAAATATTGCTGATTGATGTCACATTATATCTTTAACATGTTTAAAAGGTTGTACTTAATGTGCTAATAAAAAATAAAAACCCGAATGTATGCGGCACCGGCGGTTAAAGGGTTAAAATATTGACCAAGTAGGCCTTGTGGATATACCAGGCAAATGGGAGACGTTGGCCCAATGTTAGCCTAGCGTCTACGACGCCGGTCCAACATCAAATCAACACTGGGTCCGGGCACTGGGTCGAGGTTCGTGGGTCGCGAGTCGAGTGGGACGGGAAGGCGGACGTTTTTTTCGAGATATCCCGATAATCCCCGCCTTAATCCTGCCACCAGCTGCCACGTGATCCTAACATTGCTTCACTTATTAGGCCTTACAGGGATTATGTGCCAACCTTGACACATGACTGCTATGCAGCATCTGAGAGCTGAATATTGACGCGTACCAATCCCACTCTACATGAAATTCTATGAAACATATCACTAGACGTTGTTTCAAATTTGGGTAGTTTTAGCGTCTTCCAACTGATTTAAAACAACAAAAGTGCTGTCCGAGAGTGATTAAATAATAAATGAAGGGCTCGGTGGAAAAACGAGTCTAAGTCACACTACTTTGGGGTTTTGTCAAGTTTTAAAAAAATCCAAAAATCCGAGAAAAACTCGGAAGTGGGTGGGTGGGTCAAGCCCCAACTCAGATTTTTTTTTTTGGGGGGGAATTTTTTGTGTTTTTTTGTGTTTTTTGTGCTGTTTTCATGTTTCCAATTGTTTCCAAAAAAATAAAAATTAAAATTTGGATAGGCTGGTGGGTCTCTGACCAATCCGAGTTTTTCTCGGACTTTTGGATTTTTTTTAACCTGACAAGACCCCTTAGTGTATTAGGCCTACTTAGACTCGTTTTCCACTGAGCCCTTCAAATGTATAGGTTCCAGTCCCAAATAAAGCAAACATTGTCCAGTATATCAGTAATTAAGTTTTTAAACATACAGGTAATATTCTTTTTTTTTTGAAGCAGACAAATGCTTCAGCAATTCGAGCTTCAATTTTATAAATTACATGCATACATGTACGTACCGTTTCAAAGAACAGATCGATATTTTTTACAAAAAAAAAACACAAAACAGATAACTAGTTTGACAAGTTTGCAAAACAATAGAATATATACTAGCGGTGGCCATTTTGAGTCTGATTAGTGTCATTTTCGAACAAATCTGGAGAATTACATTTACTAATGTGGTCAGAAAGGTCGGATTCAAAAGGTCATAGAATGAGAACTTAAAAAGCAATCACATTCACGATTTCATGGTCATACAAGCGGACGGATTGCCGGACGGACGGTTAGATAACACAGAAACGACATTTGTAATTAACAATATTGAATTGGGTCTGAAAATGGGACTCTTCGTATTAAATAATCCTCCTGATAATGAAGAATTTAATTGTTGGTGTACTAATATTGATTAAAATAAAATGAAAAAGGAAATATCCTTCAAAAAATACTAATCATGTCATTGTTGCGTACACACACTGGACATAAGTTTGTTCACCCCCACAGTGATGCCTGTTACACAGATGCTTAATACCTTAATTGAATCACAGTAGGCCTATATTAACTGAAACCCGGATGGTTTATTTCATTTTTTATACAGATTATGACCGAAAATATAGTTGAGATGCTATATGAAATTTAATTAGTGTCACAAATAATATTTAGTTGGGTAGCCACGTGATCTTATAATGGCCGCTGCTCTTCTGAGAAAAGAGGAAAACACTGTTCTGATCTTTGCAGGGCGAAGTCTGTCAGAACTTCTGAATAATGCTGCTTTAATTTCTTTACATGTGGTTGGTTCGACCTCTCATGCGTCCGTTTTCATCCAGCTCCAGATGTTTTTGATAGGATTTACATCTGGAAACAGCGGAGGAAGTATCATCTTGCGTCTAGCATTGTTTTCAAACCATGCCAGCATCGCCATGGCTCTGTGACAAGGAGCATTGTCTTGTTGGAACGCAAATAGATGTTGCTAGTCCCTAAACATTTGCTCTACTGACTCCAGCAAATTTCCACCCTCGAGGTCAATGTAAGAAAACTGGTTGACATTTCCATCGACCACTACCAAAGTGCCAACGCAAGAAAGCTGATGCATCCCCAAATCATAACAAAAACGTTTCTACGTAGCCGAAATCGCATTGCGTCTGGATTCATACTCTATCAATTATTTCTCCAACATCCTTCACTTCCATCATTAGTGTGTAAAGTAAACTTATACTCATCAGATAGCACCACAAACTACTAATTGCCATTGGTGGCCCAATGCCAAATCATTTTGGCCCACCTGATGTGATTCTGCCGTTCTTTGTTATGAACCATCAGGGTTTTTTTTCTTGCCACTATGCTGAATATGTCCCCAGTCGTCACATAACAGTATTTTATGACAAGCGTACCAAAGAAAGAGCTCCAGTCAAAGGACAACTGCGAGATAGTCTTCAAACATCCCAACCTTGACAGCATCTTCAGGCGTCTGCCTTCACGAGTTGACGTCTGCTTTAGACAGCCATGCGGATTTTTTTTTACTTGTCCCTGATAGTCTATACCTTGCCCAAATATTTTGTACACTTTTTTTATTGCAGCTTAACTGCGCTGCAATTACATGCTTATAAATCCCATTACATTGGTGCCCTTAATTTGAATTCGATCCCCATTACAAATATCTCCACTGGAACCAATAATGACAATGCACAGACATAATTTTGCATGAGAATGTGCAAAACATATGTGGATAACATGTGACACAGCTTTAATGCTTTAAAATAATGTCAGCATGGTACATGCATATGAGCTGACGCTCAGTAGTCATTAAACAGTGGTATGTGCATGAATTATGTGGGGTGAACAAACTTATGTTCAGTGTGTGTATTGTATATCGTATAGGTAATCTCACTTACCTTTTTCTGTGATTTCATATAGCCCTACATTTTATTATGAATGTACACAGTAGGTGCCAGTATACAATCATATGCGTTTTAACCCAAATGTACCCCGTCCGTTTAGCAATCAAGCAAAATCACACTGTGTTCGACATTGTCTCCTGCCGAATGTGGTGGCTTTGTAAAATATGACTACAGCGCTATCTCTCCTGCTCCCAGCTTTATGCCCAGCCTCCGCTGAGTCTGCTGCTCCACTAACTAAATCCATGGCAGTCCATCCACAGCGCAAACACCAGCCCGTGCTGGCTTAATGTTGGGCCAGCGTCTGCGACGCTGTCCCAACATTAAACCAACACGGGTTGACAATGCCAGTCTGTTATGGTTCGAATGGCACACAGCAGGCGCCCTCTTTTATTAGCAGTGTAAACGGCCACAATCAAGACACATTCTCTCTCCTGGCCATTGTGTGGGAATATTGTTTATTCCTGTGGAAAATAATTCAATCTAGAGCGCGTGCAGTGTCCGGAAAAGCTAATTAATTGAAAGGTAATTTTTTTGGGTAAAATTCACAAGTTATTGTGCTTTATCTTGCATACAATATTTGCGAATGGTAGTTTCTAATTTGTCCAGTTGGAAATTGGGAGAATCCGCCAAACCACGTTCAATAAACTATAATATATTATGAAAAGATATATTATTATGCGACGACGTTATCTACATTTCGCGGAACATAATGTTCGCTGAATGTTAATTATGTCGCTCATACGTACGACAGCGGCAACAGCTGTCATGTCCACCTGTCATTCATACAGGGTTTGGCCAATGAATACCTTCCATGTTCACCAACCATTGAAAATGCGTCATTCGAGCATACAATAATACTAAAAATTTATATCGCGCACATTAGATAGGATGCATTATATTTTCAACTTGGTGAAATCATATTGGCCCAAACTGAGTGCTTACGTTTATTTTATTTATTAAAAGAATAGGCCTCTCCTATTTTTTAATTCAAATACAACTGTTCTGAATCATGTGCAGAAAATTTGCAGAAAGTGTGCTTAGTTGAAAGTCCTTGTGCTTTCAGCCCCAGGAACATTATTTTCAGCCCAGGGAACATTATTTTTTTTACATGTGCAGTCCCTGTGGTTCAGGTTAAAACAGACTGGTATGGTGTTCACAGTATCAACATCCCGTGGTAAGATATTCATCAGATTCATATTATCGACTCCGCATTGCATCAGTGTTTGTACATTGCATAATGATATCCGTGTTCCTTCTTAAAATGGTGGTGCAATCCGGTGCAAGTCTGGAAATATACCCCCTCCCAGATAATACCCGGGTAGATTGTGGGAGCCCCAGAATCTACCCCGGGGTAGATCCTGGACTATACCCCCGGGTAGATTACGGCGGCTTCTAGCGTCTACCCCTCCCTCCCAGGATCTACCCCCTTTATTGTGATTTTGTAAGGTGTCTTCGGCTCCTAGAATCTACCCCTCCCTCCCAGAATATACCCCCCTTTTCAACAATTATTTGTGACCCTCCCAGAATCTACCCCTCCCTCTCAGATTATACCCCCCTTTTCAACAACTATTTGTGACCCTCCCAGAATTTACCCCTCCCTCCAAGAATATACCCCTCTTTTCAACACCTATATGCGACCTTCCCACAATCTACCCCTCCGTCCCAGAATATAACCCATTTTCAACAACTATGTGCGACCCTCCCATAATCCACCCCTCCCTCCCGGAATATACCCTTTTTCAACAACTATGTGCAACCCTCTCAGAATCTAACCCTCCCTCCCAGAATATACCCCCTTTTTCAACACCTATATGCCATCCTCCCAGAATCTAACCCTCCCTCCCAGAATATACCCCCATTTTCAACAACTATATGCGACCCTCCCAGAATCTACCCCTCCCTCCCAGAATATACCCCCTCCCTCTTTAGTTACTATATGCGACACTCCCAGAATCTTACCTTCCCTCCCAGAATATACCCCCCTTTTCAACAGCTATATGCGACCCTCCCAGAATCTACCCCTCCCTCCCAGTATAAACCCCCTCCCTTTTTAGTTACTATATGCGACCCTCCCAGAGTATACCCCTCCCTCCCAGAATAGCCTCCCCCTTTTCAACAACTATAATATTATGCGACCCTAGTTGTTAAAAGGGGGGTATATTCTGGGAGGTAGGGGTAGATTCTGAGAGGGTCGCAAATAGTTCTGGGAGGGAGGGGTAGATTGTGGGAGGGTCGCACATAGTTGTTGAAAAGGGGTATATCCTGGGAGGGAGGGAGGGGTAGATTCTGGGAGAGTCGCATATATTTGTTGAAAAGGGGGGTATATTCTGGGAAGGAGGGGTAGATTAAGGGAGGGTCGCATATAGTAGTCGAAAGGGGGGGGGTACATTCTGGGAGAGGGGGTATATTCTGAAAGGGTCGCATAATATTACAGTTGTTGAAAAGGGGGAAGGGTCGCATATAGTAACTAAAAAGGGAGGGGGTATATACTGGGAGGGAGGTGTAGATTCTGGGAGGGTGGCATTAGTTGTTGAAAATGGGGGTATATTCTGAGATGGAGGGGTAGATTCTGGGAGGGTGGTATATAGGTGTTGAAAATGGGGGTATATTCTGGGAGGGAGGGGTAGATTCTGGGAGGGTTGCAATTAGGTGTTGAAAAGGGGGGGGGGTATATTCTGAGAGGGAGGGGTAGATTCTGGGAGGGCTCCCATATAGTAACTAAAAAGGGAAGGGGTATATTCTGGGAGGGAGTGGTAGATTCTGGGAGGGTCGCATTTAATTGTTTAAAATGGGGGTATATTCTGGGAGGGAGGGGTAGATTCTGGGAGGGTCGCATATAGTAGCTAAAAAGGGAGGGGGTATATACTGGGAGGGAGGTGTAGATTCTGGGAGGGTGGCATTAGTTGTTGAAAATGGGGGTATATTCTGGGATGGAGGGGTAGATTCTGGGAGGGTGGCATATAGGTGTTGAAAATGGGGGTATATTCTGGGAGGGAGGGGTAGATTCTGGGAGGGTTGCAATTAGGTGTTGAAAAGGGGGTATATTCTGAGAGGGAGGGGTAGATTCTGGGAGGGCTCCCATATAGTAACTAAAAAGGAAAGGGGTATATTCTGGGAGGGAGTGGTAGATTCTGGGAGGGTCGCATTTAATTGTTTAAAATGGGGGTATATTCTGGGAGGGAGGGGTAGATTCTGAGAGGGTCGCATACATTTGTTGAAAAGGGGGGTATATTCTGGGAAGGAGGGGTAGATTTTGGGCGGGTCGCATATAGTTGTTAAAAAGGGGGTATATTCTGGGAAGGAGGGGTAGATTCTGGGAGGGTCACACATTAAAAAATGTTGAAAGGGGGGTATATTCTGGAAGGCAGGGGTAGATTCTGAAATCCAAAGACACCTCACCAAATCACGAAAAGTAGATCCTGGGAGGGAGGGGTGGATTCTGGGAACCCCCAGGATCTACCCCGGGGTATCATCTATAATCTAGAGATCCCAGAATCTACCCGGGTATAGTTTCAAGGGGGGGTATAATCTGGGGTGTTACACCGGCAATGCATAGTACAGTATACGTATGCTATACAGCACATGTAACATTAATATCCCAGTAAACACAAAACATTTGTGAAACATTATTACAACGTCGGCCCAACGTCTTCGACGTTGGTCCAACATTGTATAAATGTTATACAAATAGTTTGTGTTACTGGGTATAAGCTCACGAAATGTTTGACCTATCCGTCGCAAACGGCTGATCAACATAGAACCGATATAGTTTCCATATCTCCTATTAGTATGGTTACAGCATCTTCCTGACAGCCAGGCTCGCTGCTCGAAGTCTCAGACCGAGCCTTGGTGAATCAGTGTTATCATCCACCTATTGGGGTAGGGAGGATGATTTATATATTGAATATTTATTAATTTTTCAACAAAATGCCAACCTAATGTTGACCCACTGTTTGTGGCGTTGGCTCAACATTAATCCAACCCTGCCGCATGTAACGTCTCCTGTTTGGTGAGATGTGGTGGGAGCTGTCTGTGATACTTCCTGTGAAATTCTCGGCCACCAGACATGTGCTGCTTAATGCAGGGCCGGCGTCGTAGACAGTGGCCCTGCATTAAAGCAGCACTCATGCCAGAGGTCAAACTTGGGTCAAACAGAAAAAATCTTCCATGAAAGTCCCCACTCCAATAAATGGTTTTAACACTGATTCAGCAAGGCCTCGGTCTACGACCTCGGGAGAAGCGAGCCTTGTGTGGGAAGATGGGTTACAGCTGGGGACATGGTAATTTTGTGAGCGATTGCGAGTGCTCACTGTTACAGACAGCTCAACAAATGCGATCAACATTAATGTTCTTGTTGACAATTTAATCAACCGCACCTGCTGCCGCAATTATATGCATCATTTGATGAAAACTATTCCTGTATATCGTGTTAACGCCGATTATTTACGAGATAAATCGTGAATTTTTCCGGTCAAATCCAACCGTAGTACAATTAACGAGCGAAAAAAAAACATAATCTGGGCATTAGTTTTCTCAAATTATTAAACTAGCGACATGGAATAATAGGCCTACTAATAATAATTGCCGCGTAAAGGAATTTCATAAATCCTAAAAAGTACGATGCATTGCCTTTAGGTCTGTTTAATATTGGAGCAACGTCCGCGATGATGACTCAGCATAAAGACAATGCAACACAATTATTTGCCCAGATTACAATATTACTAATTAAAAATAGTGATTGTAGTTAGAAAGAACCTGGGGTATCGGTATTATTTATCATTATTCCCCAATATTACCGTTTAAAAAACAGCTACCGGTACTGTATGTTTTATTTATTTGACACTGGCATTGCTGACGCAATTTCAAATAAATGAAACATACTGACAAGTTCAATCATGAGATTACTTCTGGAAATTTGTGTACTCGGACGCCAACTTGGTAATTATATATTAAAGGACGTTGCCATCGCAGTGTTGTTACAACAGCTGGGAGGGCGGGGGCCCTAGGGTAGTGGTTAGCACCGCTGCCTTTCACGCCAGAGTTCGGGGTTCGGTTCCCGGTCTGGGCGGTTTGAAAGAAACAAAAAATGTTTCTTCCCCATCCACGTGTGAAAGTTAGTATTGTGGGGAGGCTCCGTGACCGAGAGGTAGCGTGCTCGGCCTCAGACCGCCAGGGCTCGAATTTCGTGTCCTGTGTCTGGAGGACAGTGTCATCCCAATCATCTCACCATCCTCAGGAGGTTCTCCTGGCCCAGTTTAGCCTATATGTGCACAAAGGTGGCCTAAAGCCCGATTCATTTCATTTTTACAACAGCTGGGGCCTCTCAGAGTGACCGAGCTGTTGAGTCAACTGACATTTTCTATGAGGTCGATGAAAGTAGGCATAGTCTTAATAAATAGGTCAACTGTGCAAAAGTTAATCAGAATGTGTGTTTCTCATAATCGCTTTCTCATGTTTACTACAAAATTACGTTTCGGGTAAATTTAGCACCGAAAATTGTGTAGCTTGTTCTGCTTGTAGTTTTAAGATGTATTTTTAAACATACATTGTTTTCTGTCATCTGGTAGTGGCCCTTTACAACTGCTTCTCCCCTTTCGCTACTTCACAGATCAACTATAGCTGTATTGTATCAAGTCAAAAATCAATAAAAACCCGAGTTTAAGCATGAACGACTTGAGTAATACCCTGGTCACCCCAGGCTTAAGTCGTGTTCCCGATGGAGTCGCGTTAAAAATAAACTACGTTAAAAAAACCGCATGTTACTCTGGCGCTAAAAACCAGAAGCTAGTAACTATTCGCCTATTCAAGTCAGCAGTCACTGTCTGTTGTTGTTGTGGAACAGTCAGCGAATTTAATCTTTGGCACCAGCTGGTGAACGTATTAATAAGTACATTGTTTTATATATACATGTATTGTACAATATATAATCATACGCTCCTAAATGTGACTGAACAAAAAATTGTTTACCGATTTGTTTTAATCAATAACCCACCGCAATTCCCGACATAATCCTACGTATTATTATTGCACATTTTTACTACTTTATGTTTGGGAAATTGTCCTTATTTACAGAATGTTTGTACATAAAGCGGGCATATTAACGTAAGTACTAATTTAAGATTACATACGCATATATAATTATTTCAAGTAAAGTATTATAGAAATGAAAAATACAACACAAGCACACAATACACAGACACATATCAAACCTCATCAGGTTCGTTCAGCCGATCGTTTTTTTTCATTTACTCAGCAACTACATCATGTATCTATTGCAGGTAGCTCTGCATCCACAAATTACGTGATGTTAAATTAGCATAGTGCCAACGTGCATGATCTACTCCGTTCTATTGTCCTATCAAGAACGTCCAGGCCATCAACACCTTCATAATGGTGGTAGGCTCCGGTGCTGCTACCGTATGATTCAAAGCTCCTATCACTTTCTTTAAGAAAGTAAGAATCTTACGTCCCCATTCCAAGGATCCTTGTTTAGAACTGTGATTGCGATAACCATGATCAATATAAATATTTTTAAAAATACAACATTTTGAAATTCTTCCGCCATATGATAGGCCTACACTTTTTTAATATTCTAGAATTTGATGATGACCAACCCTCCATCTAGGACTTCGTTATTTTATTGAACGAGCTATGCAATAGACAATATAGAAAGTGACAGTTTATTCAATTTTCCATCACATTTCAAGGCAAATACACAATGTTCTGATATATTCCGGAATTTAATGGCGGCCATCTTGCATTTTGCTATTTTATTGAAACACTTAGAAATCACTGTTAGAATTGGAACTTGAAAACATAGACAAGACCCGTCGGCGACGGATATAGGCCTCAGCCTCTAATTATCGTTTAAAAGTGAAAATCATTTGAAACAAGAGCACACTCGACAAAAGCCCGCCACCATTATTGAAATTGTCCGAGAACTGGTTATTAGTAGCCTGCAGTACAAAAACCGCACATTTTGTTCAATAGTAATGCTCTAGCTACATGTATCTGGCACGGTTTTTCAGTTATTACGCATATTTAAGTCAATAGTGACCGGAGATCGGCCATTTTGAATTTGATAAAGTTGATTTTTTTCAAGATATATCTCAACCTGAAACTGCACATTTTGCTCAATTCAATAGTAATTGTCCAACTATCTGCTCTGGTTTTCCAGATATTACGCATATTACAAAAATAATGGCCGATAATCGGCCATTTTGGCCGCCATGACCTAGTTTCTGTCCAAATCTTGCCCAATTTCAAACTCATCTGAGCTATTACTGAAATGGATAAATGGTATAAATTTTGGAGCTATACATAAAAAAATGTTGAGTGAATCGCGTTAACGGGAAGATTTGTCTATCGAAAGTGGCCGCAGGTCGGCCATTTTGAATTTGATTAAGTTGAAATTTTTCCTGGTATATCCCCATTTGTAACTGCACATTTAAATGTTCAATAGTAATGATCTAGCTATCTGGTCCGGTTTTCTAGATATTACGCATATTTAAAAAATGTTGAGTGAATCGCGTTAACGAGAACATTTGTCGATCGGACAAAAGTCAAGGTCATAGGGGTCACAGAAAGTCAAATGTGAAATTAGTCAAGTTTTAGTCATGATTAACCTGTCTGTGAAGTTTAATGTGCATTTCACTTACGCGAAACAAGTTATAGTCCTAAAAGTGGCCATTTTGGACGGACTGACGGACGGACGCGCCTGATGACGACAATAGGTATCCGCCAAAATTTTGGCTGAGGCATAAAAACGGATTTTATATGATAACAATTTTTGGAGAAGATATATTTTCACATGGCCTATTGTGGAATATGATGGCGGCCATCTTGAATTGTTCTGTCTGTTTGGTGTTTTATCACAAAATACCCAACTTATAATACCTGGCCTTTTAATATAATGTAACATAATTGTTTTGATTTCATGATATCTTATATAGGAGAAAATGTCAATTTAACTATTTACGTAAATAAAAAAAGTATAATAATAATTAAATAAATGTATGGGTTTCTTAGAAGGCTATTTGGGATTCCATGCTACTACTGCTCCAAAATTCCTTAACCTGGTGCTTAAACTACCCCCTGACCAAGGTTAACTTTTGACAACATGGTACATTGGTTTCTCTTCGTGTTATTAAGCATAACCCAGCTTCTGTAAAACATCAATCTAGCTTCGTGCATAGGCCTAATAACAGCCAGCAATATATCTAACAATTTGCGTGATGTTTTAAACTTGCAACTTGTTCTGGGACAATGACAATTAGAGATGACTATATCTACAACAGACTTACCGTTTCTGATTTGTTATGTAACCACTGACCCCCTTAACTTTAAAACGAGTTTCAATGTAAAGAGATATAAATAACAGACTAATCTGTATGGATCAATATAAAGGTAGCCATACCACTGTCTTAAAATTCCCCATGAATCTTGTGTCGCGTTTCGACGTAAACAGAAAAAATCCAAGATTGCCGATAGCGGCCATTAAAAAAAAGATTTCTAACTAAGAATCCGATAATCAAGTGTAATATATCATTTCTTTTGGCGTCAATTTTAAGCCTTTGTGACCTTCAAACCCCACATGAAGGTCAAAAAATGATAGCCAGCGGTCATATTGAAATTCAATTTTGTTGTACAAATAGTCGTCCAATATATTTACATGTCTATGATTAACTTTATTCAAGATGGATAACAAGTATGATAGGTAATTTCTGAATAATTTTGCAGTGTGGAACCCATTTCTGGACTTCTAGGCTTCTATGACCTTTCAACACCATCATATGAAGTCAAAAATAGACCCCAGTGGTCATAGTGTCCGAAAGATCATTTGAATGATTGTGTAATACGTTAAATCAACGCAATATGTTAATGAAAAATGAGCGATGTTTAACCCTTTAACCGCCAAATTATTCCATTTGAATTTTCACCCACTTGAAGCTGTGTCTCGCTGCCGCGATCCACAACTTCAAGTGAGCGAAAATTATTCAGATTTGACAAAATGGAAGTCATCTGTTTTCAAATATTGCTGATTGATTTCCGGTTTAATTTTGACCATGTTTAAAAGGTAGTGCTTAATAAAAAATATATGCGACACCGGCGGTTAAAGGGTTAAACGATGAGGTGAAGGTTAGGTGAATGGGCATGAAGGGTTACTGAGAGTAAACTCTTCGATGACCACTTTTAGTATATGATCGCTGGTGGTAAGACGGGCGGGGGTCTGGTGCAGTGGTTAAGGCTGTCTGCTTAGAAAATCGGTAATCGCGGGTTCGAACCATACTCTGGCCTTCAAATATCAAAGAAACAAAATGTTTCTTCCCCACTCATTCGTAAAGATTCAATATTGTGGGGAGCCTCCGTGACCAAGAGGTAACGTGCTCGACCTCAGACCACCAGGGCTCGAATTTTGAATTCTGTGTCTGGAGGGCAGTGTCATCTTACCATCCTCGGGAGCTTCTCCTGGCCAAGTTTAGCCTATATAGTGCAGTAGCAGGCAGTCTCTAGCTGCAGTATTTGAGAAGTTACACAGTCACAAAAAGTACCGTGATGGTGCTAAGCTCGCAGCTTAGAGGGATTTTTGTAATCTGACCTTGAAGTACACTACCGTCGGACAGAAAAATGAGCAAAATTTGGCATGTCAATAACTGATACGCCAATAAAAAGATGTATTTGCCTCCAGTGTCTACTGAATGGTCTCAATAACCAATAATCTATAGCCAGCCTTTGATTATGTATCCCGGTAAACACGAACCATCGGTTCAATGTTGGGCCAGCGTTGTAGACGGTGATCCATTATTGAACCAATGTTGAGTTAATGACCCTTTGCTTGTTGCGCTAGTAACCAGATTTTCATTCAATGTATCGATCCTGTAAACAAGAAACAAACATTAAATGCTGGTTTATTATTGGCACAGCGTCGCAGACAATGGCCCAGCATTAAACAAAAATAAGATCAACGTCTTGTTTATGTTTGGTTAAACATTCCCTGACAATAAAGACAGTATATACCTACATATGTATCTAATTCCGTATGTCCAGGATAATAAAATTTATGGCAAAAATGGAAAAAAGGTGCAGATGGAATGTCTTCGCAATAATATTTTATAGTTGGCATTAGAAGTACATAAAGTCATAATTATAACTTTTCAATATAACTGTCCAATTGAAGCAATACAGGATTGTAATACATAAGGCATCGCTCAGAAGAGAAAAATCAGTGATGCTTGCGGAGTCATGGTGTGAATACAATGAATAAGCAGAGAAATGGCAGAGTTAGAACATGTCATAAAACAAATGCTTGTACTCGTGTGGTATCATATTAATGTTACCGTGACCTCATATACTGTTGTTGTAAAGTGTCGGGCACAAAATCATGCACCAGATCATCGTCTTTGCTTTGTATTTAAATTAAATTAAAAAGAAACATGATTATGCTTTTGAATAAAAAATGAAGTAACTTTCCACCTCATTGAGTAATGTCAGTGAAGTTTACTCGACAACAAATTGATAGAACACTGAGTAAATAGTAGTGTTGCTCATCATCTAACTCTTCTTCGGTCACAACAAAAATGATTTTGATCACTGAGATAATTTTTTAAAAGGATGTGATCATTTCTTCAGTGGCCAAGATCACGTTTGTAGTGCTTGAGATAACGTTTTAAGTGGCTTAGCACAATTATTTATCGCCAACAACACTGACATTTATTAAATATGGTTGTTGTTGGTGACGAAATATGGTCGAATTTACTGCAAATTGATTTATTTCGCCTGCCCGCGCCCCATCAACTCTCTGCCTGCCTACGTTTTTATATATATGTTCGTAGTATAGTTTTGAGATTACATTCATGAAAAATCCCAGTAAACACAAAACATTTGTATAAAATTTATACAAGTGTTTCGTGTTTACTGGGACAGCGATTTACATTGTAATAGCTAGATGATTGTTTGATGCATTATTGCCTATTGTCTTCTTTGGTGGCCAAGATCACTTTTGTAGTGGATAAGATAACTTTTAAAGTGGCTGTGATCACTTCTTCAGTTGCCAAGGTCATTTTTTGCAGTGGCTGAAATAGCTTTTAAAGTGACTGTCATCACTTCTTCAGTCACCTTCTTAAGTGTCTGATGTGAGTTGTTAATGGCCAAGATCACTTTTGTAGTGGCTGAGATAACTTTTAAAGTGTTTGTGATCACTCCTTCAGTTGACAAGATCACTTTTGTAGCGGCTAAAGTAACTTTTAAAAGTGGCTGTGATCACGTCGTATCACTTTTGTAGTGACCGAGATTACCTTTTTAGTGGCTGATATAAATTGGTTTGTGGCCAAGATGACATTTGTAGTGGGTGAGGTAACTTTTAAAGTGGCTGTGATCACTTCTTCAGTGGACAAGATCAGTTTGTTTGTGACCAAGATCACCTTTATGGTGGCTGAGATCACTTTTAAAGTGGGTGTGATACGACGTCTTTAGTAGTCAAGATCATTTTTTTAATGACCAAGATCATTTTTTTAGGGGCTGACATAATATTGTTAGTGGCCAAAATCACTTTTGTAGCGGCTGAAATAACTTTTAAAGTGGATGTGACCATTCCTTCAGAAGCCAAGGTCACTTTTGTAGTGGCTTAGATATTTTTTTAAGCGGCAAAAAAACTTTTAAATTGGCTGCGATGACATCTTCAGTGGCAAAGATCACCTTTGTAGTAGCTGAGATAACTTTTAAAGTGTCTTTGATCACTTTTTCAGTGGAGAAGGTCAGTTTGTTTGGCTGTGATGACGTCTTTAGTGGTCAAGGTCACTTTTTTAGTGACTTTCGTAGTGGCTGAGATAACTTTTAATGTGGCTATGATCACTTCTTCAGTGGTCAAGATCACTTTTGTAGTGGCTTAGATAATTTTGACAGTGCCTGTGATCACTTCTTCAGTGGCCAATATCACTTTATAGTGGCTTAGATATTTTTTTCAGTGGCTGACATCAGTTTGTTAGTGGCCAAGATCACCTTTGTAGTTTCAGAGTGGTTGTAATCACTTCTTCAGTGACCAAGATCACTTTTTTTAGTGGCTAAAGTAACTTTTAAAGTGGCTGTGATGACATCTTCAGTGGCCAAAATCACCTTTGTAGTGACTGAGATCGCTTTTTTAGTGGCTAAGATAATTTTTTAAGCGGCTAAAATAACTTTTAAAGTGGCTGTGATGACATTTTCAGTGGCCAACATCACTTTTGTGGTGGTTTAGATAATTTTTTCAGTGACTCACAGTTTGTTAGTGGCCAAGATCGATGACCTTTGAAGCGACTAAAGTAACTTTTAAAGTGGCTGTGGTTGGTCACTTCTGTAGTGGCCAAGATCACTTTTGTAGTGGATGAGATAACTTTTAAGGTGACAGTGATCACTTTTGTAGTGACTGAAATCACCTTCGTAGTGGCTGACATCATTTGTTAGTGTGCAAGATGATGTTTATAACAGCTGAGATAACTTTTAATGTGGCTATGGTCACTTGGTCAGTAGCCAAAATCACTTTTGTAGTGGCTTGGATAACTTTTTCAGTGGCTGACACCAGTAACAAGTAATTAACATCTAAAGTGGCTGTGATGACTTCTGTAGTGACAAGGTTCACTTTTGTAGTGCCTGCGACCACGCCTTCAGTGCCTGTGACCACGCCTTCAGCCTAGGCTCCGCACCATATGAAAGGAATGTATGAAGTAAAATCAATTTTTCAATAATGGTGGCACTAATTTGTATACAGTTTTTTTTCTGCAGCACATCAGATTCCTTCAAAAAAAAGATTTTGTTGTCTTCATTGACCCTGAAAACATGGGTGTAGACACCCTTTGTGTAACATGATCTGTGATATTGACCGAGTTATAAATAGATATACATTTTTTGGTAATGGCGCCGCTTATTTGCATACTAAATTGTTTGAAGCACATCAGATCACTCTAAAAAATAGTTGCATTGTCTTCTTTGACCCTCAAAATATTGTACCAATAACTGTGATATTGACCGAGCTATGGCTCAATATACATTTTTCGGTAATGGCGGGTAAAAATGTGCGTAAAAAATGGCACGTGTGACATTTTTAAAGCTTATTAACATAGCTAATCATTTTCTACAGTGGTTTTCCAAGTTAGACACACCAATTATAAATACATTTCCAAGGATGCACGGGAACCCTATTTTCCCACTAGACAAGCCCTGCTATACGTCTCGGCCCAGAGTCGATTGAAATATGATAATAATTGCATACCAATACACAATAATTGTTATTACTTGTTTTAAGGTATCCTATATCAGCTGATATATCGATTTCTCTGTACAACACCAGCAATTAGTAACTTACAAACTGACGGGGCCACTAATAAAAAAGGCTCGGCAAACAATAGATTTTTTTTTAAACCATGTGGTTTGCTACCCGGTATGACTGGGCCGTCTAACTTATTTGCTGCGTGAGGCCCAGTCACACTTACCGCCATTTTGTTTGCACAGCCAGCTGTGTAAAACGACATTCGCGCTGCATACCAGAAAACTCGGATGCCATGAAATTGAGACGAATATTTCAAGCGCCTACGAAAACTAGGCGTAAACTTTGGATCGTATTAGAATTATTACATTTAAAAATAGAGGTCACTGTGTCAGGGCCTTGTGATGTCATCAGGGTAGTGGTTTGCCAAAAATAATCTAAATTTGGGAACCAATAGAAAATAAATTAAAAATTAAAACAATGAAGCTGAAAACAAAACATAATTGTGTTTCATCACATTTGTGACTTTATTTGTATCGTAATTGTTTTCCATGATGATTTACTCAGTAAATCGTAGCTACAACTCCCGTCAATAGGTGGCACCACTGCATAATATATTACACACATTTGTATGGTGAAAATCGTAAGTCGACCATCTTACTGTACATTTTTTCTGGCGTCTAGAAACATTTGCCTTTCATATTTTAAGCCTACAGCATATTCTGCCATACAAACGCAATAGGCAGAAACTGCTTACGCCTACATTTCAAGTAAGAGGTCACTGTCTTTTGGCTTTGCGGAGCTGTGTCGTGTAGGCCTAAATAAGGTTATAATTAAATTGCACACGATACAAGCTCCCGTATATGGAAAGCAAAGCCAATAGACCTTGAACCCACCTGTACCCCCCTCCCCCCTTTCTAGACCATATTGTTTTAACCTTATTATGTACCACGTTACTTTCAGGTGGTCTGCAGATTTTCTATGCATAGACAAGGTCACCAGAGGTCATAGAAGTAGGGTAATGACATCGGTTGGTGTTTGGTTCTATAGGGGAGTTACTCCAAGGTCATGGTGAGATCATCTCAAGGTCACAGCCAGGTGAAATCAGCTCAAAACTACTGAAAATAGCTGATTTTTGTTGTTTTTGCTAACATTATGTTCACTTGTAATGTCTATCATGGCTTGAAGCATACCTAGATCTCAATACAGACCTACACCAAAACACCCCTGAGAGGTTACGGGGATAACATAAGGGTTGGAGGGTTTTTCACCCTCTTCCCCTTCCTTCATCCTTCTGTCAATACTGTCTGATATGGAAGAGATTGCCCAAATAACACACTGATGTTATATTTTGACCAATGGCCAATATACATTGATTACATGTCTGATAAGGCCCAAACTACGTAAACATGTTGAAATGGGGTTGTATTTCACAGGGTTGTTACCCCAAGGTCATGGCAAGGTCATAAGGTCACAGCAAGGTCAAATCTGCTCGAAACGGATGAAAATATCTGATTTTTCTACAATTATGTTCACTTTAGATGTCCATGATGGCTTGAAACATACCTAGACCCTAACACGGATTTATACCAAAACATCTCAAGAGATTACAGGATAATAATAAAACGGCTGGAGGGGTTAACCCCAGCGACACCAACACAAGGTGACATGGGTTGGGGTTGGGCTTCATAGAGGAGTCAGCCCAAGGTTTTTGCAAAGTCTGAAGTGAACATAATTGTAGCAAAAGCAGCGAAAACAAGCTATTATCACCAGTTTTTATAGATAATTTGACCTCGGTGTGACCTTGAGATGACCTTATCATCTAAAGTGAACGGAATTGTAGAAAAACAGCGAAAACAAGATATTTTCAGCTTTTTCCAGTTGATTTGACTTTGCCGTGAATTTAGATGACGTTGCCATGACCTTGGGATATCCTGAGGTCATGGCAATGTCAAAATATAACATCAGTGTGTTATTTGATCTATTTATGCCATATCAGACAGTGTTGACATAAGGGTGATTTGAAGGGGGTTTGAAAAAACCCTCCAACCCTTATGTTATCCCTGTAACCTCTCGGGGTGATTTGGTGTAGGTCTCTGTCGGGATCTAGGTATGTTTCAAGCCATCATATACATTTCCAGTGAAAGAAATGTTAGCGAAAACAACAAAAATAAGTTATTTTCAATCGTTTTGAGCTGATTTGACCTCGCTGTGACCTTGACATGACCTTACCAAGACCTTGGGATAACTTCCCTATGAAACCCACCACTAACCCATGTCACCATGTGTACCTAGCTTAAGTTTTGACCTAGCTATATGCCACATTCTCATACAACCTTAAGGGTAAAGGGTACCATACTTCGATGACCGCTGGTGACAGTCCATGCATAGAAAATCTGCATACCACCTGAAAGTAACTTGGTACATAGTAAGATTAAAAAATAAGGTCTACAAAAATACCCAGGGGGGGGGGGGAGAGGGTTTCGACTTTCAGCCCATGGTCTACAAGGCCCCGGGCCAAGGCACATCTCTTCAAGTAGGCCCTACATCGTACCAAATTGACATTGTAAAATGCTTCGGAGATAAATTTAAGAGTCATGTTTTTTTCTGAATTATAATTCTTCAATCGGGATGTGTGGACACCATAGACTTAGAATGAGACTAGGTCCCGTACAATGAACATAGATATTGTTGATAACCAGTAATAACCATGGGGCGGTAGATTTGTTCAACCACCTGCTTAACATAAGAGGCACACAATACAATCACTACATGTCATCTCTCTATCTTGCTGCTTGCATGACATTCATTTTTTAAAGAATACAAAAAGACCATGCGAATAACGTTTGTGTAATGAACACTGCATGCGTGCCCCCCCCCCCCCCCCCCTCGGTTTACTTGAATCAATTCTAAATAACGTTGTTAGACATTGTCACTTGAGAACCCCTTCTCAATACTGAACTTACTAATTAATATATCATATCAAGTCCAATGAGATACGGTGTTCAGTTTGGAAAATCTAAGTCCACATTATAACATCAATGTCGTTATTCTCAAATAATTGATTGGTCAAGATGGTCATCTAGACGGGATGACCTGACCAGTGGCGTATCCGGAGGCTAAGCGTTCAGTGCCCCAAAATCAACAAAGCCCGTTTAAAAGCGAAAATCATTAAAAAAACTAATTGTTTCACGAGTTATTTTTTAAAATCATACTGCAACTTTTGACACAATTATATCTCATAAACATGTATTTCAAATTAGTCCTCTTAGACAGATATTAGGAGAGAAATTTACCCTTTTTTTTGGAAGAGATGTCAAAATAAATAATAGCCGATAGTCGGTCATTTTGAATTTGATCGAGTTGAAATTGTTTAAGGTGCATCCTTCCATTTTCTTTATGCATGTAGAAATGGCCTAGCAATCTGGCACATATTCCAGATAACATACATTTAAAGTCAATAATGGCCGCAAGTATGCCATTTTCAATTTGAAATATAAATCCCTCCCTGAAACTGCAAATTTTGTTTTATAGTAATGGTCTAGCTATCTGTCACGGTTTTCAAGATATTACGCATATTAAAGGCAATAATGGCCGGAAGTCATTTTTAATTTCATCAAGTTGAGAAAAGTAGGCCCTAATGGTGTAGCTATCTGACATGGTTTTCCAGATATTACGCATATTAAAATAAATAATGGACAATATAGTCTGCCATTTTAGCCGCCGTTACCTAGTTTTTGCCAGATGTGCGTCCATTTTCAAATTGCGTTCACGAGAAACTTTGCCGATCGGGGAAAATCAAGGTCATTGAGGTCACAGAAATGTCAAATGTAAACTCAATCAAAGTTTAGTCATGATTAACCTGTTTAATGTGCATTCCAGTAACGCGAAACCAGTTAAACGCTAAAAGTGGCGGACTGTTCGCCGCGGACAGACGGACGCATCGCATGACAACAATCAGTACTAGTTTATATTTTGCCCAAAATATTTCGGCCAACATTTAACCCGCGCTAAAATAAATAGACTACACAACATAAAAGGATAGTTTAATTTGTTACCTTGTCACATTTTCACACAACCGCATTTTTTGCACAATGACATAAGATGACGAGAAGGCCTACAAGTGTGAACAATTTTACAACATAACAGCATAGATCGTTTTTCAGTTTTAGTGCTGATACACCGGGCACACAACGTTGTATCAGCCGAACAGCACACAGCGTTAGGTGAACTTCCCCTGAGATAAACCTAGCCGAAATATGTCGGGTAGACTCTTTAATCTGAGCATATCACCGCCATCGTTTCTCCCATGCTCGCGTATAGGCCTACATCACTGATGTGTGCTGCTTCGTCGATGGACGGGTAAATCAGTGCCAATAGTCGCCAATGTTTAGAGTGAGCTTGTATATTTCAAATTTCCGGAGGAAAAATAGCCATCAATTGACGGCATCACCCCTCAGCCGTAATCTCTGTACAGCAATATCAAGAAATATAAATTTATCCACATAAGGTAAAACAAATAAAGGCCCTAAGTAAAGGTAAAACAAATAAAGGCCCTAAGTAAAGGCGTTATGAAGCTATTTAATTGCGCTTATACACCATTTTGGTTTCCATGAGCTGGTGACCTTAAAATGTCAAGGGCACTAAATGTCGAACTTGACTTTTATATTAGTGTCATACACATGAGGTAAAAAAAGGAAGGTCTAAGTCAAGGCGTTATGGAGTTATCGCGCTTACCAGCCATTTTGGATTCCGTGATCAGTTGACCCTGAAATTAGGTCGAGATCACTTAAATTTGACTTATGTCAAAATCGACCTTCAGATTAGTATCATGCGCATGAGGTAACAAAATGAAGGCTCTAAGTTATGAAGGTTTCAAGTTATGAAGTTATCACACTTACAAGCCATTTTGGTCCCCATGACCTTGAAATTAGGTCAAAGTCTCTGAATGTCGAACTCGACCTTCAAAATAGTGTAGTGTATATGTGGTGAAGAAAGAAGGTTCTAAGTCAGGGCGTTATGAAGTTATCGCGCTTACAAACAATTTTGGTTTCCGTGCGCTTGAAATTAGGTCAAGGTGACTGAATGTCGAATTTGACCTTCAGATTAGTGTCATACACATGAGGTCTGACTGCCCGCCCGCCTCTGGTGATCACTATACCCCACAGCCTTAATGGCTGAGAGGTAAAAATTACCCTAATACAGGTTTTAACAAGTAATGTAGAAAACTAGTTTTAGCAAATACCAAGTTTAATCCATTAAGTTTAATGCATTATAACATAGCCAAGTATCTACCATATTATTCTGTCACACGCCGAATGATCACCGATTATCGTCGTCTTTCAAAATACGTTGTAAACTGTTCTCCAAATCATCCCGAACTTGTCAACGGTTATCGAATATTCAAATACTGGTAATCATGATAATAATTATATATCGCCGAACATTCGAACATCCCTAAATACTCAACAGCGGTTCGTCATCAATCACCAACAGATCACGTGTCTTTGATCGTCATTAAATCGCCAAGACATTTTGGCTTTCGTGGTACCAAGGCACAAAGCATTGAGACATTGATAATAAAACAAAAACAGTGGCATAGAAAGCATTTTTATTGATTTTCAACCTTTATAATTGTGTGAAAACGGGATTCCCGATCAAAATAAATTAGCTGTTATTACATACTCAAGGGCAAGACGTATATTATTTACTGAGGCTACAACAATATGCTTCTATGTTTAATGGCTACTTCCATTCTTACAAATAGGCATTGAGCTCATGACATACCTGCAGAGTATTCAACAATTCATCTTGTTAAACCAACAGAACAAGTATTACAAAGCAAACACGATACATTCACCCAATAATGATGTTATGTTGGGCCAGCGTCGCAGACTGTTGTCCAATATTACGCCATTATTGGGTGAATTTCTTGTGCTTGCTGGGTACAGGCACCATTTGGAAATCATTTTTATACTTGCATCAGCAGAACACATACGGCCGGGCAATTTGTATTATTAATTTCACTTGATGACACAGCAGAAGTAAAAAGGGTTAATATTTTACTCTAGTTTGGACTGTTACTGATATAGCATAGAATCGAATCGTTGTGCCCTCTTTCATAGAAAATACATTAACAGATCTTAATCTATGCCATCTCAAGCTAGGTTAGTTTATCCACGTTCTACACAAAACTGCAGGTGAACTGCATTTTGAGCAGTTATATTGCACACTCTCCCTGCAAACAGAAGACGCTAAACCCACGCTGATTTTATGTTGGCCAGTGTATTTGACGCTGGCCCAACATTAAACAAGCGTTGGCAAAGCGTATGCTATTTGCTGGTCTTGAACGCCAATTTGAAGTGCAGTTAAATAACATCGAACACTATAGGCACATGCTGTGATAACATTTTGTTATAATACTATCAGCAATATATTGTAACCAATGGTAAGCTCACATGACAGAGTGTTTTATCACAGCACAATGTACTTCTCTCTTTGAAGTCTCGTTCTATTTGAAAATGTTTCTCATCAAAAACAGACAAAAATAACCCACGTAGTGTCCTCATATGTAGGACTATCCATAACACATTACTTGAAATTATCCAAACTACATTAATAAATGTGGAAGAAACATGCCGGTAGTTACAATGGTCTTCAGTATTTAAAATCTAGCTGTAAGTACTGGGAATTGTTATGCACAGTATCAGACTTTACCACAGCACACTGTAAAACATGGAGATCAAAACTAACATTATCATAAAATAATCTTAAATATTAGGAAAAAGTTTTAAAAAACATATACTGATTATTTTCATATACATTAACACCTCTCTTGAAAACACCAATCAGGCAATGGTTAAATTGCATCACAAATAAATGGTTACATTTGGAAAAATATAATAATAATTAGTAGAGTAAGTTCAGGAAATTATAAATTTTAAAAGGGATAGTTCAGTTAAACTATCTAAGAACAATTTGGGTGCAGCATCTTCAATTGCAGCACCTTTAATATAATTTTAAACATAATTATAGCACAAGATAGGCCTACTATAATAATATTCACATGACTTTGAACTTGGCAGATGCTACTATCCGAAGTATGTAAAAGTCTGAGGTAAAAGTCTACCACATATTAACCCTTGTCCTGCTGAATTGTTTCAATTGTATTTTTCGTCATTTAAAGCTGGAATTGCTAAGGCAATTTCCAGCTTCAAATGACGAAAAATATTTATATTTAAAAAAACCGTACAACTTCTAAATTGAGTTATTTGTCTAACTGAGCATCTACCACAAACTATTTAATCCATTTTCGAATGGATTTATCCGTATTTATCCGGGCCTAGCAGGCCATGGGCTAAGAGCTATGAAATAATTAAATAAATTAAATGCGATATAAGTTACTATTATGACGACTAATAACTATTTGACTGCTCACATGTCTCTTCCCCATGTAATATACAGGAGCAAATCAATTTATCATCAATTTCAACTGGAATATTTGGTAATTGAATGAGTCGTCTAGCGTTGATTCAACACTGTCCCATGGCTGGGCCAGCATAATCTATGAAGCCATGCCAG
The DNA here is from genome assembly GCA_964017125.1 of Flabesymbios commensalis. Classification (NCBI taxonomy): domain Eukaryota; kingdom Metazoa; phylum Annelida; class Polychaeta; order Terebellida; family Flabelligeridae; genus Flabesymbios; species Flabesymbios commensalis. Next base: position 47,822,302 of record OZ024908.1, read on the forward strand.
CATTAAGACAGCATTGGATCAGGCTGGCATGACTATGAAAGCTATGTGAGTTAGGGTCATCTGTTGAACCACTGGCCAAGCATGCCCATCGCCACGTCAAAGTTGAGCAAACTCGGATGCAGACCTCTCTGCTGGGCGGACAGTGTGCCCGCCTCCGCGTCATATCCGGCCTCCTGGAGTAGGTTGGCCACCGTGTCAATACGCAGGTAGTACGGCGTGTCCGCTGTGCCGGCGCCCTGATTCTCCATCAGATAACTCACCAGTCTACTGTAATACTCTGTGCTCACCAGGCTGGACAGCAGGTGGCGCCGTAGTAACAGGTCCAGGAGCTCCTCGTCAGCGTCAGCCTGGGGCACAACAATCACTCATTAACCCTTAAAGCGCTGAAATACTTTCGTATAAACCATGAAGATCAAAGGTTTTTTTCAATTTGAAATCATCATAAATGTCTTCGTTAGTTAGCACTTTCCGCTCCATTCAAATACCTATGTTATGGGTCTATGGCCATTATAAATAGCTTTACTCTTGCAATGCGGGGATAGACTTTAGTCGTCAGAATCTGACGTCTACAGATGTCAGATTCTGAGGACTAAAGTCTGACGTCAGATTCTAAAGTCTATCCCTGCACTGTAAGGGTTAACAGCTGTTATAAATATTTTAAATATTGTCAAAAAATAATTCCTAACACACCCTAGGCCATGTACATATTAAGGTTGAAAAATATGTTTAAGAAAATATATACAGTAGGATACACAAATAAAATCTGAATGATGGGTGGTGACTAGCTGATTCAGTCATGTGTCAAGACAGACAGGTGCAAAAACAGATATAATTTTGTATTTATTTTACTTTCAAGGAACATATAAATAAATATAAAAATATCATAATAAGACTAGCATATTGATCTAGACATTGGAGGTTACCTGTTTGTGTTGCTGTAGACAGTCCACGGCTTTATTGTGTAGTTTGGTATGCTCTGACAACAGCAGACATTTCACACCTTCTCTCTCACAGTTACATGTGTGCAGTCTGTCATACACGCTACTCACACACTATAGAAACAGACACATTCCTGTTTTATTTACAAAAGATTTAGGTCAATTCTGTTTAATTATCTTTCTACATAATTATTAAATATAACAAGAGAACATGCCTCAACTCATTGGCCAGAAGTGGTAATCACTCCAGTCTGTCATAAACACACCCGGCTACAAATGTATCCAGGCAATGATGTTTTCAATTAAAATTAGCAATTAGTGTTTTTTTCACCTCTTCAGAGAGTGGTTGTGATGATGTCTCTAATTGCCGTACTATGTTGACTATTTCTGGGGCTGCTGTTTTCTGGTGTACCTCCACAAACCGATCGATCAGTCTGTACCAAGGATACTCCGTAATTTTCTCTTCACTGTATAAACACAACATCATAACTAATCATAACAACTAGATAACAACCACATCAACTCTCTTGCTATAAGAGTATGAAAAAAAGATCTCTTAGGACGGGGAGCCTTTTATAATAGGTAGTCTTTCAAAACAGATGGCCTTCTAACAGGTGGCCTTATGTAACAGCTGGTCTTCTATAACAGCTGGTTTTATGTAACAGCTGGTCTTATATAACTTTGTAAAGTGGAAGTTTAGGACCTTCTAACTCCAAGGGGACTAGGACTACTTACTGAGGCATAGCAGGCCACACTTGAAGAAGTTCTGACAAAGACAGAAACTGATTCACTGTTGCACTATCATTCAGCAGATCTTCAAAAACATGAGCTCTGTTGTCTGAAGATCTCACTTTGTCCTCATTTAACTGAAAATATACGAACATAGTCAATAATGCTGTCCACCAATTGTGCATCGAATGAATGTCAAATATTTGAATTTTATTGTATATCCTGTTAGCTTATGTATGGATGCTAGAAACATCCACAAAACATTCACGGTGGCTAATTTACATGACGTCTTACATTTGGGCCTAGTAGTGGGGGAGAATTACTGTCAGTAGTGAAAGTGTTAACCCTTTAAACCCTGACGATGCATTAAAGCATCTTTTTACATCCCAGAAAACAGAATTAATTTTCCATGAAACTCTTTTACCAATACATGGCAAGTTTTCTTCAATTTTTCACCCATTTCAACCCACCATTATCCACTACAAGTCGAGAATTGCGACAGCAATTCACAGCTTGTAGTGGATGAAGGTGACAATGGTAAATTCAGGTTTGAAAGGGTTAACAGGTCTACAACGTGCAGAAGTAGTGTGTTTACATTGTGTTGTTTTTATAACAAACTCCAAAAGGTCTGAGGGGATTATTAAAAATTGTAATTTAAGAGGCAATGAAGTCTTTGACTGCTGAATTATTTCCATTTTCAATTGTTTTAACTCATTTATGATATTCCTCTCAGTACATAGACAATCTACATATCTCAGGCTTACCCTTGCATGTAAGTTAAGTTTGACCCACAGTATCTGTGACATTTAAATACAGATATATATTTTTTTTTTTGTGGTATATACAACCCTTCTGAATATTAATCATCACATTTTGTGATTGAACTTGTGAAAAAAATAATTTAAAAAAAAAATCATCTCGCAACATGTGTTAAACGTGCTCCCATTTGTTCATTTTAAGATCAAAGAAATGCAATTTTGTTAATTAACCAGAAATATCACTCCCAAGGACTATTAATTTATTCTATTCAAATAGATTCACCTGACATTCTGGCCACATTGTAGAAACTACAGCCTCTGTCCTGTATAATATCAACAGCACCAAATCCTCATCAGATAAGTTGAAACACTGAAAAAATAGAGTTATTTAGGATACACATTTATCAATGTTTATGTGATATTATTAAATTGCAAACATCAAACTTTACAGTTTACTTTGATTCTAAATTAAGAGACATATTTTATGGGGTGCTGATAATACAAATACATGTATTATAAAAGTGTCATCTTCCCTGAATGTTGGTTTATATTGTCTGTCTGTAATGATCACCCAACATTAAATGTGACACATCTGCACAAAATCAGTCACATCACCAATTGTCAGAAAAAATAATGCAATATTGTGAAAGACAGTTGTTATAAAAGAAGTAAAACCCTTAAAGGGAAGATTTACACTGGCATGTTTTTATATATCCAAATTTTTATATAAAATATTCATTATTACATGTAGACAATTATTTCGTTTAGTGACATAGAGCAAAAATTTGACATCTGGGTAATCTTGCATCATTGATTTCTGCACTTCTTAAAATGTGCATACAATTAAATATTCATTGTTTTCTTGTTTAACCCTTTCACCACTGAAGCCCGTTTTTAAGTGCTGAATGCCATGGCATTCAGCACTTAAAAACGGGCTTCAGTGGTGAAAGGGTTAAAGGAGATCGTACTGAGTACGCTTGTCAAATCTGTGTTGAGAAAACATAGTAAACATGAGTGGAAATATTATGATCAGTAGCAAGAGACGACGTTGGCCTATTACAAAAATGTTATACTGTGACAAAATTGTGTAATAAGTTTCCGAATGCCATTATGAGGTGATGGAGCACTGACCTTCTCTAGTAGCTGTAACACTTGTAATCTGACTTTGACAGGGACTGAGGCATCAGCACAAAACACCCTGAGTAACTCCATCACATCCTCCTGGTGAACCAGATCACCACTAAAAACAAACTCACATCATTTCTGTCTGATCCTTGCTTTTCATTACAGAAGTGTTTATGATCACTTATGGTCTATGAATAGGATACATAAACAGGAAAAGGCAGCAGAAAAAATCTTAGTAAAAAGTAGCATAATGTGACAGAAGAAGACAAATGAGAATATGAGTATAATCACCCCTGCTGCTGGTGGTGGCTCACTTCACTGACCATGTCTTCTAACACACTTATACCGTCTCTACCATGTAAAACTTCAGGCTTAGTACCATCTCTGTATATACACAATTAAAACAATCAAGAGACAATAGACAATTTTAAGATTTATCCCTCTGACCCTTTCACCACCAAAGTTTATTTTTGTAAGGCATTCAGATTACAAAAGGACTTCTGTGATGAAATGGTTTACTGATTATTTTTCTTTACAATTTTTCAGCAATTTGAAGTTGTAATAAATTAAATATAAAGATATAATAGTACATGTTGTATTAATACCATAGGATGAAAAGATGCACATGACATAAGATTTAAATACCTGATTGTGGCCAGAACTAGAGACACTGCTTCCTTCAGTGCTGTCTGTACTGTCCAGTTTTGTGTAGGAACCAAGTCAAGCAGCTCAGATACCATCACCATGGTCTCACCCTCGACAACCATCTGTACTAGAAGATCTCCAACCTGAACAATAACTTATTATTATTTTTTTAAAACTACCCATTTAATCACATAAATACTATTGCATTACAATAATGGATGATAACTAGATGTGACTGTTTTCGGCACGAAAACATTAAAAAAGCATCCCCGTTAGATAGGCCTCTTTCCTAGATTTGAAACCAGCCCTCTCAGTCAGCTTAAAGACTGGAAAGGTTAGGGTCTCCTGTGGATAATGGCAGCTTGCCAACCCTAGTTGTTGGCAGGTTGCCAGGTCCACTCAGCGAACAGCATGGGTTTGGTAGAAGGGGAACTCTGGTTTTTGACCACTGCATTATTATCCAAGCCAGAGATGAAGGTTAGCAGTGTCTACACATCGAAAGGTGACACTGCAGAAGGAGTGTGGATATTTCCAGGTCAGTTGGCCAACATGACCACTAGCATATATATAAAAAAGGATCCATCCCAAAAATATAATTAGATCATCAAAAATTCCTAGAGAACAACTCTACCAAATTTGAAAGCAATCCAACCAATGGTTCATACGTTATCATGCCAGCAAGCTTTTTAGGTGGTCATCTTGGAAATGTTTATGGCGGGGTGCCCCCCAAAAAATATATCGGAAGAATAGCCTAGTCACATAGGTCATATGTAGAAAATAAATGTGTAAAAAAAATCATTATTTAAAAAAAAAAATACCCTCTCCCCCGCAACCGCCTCCCCCCTCAGAAAAAAGTGCCCTCAACATTTTTCTCACAACTTTGGTAGACTACTCCAATATAAAAATAAACACAATTTCCAAAAATGAGAAAAAAATTACCCCCATCCCCACCATGTAATTTTTTTTTAAATGGCTATGGCAGCTATTTTTTTTTTAATTGATTCATCTTAAAAGTTAATCAGATCATCAGAAGTACCTGGAGAACAACCCTACCAAATTAGAAAGCAATCATAAGTTATCGTGCCCACAAGCTTTTTGAGTGGCCATCTTGGAAAATGGAGGTTTTTGGCTCGGTGCCAAAAGATAATATATGGGAAGAATTGCCTTGTCACATAGATTAGATATGTGAAAAATGAACAAAATTTATCAGTTAACTTTTTAGTTAAAGCTAAATTGAGGATACGCCTGCGGCGGCGGAGACGGCGGCGGAGATGGAAAAATTCTAAACACTATAAGCATTCCGATATTCATCGGGGATGCTTAATGATAGGCCAGACCCAATATAAGTATACAAGGTGCACATGTTATCTGTTCATATATTGACATAATCGCATACACAAGCTTTTTGAGTGGCCATCTTGGAAAATGGAGGTTTTTGGCTCGGTGCCAAAAGATAATATATGGGAAGAATTGCCTTGTCACATAGGTTAGATATGTGAAAAATGAACAAAATTTATCAGTTAACTTTTTAGTTAAAGCTAAATTGAGGATACGCCTGCGGCGGCGGAGACGGCGGCGGAGATGGAAAAATTCTAAACACTATAAGCATTCCGATATTCATCGGGGATGCTTAATGATAGGCCAGACCCAATATAAGTATACAAGGTGCACATGTTATCTGTTCATATATTGACATAATCGCATACACAGAAAAAAATCAGAACCTATTTATTTGATATACCATTACATTTTTTTTAAACGGAAAAGCATAATGTATGGAGATTATCACTGAGACTGTATATGATCAGCATTGTAATAGCTACTTCTTATTAAAAAAAAAAAAATATTCAATTTTACCCTGTAGATATATAAAATAACATGGAGGAATAGAAGAGAAAAAAGTACATAAGAATGCTATTTTGATAACAGGCTAGAAATCTTAATTGGCAAATTAATATGCCTCACAAAATAGATCTTAATCTGCTACTTATCACTTAGAGATGTGAAGATGTTGGCCCAAGTAAAGTACTCGGGTAAAATTTATAAAAACAACAAATTAAATTTGTAATTTCCTACAGCACAAATATCAGTTATTGAAACCTGTGACATTAGGTATAACTAATATTTTCCATGAAATTGTTTTCACCCACCGGTCCTGTCTGCGACCTGGACATTTCAAACTGCCTGGCATAAGCCTGTCTGCGAGGTAGCTCATCTTGTAATAATGTGAGTATCACTGTATGAGTCATCAGCTCCAGGTGCTTCACGGACTGCTGTAAATGATCTGTCACCTGGGTCCATGTTAGAGGACTGTAAACAAGCAAAACATATTTAACCTCTAAAGCCCTCATGATGCATTAAAGCATCATTTTACATCACTGAAAACACAATTTAGGTTTTAGAAGGAAAATTTCCATGAAACTGGTTTACCAACACATGGCAATTTTCTTTAATTTTCCACCCACAGCTAGTCATCTTCGTCCAGTACAAGTCGAGAATTGGGACAGCCATTCGCGGCTTGTAGTGGACTAAGATGACTTGCGTGGGTGAAAATTAAGAAAATTGCCATGTGTTGGTAAACCAGTCTCATGGGAATTTTCTGATTTCAAAAAAATTGTATTTTTCATCAGCTGGAATGGCTAAGGCAATCTCCAGCTCCAAATGATGAAAAATATTTGTATTTTTTTTTCAATAGAGAATATCCTCCAAATTAAATTATTTGACTAACTGATCATCTACCAAAACCATATCTGTACTGCCATAGCAGGACAAGGGCTAAACCTTTTCAATGATACCTTTTGAAACTGAAATATGTCTCTGATCAGGAAGATCTGGAAGTAAAACTTGGTCACCGAAATCTAAATAATTCTCAACCCCTTGTGCAGTTGAGGTTGAGGCAGATACCAAATATTAGATTAATTGCATAAATTATTTGAAATATGCTACGAAATGTGCATTAAATTTATTGTTTCAAGTTTCTTACCCAGTATCTTCCACCTTCTTTTTTCGTCCTTGATGCTGCTTGCTTAGCTTCAGAGAACGTCTGACTATTTCTTGTCTTGTTTGTGCCTCCATCTGTCAGCATATGTTTGTCATGTTATTAATTTTATAAATAGATTTATATAATTACGGTAATTTAGTATTACTGTTGCATTACTTCTTCCCATTTTATATTTATTTGAAGCTGACACTGCCAAAGCAATTGCTAGCTTGAATAACCCTCTAACCCTAAAAATAGATATAATTATTTGTAACTAGCTTATAAAATGAGTGTTTAAACATCAATATTTGCAAATGTTTGGTCTGAAATTAAACAAATAAGAGTAATTTTCACCCACTTGTTGGTCATGCTAGCAAGACACAACTTCGAAAGGGGAATTTTAAATTCTTTAACTTAGCGGTTCAACCCTTACAGTGCGGGTATAAACTTTAGTCGTCCGAATCTGACGTCTGTAGACGTCAGATTCTGACGTCTGAAGTCGATCCCCGCACTGTAAGAGTAGAAATATTTATAATTGGTATTCAAATGAATCAGAAAGAGCTAACTAAGAAATTTATAGTAATTTCAAATTGAACAAAACCCTCCAGATGCGATGTTTTTACAAATTAATTCAGCGCTTAAAGGGTTAAGTGTCTGTCAGAGCTACAAACCTGCTCGATAGCAGCGGGAACAAATGTAATTCCATCTATGAAATCAACCATGTCCACTGGAAGAAGTTTGTGCATGTATTCACCACAAGATTCATAGCGATGTATCCACTCATTCTGCAACATTAGTAAATATGTTTACACTGCGCTCATTTGTCAACAAACAATTGTTCATGAAGACTGTGTGCATCACCCAAATTGCATACTACGAGTAGGATTTGCTATTGATGAGCGTGACACAAATAATATCTAGCTAACAAGGTTATTTACGCTAAATGGGTTTCCAGACAACATGCAAACAAAAATATTAACATAACCATAGTACAATTATAACATAAATTATAGTTTGTATATAGCTCTGAAAATATATACAGTGCGTACCACAAATACAAAAAGAAATTATGAGCAAATTGTCCGAATAGTAATTAAAAATGAATCTTATGCAACTTTTGGTAAATTCTTCTAAATCAATATCATATTTGTGACAACACTACAACATAAACAACTGACAGAAAAAGCTGAGCATGAGAGCCTGTTATCCTTGTGCAGACCTTATATTTTTCTGTCAAAATCATGAATCAGCTTGTGTTGTTTTCAACTGTGTACATTATCATAAATGAAATAAAATGATTGTCAAACAGACATGTTTAAAAATTGTTTGCTCCAAGAGTTAATCAGGTAATCACCTGAAAAGACTGGATGTACCAAATTAACGGGTTGATTACAAGGGTATAAAAATGTAATCAAACTAATTATCCAGCTGTATGTAATGTCTATGTGAAATATAAAATAATCGCAAATAAATGTTGTCGCTATTCAGAAAACAAATCACTGTGTGAGTCAAGGGCTGTTTAACAAAAGATTGCATACCATAGACTCCTGGTCTCAGTTGTGCCAGAAATGTTTATAAAAACAGACAGCATTATATTGAGAAAATTACCGGTCAGATGACATGTTGACCCAATGTTGTGTTAATGTTTGGTCAGCATGGAAGACGGTGTGCCAACATTTATCCAATGTTGGGTTGACATTTTGAATTTGCTGTGAAGAACATGCACAGTCCTTTCTCTCATTCCCTACATATTTCTACACAATACACACAATTATAAACTAAAATTTAACTAGATGTGACTGTTTGTGCCAACTCTACAATTTTCCCAAAAAATCCCCTAACAAAAAAAAGTCTCCACAAAACAAAATTGAACCTAAATATAATTAAAACAGAATTTCGTCATTATTGAGAAAGTTTATTGGTTTTCACGTTGCCCTCTGAACAAAAAATCAACAGAATTTTTTTTTGGAATCCTGAGGCAACCACTCCAATCGTTCCAGGAAAAAAATCTCTGGCCTACCCCCACATATTTTTTTAACAAAATGGTTGTCAGAACTAGATGTAAGTGTTTAACATGTAAACACCCAAGAAGGCTCCCCCTCCCACTTTTCAAATAAGAGTTATACATTAATTCTAATTTTTGCAGATAACCAATTTGTACATGTAATTATCAAGTAATATAATGAGGCAGAGGCTAGCAGCTTTAGGCTAGGGTGATAAGGTTCTAATTTGACGAAAAAAGACTAAAGATGGTCGCCATGACCCGGATATTTTCCCAAACTTTTTGAAAAATTCATGCAGTCTAGGAAATACTACTACTATGCACTATGTTGAATATTGAGTATATCGGATGGGTGGCTTAGAAGTCATCAGGGTGACAAGGTCCTAAATTGAAGAAAAAAGATTAAAGATGGCCGCCATGACCCAAATATTTTCCCGAACTTTCTGAAAAATTGATGCAGGCTAGGAATTATCACTACTATGCAGTATTTTGAATATTGAGTATATCGGATATGCGGCTTTGAAGTTATCAGGTTGATAAGGGTAAAATTTGATGAAAAAAAGATTAAAGATGGCCGCCGTGACCCGAATATTTTCACAAACTTTTTGAAAAATTGATGCAGCCTAGGAATTAATATTTGCATCCAGTATGTTGAACACAAAAAGAATCAAAAAAGCAGTTTGGTAGATATCAGGGTGACAAGGTCCTAATTTGACGAAAAAAGGTTAAAGATGGCCGCAATGACCGGAATATTTTCCCGAACTTTCTGAAAAATTGATGCAGCCTAGGTATTAATACTTGTATCCAGTATGTTGAACACCAAATGAATTGAAAAAGCGGTTTTGTAGATATCAGGGTGACATGGATGAGAGGCGGTGATCATGCGCGGCCGCCACCCGCACGCAAACAAATTTAAACTCATCCAAAACAAGAGCGCTGACGCTAACGATATCCCCCGCCATTAATTAAAGTCAATAATGGCCTCAAACTCAAAGGTCACAACCCACCAAAAGACACATCTACACCAAATAGCACACTAATATGCAAAATGCAATATGCAAAAATCCAGCTTTCTGAGATATCGTTCTGAAACTGAACTTATCACCCGCCATCAATTCAAGTCAATAATGGCCACAAAAATGAATGTAAAAAAATAGGTCAAAGGTCATAAACCCCAAAAGGCACATCTACACCCCCTGAGGGATGTGTGTGTGCAGTATGAAAACAATCCACTAAACGCTTTGCAAGATATCGTCCGGAAACTGAACTTATCCAAAATCAAGTAAAGTCAATAATCGCCTTAAAATCAAAGGTAAAAAATTAGGTCAAAGATCATAACCCCCAAAAGGCACATCTCCACCCCCCGAAGGATGTGTGTGTGTGCAGTATGAAAACAATTCAGCAAACGCTTTGTGAGATATCGTTCGGAAACTGAACTTATAATCCGCAATCAATTAAAGTCAATAATCGCTTCAAAATCAAAAGTAAAAAATTAGGTCAAAGATCATAACCCCCAAAAAGCACATCTCCACCCCCTGAAGGATGTGTGTGTGCAGTATGAAAACAATTCAGCAAACGCTTTGTGAGATATCGTCCGGAAACTGAACTTATCATCCCCAATCAATTAAAGGGACTGGCCCACGCTAAAATCATCAAAAAATCGGTGATTTTATTTCGGGTTCTTAATATGACCATATGATGTAAACATGTACATAGACTAGAACTGCAAATTTTTATAATTTTTCTGCTGCGCATTCACCAGTTAGGCTAGATATAGAGACGAAATTCCTGATTTGTAATTATTGACAACCATGTCAAAAATAGGAAATGCGGGAAATTCGTCTCTATATCTAGTCTAACTGATGAATGCGCAGCACAAAAATTATAAAAATTTGCAGTTCTAGTCTATGTACATGTTTACATCATATGGTCATATTAAGAACCCGAAATAAAATCACCGATTTTTTGATGATTTTAGCGTGGGCCAGTCCCTTTAAAGTCAATAATCGCCTCAAAATCAAAGGTAAAAAACTAGGTCAAATCCCAAAAGGCACATCTACACCGCCTAAGGGATGTGTGGTCACATATCCCCAAAATGCACCTCACATAACACACATGTAGGTGAAAAGTAAAAAAATTCACCCTTTAATATTTGAGTGAGAGCTAAATTGATTCAGGCATCGGTGGAATAATCACAAACACTAAATAGCATCTAAATAGTATCAGGATGATTAGATCTAAATGTAGAAACAAACAGCTTTTATCATATAAATACACACACATCAGTCATATAAGAAGGAAACTTAGCTAGGGGAACTTTAGTCTTTATACATTTCTTTTTTACCTACTTTATATCAAACTGACTAGGTAAACTATTGAAGTTACAAGATGCTCAGATAGACTATAAACACACGTGCTACCTGTTTCGCACGCTCACGTCGATGCTTTCTGATTAGTAACTGCTTTAATCGGCTCCAACTGGTCTTCTGTGAATTGGAATAGCGAGTTAAATAATTTGATACTAATTAATCTTTTCTGTAATAATATATTTTTCTTGCCCTTCTTGATTTCCTGCATTCAGCATCTTGGGTAAAAAATTGACAGTTACAATGTACTGTTCTTTTTTACGAATATATACCATCACATAATCACCAACTAAGATGGAGATATAAGAATTGATCCATAAGGTAGTCTAAACTTAATGAAAGGAAAATAGTTCAAGGTTTCTTAGCATAAACTCACATGAGTCTGTGGTGCCTTCTTTCCAGTCTGTGGACCTTCATAGAACAAGCGAAGAGCCCAAGCGCAATAGACAACACTGGACTGTAGGAAGCCACCATGCTGACAAAAAGAAACAAATCTCACATTACGTGCAGAAAACCTTTTTCAAACTGATATCAACAGTTTTCAAACCGATATATTATTGGGGTATTTTCCATTTGTTTGAAGCTAGCGATTGCGTCAGCAATGCCCGCTTTAAATAAATGAAAAATTTGGAGTAAACCGGCACATAAAAAATAAACAGTTTAAATTACACACTGTATACGCAAATTATAAGAGTACTGGCATAATTTGAGGATAAAGTACAGACCTGGTCAGGTATTTTTGGAGCCAGTTTGGCTATGGTGTTAATGTTTTCACTGGTCAATACGGGGCGTATCACATCTAGTGGACGATGACTACAATCGGTCAGCTGCCTGTAGTCCAGTCCTGCGAAACACAGCAGCTTAATAGGTCTACGCAATCAAGAGAATTATGTTTTGTATTTGAGTGTTGTACAATGTGCCACATCACATCAAAAATATAATTTTGTCAATGTAATACAGTGCACAATTTTAGCAGCGAGTCATTGTGGCCGATCAAGGTAAAAAACAGTAAAAAATAATAATCTGGTGAGCCTTATAAAAAAACAATTTAACAGAAGTTAAATGGCAGCAAAAAATAATGTTTGTACATTATACATGTAGCATGTCTATATGACTATTAGGACGCTTTAAAGTTCTTCACAAGAGTGTGTCCTTCTGCCATACTAGAAATCTGGTCAAAAACTGTACTGTCTACACTGCAATACAATAGTTAATGATTATCACAAATCTACGATAATATAAAAGTTATAATAGGTCAAATTTGGAAACAGTTAACCTCTAGAGCTCTGCGCTATAAAATTCTATTTTTACCCAGGTTAAGTTGTGTCTCGCTACAGCGATCCACAACTTCAAATGACTAAAATTACTTGGACAAGTCCTGAAGCAAACAATGAAATATCATTGTAGTCAACATCAGTGCTCTAGGGGTTAACCCTTCAACTACAAAGGAATTTCTATTCATCGTAAGGTTTGAATGAAAGTTACTCAATTTTATAAAATACCCAACTAAAATCAATACACAAAATTCTCACAATGTCTTAAAATGTAGAAATTTTACAATTTTTTTACTTAAAATGTGAGAGACAGGAGCCCAAAGTGATAATTAACATTACCACTGGGGTCAGATCTTACCAGGAGCAGCAGATTTAATTTTGCGAAGCAGTTTAACATGAGTGCTTGGTGTGACACCGGAGACTTGTTGATCTGTCTTGCACTGAGCCAGCAAACTGTAGTAATACAGCAGTCGATTATGATCAGTGCCTGAAATACTGGGAAAGACATACTTCTCCATTTGAGAGGAGAAATCAGTCTCTGATGTAGTCAACGTCGGCAGTAAATCAAGACTATTCACTCGCTCTTCTATTTCACTGGTCAACAACCTGACGATCAAGTACAAGTATTAGTGCAATATTATAATCTCTTCAGGTCTGAACCGCCCTCCATAATCCCTATAAATGAACATGGATATGATTTGAAATTATAGCTTGCTTTAAATCATGCAGTATACTTTTTTACTGGTTATTTATCATAGTCAAAACCAACATTCTAAAAATAGTTTATTTAACAAGAGAAGTGACATAATGAAGCTTATCAGCCACAATGTTGTTAGCTTGTTGTAAATAAAAATAAGTTTTATATGTGAATACTTCCTGTCCCAGAACCACCATTTAAAAGATACGTGCATTTAAAATACAAAACACAAAAAATATTCACACTGTGTCACTGTAATAAAAAAATGCCTCTAACATTCTTGAACGTAAGCAGATTATGTCCTCAAACTGAGTGACTTTAATATTGCTAGTGTGAACTGTGAACAACTGTCATGTCCATTTTATACAGTATAAATTAAATTATGCAGGGCAATTCCACTTTACCAAAAGTGACCTAAGTCCAGCCTCACATGACAAGGGTTCAAAATAATCGAGCAATTGAAGTGTTAGATTTGATCAAAGTATTAAGTAATAAGTGACACTTCTACAAGTATCAATTGTTAATATTTCGTCACAAGATACAATATCAAACAGAGCTGCTGCCAGGGTACAACTGGGTGGTACTTACTCTGATTCAAACAGATATTCCAGGTGGGCCATATACACCTGCCAGCGTGACATATCATATCTGTCAGATAATGCTACTGCAATCTCATAAACTTCAGAGTCCAAGCTCCTGAAAAAGGGAAATTAAAATGGCATCAAGCAGGGGATCGAGTAGAAAAACTGTACTAAACAGTTTAAAATCATCAACTGCAATACATGAATTCCATTTTCTTACTGAAACCAGATTGCTCTAAAGAACAAAATCTATGTCTCTAGCTCTAATAATCCATACACATACTTGCATTACAAGCATTTTTTCCCAAAAAATCACGTTCCCCACACTAAATGAGATGGGAGACACTTTGGCAATAATAAAATATTGTGATTGCACAAAAAAAAAATTTAGCATTGTAATTATTGTGTAAAAAAGGTAAAAACATACATTGCAAGTCCCAATATTGTTTCCTTTTTGTACTCCTCATCTTGGGTGAAGCGAACTACATCCACTCCTGCCAACCAAAAATGTTAATTAGTGACATTCTGATGATGAGACAGAATCATTTCATAGAGCATGTAGGAATATTTCGTAAAAATACAAAAAAAATTGTAATTAGGATCTAAAAATGGGGTCTAGAAATTCAAAAATAAAATAAAAACAAGATCCAGAATTACATTTTAAATACTAAAGATCATTTAAAAACTTTAAACAGCTGTCTACATAGTAGCAGTAGTGTGAGACTGAAAATATGACAAAAGAATTCTGTTGACCCAGAAGTTAACCTTTGAACTTCTGAATTGTTATGTTTTTTCATTCATTTGAAGGTGGGATTGCTAACACAATTTTCAGCTTCAAATGATGAAAAACATTTAAATTACCTAATAAAAAACGTGCACCTCTCAGATTAATATATTTCATTAGCCAAGCACCTGTCAAAAAACTATTTAAATCTATTTCAACTTTGAATTTATTTGGTTCAAAACTTTCTGAGAAACATATATACGGTCTCAGCAGCACAACCCTTTCACGCTAATCAAGACTATAGTCGTTTTTAATTTGTTTTATTAACCGATTAAATCCATGTTATTGTGAATGAAATGTATGTTCAAACATTAAGATTTGCAAATGTTTCATCAAAATGTTTCATCTCAAATTAAAGAAATATGAGTAATTTTCACCCACTTGAAGTTGTGGGTCGCCGTAGTGAGACACAACCTAAAGTGGGTGAAAATTTAAATAAATTAACTTAGCAGCACAAGGGTAAGTGCAGTCTCACCTCTTCCTAGAGCCTGCAGCGCCTGAGCCTGGTTATAATCTTTCAGCAGCTCATTATAATACTTCAGTCTCTCAGTGATCGCCATCATTTCAGCCTTGGGATCTTTCTCAGCGGACGTGGACAGCTTATCAACATGCTTAAGGACAGCTGCAACAAGTTTTGATGCGGGTTGACTATAAACTGCTTTACGGTCAGCTTTCGAATCCGACTTCAGCTGAGAATGAAGCTGTAATGCGTAATAATACGTGGCAAGCTCGAGAGTCACATTTGTGCCGGGGATGCTCTCGAAACAACTGCCAGCATCTTCTGCCTGAAGCAAAAAACAACACAGCACCACAAATAAGATATTGGTAATTACATTACTGTTGCATTAATATAAGCTACAGTCAAGTGTACAGTTGCTCGCTCTCAATACCTATAATTAGACACACAGAGAATACCTTCAAACATTTGTGAAATAAAACATTAAATTAGCTATGAATATTTTAGAATATTTAGGATTTTAATGTAACTGTTATATGCTTTTGCATCATAGTTGAATATAGCCAGGATAATCAGTAAACACTTACTACATGTAATACAGTATATGATTTTTATGACACCTGCGATAGTAATGTGCTGAGAATTATAAAATACACATTATCAACAGTAGACACATTCCTGTCAAGATTTAACAAGAGTACTGACGCTCACAATATCCCCGCTATTAATTAGAGTCAATAAAGGCTTCAAAGTCGAAGGTTAAAAATTAGTCATAACCCCAAAAACGCACATCTACACCCCCTAAGGCATGTGTGTGTGCAGTATGAAAACAATCCAGCAAACGCTTTCGGACATATCATCCGGAAATTGAAACTATCATCAGCCATAAAATTAACGTCAATATTCGCCTCAAAATCAAAGGTAAAAATGAGGTCAAAGGTCATAACCTCCAAAAGGCACATGTACGCCCCCTAAAGGATGTGTGTATGCAATATCAAAACAATCCAGCTTACGGTTTCTGAGATATTGTCCAGAAATGAAACACAGACGCACAGACACACGGCCAGACATGGTGATGACAATATCCCCGCCCCTACTTCGAGGGCGGGGAATAGAGGGCAGGGGATAAAAAGGGCCTTCAAAAATGTATTCAGTATATATTAAATATTGTTCACTTCTTTATTTGTGTCATGTCTACGGAGAAGTGGGTGGCAGATAAAAAAGCAAGACTAATTGATCAATAGACTTTAAAGAGAAGGTTATATTTCCCACAGCAAAGATTTTAAATAAAAAATACAATAGTATAAATAGTGCTCGATTTTGAATTAAATAACAAGGCAGTTAGTAAGAGAACAAAAATAATCTAAATCTAATTAACATTAAACATTGATCAGCTTATATTTAGCAGCTCAAGAAATGACACTTTTTGATAAATACACACAGCTATGTTGGTCATGGATGGCTTATCAGTACCAACCTGTGGTAATGTAAGTAAATAGGCCAATCCTAGTGACGCATCCTGAGCAATACAGTCCTGAGCAAGGCGAAGTAATACTGCCAACAGAAAAAAGTTATTAAAAGTGATAATTCACAACTGAGACATAAATTAGGTAGTGTGGGTTATATGAAAGATTGCTCTGAAATAATGTGGTGTATATAATGTAAATAAAATCAGTTAATATTTGAAGTAAATTCAATGTAAGAAAATATACCAGTAATATGCAATCCAGTAGAGCCTGCCATGAGCAGCCCCCTTGCAACACAGGAAAAGTGTCCTTTTAATGCAGGTGGCTGCACATAGGAGGTTCATTTGTATACAAAAAGTCATTTTGGGGAGTGACCAAGTGGCTTCCCATAGGAGGTTGGCTGCTCAAAAGGGTGGCTGCTCATAGCAGGTACACTGTATGATGCAAAATGATAAATTGTAATACATATAATAATATGGATTTCTATAAAACCTGTGAGAGTTGATGCTAATTAACATTTTCATCCAGAAATGGTAACTATTTAACCTCTACCTACTCAGGAATTTGCTGGGAATAACCACCGCAACTACCACCTCACAGTGAAGGGAAATGTACCTAATTTGTAATATACTCAAAGTATATCCAATATGATTGAAGCTCCAGAAATTATCATGTTAATGGGTTGTGCTTTTTTCTATTAATTGGTTCAAAATATGTCACATAATATGCTCCATGGGTGGAGGTTGAAGTGTTCTTAACTATTTTTTATTTATTTGAAATTGGAATTTCTATCGCAATTTCCAGCTTCAAATGACGAAATATATGCTCAATAAATCTCCCATGCAGAGGTGACCATGAAAGAAAAAATGCCAACCTTTCAGGTATTGATACATAGTCAATTGTTTATTAACCCTTAAAAAGCTGAAATATTTTTATATAAACCAAGAGACCAAAGGTTTTTTTCAATTTGAAATCAAAATAAATGTCTTAGTTGGCTCTTTCCGCTTCATTTGAATACCTATGTTATGGGTCTACGGCCATTATAAATATTTTACTCTTTCAGTGTGGGACCGACTTCAGATGTCAGAATCTGACGTCGTCAGATTTTGACGTCTAAAGTCAGCCCCGCAAAAAGGGTTAAATAAGAGAGGTTATATTGATAAAGCAGTCACCTTCCTGGTCATTGTGTGGTGCTTCTCCCTCTGTCAGTGTTTCCTCTAGCTTTCCTGTTCTCAGTACACTCTCACTGAGGCTGTTATCAGCCGAGCTACTACCTACATAGTAGCCACGCTCATAGTCAACCTCAGCCTGTAACAACAGAATACAGCTTGAAGTTTTGTGGTAGAGGCATAGTCAATCAAATAATTAAAATTAAGAGATGTTTGTCGTCCATAAATATAAATGTTTTTCATCAATGATGATGTTTATATTAGGCATAACATCAAACATTTGATCATTAACACCAGAACAGCAAATTCAAGTACCAGTTCTAGGAAATCAAATAGATTTGAAATAGAATCTGTTAAATCTAGTGAGGTCTGATATAGTGGAACCTGCTACGAGCAGCAAACCTTGTCATTAAACATTTTTATTAACTTAACTTTATTCCAATTATGCTATGTGAGCATACATGTGATATGGGTACTAAATATCAATCCAATAGTTAAATAGAACAATCAATTACAAGAGAAGCAAGAGCGCACTCTACAATAGCCCGCGCCATTATTGAACTTAAACAAGGTCAATTTTTTTTCAGCCATTATTGAACTTGTCCGAGAACTGATCATTAGTAACATGCATAACAAATTTGAGTAGTATGAAGGGGAAACTTTTGAAGTTATCGCACCCACAAGGTGAAATCATTGACGTAAAATGCGAAAAATAGCAAGAAATTAGCCTTTTTTATTTTTTTCTCAGCAATTATTGAACTTGTCCAAAGAACTGGTCATTAGTACCATACATAACAAATTTCGGAAGGATACATGAAACACTTTTCAAGTTATTGCGCCCACAAACAAATGTTAACGCCAACACCGACGATGCTGAATTTAATTGCAACAGCCCACCTTTTTTAATTAAAAATTAAAAGGCTAAAAAATAAAAATTGTTCAAACAAAAATTATCCAACTTGGGATGAAAGCCATAAGAGTAACTAAGGTACATGTCTTACTTATTTCAAATTTCATAAAAAATCGTTATTTTCATTATCAACATTTGTCAGCTACAACTTTTTTAACTGTTTACCTTATTCAGATAAGAGTGGCTTGTCACATCATCAAAAAATGGATGACATCCTTGTTTGTCCATCCCTAGGTTACCATCATCCCACTGGTCAACTGGTTCTCCTCTACGATTTGGTCGAAGACTGGAAAGTGTTTTCTTCCACCATTTCTTGTTGCTCACCTGTATTGTTCAAATAACAATATCAATAAATAGGCCCATTATTGCCCATTAATCATGTACTGAAAAGGGTCAGTGTCACAGGGTTTGTATGTTACAGCAGACATGCTGATAATTATAATGCTATATTAATTACACTACAATGTATCATGATCATGAAAATATGGGCACACCACTGCTTCAGTGATTGTCTACAGCATGTTTAGGAAAATAAACAAAAATACAACCCACCTCTAGGGACAGTAACATGCTGTTAAAACAGGCAACCGAAACAGAATGTTAAGCAACAGCTGTCACACACAAAATGTGCAGTATTTAGAGATTGAGCACAATATATATCTTCTGTATCAACAAAGACCTATTCACCCAAGATACCAATATGTGATATCATCCAGCAATTACTAATATTTAAGATTTAAAATAACACATGTTGCATAAATGTGATATAGAATCAGATCCAGAATACATTACCTGAGAGAAAACAGCTTTTGTGGCTTTGTTAGTTGAAGACAAAATCTCTTTGGTTTGCTGTAATGCTCCTCTTGGAGTTAATGGATTTTCCGAAGGGCTTTGACTGTCACGATCAGCCAAGTGCATGTGTACCCGTTCATACAAAACCTGAGATGAAAAAAATATACATTTTTTTATTTAATGATACTTTGTGATATATAAAGTTATCCAATGTGTCAGCAAATTAAGAGAAAAGTTTAAGGTTAAAGTACATGTAACAATTTTTCTGAATAACATTACCATACATACATGGGCTAGTTGGATTTATCAATTAGTTAGGTCAAATATTTATATCTTGTTGTCACCTGTGTCTCTAGTAATGAGATCGCTTTTAAGATGGGCTGAATCATGTCATGGCTACAGTGTGTCACAGCGAAAGATAATAGCTCAGACCTGTAAAAATGAGAAAAATACATTAAATATTTCAAAAAGACACATTTTTCATGATACAATAACCAGGACCCAATGTTACAAAAAATTCAGATACAACTAGTCTGACTTAATTTCGCCACATTTACTAAGAAAATTCTCAAATAGTCTCAAAGGCTGAAATAGTCAATCACTCTATACAAACTGGGGTGAAGAAATCACTCATAAGTAGGGTAAGTGTGTATGTAAAGACCGGCAGCTCGGGATACATTTCCCTATGTAACACATCACACAAATAAACCCTTAAAGCACTAAGGAATCAATTTAATTTTTTTTAAACATCAAGATTTGCAAATATTTGTGATCGAATTAAACAAATATGACTTATTTTCAGCCACTTGAAATTGTGGGGCGCGGTAGCGAGACACAACTTCAAGTGGGTGAAAATTTAAATAAATTAGCTTAGCAGGACAAGGGTTAACATAAATAACATGAAATGGTTAACATGAAATCTCCTCTCACAACTTACTTTGCTCTGATGTCTTGAAACTCTTCTGCTTGTGCCAAATCTTTACATTCGGTCCAAATTTCAGCAAATCCAATTTCCATAAGTCGACAGCAAGCATCATGTGTCACACGATAATCTTTTGCCTGATTCAGAAGATGATTATAGTTTTGATGTTACATTTGTACATGTCAATGAGATCTATGTGGAATTTTTTTTCGCAATATAATAACCAGGACTCCGTTTCAGCAAAGATCAGTAGTACTGAAACTGGCATATATTATTATTTATTATATATTATCAAGGTGGTAATATTCATTTTTTTTTTATAGTAGTTTATGTGTAACTTACTTTTAGTGCTGCTTGTGCAACAAGTTTCATAACTTGACCTTCCCTTTCAATGGCATTACATCCTCCAACCCTTAACAGCCATCCTAATTTCAGAAGCTAATTGTAAAAATAATAATGTAGATTGCAGTAATACATGTAACATGAGTATAAACAATTACCTTTATACATAATAGTAAATAACTCAAATTTAATGTTTAACACTTAGAGCCCTAACTATAAAATTTAAATTTTCAGTCACTTGTAGTGTCTCCCTGTCGAGATCCACAACTTGAAGTGACTGAAAATCACTGGCATTTGTCAATTTAATTCACAATGTTCCTCATTGTTACAGATTTCAAAAATATATCACTTTTTGAAATTGGTACCACTGCTTTAACAAAAACATATCAAAGCTCTAGGGTTTAAATGTGAAGAATTTTTTAGAATTTGTCTTGGTAATAACATTACTGACCCTTTGACTATTTTTATATGTAAATGGCTTGGCATCTAAAGCTCTCTTAATCATCTTCAGTCGATCTTCACACATTCTCACTGGAATCATCAATGAAGGTTATAATGGTCGCTTTAAACAAGTCTTTTACTTCAATAGTTTCATGTTATTTTGAATTCTTAACAAATTTTTAATTATCAGCAGGATTAAAAAGGTACATGCAATTGTCATCAATGTTAGATCAAAATGTTTAACAAGATCATCACCTTGTACAGGAAGACAGACAACACCAAATCCATCGAGCAGCGACAGAGATTCTATTAAATCCAACTCTTCTGCCACAGATTTGGGTGAATCAGTGATTAATGTCAAACATTGCCTGTTAACATCAATATTTTACTTTAACAACACTGTTATTATAGAAAAATTCGGGAAAATATCAGCATAATTAAATGGAGAAAGTAATAAATAGATGACATATTGCATCGCAACTGATGTCTTCAAAAACGTTCTTGTGGCCCCTATGAGAGCGACACATAGTACCTTAATAGTAGTCTCCTGACAAATTGTATTACCTGTTACATACTAAATTGTACTTTTTTTATAATGTTGATTAAGTCTATGTCAACAGATACTACCATTACGAATTATGAGGCTAGGAAAATCAGACAGATACATGTATAATATTCTAAACCATTATGCCACGAAGATTAATTATGTAAGCTGAATGCCATGGCATTCTGTTTATATAATTGGGTGTTGGTGAAGTGGATAAAGAACATCACAAATTGTATTACCAGGTACATATCAAATTGTACTGTTTTTTATAATGTTGAATAAGTCTAAGTCAACAGATACTACCATTACCAATTATGAGGCGAGGAAAATCAGACAGATATAATATTCTAAGCCATTATGCCACGAAGATTAATTATGTAAGCTGAATGCCATGGCATTCTGTTTATATAATTAAGTTTTTGTGAAGTGGATAAAGAACATCACAATGCAAATAAAATAAATAGTTATTTTAAAAATTACCTAGCCAGTTCCATAGAGCTGTCACTTAAATTGGCAGCTGCATCAAAGTATTCCTGCGATGCCAGCAGTATCAGTTCCAGACTTTTATTATAGTCTAGTCTGTAAGAAACAGCTACCGGCTTTCCGGAGACTTTCTTCTGATCACTACCTCCTGCTGTCTGTTCTATGAAGTTGACAGCCAACTGAATATTCTGTGGACGGCCCGAACACAGCAAGCTTTGTACAAATATCTGAAAAAAATGTTCTCTTAAAATTATTCAGTGACTAGCTTGGTTAAAATAAAAAAAAATTAATTTTTTTTCTGAAAGAGAACTGTTTTTGAACTGTTTTTGGGAATAAAATGTGTGTTTAAACATCCAACATTTAAAAATGTTTGGTCTCAAATTAAATAAATATCAGTGCTTTTCACCCGGTTGAAGTTGTTGGTCGCGGTAGCGAAACACAACTTCAAATGGGTGAAAATTTAAATACTGGCAGGTAAAAAGGGCTAAGGGTTGATATAAAGTAGCTACCTCATAACAGGTCTCCTTTGAAACACAATCATACACCTTTTCTTGTAAGAGAAGCATATCTGACAATAATGAGCTCCACTCCTTCTCTGTCAGACTGGGATCTTTAGTACCAGCTCTACGAGTTAACTTAATCAGTAGCATCTTAGCTTTGTCCTCATCCTTCTGAGAATGACATTAAAAAATAATCATACAATATGACAACTAGAGCCAATTACTACATGAGCATAGATATCAGGATCAGTATTGAGGAGAGAATAGAATATTACAGTCAATTAATACTTTTCAATTCACATAAAATTGTTTGTGATAGATGGTAAAATTTCAATTAAAAAACAGGTTTTCTACATTTGAAATACCAGAAACAAGTAACAGTTCCAGCTACAAATGAAGAAAAAATATTTAACCTTTAAATGGGGGCATCAACTTCTGACATCATCTTTTGATGTCAAAAGTAGATCCCCACACTGAAAGAATTAAATATTTATATTGGTACATGTAGTAGACTAATAACACAGGCATTCAAATGAAGCAGAAAGAGCCAACAGAGCCATATATGACGTTTTCATAGAAAATAGCAGATTATTTCAGCACTGTATGGTTAATTTCAGCGGGACATCGTATACAATTTGAACAATGGCACTCTTTAATCCTTTAATTGATGCAATACCCAGTTTAAACATGTAGACAATACTTATGATTCAGTCATAAAGTGAGAGATATACTGTATTCTCACCTGTGTGTCTCTTATGTAAGAAAATATTTGTGGAACTTCATGACTAATAAATATCTCCGCAGCACTGTAACAAATTTTGTAAAACATTTATTTTGTTGGTTTTCATTATTTAGGTCAAATATTTATTAAGTTACATATTTTATAGGATTTTTCACATTTGTGAGCCTCGAGTTATAAATTACACAAGCTACAGTCTAAGCCTTTACATAACCAGACCAGTCACTATCAGCTGTTCGCCACCTTTTGTAACAGTGGTCTATCAAAAGAAACTTTTTTTCACAGGTTGTGGCATTTTCTTTTAAAATAATTTATATTAATTTAATATCAATATCCCCTAAGACACATGGACGCCTTATACTGGGACCCTATCATTGTGTGTATCAACTTTCGACTTCACAATCTGATGTCAACATTTGGTGACCTTGGTATTAAAGGGTCGTACCTGCCACTTTGCAAAGTGGCAGATATGACCCTTTAATACTAAGGTGCCAATTTTTCATCCTTTTACACTGAAATAGCTAAAACATCTAATAGCCAAAACATAGATATTAAACTAGGTGGAAATAGCTAGCTAAGCCATTTATAGCCTTTCAAAGTGACTAATTCTTTCAGACCATGGCATTTGTTCTTCAACAGGGTTATTACATTTTTTGTTTTAAGCTCTTTGAAAGTTAAAACGTGCTTACCTCAGATGACATTCAAGCTGATCCACTCGAGAATGCACGTCCATAGATTGTGTGGTTACCACACTGAAATATAAACACGTGCACACCAGTTATTAAGCAAGCAAGAACAGAGGACTTTTATAACCAGTGAAGACAGACTGAGTAGAAAGTTTTGTAGGGGAAGGATTTCGGATTTTTAAAATGGTTCTTCTAGAAAATCTGAAATCCTGGTCCTGCAAAACTCAAGCAGCATTGAGTGGCCACAGAAGACATTTAAGCACCATAACAAGATGATAGAGTTACTGACTGGTAATTCTATCATCCTGATTTTCTCTTGTTCTTAGCAGTGAATGATATTTTCTAATATAAAGAACCCTTACCCGAAGCCTCTCTCCGGTAAGCACTCTAATATGTCGAAAGCATTGCTCAGCTGATCAGTACTACAACAAAGTGGTATAATAGACATACTAAAAACTTGATGTTAGAATAAGGAGATATACGTTATCATTTTATATGTTTTACTGCAAAATTTAAAACATTTGACTGTTGACAGCAATGTGAAACATAAGAAACAAATAATTTATCACTTGCATATAATGATTTTATAAATAAATTGAATATTATGGAATTAATTAATCATAACAATCTTGTACCTTTCACAAGAATAGATACACTGCAAAGCCAGTGACATTAACTCATTATCACTGCTGATCACACGATTCGGTTGCTGGAAATAAAAACAAATGTATACTGTGATGCAGACCATGATTATTTTATTATATAACAAATTAAATTACAAATAAGAAAAGGTAGATGTTTGGTAATTTATCAATGAGGTTTATTCCTAACCGTCGGTTGCTGAAAATAAAAACAAATTTATACTGTGATGCAGACCATGATTATTTTATTATATAACAAATTAAATTACAAATAAGAAAAGGTAGATGTTTGGTAATTTATCAATGAGGTTTATTCCTAACCGTCGGTTGCTGAAAATAAAAACAAATTTATACTGTGATGCATACCATGATTATTTTATTATATAACAAATTAAATTACAAATAAGAAAAGGTAGATGTTTGGTAATTTATCAATGAGGTTTATTCCTAACCGTCGAAGCACCCAACTATTTATTTCATTTTTATTCACCTAGGGATGTGTATTGCTGCCGCAATTCCCATCCCAAGGTCAATCAATCAATCAATAAAACTTCTATAGCGCTTATATCCTCAGCGGACCGAGCTCAGATCCTTAGCATGATCATGTGTCATAATCGAGGCCAAAGCAGGTTCGTCAACAGGCACGTTCAAAAACGTTTATTTTAGATCTAATGTTTGGTTTTTGCACTTGTGGAATATTCTGTACTTTATCTGGAAATTTGGAACGGATAGTTTCAATTTTATCCACAAAATACCTAGAGAAATGATCACAAAGTGATTTTACTGATGTGAATTCTGGCAGAGCAGGAGGTAGAATTCTATGCAGAATGTTAATGGTGAATAAAAAAGCCCTGATTTTAATACTGAAAGTATACAATCTGACATTAAAGCTCAGAATCTCCTTATTGTGAGGATTATATCTTTTTTAACCATTCAACAGCTAAGGTATCTATTAAAAAATTTCACCCAATTGAAGTTGTGGGTCGCGGTACTCAAGTGGGTGAAAATTACTCATATTTGTTTCATTCAAGACCAAACAAAGGTTTGTTATTTAAACACACATTTCAATCTAAATAAAAGTGACTTAATCAGCTAATAAAAGGATTGAAACCAATTATAGTTGTGACTAGCAGTGAAAGGGTTAAATCAATAAATTCTATTCAAAATGTATTATGTGGTGCATAATGTGACCAGGGAGCTTACAGGGGTAAATACACTTACATCAGCCCGTGAATTTCGAAAGATGACTAAGCAGCGGCTGAGATCCTGTTTGGCCATACTGATCAGGTATTCGTGCAGGAGAGAGAGAAATGAGCCGGACTGCTGCTGATCACATCTGTCTAGAAACGGTATCATCCAGCGAGTCATGTTCTTTTCATACATGTCATCAGAAGACTGTAGGTGACAGAGCAAAATATGAATACCGGGTACCTAGCAAACACGATACATTGACTCAATGCAGGGTTAATGTTGGGCCGATGTCGCAGACGGCGGGCCAACATTAACCCAGCATTGGGTCAATGTATCGTGCTTGCTGATACATAATACTGCTCTGCAAAATCAAAAAGCGACATCTACTTATGATGCATTTTATCTTTGCACGACAGAATACATGTATGAAACTACACATTACTCAGTTGTGCAACTGAATAAAAATTACCTTGTTATGAAACAGGAGAAACATCATAATGACAAAAGCGTTTTGCTTTTTAAAAAATAAATGATCAATGACATGGATAACATTGCTGCTTGAATGTGGGTGAAAATTATTCATATTTGTTTATTTTGAGACTAAATGCTGGCAAATGGTGATACTTAAATACACATTCAATTGCCGATAAAAGTGATTTAAAGCAAGCGAGTTGTTTCGGTTGAACACTGATTCATCATATTTACTTCTGACAGACCCTACTCCTTAGAACGTTGACAATGTTGCGCATGTGGGTGGCCATACAACCTGTGCTCAACGAATTGTGATGACCTGCTTACCATAAGCAGCTAATAAAACAGATTAAAAATGATAATATTCATTCAATGGTGAAATTGTTAATGACCAATTACCTGAGACATCATCAGCCTTAGTCTGTCTATATCTAACATTTCTTCCAGATGTGTGAATGTAAAGCTGTCATCTACTTTACAGTCATATACAAGAGTCTCCATAGTCAGCAAATCTGTGTACAACTTGTTCAACCCCTGAAAACATTGAGACTGATATATGAAATTCTCTAGCATACTCTGTTAAAATATATTTATTTCGTTTTTCAGAGTTATGTCACAATTATTATCTTTTACTACCAGAAATATCGGGACATTCCAATTTTAATCTAATGTAGCTGAATATGGTCGGATGTTGATTTTAATGGCTGTCGATTAAAAAACAGCGTAATCAATCAGAAGTGGTTTCACAAAAATATTAACAGCTGTAGAAGAGTTCAGCAAAGATCTGGAACATATTGGCGACTGTGGGGTTGCTAAGGAAGTGCAGTGACATTCATTTTTAATAAGTAATATGTAAATTAGCCAAAAATTGAGCATAACAGAAAAAATCTGTTAGATGTTAGTTTAAAAAAAAACAGAAGACCTGATTAATAATGATAATAATAACAAGTGAAGGTAAGCTTAGTATATTAGAGGAGAGGACTGGATTAGATTTGCATAGCTAAACTCTTATTCTCGTTAACCCTTTGCCAGCTAAGTTATTTAAGTCTACCTCACATTGTGGCTGAAGACTTAGAAATAGACTATATAAATAAAAAGTAAAGACAAGATTAGTAAATTGTAAATTGAAGGAGAGCACTGGATTAGATTTGTATAGCTATTATATTATTCTCATCAACTCTTTTTCGCTGAGTTATTCGGTTGAAATTTTCATCCACTAGAATATGGTGGAAATTACTCATATTTGTTTGATTTGAGACATTTGCAAATATGGATGTTTAAACACTCAGATTATCAATAACTCTGATTTAACCGCCTAATTAAACTGCTTTATAACAATTATAGCCGTGGTTAATGGCGAAAGGTTAAACACCAGCTACCATGGTCTTCCTATATAAGTATTATCCGGGGGGAGGGGGGGGGGGGGGGAGTTGATAACTTACAGAGACTTTGTTGTCCATGGCAAACTTGGTGAGATCCAGTGATTGATCAATAAGTTGAGACAGCTTTTCCATTTCATGGGCGCGATAAAGGTACCAGGCAGAAACTTGTTCAATTGTTAGCTCATTAGCCTGGTTTGTTCTGTAGAGATACAAGTAAATATAACAACCACATCACATTATTACATGTTATAATCATGTGACACTGTACACAGCCCCTACCAAACAAAGTATATTCCAAGACTTTTCAACTGAGTGTTCCCAAATTTCCAGATAAAAAAAAAATACATATTAAACAACTAGTAAATTTACGAAGAATGCACTGCTGCTACTATTTTACGCATTTCTGTATTTTGCTTTAGAAATCAAAGAATGCATGTAGCTATTTATAAATTGAGGGTAGCTATTTATAAACTGAAAATACTATTCATGGATTAAGAGTATGCTAGTATTATACATACATTAAAAACACTAAAAAAAATTCTGAAATTTCCAGTCATTGTGGGATGCTGTGTCCATGTTTTATCATTGTTTAATTCAATTGAGATCAAACATTTGCAAATCTTAATGTTTAAACACACAATAACTTTGATTTAAAAGGCTAATAAAACAGATAAAGAACGACTATAGTCATACTTAGTTGTTTAAGGGTTAACATCTTAATTTTTTAACTGATGAGTAAATCAAACAAGCAGCTTTAGAAAGAAAGAGTTTGAATAGGCCTAATAGCTATAACACATCACAAAGGTCAACAATAAACATGTCACAAAAAAGCAAAAAATTCACACCTGAATTGAATGTATTCTTCAGTTTCTTCATATAAAAATCCTCCTAGATCCGGTGGTGAAGGATCAATAGCGAAACTAAAAATAAAATACAGCATCAGGGCACATGAATCAAGTTTTATAACTAAAAACATTACTGCTTGCAATTGGCACTTTAACTTGCTAGCGAGTCAACAATAAATCAAATCATCCCAATCTGATGGGACATCATCAAAAGAAAAAGATTGCTAACCTGCATTCAGGCAGTTCTGCCCAATCTGGATCTCGCCAATTCTGAATTTCCCAACTCAACACTGTCTCATTACCATCTTTGTCACTAAATAAAAAGAAATTTCACATCTGCCATACAAAAATACTCAGACTAAATTATTACTTATTAAGTTATCCCTTTCGAGCCTGAATTTACCATAGTCATCTTCATCCACTACAAGCCGCGAATTGCTGTCACAATTCTCGACTTGTAGTGGATGAAGATGATTTGATGTGGTTTAAAAATTTAAGAAAATTACCACGTTAACCAGTTTCTTGGACATTTTTGTTCTTAAATCATTTGTTGTACTAAAATTTAGTCTGTTTTTAGGGATGTAAAATGATGCTTTAATGCATCGTGAGGCCTTAAAGGGTTAAGCCTCATCCTGCTAATCACGACTATTGTCTTTTTTAATCTATTTTATTAGGCGACAAAATCACTGTTATTGGAAATGAAATGTGTGTCTAACTATCAAGATTTGCAGATATTTGTGCTCAAGTTAAACGAATATGAGTAATTTTCAGCTACTTGAAGTTGTGGGTCACGGTAGCGAGACACAACTTCAAGTGAGTGAAAATTTAAATAAATTAACAGGATAAGGGTAAATCAATAAAATTAGAATAACATAAACCCAAAACACATAGAGAAATTAAGTAATTTAACAAGCAGAGAAGATTAGATTCCTCCATATGATTTTCAAAATGTATCAAATCATACAAGTGTAGCTAGTGATTTTACATATAAAATATATTAAAAAATGGTGTAGTATAATTTTTCAGATACGTGATTAGTTGAAAGCATTTTGAAATTATCTACTTACACTACAACTGGAAGAAGACTCTGGTATTCTGATGGTGACTGAATTTCAGGAAAATTACCTAGTATAGCAAGCCTAAAACAATCAAAAATATGTACATGCTGAGAATAAAATTATTGACAAAATTTGTGGAATATTAAAGCTGAGTTTTACAACATTCCTTCAAAATAATATATGAGATCTTCTGATCTTGCAATAAGTAAAAAGAGTTGTTCAGAA
Organism: Flabesymbios commensalis; assembly: GCA_964017125.1. NCBI lineage: Eukaryota > Metazoa > Annelida > Polychaeta > Terebellida > Flabelligeridae > Flabesymbios > Flabesymbios commensalis. The sequence goes on from OZ024908.1 coordinate 47,852,448, forward strand.
GAAACACAATAGCAGCCCTTTATTTCTACCAGTCCAGCATTGATGATTTCATATCTACAACATTTGTCATTGTGTAAGAGAGGACAGTATATTTGATGCCAATACCTGATCTATCATCATTCATGTAAGATTTCTCAGCTATTGAACAAAATTGGGAAAATGGCTATCAAGAGCGAACCGACTTTGTATTAAAGCTCGAGCTATCATGCAAGATCAGTCATTTCATATCATTTGTCACAGAATATTCTTGCACAAAATATTACATATAATTATGGCCCAGGTTGCATTGTTTTCAAGATACAAATTGTGTATAATTAAAATGAGTGTCAAACAGACAATTTAAAACTCGGAGTGGTAATTTGTACTGGAGAATTACAATGGCAGTCAATGTGAGCCTGTTGTGTTGTAAATGAGGCTGCCCATTGACTGACATTATACAAATATGTATGAATAGCCTCTGTATTTTAAAATGTATTCTCCCAAAAGTTTAAAAGATCCTTGTTTGACAATGGTGAGCATATTATCTACCAAATTAAGTAAAAATCTAATTTGCTTACTACTAAATTTAGAGGTGGTCCCCTACCAGCCAAGAAATTGTGTGCCTCACTCAAGGAAGTAACACATCGTCCCCTTGGATATGAAAGGGTGTATCTGCCACTTTACAAAGTGGCAGATACACCCTTTCATAACCAAGGTGATGACATACAACCCTTTGGCTGCTAGTGAACTTATTCTTATCTCACCTGTGTGGTAATGTGTCTTTACCGTGAAAACTTATGATTATATCTACTGCTCGCCAGTCACCAGCCTGCAAGGTACATGATGATTACATGAGGTCAACCAGAAAAAGTAAAAACAGCTGTATATGTGTGCAATAAATTTTAAAACTTTAAAATCACAAAGATATATATAGCAACTACTTGATCTGCTCTCAAAAAGTAATGTATACAGTCGAATTTATTCAAACCAGTCTGAATTTGTAAGACTGAGTAATGTATTTAAAAAAAGACAAATGAGAATGTCTGTGCATTATGATTTGTATTTCAATGTGATATATGGAAAATCAAAATTACCCTAGCATAATCCACTGCAAGTTCCACAATGCTTTGTGAACGAAATTTTTCAAAAAACTTAGAATCAAACCTCTCTTCTGCTACATAGGCACCACCAAGAATTTCCTACAAAAACAAGAGTACAATTTTATGACTACATTAAAATAGGATCGTCATATGCAAATCACAATGATGCTGTTGAACAGGGATATACCCCGCGATAGCATATCAACAATCTTTATTTGTGAACTTGCATGTTAATGTCGAAGCATAACAATTACATTGAATAAAATACATACAAAGAATAATATGTATATGGACAAATCATGTAGCCATTATTCGTTGTATGGCTACGTCTAATAAATATATATTTTTTCAGGCAGGTTTTAAAACAAATAAAAAGCTTCTAAAATTGAGAAAATATAATGTATTAAATGTTGAGGAAATTAAATAGATGTCTAATTTTCATGAATAGAACAATTTTTTGTCATTTGAAATTTGGCATAACTCATCATAAAAATTATTAACAAACAATTCCACAGGACAAGGGTTAATATAATGACACATATTTGGTTGTAATATAAAATTCTGAAAAATATAATTTAAATGTATAGCTTTAAAGTTTCATCACAAATTTAATCCGGTAGATTTTTTAAATTGTGCATGTGACATTATTAAATGCCATCAATGTCAATTGCCGATATCTGATGAAAGCAATGCCACCAATGCAGTGGTGTAAGTTCCAAGGAGTTGACGACAGTTCCAATCTATGAGCATGTTTCAATGTTGGAAGACACATTATTAATATTCCATTCGACCAATCAATGTAGGTGTAGGCCAAAAGTGAGACAATTGGGCTGAGTGAACATTTAGATTGCATTTTAACCCTTATCCTGCTAAGTAAATTTATTTACCGCAATCCACAACCTCAAGCGGTTGAAATTACTCATATTTGTTTCATTTCAGACCAAACATTTACAAATCTTAATGTTTAAACAGTCATTTAATTCCCAATAACAGTAGTTTAATTGACTAATAAAATTGATAAAAAGCAACTTTTGTCGCGATTAGCAGGCAAAGGGTTGAACTGTAATAATACTGACATTTGACAATCATGCTTACTTCATAAGTGGCCAGCCTATCCAAATACTGAAGCATTTTTCTGCGAGCTCTACACAGTTCACGCTGCTCTAAAGTGAGCCTAGAATAAACACAAATCATACATGAGAACAAAGAATTACCATAACAACAGAAGATGAATATCTGAGGCAAGGTGAACAATACTGGGGTTTAATCAAAGTGTAAAAATGTGTTATCTTAACAAAATGTTACACACTGTGTAAAGTTGACTTTGCTGAGCATTTGCTGTTGTATCTCTTTTCTTTGTCGCTGTTTCTCTGTCTCCACCCCCTCTTCTTCCTCATCCTCTTCTATCTCCTCTAGACTCTCATTGTAAACAGACGCCATGTCACACAGAATAAACCTAGAAAATTATATATCATCAGCTGTGAGCAAGAAGGAAAAGTGAAGGTTGATTTTTATTCCTCCAGTGTATATAAAAGAACAAAAATCCTACAGAATTATTAGAAAATTAATGACAAAAGTTGAGTCTGGATTAAAAAAGGTTTTACATCGACATTTAGATTAAAATATATATAAAGCTACAAAGATGAACAAATTTTACTACACAACAACTACAAATCAGAGGGATTTGGTAGCTGGACGAATGGTTACGAGTTGATTGGTCAAAAACTTTTTACATTAGCATCCAGAAATTTCAATTTTGGCTGATTTTTGTATCTTTTTTTTTCAACCGGAGGGTCGATAATGGACTGATTTACGTGATAAACTAATCAGGTCTGGCCCTAACCCCCATGAGTCTTAGTGCCAGGTTAGAAGCTGATTGGTGAAAAACTTTTCACATTAGCGTCCTGAAACCTCAATTTTGGCTGAAAGTTGATAAAAATTAGAAATATAAAACAAACTGAGGTGTGCAGTATTTTGTGCACCTGGCTTTATAAGCATGCGAGTTATTGTGTGGCTGATTTTCTTATGTTTTTGGCCACCAGAGGGTCGATAATAGGCCGATTTTCTTGAAAAATTAATTAGGTCTGGCCCTAACCAACCATGATTGCCAGGTTAGAAGTTGATTGCTCGAGAAGTTGATTGCTACAGAAAGACAACAGACAGAAAAGGCATTTATAGAGCTGCTAAGTCGCAGCTAAAAAATATATATAAAAATTGCTACATTAAAAACATATTTTACGAGTAGATTTTGAAAAGCAACAATTTTTTTTAAATGACAATATTTGCACCTTAACATAAAGACCATGATCAAGCTATATTGTATGGTTTCTTGCCAACCAGGTTGCTGAAAGTTGATAAAAATTAGAAATATAAAACAAACTGAGGTGTGCAGTATTTTGTGCACCTGGCTTTATGAGCATGTGCGTTATGGTGTGCACAAGCAATAGCACACACTAAATCTGAAGGCCTGTGTTTGCTAGATAAATGGCTGCCAATCTGCCATTTTAACCCTTTACCCGTCAAATTATTCAATCTTAATTTTCACCCATCGAATCGGATTGATTTGACATTTTTCAGGTGGTAGAATTCCCTGAAATTTCCCATTTTGTTATATAGTAGCGATCCAGCCATCCTAGGCAAGATTTTTATAACAGACGTAAAAAAAATACAATAACTTGTGTGTACACATTCAGCTAACCTGCCATGATCGTTTCCTTCGCCAATCGTAATTAGTGCTTCTAGGTCAGTTCCTCTCAGACCATACTGCAGCAGCTCTCTCATGGCATCTATGTTTTCAGGAACACGCTCTGCACACTCATGAAGCACCCAAGATCGCTTCTGGATTTTGGTCTGTAACAAATAAAGTTAACTAATTTTTATTTGAAGCTGAAATTGTTGACACAGTTTTAAATGATGCATTACATGTAATTATCACCCACATAATAATTTTTCCATTTCAGTGATATTTAATTTGGTTTGAAAATTGCTTTAACCCTTTAACTGCCAGTCCTGATTACATTCGTTTTTTTTCATTTTTTATTAGCACATTACATATCAGCTTTTAAACATGTTAAAAATAAAACGTGACATCAATAAGCAAAATTTGAAATATTTGACCTTCATTTTGTCAAATGTGAATAATTTTTGAGTAAGCGAGACACAACTTCAAGTGGGTGAAAATTCCAATAGAATAATCTGGCGGTTAAAGGGTTAAACCTCATATCTACAGGATAACCTGGACAAGGATTAAAGGTTCAACACTAGCTTTAATGCCAAGGATATGAAGTTAGGCCACTATGATTTTTTTTCTGTTTCAGAGAAGCACACGAATTACATTAACGCCGCACATTACACAAAAAAACATGAGTTTTTCTGCCCAGCTCACATTGGATATTTGCCAATTTCCGAAAAGAAATATGTCAATTTCATGAGATAAAAAAACATTACTCCAGTTATATTTTTTTTCAGTGCCCTTTTTAGCTTTTTAAAAAAATAGTGCCATTTTTTTTATTATCCTCCCCAGAAATAGGTCCAAAGTTGTTTTTTTCCTAAAAATTGTTTTTTCCAACCCTCCCTCATTAGATTTTGTATTTTTTCTCATCTAGGACAGAGAGAAAAGGCATACATTTTTTTCTTTAACCCCTCTGTCTGGCAATATTTAGGATTTTTTTTTTTTTTTTTTAATTGAATGTTCTAACCAAATAATCTTGTATGGTAGCCACTGTGGCAGGCTTTCTTCTCCACTGTCGTTGATACACCATGTCACAATCAAGTTTATAGGCCTTTGCTAAAGCTAAAGCTTCACCATATTCCTCGAAATCAATCTGAAAAAAGTTGCAAACAACATGCTAAAATGTATATCATGTTGTGATTTGATATCCCATAATAATTTTTATGACAATCAGAAAATTTAACACAACAATTATAAAGTTTCTAGGAATATGATAATACCCAAGTTTGATGTCAATGGTGACATTCAAGAAACAGTGAGTTTAGATTACATTTGTTTTATCAATGAGCTGTGCAGTGTAGTAAAGTGAAATGATAAACAGCATGCCTCATCAACATGCAAGGTAATAATAAAAATCGGGGGGGGGGGGGGGCGGGTAAATTAACACTTAAAAATCAGGAGAATTATTCTCAAGACAAAGTCATAAATTCCACAAAAATAAATGACTAGCAATTATTATGTATACATGAGTAAAGATGTACTTAATTACAGATGAATTTACAGATGAGGAAAGATGTACTTAATTCATTGATGTAATTAATGACATCAAGGAAACAAACTTTCAAAACAAGCAGACTGCGGGAAGGGGCCAAAAAATGAACAGCAATACAACTCCATTTCTGTTAATAACTTCAAGGATAAATAAATTCTTGAGCATTTAGTCACAGTATCCTATAAGGAATTAAATAAAAGAGTTTCACCTTTCTGGCATAAAGTTCTTCTGGGGTTGTTGATTTCAAACAGATAAGCCGGTATGTTCTGTTTACTATCCTGTGAAAGAGACAATTATGACTTCTTAAGTAATAATATATTGTTTACATTTTCATACTTTTTATTTGTCCCGTCAAACAAGGTAATGTGAAGTGGAGGAAAAAAAATTCTTTAACCCTTTCAAGCCTGAGTTTACCATTGTCATCTTCATCAACTACAAGCCGCGAATTGCTGCCGCAATTCTCGACTTGTAATGGATAAGATGATTTGGTGCGGTTTAAAAATTAAAGGAAATGCCCATGTATTGGCAAGCCAGTTAAGTTTCCTGGAAATTTTCGGTCTGAAACCCTTGGTTGTTGGAAAATTAAGTCTGTTTTCAGGGATGTAGGATGATGCTTTAATGCATCGTGAGGGCTTAAAGGGTTAATTAGGGTTTTAAGGGTTAAAATGGGTAAATTCTCCCAATAATCTTTTTACATTGTCAAATTAAATTTTTCCCCAGTTACCTTTATAATGTTAGGCAAATCAAATCACATTGTGAAATCACATTCACAAGGTTTTATTAATACAGACGTAGCCAATGAGTCAATCATAAATTAATTACAAAAGCCCAGCTTTGAAAACAATTAATTAAATGGCGGCCTAAAAATGTGATTAAATGCTACCAGTATTTCTGATGTCTGGTAATTAAAACTTACTTTGGTTTTTTTCTTGGTGGTTGGAACCTCTCACTGTCAGTGACATAATACAATGCGTGTTTGATGTATTGAGTGGACTTGGCAACAAATGCACGCTCCTCATCATCATCACTGTCTTCAGCATCATCCTCTTCATTCTCATCTCCGTGATGGCGCTTCAGAGACTTACATTCACACTACACAAAAAAACATACACAAAATTAACATAAGTAACAGCTAAATGTACTGCAATGACATAAACACAATAAATTAACTATTTAATTGTATCATTTAATTATATTGTTAACCATTAAATTACTGTGATGGTTGTACTATATATTAATCCCCAATCTTAATCTCAGTGGACCACATTATTCCCTTTATCAGGGATGAAGAAAAAACAGCCGAAATAAAATTTGATCCAAACAATTTGTCTGATATGTCACAATGTTATTACCAGGGACATTCTGTGGCGCTGCATTTATAGGATAATGATTAACCCCTTAAGCATAATTGCTCTAATGGCTATAATTGCTCCTAATTAGTCTTATTAGCTGATAAAATCACTATTAAATTGGAAATAAAATGTGTCTAAACATCAACATTTGCAAATGCTTAGTCTCAAATTGAACAAATATGCGTATTTTTCACCTACTTGAAGTAGTGAATCATGGCAGCGAGATACAACTTCAAGTAGGTAAAAATTTAAATAAGCTAACTTAGCACGAAAACAGTTAAGCAAACCTCAAGAGCTAAAAATCCTCCAGAGTGTGCCATACTCAGCACTGGTGTTGGTTCAAACCATTCCGGTGAATTTCCCAGCAGATTCTGCAGGGTATTTACTGATGATAAAGTCACTGCTCCAGTCCCTCTAGTTAATATAACAGCCTGTAAGTAACAATACTAGCATACCATTATTCTGTTATGGTGGTATTATTTATATACACATAATGATAATTTAGAAAATATTTGGCCTACAAGCTAAAATAATATTGGACATTCCTTTGAGATGTCCATCAGATACAATCTCTATAGAAGCTATCTGTTCATCAAGTCAAGCTTCAAAACAATAGAGCACTCCATCAATCCTAACAGCTAGATGTGACTGTTTTAGCACATACATATTAAAACATCCACGGAATGAGTGGCTCAGCCAGGAACAAGGGGATATAACTTCATGGCTAATGTGTAAGAGCTAATTCAACGAAAAATACACATACATTTGCACAAGATGTTTTGACGAATTGGTGAGGTGACTAGAACTAGAAAAGCGTTTCACAATATATAGTGAAAACAAAATACAGTAGATTCTGTCATCAACGACCCTGCCATCAACAACCTTTTATCTCCTACGACTTTTTTTTCTTGCACGGAACATTTTTCTATAGTTAACAACCTGTGATCAACGACTTTCTGTCGAACGCGACTGGCGACCTCAAATATCTGGCAGAAGGTCATATATTACTTCCAACTTTTTTCGTCATACGACTTTTGGAAATATTCATGAGCAAACCACTGCATGTCAGATCTGGATATCATGGTTGACAGAGAGGTATAACGCTGAAGATCAGGCTGTTGTCGCAAGAGGTCCATCTACCTCAGACCGTCGATGTTACTGCACAGCAATATCACCTCGCGCCGGTAGGAAATCATCCAACCCTTCATGTCTAATGATCAACTAAAGATATGCCCTATGAAACAAATTAATGCTCGCATTGGTCGAAAAGTATATAAAACTGTTTATTTTGCATAGCGCTAATTAAACACGTTTTAAAATATTAAAGGGAATGTATTAAAGGGAATGTAATGAGAAGATATGCCATGATTAATTATACAAATAATATTGTCTATAGCACACTAAATGTCAAGTGCTATTCAGTTGTGTTTTGGCTGGTAGACAGAGCGGCGCCGTCATGATTGTGCTATACACAGCCTGTCAGTCAACAATACACAACAGTACACAACAGTCACTGACCAGCAAACACAAGACGTTGACCCAATGTTGTTTTAACGTTGGCCCACTGTCTGCGAGGTCGGCCTGCATTAGAACAACATTGGGTCAATGTCTCATGTTTACTGGGCTAACTATACAGCTGGCACGAGACGTTTATGCAGGGTTGGCCAACATTAGAACAACATGGCATCGGGACATAACTATTCCCCCAGTCACTTTAATACAATACACTGCCTTAATAAGGCGCCCACGCGTGTTTTTTCACACGTAGCGAACGTCCTATATGAGCGTGGTCCGGCCACATATACCCAGCAGACACAAGATAATGATTCAATGGTGGATTAACGTTGGTCCAGCGTCGTAGACGGTGGACCATCGTTAAACCAACATTGATTCAACGTATTGTGTCTGCTGGGAGGGGGATGGTACATAATGTCCTAGTGTGGGCATAATGCTCCTGTTAGTGTAAACACACGATGTGTATTATTCATCAGTAATCATGGTGATGAATAATTGCTCCGTTTTTGTTTCACCTGTTATTTTTTTGTTTCACCAGGGCTACATCATCTGTCCTATTGTGACACATTTAATGTGAATATACAACGCCTCATGTCTGTAAAGGGTCAGAAGCTACCTGGGCTTATATAACGTGTGCTTTGTTAGCGTGATGAGCGTAAGCTAGCGGCCATTCTGAAAATCACCGTCATAATCAGTGATATTACAACGGGCATTGAAATGTTGCCGCAACCGCATGCGTTGATCCACAATGACTACCAGTCAATGGTTGGCAAATGTCGCCGTCATTAGCCTGACATTGAACCAGCCGCCGCAACCGCGAATTTTACAGCAAAAACTTATTCCTGTGACCAGCGACTTTCTGTCACCAACGACTTTTTTTGTCTGGCAGAAGCAAGGTCTTTGGTGACAGGATCTACTGTATCCTTTGAGATATTTGCATTAGAGCAGCTTCATTGTGCTACTGATACTGCTGAAAAATCATCCAAATTACCATTTTTGAGTAAACATTGTTCAAAGTTTAAAAATAAGCCCTCTCACCATCACCTTAAAAAAGTAAAATTTATAAATGTTTATAAAATAATAATGGAAACATTTGATTTGATTTAGAAATAAAAAATACCTGATTTGACCACCAGTTGGCATCAGTAAGATAGAAGGATGTTAAATATTCTGTAACAAATAATATAATTAGATAAGTATTTGCTCAATAGTTTATTGAAGATTTAATCTTAATTTTATTAGTTATACCTCCCTGCAAAGCCAAAAGGCAGTAACTGGTTACATTTCAACTAGGCAGTTAGTGCCTTTTGGCTTTGCAGAACAGTATACTAGTATCGGTACTTGACACAGAAAGTAGATAATAATAGCTACTACAGGAGAACCTCACTTGAAAATCTGCAAGTTTTTCTCAGGTTGTGCCCACAAGATAAAATTAATGACATAAAATGTGGTAAATCTGCCATTTTGATTTTTTGTCAGCCATTATTGAACTTGTCTGAGAAATGGTTATTAGTAATATGCAGAACAAATTTGAGCAGGATACATGAAAAACTTGTCAAGTTATTGTGTTCACAAGTAAATGTTAAAATGCCGGCGCCAACGCTGATGCAGATACTAAAGACGCTGAAATGCAATTGCAATAATCTACCTCTTAAAACAAAATTAAGGTGGGCTAAAAGTACTATACCTTTCATTTGTTTTCTCAAGATAGGATTTTCCGCAACAGTTTGATTGACTGTGTCAAACCCAGGCTAAAACCAGAAAAAACACAAACCAAAAATAATTCTAATAATTCAAGTAGAAAATAAATAATTTTAATAGAAAAATTATTTTACATCTGAAGAAATCATGACAAAAAAATGATTAATGGTCCATAAATCAATTCCTTTAGATGCATAAGAGCAGAATTGGTTAAAGACCTAACCTAGTGATATGGTGATAAAATGGCCCTTCTAGGACAATAATAAGTTGACAATATTACTCTTACTGTCTTGGGGTGTATTGCATGGTACTGCCTGAAAAATTGGTGTATGTGTACATAAATGCCTAATACCCAACAAATTTTAGGATAGGGCTTGTTAAAAAAACAAGCGGTAAATGAGTGTTTTCATAGCCTGACAATATTATTCTGATGTCAGTGACAAAATATTTTTAATGATAACAACTCATACTAACCTGATCTTCTTGTATCCATGTGTGGTGAACTCTTAACGAGGGAGTATGAACCAGAGAGAACCGGCCTGAATAATGAACAGCGGCCAGCATAGATTCATCCGGTGACAATACCAGCTTATACACACCATCCTAATAACAAACAAACATTTATCTCACAAATCAGGGAGATTAGGCATTGGTGGCAAGTGAATTTTAGCTTGAGCAGCTGATAGTGAGGAGGTGAGAGATTCCTCACCACAGCTAAACTGATTGATAAAGTGAGAGAAAATTATAAATTTAAAACAACCTGACAACACTGAGGTGCACTGTATTTTACAAATCCACTTTATAAGAGTGTAAATGATGGTGTGTAAGATCAATCATGCATCCTACATCTGAAGGCCTGGGGCAATATTTGCATTTTCCCAATCAGTACAATTACATTATAAAAAGAAGACAGCAGAAGTAATCTATGATTGCTTAACATTATGTTATATACTTAAGGTAGCATTGTCACATACCGTATATCCCGCGTATAGTGCGACGCCATGTATAATACGAGTCAGGATTTAAGGCCTCGGATGACGGGAAAAACGTTTACCCCACTGTATAATTTGACCCCAAATTTTGGATGTCGGCAGTGTCCAGGGGCCATCATAATATGATGTAGGCCTATGGATATTACTTTGTTCTACTAATCATTGCTAATAGGGCCGTGACACAGGGTAGACACTTGCGTGTATACGCGATACTCGGCGGGAACACCGGCAAACAGTACAGCTCTGCAAAACCGAAGGGCAGTATCTGCTTACTTGTAAATTAAGCAGATACTGTATTTTCATTTTCCACGGCAGAGTGGATATCGTCGGGACTGTCTGGTTTTGGCAGACATTCTGAGGCCTGCATAGGCTACATATACACTGTATAAAATGTAATCAGTCAGATTTTAAAATATTAATATTTCGCCTACAAATTTACATTATTTTAATTCATCTATTACAAAGACCAAATTTTATTATCGTCGTGCTCAAATAAGAACATTGCAGGATGAAATGTGATTGTAGATAATTTGCAGACTAGCCGCATTGTCTAGACACAAGAGGTGTGTGGCTGTATAAGGTGTCAGGGTGTGATAACAACGCACATGCTACACAGCGGCAACAGCGGTAGGCGTTAATGTTATCCCAGCAATATGGACATTCTGAGGCCTAGACGTAGATAATTTGCCATAGGAAATATGATCAGTGATCAATATCTTGTTATATTTCGTAAAGGCATTTCTCTCACTCCAATACATCTTAATAAAATATCATGTTCAGATAGGCCTACCGTTGTACACAGTAGAACACTCCCATCGGAAGGTGATTTTAGATTAAATCATTATTAATATAAATGAACAGAGTGTGAATTAGTTGCAGACTAACTGTGTCATTTAGGCCCCCCTATATGCCCATGGTTGTCAAAGGTGCCGCGCGCGTCTTGTCTTTTGGCGGTACGTGAGACGGGGGCTCCCAGCAAACACGACACGTTCACCCAATGCTGCAGCAATGTTGTGTCAGCGTCGCTGACGGTGGACAACATTGTACCACGACTCACTGTCCAATGTTGTTTAAATGTTGGGCCAGCGTTGTCGACAGTGTCCTAAATTTGACCCAGCATTTTGTTAGTGTATCGTGCTCACTGTGTGCATTATCACAATCGTCGCGAGGCCTACTTACCAAACACGCTGACTGGCCTACGTTTACAGATACGTTTTACACACACTGAACTTACTGCTAGAGCTCCAATTTTTTTATTAAATTCCACATCTATGTATAATACGAGTTGCCCTTTTGTGACGTGAATAGGTAAGAAAAAACATCGCATTATACACTGGGATATACGGTAAACCTTGTAGTGACATTATAGTGGTGGATTAGGATCTAATCCAGTAAACTACATACCTGATCTGGTGCTCTGTACCATGTAGAATATTGCGTCCACAGCTTCAATTTTCTCATGAGTTGAGATCTTTTCTGATGCTGTCATTAATGGAATAAAAAAACAAAAGTAATGTTCTGGCCATCACAAATTGCTGCATGAGATTAAATAGCACAATGTCAGCTAACACGGGACTCGACGCAGTTCAACAATGAGACAGGATTGAGTCAACATAAACAAAAATGATATCAAATAAAGCATGTCTGTTATTTTCATATATTACACTTGAGTATTTTCATATCTTCAATATAATGAGATGGGAGTTGCTTCATCAATTGACATCTCAAGGTAATTGAAAAGAGGCAGAAATACATGTGTGTTAACCCGTGTGCTGTTATGACCCTATATATATATGGTTTGATTGGTTTCAAGCACATCTCAAATCAATAGAAATATCATTAAGTTTGATGAAGAAATTTTGGTAGATTCTCAGTTAATCTAATAATTTAATTTGGGAGATGTCTAGACTATTTTTCCTTTAAATATAAATATTTTTCATCTGGAATTGCTAATTAACGCAATTTCCAGGTTCAAATGAATGAAAAATACTCACAAACAATTCAGCAGCACAAGGGTTAAGAGGGTTAGGTGGAATATTACCAGTAAGAAATTGAAAATGAACTAATTTATTCTCACCCCCTGTAAATCTTTCTCATAGTCAGTGATAAGTTTATAATGTGGTATATCAGAAAGTATGCGCCACGCAGTGATTCCCATTTCTTGTGCTGTAGGCGAGTCAGACTGTTGGTCAGTGGGGAGAGCAGAGCCGCCCACAATGAGCACGGCATGCTTCCTATGGTACACTACAGCACTCACTACTCCCGGGCAATGTGCAGAAAAACTGAATGTATGATGTAGCTGCTGGTCTCCTTCGGAGCTGTAAATGACAAGAAGCTCATTAAATAGAAGGCTTTACTCGAATTTAGATAATATTGCATATTGTTACTGCGCTTCCATGTCTCATCAATATGTCAGCCAAAATATAGTTAGGTTAGGGACTTTTCATTACATAAACAAGGTTATAAAATCTACCTGAATTGGAAACACTTCAGTGAACCACGATAGTTGATCACCAATAATTCTGTAACCCTAAAAACAAAGTATCAAACATTATTTATTGGTTCAAAAGTTCAGTTCATATGATATGAGCTAGAACTATGAAAAATTATAAACAATTTATATCAAAAATTCTCCAACAATAATATACCATTTGTCTTGTTCTTTAGGTTCCTTGAAAATCAGTCCAGATATAGCTGCACTCAGATCCTGAGGAACGCCTGGCACAGGATTTGTGTTCTGTAACAAAACGGCTCCTGAAGCTATGTGAAAAAATTCATAACTACGGATGCAAATCAAACTTAACAACAATAGCACAATGATGAATTATAGTCTGCCACCGAAGTATTATCAAATTTTAATCTTTTTTTCATTTCTAACAAAGTCATATATTAACCAACCAGGACAACAGGGCAAAACTGAAGCAAAACACACAAAAAAACTGTCAAGGTAAAATTGATGATATGAAATCAGATAAATTGGTCAAATGTGTGTTTAGCAACCCAAATATGACCAACAAATTTTAGCAGAATACATGAAACAAGACGAGTAAAGTCCTATATCATCCCCCGCCATAAATTAGGTTAGAATTTTTTGCAGTCATAAATATTTAAAAGTCGACTTGTTGTGGCCATTTTAAATATCAGTAAAATCACCTGCACATTATTTCTGATTTCATTTTTTGCCTTTTTGTGCCCACAAAAAATTATGAAGTTCATGCATGGCGGCCATTTTGAATTTCTGTATAACCTTAAAAAAACCCATGCACATCTCCATATCGTGGGGAATGTGATTGTAAAATTTGAGTACTTTCTGATGTTAAGTTTTAAAGTTTTTGCGCCCACAAAAAATTTTGGAGTTGACTTCTGGCGGCCATTTTAAATTTTGGTTACATCTTTGAAAAATCAATTGCACATGCACATGTAGCTAGGAATGTGATGTTAATATTCAAAAATAATTGGCCAAACTAATTTTTTGAGTTTTTGAGCCAACCAAAAAATTGAAGTTGGTCCATGACGGCCATTTTGAATTCCAGTAAAACCTTGAAAATGTCACCTGCACTTCTCCATATGGTGGGGAATGTGATAGCAAAATTTGAATAATTTCTGACTTTAAGTTTTAGAGTTTTTGCGCCAACAAAATGTTTTGGAGTTGACCTCTGGCGGCCATTTTGAGTTTTGGTAGCACTTTAAACAAGAGCACACTCGATAATAGCCCGCCGCCGAATTATGATAAAGAAAGTAAAGACGAATGTCATCACGTAAATAACAACCCGAGATATAAATGGTATGTTAAACCAGCCGCTTTTCAAGTTATAGCGCCCACAGGGTCAAATTATGGACGTAAAATAAATGTGAAAAATCGCAATAAGTCGACCATTTTGATTTTTTTACCGGCCATTATTGAACTTGTCCAAGAACTGCTTATTAGTAACATGCATAACAAACTTGAAGAGGATACTTGTGAAAATGTTGAAGTTATCGTGCCTACAAGGTCAAATTATTGACGTAAAATGAGAAAAATCGCAATAAATCGGCCATTTTGAATTTTTTTTCAGCCATTATTGAACTTGTCCAAGAACTACTTATTAGTAACATGCATAACAAATTTGAAGAGGATATGTGAAAAACTTTTCAAGTTATCGCGCCCACAAGGTCAAATTATTGACGTAAAATGAGAAAAATCACAATAAATCGGCCATTTTTTTTTTTTTCAGCCATTATTGAACTTGTCCAAGAACTACTTATAAGTAACATACATAACAAATTTGAAGAGAATATGTGAAAAACTTTTCAAGTTATCGCGCCCACATAGTCAAATTATTGACGTAAAATGAGAAAAATCGCAATAAATCGGCCATTTTTTTTTTTTTTCGGCCATTATTGAACTTGTCCAAGAACTACTTATTAGTAACATGCATAACCAATTTGAAGAGGATATGTGAAAAACTTTTCAACTTATCGCGCCCACAAGGTCAAATTATTGACGTAAAATGTGAAAAATCGCAATAAAAAAATCGCAATAAATCGGCCATTTTTTTTTTTTTTCGGCCATTATTGAACTTGTCCGAGAACTGGTCATTAGTAACATGCATAACAAATTTGAAAAGGATATGTGAAAAACTTTTCAAGTTATCGCGCCCACAAGGTCAAATTATTGACGTAAAATGTGAAAAATCGCAATAAATCGGCCATTTTTTTTTTTTTTTCGGCCATTATTGAACTTGTCCGAGAACTGGTCATTAGTAACATGCATAACAAATTTGAAAAGGATACGTGAAAAACTTTTCAAGTTATCGCGCCCACAAGGTCAAATTATTGACGTAAAAGGTGAAAAATCGCAATAAGTCGGCCATTTTGAATTTTTTTTCAGCCATTATTGAACTTGTCCGAGAAGTGGTCATTAGTAACATGCAAAACAAATTTGGGAAGGAAACATGAAAAACTTTTCAAGTTATCGCGCCCACAAGTAAATGTTAACGCCGACGCTGACGCCGACGCCGCCGAACTTCAATTGCAATAGCCCACCTTTTTTAATTAAAATTAAAAGGCGGGCTAAAAATCACTTGCACATCCCCATGTTGCTAGGAATGTCAGGTTAAAATTTCAAAAAAAATTAAACAGTAGTTTTCGTGCCAACAAAAAAACCGGACGCCAGACAGAATCCTGGCGCGACTAAAATCCTACAGGCGGGGGATAAAAACTGTTCAAGTTACCACAAGAAAATGCTAAGTTTGGGACAATTATTGCAATGACTTGTAATTTTTTTTTAGGTTTTGAATAATCTCACCGAATTCATGTTAAACCGTTCAAAATAGGTGTACATGACCAGTGGATGTAACCTTGATAATGATAGATTGCATTTTGACTATGATAGAGTCAAAACTATTTGAAAAAACAATATTTCAAATATTTTTTTAAACAGTTAAGATACAAAATTATTAATACATACATTAGTTGCCAACTGAGATATTGGTGTCCCAGTGATATCATAGATTGTAACATTTCCGAGGCTGTCTGCATAAGCCACCCTGTCACTGTGTATTCCCCACTGAATGCACCTCCACTGTGGAAAGGCATCCCGAGTAACATTCCACTTTGCAACGGCAGATTGAAAATCATCATGAGATGATCTAGAAAATAGTTGCAAGCAAAATTATCATTAATTAAAGAATAGGAGAGTATGTCCTGTGAAACATGTGAGTCTCCACTTCACAACAAGATAACATCGAAGCAGAATATTTGAGTAATGTTATGTACAATAATATGATAATAATTATCAACTATAGTTTCAATAGAAATGTGGCCTAGAAAATGAAGCACAAAATATAGGCATAATTCAGAGACAGTCTATAAAATCTAGCTTATGCATGACCAATATCTTATATCCTTAATCTAATTAAACTTGCAATCTTCCACTCGTAAGATTTTCCATGTTTAAAATACCTTATTTCTATGCTCTGATCCAGGAGAATAGCCACAAGTCGCCCATCACTAAAAAAAGCAAACAATTTAGAAGACTTCTTCCATCAAATAATTCATAATACACATTTTTTTTTAATTCAAGTTTAGTAAAGAGCACAGCTCTTGTGTCAAACATTAAACTAAATGTTTCTTATTCAGAAGCATGATGTTGAAAGCAAACAAAGATGTTATATTATATACATGTATTAGTATATATCGTCACATTTATCCCAGCAAACACAAGGCATTGACCCGATGTTGTTCTGATGTTGGCCCGCCGTCTTAGACGTCTGCTCAACATTAAAACAACATTGGGTCAATGCCTCCTACTAGCTGAGATGCTCCACATGAAAATTTTGAATAAAATTTTTTTTTTAAACAATGGTATTATCCATCACACTAAGGTCATTTCTGAGCTTTAATTCGAGATATTACACTCGGGATTCTACATAAAATTACGACATTTTCATTCACCTTGACTGAATTTGCTGCATTAATTCACAGCTTCAGGTGAATGAAAATGAGAAGAAATTACTGGGAACCCAGGGTGTTTTTTTTATATAAACCATTGAGACCAAAAGTTTTTTTTAATTCAAAATCATCATAAATGTCTTAGTTAGCTCTTTCCGCTCCATTTGAATACCTATTGTATGGGTCTACGGCCATTATAAATGTTTTACTCTTTCAGTGCGGGGGTCAACTTTAGATGTCCAAACGTCTAATGTCGATCCCTGCGCTGCAAGGGTTAAAATACACACCAAGATACATCAAGATTCCAGTTCAGCTGTGAGGAAACTAAATTGAATAAAGATCCCGGCAAACTGTAGGGAGTACCAGCTCTGAAAACATAACAGAATTGTCAATATTAAAAAAGCTATATCTCTCGAAATATTTCAATTGATATAGGGTAAAAATTTATAATATGCATACTTAACTACAAATAATTTTTTTATTTAAAAGTTATTGATCAGAAGAGAATATATGCTGATTGGCATGAGTAATCTTTAATTAGATCAATTTATCTACCAATCTAAGACCTAATTTTTATGTCACACATGTGATGAACTGTCAGCTAAAAAATGTAAAGGACCAACAAGAGAGAGCAGTGTACAGAAATAGACTTATATTGTAGAAACTAAACAGCAACAGATTGTGTGAAGTATAAAAAATTAACTAACTGGAGTGGTACACCAATACGTCTCAGTAAGGACCATGTTGATCCTGCAAATACAATGAAACATGAACATTATAATGTTGAGGGGTTATTGAACAATTTACCATGCTAAACTTAAAGGATGTACACCTGTATAGGGGGCCTACTGCTATCCACTATAACATGTATACATATAAATAACAAATATTAATATTTATTATTATGAAAATTACCCATTATGCTGCTGAATTGTTTGCTACTAATTATTTTTCATCCAAAATGGAGAAAAACATTAAATACAGTAGAACCTGTTATGAACAGCTACCCTTGCGACACAGGAAAAGTGGCCTTTTAACGCAGTTGGCTGCACATAGGAGGTTAATTTGTATACAGAATGCCATTTTGGGGAATGATCAAGTAGCCTCCCATAGGAGGTTGGCTGCTCATAGCAAGTTCTACTGTAGACATCTTCTAAAATGAATTATTTGATTAACTAAGCAGCTAATACAACATATTTGATCAATTTCAGCAAAAATTTCTTTCCAACTGCATAGCTTCAGTACACAAGCAGTCAAATGGTGTCAGACCACTTTGAGAACATTTCATACAACACATGCTACTCATACACAGATACAAAATCTAATCAGTCCGGGGTATACAAAAATATAAATTTACTGAAAAAGACATACAGTAGTCCCCCTCTGATACGACTTCCATACTGCCAAAGAACCAAAGTCACATAAGAGGGGTAGTCGTATCTCAGAGGGGTGAAAAAAACTCTAGAAAAAACGTAAATGGGTGAAATTTGATGTTTAAGACAGCCCCTTTAAACACCGCCATTCTTGTTGTGACACGATCAGCGCAGTTGACAGCCTGTGTTAATTACCGGTTCTAACGGTAACACGTAATTTAGAAGTACTGGAAGTGGCTTGTGTTTTCATAAGCATTAATGCAGTGTTTTTCCCCACATTTCAATATAGCCCTATGCTTTACACTACAAAACATGTGACACTGACTCCATTCTGGCCCAGCATTAAAACAATGTACCGTACAGTGCCGCTAATAAACCGTAAACGTGTCATGTAGGCAGACGCAGTTGAGGCTCGTTTATTATGTATGTGCACAGACGTAAAGCGCTTGGGTGATATTTAACAGCGCCGCGATATTTATGGCTGAAACACTAATCAATCTGCCTGAGTCAATGATCACTGAGTCAGGGCAATGACCATATGTAGTCATTACTTTTGTTGTAAGCTAAACTGACACTCCGCGGCCTGACACAACTCATTGTACAGCCTAGTAGAGCCAACTTAATCAAAGTGCCGATATCAGGTGTAAAAAAGAGCTGTGATAGATGAAGGCTGACACTGTGCACGCTATGGCTTGATCTGTTAATGCGTCACACACATCATACTCTAACTTAACCCGAAACACTAGGATTGATCAAAAATACATTGGATTGCCAAAAAAAAATTTAAAAACAAATATTATGGATGTACACTGTATTCTCATTAAAATAGTCAATGGCAAACAGGCGAGGTCAGCGTCTTCTATGTTGACCAGAATTGAAGACAATACCGACTAGCACTAGCACAGATATTATCTTCACGTGTATACTCTGAGAGACTGTAATGCACGTGACTGTGAATATGGACGGCGCGAGACGTTGTTGCAGTGTTGTTTTAATGCTGGGCCATCCTCGTCAATGGCGGCATCGGTTTGCGTCTCGTGGAGCTTACCCCGTTTACGTTTATTCCCAGGGATGATAGACTGCTAAACCCTGCCTCATTTTTAAAATCAATAACTCTGCGAGTTTACGTTTATTCCCAGGGATGATAGACTGCTAAACCCTGCCTCATTTTTTAAATCAATAACTCTGCGAGTTTAGCAGCTATCATTATCTAATTTATATCATTGTTTTCAGCATTAAATAAGATTTCTGGTGATATTTATGACATGTCCGTATGATAATAATTGAAAAAGTTAGGTATTTGAAGTAGGATGTTTATCACGCCCCGCTGACACACTGACACCGTTGACGTCGGCTGCTAATTAGGGTGTAATGCACCTTGTAACGCCAAGGGCGCGTTGTATGTTAACTGCACCCATATCATGCATATCAATAAATATATACATTGAAAACCCCATTTAAACATGGTTTTAAATCAATAACGGAAAACGTATTTAAGATATAGTAAATATAGTTATATCACCGGAAAGCATTTTTCAGCCACTATAACATGTATAATGTGATATGCGTTCCAACGCTGTTACTAAAATACTAAAGTAGTTATACATTCAGTCGGCTAGAGACATTAAAAAGTCCTATCTTGTCAGTGCAGGGCCGGCAGACACCTGCAGACGTGACACAGTGTGTGAGCAGCTAATTTCAAAAAGTCGTATCTTTAGAAGGATATTTCTATCTGGTACGGTGATTTGAAGCTACCAGTACACATCATACCCACTTCATACCACGCTGTACCAGCCTTAGTCCGACAGTGGCTTAACATACGTATCTGCTGTGCTGTATTTGACGGTATGTACACACAAGCAGTATCTTCAGACGGGCAGCTCATGCCAGGCTGACAGTTCCGCTTAGCAGCTAATTTCAAAAAGTCGTATCTTTAGAGGGAGGTCGCTAGGTAGTGCCATGATTTGAAGGTCGCATGTCGTGGGAGAGGGGAAGTCGCATTTAAGGGGTGCTTAACAGTGTAAAGCACGTCGGTGCTACGAAAAAAAGTCGCATTATAGGGGAAGTCGCATCTGAAGGGGGTCGCATCTGGAGGGACAACTGTATCAAAATTATTACATATGATACCTGTGTTTTAAATGAATGTGTTTAACTGTTTATTTTAAAAAGATTTAGAATATTTTATAGAACAGGCTCCACTTTCACCAACCAACTTACAACAAAGTTTGTCTTAATTATCAACACAGAGTGACCTAGCTGCGCCGGTTGGTGAAAATGGCTCCTGATCACAGTGGAAGGATGGAAATGATGCAGAGACTAGACTAGTGTACGGTACGTAAAATGTCCCCACAGCCATTCTCAGAATTTGGTTTCATAATATCTTTAAGGGTGTTTATTATGGTACATATGGTATTGTTATTAACAATAACAACAATGATATGATATGTATTGCATGCATAATCTTAACAAAGTCACAAAATTAAAAATATGAGGGTAGCATTTGTGGTGAAATCTTGATTTGTAATAGAGTAATTTAGATTCAATGATAGAATTAGGTATCTACTTACGACTAGCTTTAGTTGACAAGCGGCCTGTTAGAGATGTAGTTTTTTTACCTTTATCTCCTCGATTCTGCAAAGTAGAGCACACTTTATCAGACAAACAACTGAGCATGCATACAAATATATAGGATGTGCATAATAAATTCTATGTTTCATGACCAGTGACTGAGCTGGAATTGTTGAGACAAATGCCAGCTTTTACAATTTAAAAATTTTAATGTTATTAAATTTACAGAAAATAAACACCGCCCAAATTGAAATATTAATTCACTGAGCATAAATCATAAAATATTTGATCAATTTCAGGGGCATTTTATTTTATTTGAAAATTGCATAAAAACCTATATAAATATACGCTCCCTGCAAGACAAGGGTTAACATTGAATATGGATTATGATAGGATATGTCTAGGCCTGATGATTTCCAAGATTAACTCTTCTGATTTATAACTGATCAACAGATCTATGAACTCTTAATTTTTCTTATTGTTATACTCGATACAATATAATACTTATGTTCATCAGACTAGTCTTACAGTCACACTTAAAGAGTCACAGTGTTCAATACAGGCCACCGGATTGTGCCATGGACTAAAATTACTGACTACAGTGACTGAATGTGCTACATGTCACTCAGATCTGTAATTGAATAATAACATATTAGTTGACTGCCAATCATCAACAGAACGAAACACAAAAAAACATATTTTTTTCATATTAAACTGCATAAATTAGTATCGCACCAATGCCAATCAATAAGAAAAAATGACTAGTATAATAATCGCCGATGGAAAAAGTGTTACCCATCCATCCCCTCATCGACGCACTCGCGCGGTATTGATTGTACTGTCATTTCCCTTTCACCTTAGCCAATGTTCTCCCAACATTAAGTCATACAACACATGCAGTGATTCGGGAGTCCTCGGATGATTTCGGCAAGCTCCGGCTCTCTTATATTTATAAATGTGTGCACATGCGTCGTGTACCAGAACCAATCCCACATGAAACTGAGCAAAATAGGAAAAAACAATCTCAATAGCTTGAAGATGATGACACTGATTGCATTTTAAATTCTTCCTCCCCTCTATCTCCTCCTCTTCCTGAACTTCTTTCTCCTCATTATCTTCATCCTCCTCCCCTCTCCCTCCTTCTCTTTCTTAGCTTCCCCTCTTGTTTTTCTCCTCATACTCCTTGTCCTAGTCCTATCCCCCTCCTCCTTCTGCTCTCCCTCTTTCTCCTCTGTCTCGTCATTTTGTTCTTTCCTCCTAGGCTTCACATCCTTTTTCTTTTCCTTGTCCTTCTCCTATTTCTCCCACCTATTCCTCTTGTTCAGGACTGATTGTTCTTCCTCCTCCTTTTCCAAGGAGGAGGAGGAGGAGGAGGAGGAGGAGATATATCATGATGTTAATTTCAAATTTGAACAATCAGTTGATTTCTTTTTTTTGCACATTTCCAGCATGATGTATGGAAAAATAACATAGATTGTCATTGAGATATAAGTTGCTAATAATATTAGCGTATATTATTAATCCTTTATCTGCCTAGCTGGGTTCGTCTGCTTCTGCCATGTTTTTAGACCTGCTGCCAGTCACGTTTTATAACTTATTTATAGACTAAGTCTAAGTCAGTCAATCGACTCATATATTTACTAATTATAACTTGCACCAATGGCAATGCCCGGCAATGGCATTGACCTGGGCATGGTCATACAGGGGTAGCTACTGTGGCTAAAAGTAAAACAGGTTTCAGGCTCCACAGATTGACTCCGTACAAAATCTTGGGACATTTCTTTGCTCAGCTCACAGCCCACACGGCACAGTCATTAAAAAATTAATGGTAATGTTTTGGACCTTGGGTCGAGAATACTCTCAGCCACTGCCATGTTGAACTTTTCGGGTAAAGCAAATACATCAATCCACAGCCTCAGAGAGGACGACATGGCTAGTCTTGGCCCTTGGGGCAGGGCCAGGGCCAAGCAATACCCTTGGCTTGATCTTGATGGTGACTGGAAAATAAACGCCTAATCACTTCAAGGCCCAGGGTCAGGGAGTGGTTGGCATTCATCTGAGCGAGTGAATAGCTTGATGGATACTGGAATAGAAAAGCACATTGGCGTATCACCCCTTTGGCTTTGCGAGTTTGTCTTTCAGTTTTGACAGTTTTACAACTTTCATGAGTAGGCCCTATGACATGTAGGACTTTTGAATTTTGCCAAGTTTTGGATTTATATTTTTTGCAAACCTAACAGAGTAACGAGTAATGTTGTTGTTGTAACTTGTAACGTTAAAAGGGACATGCCCAGGTCTAAAATCATAAAAATATCGGTGATTTTATTTTAGCTTAATAATATGACCATGGCATATGATATGATGTAAACATGTCCATAGAGTAGACTATATAGTCTGTCCAACGGTGGAGGATGGTCCAAAGTAAAAGTTAGCTTTTCGGTATCCAGTCAGTCAATTCTCAAGCGATTTTCATGAAATTTTGTAAACTTGATTTTCTAGTCATTTGGCATCGATCCTGAAAATTTCGTAAAAAAATATTGTATAGTTCAAAAGTTAGACCATTTGACATGTAGTAAATGTCTATTTATGACGCTCCTCTATAACATGTATAAACCCAATAACTTCATTCCGGTTTATTCTCAGGATTGTGTTACATGCCAAATGGTCTAACTTTTGAAATACTAAATGGAATTTCGCGAAATTTTCAGGGTTGTTGCCAATAGAATAGATTATAATCGTTACAAAATTTTGTGACAATCGCTTGAGAACTGACTGACTGGATACCAAAAAGCTAACTTTCATTTTGGACCATCTCTCACCGTCGGACAGACTGTTACTGTAGATAGAACTGCAAAACTTTTCTTAATTTTTGTGATGCGCATTCACCAGTTAGCACTGGTTAGATATAGAGACAAAATTCCTGATTTTTAATTACAGTAATTATCCGTTATAGCACGAATCGTTACTACACGAATCGGATGTAACACGATGCAACTATGGATCCCAAAATTTTACACTATCTTTTTTATCATTTTTCTGGAAAAATCGTGTTATAAATATTTTAACATACAATTAAGCATGAAATTGTCCGCCAACGTCACATGTTAATCGTGCAGTAGCGGTAGGCCTAATCCTTCACGCATGACGCTCACGCAAGGTCGCTGGCAAGTGGTATTGCACAGCACATGACGGCACCCTTTTAGAACAAGAGTATCTCATTTCGTATTTGAGCTTAACTTCAATTCAAACACGAATCGTGTAATAGATCATATGAAACTAATATGACACGATTTGATCTCAGAAAATGTATTTACCTACTCAAATTAACTTAATGTGGCGTGTTTAGCAAAAGAACATGTTTATTTAAATCGTGTAATAAAAATATTATAACACGAATAATAATATTTTTACATGTTTTTTTAATCTGTTCTAAAATATTATAACACGAATATGGTGATTTTGCAAGTTTTTAAAATCGCGTGTAATGAAATATTATAACACGAATATGATGTGTTTTATATCATGTGTTTTATATCGTGTTATAAAATATTATAACACGAATATGGTGCTTTTTATATCGTGTTATAAAATATTATAACACGAATATGACGTGCGCGATTTGATGTCAGTAATCCTAGCTATTAAATAAAATTAACCTAATTTAGCAGGTTCAATCAAAAAAATGGTTATTTTTAAATCACGTAATAAAATAGGTAGCCAGAAGTGATGACACGCCGATCGTTTGTTGAATGCCACTTCTTCACAACTCACATTGTGCAATGTCGAGCAGTGTTCTCGTTTGTATTGCAAGGTGTTATGTTCGCGATAAACAATTATTTTGTTGAATAATTTATAAATTAAGTTAATATATTAGATTTAATGGTGTTGCATAAAGATATTTTTATGCCGATATGATCAGTCATAAATCACTGTCAGTATGAACAGCTCACCGACAAGTTTGATTGACAAGCGTGTTCTACCGCTGATTGGTCAATATCTCCCTCCCATTTCACCTGACCACGACGCTGGCCCAGCATTAAATCAGCACTGGTTCATTTGCGGGCAGTTACGCGATGATCGACGCCGCAAGTAAACGTGAGCGTATCAAACCATTTCAAGCCTACAGGCTTGGTAGTTATCCTATGAATAATATAACATCAGTGATATGCTGTTTTATTACACGATGTGGAAAAAACATAATATTGCACGATAATTGATTGCACAATACAAAAAATGCAAAGACATCGTGTTTGTTGTGTTCAAACACTGATTGGTCAACACCCGCCTCCCATCGTACCGGGCCGTGTCAGGATGATTGACAGTCCCGTATGATCTCACGTTGAGAGTGATATTTCACGAGATTTTGACACCTCTACTCTCAAAACGTCATTAAACACAGCGTCACTCTGTTCACGCACGAGTCCTGTATTTCTGATTCAACTAATTTTACTTCTACATTCAACCGATTCACATTTTTATTATTTACAAATTTTAATTAATATAACTTCTAAAACTCCCGATATTTGTATACAGTAAATAAGGCCTGGAAACAACGTTATTCTACAATCTAGTATATTGTCCCGTGTCAGTTATTTATATTACCGCATCCCGTGTATCTCCAGTCATATCGTATCTAGTAGTACTAGATAAAATCAGGCTATTTCGTATAACACGATCGGCTCATAACACGATTTGTACTTATGGACCCCACCGATCGTGTTATAACGAATAACTACTGTATTGACAATCATGTCAAAAATAAGAAATACGGCCATTTCGTCTCTATATCTACGCTAAAATGAAAAAATGCAGGATGGGGCTGGGCATGTCCCTTAATTTCTTAAAGTTTAAGTGGTAACGTTATTTTTTTAATAGTTTCTCATTGGTTCACCGTCAAAACTTTTTGGCAAGCCCTGCCCCTGAGGCCTCAGTAGGCTCATGGCTCACACCAGTCAGGCCACTCATTCAGGAGGTCAGGCCAGGCGAGGCCCGAGGGGCTTGAAGTTAAAAGCCTTGATCAAGTTAGACTAGACTATACTCGCCGTCAAATTAACCAGGATCGCATGATTTTCGGCGATTTCTCCGTCAATTCTAAACCGATTTTCTTAAAATTTTGCAAAGGCCTTTTTCTATTCAATTCCTAACATCCCTGAAAATTTCGTAAAATTATATTTCAAAAGTTAGACCATTTGACATACATGTAATGAATTGAAATTACGACGTTCCTCTTTAAACCCATTGAACTAATTTTGGAATTTTATTACATGGCAAATGGTCTAACTTTTGAAATATGAATATCATTTTGCGAAATTTTTACCCCTATTAGGATTTTAATAGAAAATGGCCTCTGCAAAATTTCAAGCAAATCGGTTTTAAAATTGACGGAGAAATCGCCGAAAATCATGCGATCCAGGGCCCCGTTTTATCAACATCAAAAGATACGAGATCTCGTAATTCTTGTGACCTTGGCCTGCCACTTACGAGAATATAGAACCTCGTCGATTTTCCTCGTATGTCTCCCTCTTTAACATGTATAGGAAGGATACGAGCACTCTGACCCACTCGTTGAATTTTAACGATCCTCATATGCAAATGAGCTATTTATACGAGCTCGTATCTTTTTAGCTTGATAAAACGGGGCCCAGGGCCCCGTTTTATCTTTTCGTGTTGATAAAACGGGGCCCTGGGCCCCGTTTTATCAAGCTAAAAAGATACGAGCTCGTATTAATAGCTCATTTGCATATGAGGATCGTTAAAATTCAACGAGTGGTCCAGAGTGCTCGTAATCGTATCCTCCCTAATCCCCTATACATGTTAAAGAGGGAGACATACCAGGAAAATCAACGAGCTTCTATATTCTCGTAAGTGGCAGGCCAAGGTCACGAGAATTACGAGATCTCGTATCTTTTCAGCTTGATAAAACGGCGCCCTGGTTGATCATTTTTAATTTGACGGCGAGTATAACATGTATAATCTGATAATCATAATGGCAATGCCAAATAAAATTGAAAATGGCAAAACTTTGCAGGCCAACCAATTATTTTTCATAACTGACATAAACTTAATAAAGTCAAAAGAGAATAAAAGGGCCTAATTTATAAACTAACAATTGCTTCTGTTTCTTGTGGCCACTCTGTTTGTACAGTTAAATCGTACAATATGTTGTCTTCACTCGATTTACTTTGCCTCATTGCGACAGGTTCGTCTGCTTCTGCCATGTTTTTCGCCATGCTGTCAGTCACGTTTTATAGCCTCGAGGCTTGTTGATAAACAAGGACAAAAACGCAAATTACGTCAGGAAACAGCTTGGAAACTAGATTTATTGTATTATTTAAAATTATAAGTAAAACATATCAAGATAAAAAATCAAATTCTTTTTTCAAAGATTATAAATCATTCAGTTTTAAAGAGTAGTCACGAATAAGCAAAAATAACAAAAACAGAAATGACGTCATTACAGGGAATACCTCCAGATTGACCAAGAATAGGGTGTCCCAAGGACCTCCCCTCTTATGACTCACTTCAGACAAAAAATATATGGGATATATTGAGAGCAACAACCATCACCAGTGTGAAGGCTCTATTTTCTGAAACAGAAATATAGGGCCTAATTTGTAATGTCAGATAGAACTAATATGCAAGAAATAAACGTTTTGGTTGGATGTACCGGGAGTGTGGCGTCTATCAAAATACCTTTATTGGTTACAGAACTGCAGAAGAATGAAAATCATAAGGTAAGTTAGGGTAAGTGTGGGAGACCAGGGATAATTGTGACCTAAGTAGGATTAAGGAGGGAATGTAGGGTAGGGTAGGGTAGGGTAGGATAGGGTAGGGTAGGGTAGGGTAGGGCAGGGCAGGGCAGGGCAGGGCAGGGCAGGGCAGGGCAGGGCAGGACAGGACAGGACAGGACAGGACAGGACAGGACAGGACAGGGCAGTTAGCTTAATCAGACAAGAAGGTATTCGGGTCATATCAACCAAAAATGTACAATTGACAATTTCCCATACCTTTTTTATTATACTACCCATATCATAAATATGTTTGTCATGATATAAAACACTTTAGTCTTTACCGTCATTTTAAAATTCAGTTGACATGTCAGGCTCCGGAAATGTATAGGCCCTATTGTTAGCCTACATATCGTCACCTTGGATATGAAAGGGTATATCTGCCACTTTACAAAGTGGCATCGGATACACCCTTTTATATCCAAGGGGACGATATGTTATCGACCTTTGAACATCAGTTATCAAGCATTGAATGTAGGTCCTTGACCTTAAATTGAAGTATTTTGTCATTTACATGCAAAGTTAATGGTTATATATTCTTTAAATATTTACTGTTAGCTGTCACACAACAGTGTTCTGCGAAAGGGCAATGTTTTTTTCAAGTAGGCATATTGATGTACGAACAATGCACAGTTTTTCCCTACTCGCTTTATACTCATCATCTTTGATGTGCCTAATACATAGGCCTATTCAATCATGCATAGGCCCTACTTGCATAATAAAATTGATCATAATTTTCAATGGGTATACAAATAACGTTAGATAGATATTGGATATGTGGCATTATTAGTAGAGAATAATAATCGGCAGCATAGTCGAAGGTGAAACTGGCAGGGTTTTCCATTTTTATGCACACATTTATTAGACACATCACGTTCATTAGGCCTATAGTATCATTTAGCAAAGAAAAAAAATTAAAACGTTAAATGAAGCGGCCTGGATGAATTGAATATAACAGTATCATAAATAACTAAAAATAACCCCCAAGAAAAACGTTTCTTTTTTATATTTTGTGAAATTAGAAATCATAATATGCCTGATAAAATACATTTGACCAATTTCTATATGTCTAAAGAAGTGACTGAGTCAACTGTTCTTACAACATGGTCTGCAACTTATTCCAAGATGTTTTCAAGATAATTTTTATGTCCTTTTTACCGTCATATCATCAATTTTAGACATAGGCCTATACCAAACCAAGTGATCAGTTATTAGCCATGAAAATGTGCAAACAGATCTACTATTATTGTCAGCATTTCTGTCAAACCTACACAGAATGTTATCATGCATGATGTGCCTAATTTTTATTTTCTTCCCCTCTCCTACCTAATAAAATTAGAGCTTTTACATTTAATTCAGATAGCACCTTGTCATTCTAACTTCCTTTCATTCACCACCAATTGCCAGCGGGAAATTTATTCACATGCCAATGTCCAATTTTAAATTACTTAATTAGGCACATAACTGTGTCAACATTAAGGATGGAAAACAATTAATGTTCGAAGTTGTTGTGTTCTACTTCGGCATTGATGTTTAAAAATATCAATGCTTAGTTTTGTGCTCTTTGTCAAATCCGTCTATTGTGCATGACAATATTATTGAGATTTGTACATTTTTAATAAGAAAACAATAAAAAGTGAGATGATGTGACTAACAAAAAATTAGGCACATCATGTGAACATATTTGTTTTTGCCTGATCATCTCCTGTAAGCTTTCGTGAATTACAACTGCTTCGCATTGTATTTTATTTATCATACAATACTTAAAATATTTATTTCCACAGCCCAGCTATTTTGTTGAGGTTTAAGAATCAACAATTAAAATTAGGCACATCACTTCAATTTTTTTTTTTAATTTTCGAAGCTGCTCAACTCTTAAACCGATGAATTAAATAATTAAAATTGCTACTCACTTGTTGTTCCTTGCTATGTACAGTAGCCCACTACTTAAGTGGGAGAGAATTACTCATATTTGTTTGAAAATCTTGACGATCAATCACACATTTCATTCGCAATAACAGTGACTTACTCGACTGATAAAATGTATTGAAATTAGTCACAATTAGTGGGTTGAGGATTAACATAATGTTTTTCAAAAAAATCTTTATTTTCCAGAAGTGGGTAGAAAAAGTAATGTTCAACTAAAAACGACTGTGACTTTTCAAGTAACAGTTAAGTTTGGACGGCGACTTTTTGCGTCAGTTTGCGACCGTTTGCGACCATTCAGGACCATTTGCGTCGGTTTGCGAATTTTGCAACTTTGTACTTCTGACTAACCTTTCTCTCTTTCTCCTCTCTCTCCCCCACTGTTATATCATTCATCTCAACATCTCTCTCTCTACTCTGTCTTTCACTCTCACCTCCG
The DNA here is from genome assembly GCA_964017125.1 of Flabesymbios commensalis. Classification (NCBI taxonomy): domain Eukaryota; kingdom Metazoa; phylum Annelida; class Polychaeta; order Terebellida; family Flabelligeridae; genus Flabesymbios; species Flabesymbios commensalis. Next base: position 47,882,836 of record OZ024908.1, read on the forward strand.
TGATTATTACTTTTATTTTAATGGTGGAATGTAGCTGTTCATAACAAACACTCCATGTTGGTTAAATGCTGGGCCACTGTCTGCGATGCTGGCCTGGCGGGCCAGTTGGTCAAGAAGCGCCCAGCACAGCCTTATGACGGCGAGTCGATGACAACAAAGCGCCATTGTGAATGTCTGCTCTCCATTCTTTCAATGAATGGGCTGGCAATGAAAAAAGCTGCAGCAACTAACTTCAATACCTAAGGATCATTGTGTCAAGATTTGAAGTCGATTACTTGTAAACTGAGTGAGAAGTAGCGTGGCAAAAGTCTGCAATGATTGATCCAATAGTGGATATATGAGAACCTGATTAGATCCAGATCCACCGTCAGGGTCGCAGAAGAAAGCTATAGCAACTAACTTCAATACCTAAGGATCATTTGGCCAAGGCTTGAAGTCGCTTACTTGTAAACTGAGTTAGAAATAGCATGGCCAAACCGGCCATAGAATAATAACGAGAAGAAAAAGAAAGTTGCTTTAGGATTACAACAAGCTTAGACGACTACGTTTAAACTTAATTACAGCGAGAATGGAGGGATAGAAAGATTGCATTGATCATGTTGATAAAAGCATAATAATTAAAAAAAGCATTCCAATAAATGAAGAGAATCCAAAACAACCAAAAAAGTCAAAAAATGTGGCAATGTTCCAAATAAACCAAATAGGACTGTTTGAGTTTGTGTTGTCGAGTTTGTGTTGTCAAGTTTTGTGTAGTCAAGTGTTTAGCTAATGTATACATTAAAATTACTATTTTAATAATGGCTTGTTGTAATTCTATATTTTTGTTAAATTTGAGATTGCATGATGTGCCCAATTTCAGTAATGATGTGCCTAATAATGTATTGTTGTGTGTTTGGTGCAATTGTTGAGGCAATGTGAAATAAAATTGTGTTTTTTATTAAGGTAATGGGAGGTTTTTGCATTTTTTATATTGACGTCAATTTTACAATAATATAACATGCTAAAAACATGATCCAGTAGGCCTATGTCTGCAATATAGCCACACAAAAGAGGTTTTAAAGAATTGTAGCTCTATGTTTCAGCTGTGATTTTGCTTGTCAACGCTCACGATACCAACTCTGTTAATCTAGTCAAAACGTGACATCAAACTATGTATTTCAAAGTTATTTGTTTTTTCATTTTACCACACTGAAATACGGTACATCTTTCTTCATTTGTTATCAACGTAATGCCTATTTTTTCAACCCAGACTATCTCTGTGATGAACATGAAATTTTATTAAAAAGATGAAATCTACTGTATTTTACTGTATTTTACTTCCTAAAAAATAGTTTTTAGTAAAAAAAAGGTTTGTTTTAGCATTTTTAGAGATGATTGATAACACTGGTGTCTATCCATGGCATTAAAAATCATCCTACGTTTTTGCATACTAGCCTGAACTATTTATTAAAATATTTTTTATTTTTTAATTGGGCACATCATGCTGGAAATGCTGCTTATTTTTAAATGTTAATAAAAACGACATCTCTTGAAATAGGTTGGTATAATTTACTGTTTAAGATAGTACAAAGTCTCCTCCAATAAATAATTAACAAAATTTAGCATTTTAGACAACATAAAAATTTGACCTAGCTGTATTTTAGTCTAATGTACATTTTTGGGTGAAATGACCCATATGTCAAATGGCAATGTAGTAAAAATCCCCGGCTTCGAGAAAAGCTACGTGGGTGAATATCAATTCAAAGGTCATTTAGTGTCGAATTTAGGAATTGTGTGGGTCCTAATTATTTTTATGTTGTCCTATTATGCAATACGATAAACTGAGAAAAATAAATAATTTAATATCTCTAACGAATAATTTTTTATTCTACATGCAATGTGCCAAACTACACTTATTTGTACACAAATGCAATGCCTCCCAATATCTAACAGCTGAAACATAGACTGTTTTAACATGGACCATATCTTGGAAATAACTTACCCCGGAGTTTTTTTGTAGCGCAATTGTTATGTAGGCCTACAACGGTATTTGTTCATGAACAGACATACTCAATAGAAAAACTTGCCAAGGATACATTTACTGAGGCTTCTTAGTTGTCTCACATCACCCGGTCAACTCAGCAACGCCAGTGTTATATAAACTCTACAAATTGTGCTGTGATACCATTCAATTCAGTTGATATAAGCAGAGACAGCTGGAAAGTCGCAATATTTTGAAGCAGGTGAAATATTTGAAACCATTCAATTTGAACTGCTATTTTATAACCAAAACAATCACCCTTGAGACGTATTCATTATCTGTATCAACTCAGAAACGCTCAAATTTAGCAAAAATCATTTTAAACATGTTAAACAGAGTGCTTGATAATGAGGGCCATACACCCCCCTACCGCATCAGTGGGCAATGATACATCTATTTTAAATACATTAAAGATCGTTCCATGTTGTCTGTATTCAACTCAGCAACATTATTATTTCGGTCAACTTAACAACGTTTTTGAGTTGACCAGTCAACTCAGAAACGTTTCTGAGTTGACTAAATTTAGCTTTTATCTCACTGATGTAATTAAGACTAAAAAGGCAACTCTATAAATGTAAAATGCAGTTAAAAAGTTGTTTTCAATTAAATTAGATTGAAAGAGTATCAATGATTTTAGCCTTTATGTAGACATTTTTACAACAATAATACAACGTTTCTGAGTTGAACTAAAAACGTTGCTGAGTTGACTTAATTCTCCTTTCTGTCTCATTATTGTAATTAAAACTAAAATGTTAACTCCATCAGTGTAGACATGGTAAAATGCAGTTTAAAAAGCTGCTTTTGATTAAATTAGAGTGAGAGAGTATTTCAGAAGTTTTTGACAGAAATAAAACTACCGTACGAAGAACACTCAGTTAAATTTCTGAATCAAATTTACCCTCATTATATTGGCATGGAAGTATTGTACGATGGCCTTCGAAATAAATGTTCAGCATTAGGCATTATGTTCCCATTTATATTTTATCTTTATAATGATGAACCAAAGCCAACACAATTTTTTTCAGAAAATGGGGCTCTCAAGTATTGAGAGATTTCGTAGATGCGCTTGAAACATGATGTTTACATCCAATTATCGTGTCTTGTCAACTCAGAAACAATAATATTTACTCAGCAACTATATAATTTCACAATAAAGTATCTGTTCTGTCTTAACAATTTTTATTTTTAGAAGTGTTAAAAATACTAATATATCACTAAAACTGTCGTACAAAGCAATTTATGATCTTTTAGATTTGAAAATGATCAAATAAATATTTATATTCCGTTGCTGAATTGACATTTTATTTTTACGGTCCTTCAGAAAAAAACATAATTATTTCAAAATCTGTTTGAGATTAAGCTCTGATATTTTAAATGCGAGATATAGAGACGAAATTCCTGATTTCTTATTTCGGACATGCATGTCCAAAATAAGAAATGCGTCTATGGACATGTTTACATAATATAGTCATATAAAGAAGCCAAAATAAAATTACCGATTCATTGATGATTTTAGCCTGATTGTGTCTCTTTAAATTGTATATTCACCCACGTACTATCAGACATAAATTACAGACACAAATGAGACAGGCTTATTAATTGGGCTTATATGGAAACTATCATAGCATTTCCCTCACTCATAGAACGCTCAGATGACCGTGCCACTAAACAAAAACGGTTTTGGTCATTTATCAGGAGTTTGCAGAAGGACTCATCAGGTGTTTCTTCCCTCCGCAGTAAAGGTGGAATTCACAGCTCAGCTGAGAAAAAAAGCTACAGAACATAAAACCTGACAAGGCAGCTGGTCCTCACTCACTCCCTGCAACAGTGTTGAAAGAGTTGAGTCATGAAATAGCTTCTATTCTGGAACTCATATATTGCAGATCACTCCAGAGCGGCATCGTGCCTAGTGACTGAAAAACTGCAAATATTGCTTCCATCTTCGGCCAGTGTCCCTTTCTTATATTTTGGGTAAATGCATGGAACATATTATTGTGAGCAGCATCTCAACCCATTTGGACACCTTAACATTTTAAATCCGTTACAACATGGCTTTAGAAAACGCCTATCTGTCATTATTTCATGATTTAGCCAGTGTGCCGACCGAAACAGTTCTGATAGTGATGGATTTCAGCAAGGCTGAACTCCATCAGTCTAGACATGGTAAAATGCAGTTTAAAAAGCTGCTTTTGATTAAATTAGAGTGAGAGAGTATTTCAGAAGTTTTTGACAGAAATAAAACTACCGTACGAAGAACACTCAGTTAAATTTCTGAATCAAATTTACCCTCATTATATTGGCATGGAAGTATTGTACGATGGCCTTCGAAATAAATGTTCAGCATTAGGCATTATGTTCCCATTTATATTTTATCTTTAATCTGATGAACCAAAGCCAACACAATTTTTTTCAGAAAATGGGGCTCTCAAGTATTGAGAGATTTCGTAGATGCGCTTAAAACATGATGTTTACATCCAATTATCGTGTCTTGTCAACTCAGAAACAATAATATTTACTCAGCAACTATATAATTTCACAATAAAGTATCTGTTCTGTCTTAACAATTTTTATTTTTAGAAGTGTTAAAAATACTAATATATCACTAAAACTGTCGTACAAAGCAATTTATGATCTTTTAGACTTGAAAATGATCAAATAAATATTTATATTCCGTTGCTGAATTGACATTTTATTTTTACGGTCCTTAAGAAAAAAACATAATATTTCAAAATCTGTTTGAGATTAAGCTCTGATATTTTAAATGCGAGATATAGAGACGAAATTCCTGATTTCTTATTTCGGACATGCATATCCAAAATAAGAAATGCGTCTATGGACATGTTTACATAATATAGTCATATAAAGAAGCCAAAATAAAATTACCGATTCATTGATGATTTTAGCCTGATTGTGTCTCTTTAAATTGTATATTCACCCACGTACTATCAGACATAAATTACAGACACAAATGAGACAGGCTTATTAATTGGGCTTATATGGAAACTATCATAGCATTTCCCTCACTCATAGAACGCTCAGATGACCGTGCCACTAAACAAAAACGGTTTTGGTCATTTATCAGGAGTTTGCAGAAGGACTCATCAGGTGTTTCTTCCCTCCGCAGTAAAGGTGGAATTCAAAGCTCAGCTGAGAAAAAAAGCTACAGAACATAAAACCTGACAAGGCAGCTGGTCCTCACTCACTCCCTGCAACAGTGTTGAAAGAGTTGAGGCATGAAATAGTTCCTATTCTGGAACTCATATATTGCAGATCACTCCAGAGCGGCATCGTGCCTAGTGACTGAAAAACTGCAAATATTGCTTCCATCTTCTTATATTTTGGGTAAATGCATGGAACATATTATTGTGTGCAGCATCTCAACCCATTTGGACACCTTAACATTTTAAATCCGTTACAACATGGCTTTAGAAAACGCCTATCTGCCATTATTTCATGATTTAGCCAGTGTGCCGACCGAAACAGATCTGATAGTGATGGATTTCAGCAAGGCTTTTGATCAGGTGTCATAGGTCCCTGAGACTCCTATACAAGCTTGAGTGGTATGGGATCAGGAGTGGGACTCTTGACTGGATCAAATGCTTCCTGGCAGACCGAACCCAGAGGGTGGTCCTTGATGGCGCAGAGTCACTTCCAGGACCTGTTTTGTCGGGAGTACCTCAGGGTTCGGTTCTGTGCCCAATTCTTTTCCTAATCCATATAAATGATCTACCTGAGGGCGTCACCCACAGTACAGTCCGGCTGTTCGCAGACAACGACTGTATTTTGTATAGACATGTTACTAACAAGAACAACATCAACCGGCTCCAAATGGATCTTGACAGGATTGCCAAGTGGGAGGAGACCTGGTTGATGGAATTCAATGTCGGTAAGCTTTCTACAATGAGGGTTGGTCGCCCAAGAGGTAGATTCAAAATGTATCCACCCTTGTATAGACTCCATGGCCAGGTGCTCTGTATTCCAGACAACACAAAATACCTGTGATTTACCATCACTTCAAATCTGAAATGGAATAGCCTTCAAATCTGAAATGGAATAGCCATATCCAGAAGGTCACAGCTGAGGCTAATCCTGTGTTAGGTCTCTTAAGAAGCAACTTAAGGATAGCGTCAAAAACTTTTCAGCGTTTTATTGATCACGTTACGCGCGGATTAGATTTAGTGTTTCGTATATTTGGACGATTTATTAGTAACAAGCCCCGATCATCGAACGCATAAAAAACATTTCAAGATTATTTTTGCACGTCTAGCAGAATACGGGATAATTATAGGACCAGACAAATGCCAGTTTGGTACTACCTAATCAAGTTTTCTAGGACATCATGTTAGTGCAGCAGGCATTTCACCGTTAGCAAGGGCTGTTGATGCGATAGTAAATTTCGTTAGGCCTGAAAAGCAAAGAGCTTTACGTCGATATTTGGGAATGATAAACTATTACCATAGATTTATTCCAAATTGTGCGGATAAGTTGACACCGTTAAATCAATTGCTCACGGCCGCCAATGAAGTTCATACAAGATTGTCACCTAAGTCAAATTTCGATTTGAAGTGGAATGAAAGGGAAAATTCTGCGTTTATCGATTCTAAACAAAGACACGTTACAGAGACACATTACAGTGCGTTCGATCGCGAACTTTTAGCAGTGTACGCTACTATCAGACATTTCAGGCACAATTTAAAAGGCCGTTATTTTTTCGTGAACACCGACCATAAGCCTTTAACTTTCGTAATGTCATCAGTCATCGAACGCCCGTTACTGCGACAAACAAGGCAGTTGGCTTTTATCGCCGAGTTTACAACAGATATAAGATATGTGAAAGGAGAGACAAATTTCGTGGCCGATGCTTTGTCACGACCGTCCGTGTCCTTCATTGATAATACATCAACCATAAATTATAAAGATTATTAAAAAAATTATACAGATCAAGGATACAGACTTCACACCGTTGCGACATTCAAAGTCATCTACTATGAATTTCAAATTGCTCAAATCATTTGATAACAATTTGATTTGATGTGATGTATCAACAGGACACATTCGGCCGTACGTTACAGAAAAATTTCGAAAACAGGTTTGCTCGAACTTACACGGCCTAGGTCATCTATCGCATAGAGCTACGAAACCGTTGATTAGTACAAGATTTGTCTGGCACGGAATGAATATAGACATTGCTAAGTGGTGCTGTTCTTGTAAAGGTTGCCAAACCGCAAAAATATCTCGCCATAATAAGCCAGTTTTTGGCAAATTCGACGAAGCCACCGAAAGATGTGACCACATACATATAGATATAGTCGGAACCTTGCCGTATGCCGATGGTTTCAGATATCTACTGACTTGTGTAGATCGTTTCACACGCTGGCCGGAAGCTATACCGCTAGTGGATATAAGAGCCGAAACGATCGCCGATGCCTTCTTTAGCGGGTGGATAGTACGCTTTGAGACTCCCGCCACTATCACCACTGATAGGGGCACCCAGTTCGAATCAAAATTATGGGATGGTTTATGTAACCAGTTCGGGATAGTACGAAACCGCACAACGAGCTACCACCCCCAATCAAATGGCATGTTCGAACGTTTGCACCGTCAACTTAAAGCAGCTATTATGGCACACGAATCACCGAATCCATGGACAATAACACTGCCTGCTGTATTGCTAGGCGCACGTTCCGCCGCTAAAGAGTTATTGGGTAGGTCAGCTGCCGAAATCGTTTACGGAACGACACTTAGACTGCCGGGCGAATTTTCACATAAATATAACGTTGATGCACATACAGACTTAGATAACTATTCTGATAAGCTCCGCGTGGCCATGTCGCGTCTCTGTCTTTGCCCTTTGACTCAACTCAGAACAACATTTTCCAATTTAAGGAAATCGACACATGCTCACATGTATTTTTGCGACGAATCGCAATTGCACCGCCTTTGACCGCCCCTTACGACGGCCCGTATAAGGTTATCATGAGGAGCAGCAGAGTCATGAAAATCCTAGTTAAAGGCAAGGTAGAAACGGTCTCCCTTGATCGAGTTAAACCTGCACACTTAGACAATGAGCCTGCCAGAAAAACAGCGTAAAACGCAAACTAATACGAAGAATTCGAAAAAATACTGCGACAGTTTGAAGGGAACCGGCTCTCAAACAGAATTCCGAAAAGAAGAGAGCTGAACCGAAAGCGACAACACAGACACGGTCTGTGGCGGTTCAACATGGTACGAATTTGGCTACTACTTCACAGCATAATGCTAATAGAGTAAATTTGCCTGAACAATTCACCACTTATGTAGCGCCGCATTCCCGAATCCTCGCCGTTTCTTGCGCTAACGGGAGCGCCGGAGGTTTGCGAACGTATTCAGTATACCTTTGCACTTACGGGTTAAAAACCCCTAATTCAAACCACCAAATGTTCAAAACAATTTGAATATCGCCAAAAGCGACCAAATTGTACCAGACGCAACCGTAAAACAAACCAGAGTTGGATGAAAAATCCAGACTCCAGCACGTTTCGTGCAGATGGTCCACGCTTTAGTAGCACCTAACGACACCTACTGCGGGACCAGCTGCACTAGCCGTAACAATCAAAATTTGAAAATATAAAGATCGCCAGGCCAGGCTTAAATTAAATAATGATGTCAAATGTTACTTACTTAGGTTACTTATAGAAGTAATTTTATTATCAAGTACTAATGTATCAATTAAATTCATGAAGGTTGGCCGCTACCCGTAGCGCAGCAGCATAATTCGCAAAAAATTAGAAAGGATCATTGGTGTTAAGAGGATTGAAACATTGGTGTTAAGAGGATTGGAACATTGGTGTTAAGAGGATTGGAACATTGGTGTTCAGAGGATTGGGACATTGGTGTTAAGAGGATAGGAACTCAGATATAATCATTAAATATTAACTCGTTATGCTGGGCCTGCGAGGTTACCAACCACCAACGCTGTATTTTCACAAATGACTGTTTTTACTGTTTTGATTACTGTATATTGGTTTTGTGCGTTTCCCAGACGGAGCGATGAACCGACGCTACCACCACAAGTTGGCTTGGTTCATACATTTACACTTAACCCGGGGGTAATGTGGGGTTAGCGTCTCACCGTCCGTAACTGCTCGGCTTTTCCCGATCATTGACGAGTGACTGGGACCGCCGAGCCTCGTTCTGACTAGACCACGCCATGGCGAGCACGCCTGTAACGAGGCGCACCAGCCAGTTAACTCGAAGCCGCTGATGCGGACAGACGTACGTCAAGAGCTCAGGGGCCTAGCCGCGTGGCACCAATCGCCGCACTCCGCTTGGGAACTGTGTGTTATATGAATGTCTAGACTTCAATAAAGTGAGAAATACCTAAAGAATGATTTAATGAGCATTATATAATCCCGTCCTCCCGACGGAGGAGTTAATAAAAGATGGTGGAACCTAAACCTTCAACATATTCATGTTGGCAACACGATCCACCACCCACGATCCACCACCCACCCATACTACCTCTGACAGTGCTCCGGTATTGTTGGGGGTGCCCCAAGGGACTGTCCTGGGATCCATACTCTTTTTGATCTATATAAATGCCCTACCTAATTGGGTCGTGAATAGTACAGTCCGCATACTCACTGATAACTGTATTATTTACCGTCCCATCAGACACCGAATTACTCCAATCTGACCTCAATTATTCTGTCGGCTCCTGGGAAAAGACTTGGCTCATGCAATTTAATGCAGACAAGTGTTTAACTATGCGTGCCGGCAGAAGCAAAACTACAATCAATGCATCTTACAAATTACATGACCAGCCACTCCAAAGTACATACTTTGTTAGATATCTTGGCCTAACACTTACTTCCGATCCTAAATTTAACTCCCATATCAACAATGTCACAGCAATTTAGCTAATAGCGTTCTTGGCCTCCTGCGCAGAAACATGAAAATTTCATCGCAGGCTGTTAAGACCCGAGCATATCAATCTTTAGTTCGAAATCACCTTGAATATGCCTCCACGGCTTGGAGCCCACATACAACTGATAATACCAAAGAAGTGGGGACGGTGCAGAGACGTGTGTGTGTGCAAGGTATGTCTGCAACCGTTGGCATAACATCAGCAGTGTTAGCCAGATTGTTAGCCTCCTCGGCTGGGGATCCCTTGCTGTGCGTCGCAATAATATGAGAGTGCACACAATGTACAGAATAGTGCATACAACAATGGGGGACCCCTGGCAGAGGTGGCTGACTCTATCCAGCAGACAAACACGAGGGTTCTATCCGTTGAGGAATATTCCATATTCAAATGACTCACCTTACAAATTTTCCTTTTTACCCTGCACTATACCAGTCTGGAACAGCCTCCCACTCCATGCTGTCTCCTCCCCGACAATGGATTCCTTCCGCCAGCGATTAAACACCATATAAACCGCAAGGTTTTTTATTTCACCTTTGTTTTCACTGCACAATTTTTGTTCTGCTGTAACCATGGTAGCCTCCTGTTTTCTTTTTGGGTTACAAACAAAGATCCAAATTCTTTGTTACAACCAGCACTTTAACACCAGTATTCCGACACGTAATTTGTATCGATCGCTGTTTACATGAAGAAGAAGAGATAGACACCATATATGCCTACCTGCGTCGTTCATAAAATTGAAAATATTTTTTATATATCGTGACGTAATATGCAACGTATTATAGTTTGATAATCGAACTTTGTATCAACGTGGAGCAATGCATAAAACAGACTGCATGACTTGTATCTCTTCATTCTAACCCAGCAGACACGGGACACTCACCCAATGTCGTTTCAAAACTGGCCCACCGTCTTCGACGCTGGGCCAACATTAAAAAATGGTTGGTGATGTTTTTTGGTGATGTCATTTTTTCCTCCCACCTTGTATAATAGCCCTCCAGTAAAACTATTACGAGAAACAGTGCATCCTGATTCTGAGGAATATAGACCTACCTAGCAAACATGAGACGTTGAGCCAACGCTGGTCTACTGTTGAGCCAGCGTCGTAGAAGATGGGCCAACAGTATACCAACGTTGGTCCCCAGCCTCTCATGTTTGCTGGGTAGGATATAGACCTATACATTTTATACAGCCTGTTATTACCCATGCATGGATCTAGCATGGGAACCATAATATTCTCCATGCTTCTAATTGTAGCTATATAATCCAAATTTGGTTCAGTATGGTAAAATTAATGATAACATAATACCTAAGTTGTTTTAATGTTGGTCCACAGTCTTCGACGTCGTCCCAACATTAAAACAACATTAGGTCAACGCCTCGCGTTTGCTGAGAAACTCCAGAGATCGTTTATATCATCTGTCTTTATGATTTAATAATATTTTTGGAGCTTATTGAAAATGATGATATATTTCAGGTGAACATAAAGATTATTGCAACAGAACATGCTTGCCATTTCTTCGACCCGGCGACGACTGGAGTTAACATCTACAGAGATGCTGATGAATGGAATGTAAGCAGGCCTATCAAACTCTGTAAATGTAATATTAGCTGGTGGAATTAGCATTGTTCTCATTGTGCTCAATCACAATGAGATAGACCTTATTCTACATTTATGGCCCACTAGATAAAATTATTATTTCCACATTGAATTATTGTTGACATAATATATCAAGTCACAGACTCGATTATCAAATGACGCAAGATCGAATATAGGCCCACTTAAAACTTACAGCGCTGAATTATTTGTGTATAAACCATAGAGACCAGAGTGGTTTTTTCAATTTGAAATCACCATAAATGTCTTAGTTAACTCTTTCTGATTCATTTGAATACCTATGTTATAGGTCCATGACCATTAGAAATATTTTTTCAGTGCGGGGACCGTCTTAATTTATACGTCAGAATCTGCCTTCTACAGACGGCTGATTCTGACGTATAAAGACGGTCCCCGCACTAAAAGGGTTAATTATATATTGTTTTTTTTATGACAATTCACAATTACTGTTACAGGCGTGGAAACAGCGGTCTGATCCTGTCCTTCACATAGAGCTGCGCCGATGGGCTGATCTATTCATTATCGCTCCACTGGATGCGAATACATTAGCTAAAATAGCCGGTGGTATCTGTGATAACTTACTGGTAAGCTATATCGTCTTATCTAAAAGTAGACGTGTCAGTTATCCACTTAATTCCAGAGCCTGATTTAACCCTATAACCGCCGGTGCCGCATATATTCGAGTTTTCATTTTTTATTAGCACATTTAGTAACACCTTTTACACATAAGATAAAATGTGACATTACACAGCAATATTTGAAAAGAGTTGACCTCCATTTTGTCAAATCTGAATAATTTTCCCTCACTTGAAAGTTGTGGATCGCGTCAGCGAGACACAACTTCAAGTGGGTGAAAATTCAGATTGCATAATTTAGCGGTTGAAGGGATAATAATAATAATGGTGAGTTCTCATATAGCGCACATACAATGCTCTATGCGCTTCATGTACCATTTCATGTTCATTCATGTACAATTTCAACTCCCTTTGGAGCATATAGCACTGCAGCCATTTCGGCTCGAGGAGCTAATCGTACACATTGCCATATGTGTACTACCAGGTACTCATTTACACCTGAGTGAAGTCCAAGGACACATCATCAAAAGGGGAGAAACATGATACCTCTCTTGAAATCCTGCACCAAGCAGGTATCCAACTAGCACGCTAGGCTGCGGCTATATATATACGGGCTATATAAAATAACCCGTCAGATCTTTGTGGGATGTCAAGTATCTCTTAAAAAAACAATCAAACAGTATTCAAATAATTATTAGCCTATTTTGGCACTGCGCGGCATCATATTGTCTACTTGGCTATTTCCAAGCGCTGTCCTCACTGACACACCCTACATGACTACCGATTCGTAAAATTGACATTTGTACAGAAACTATTGTTATTTCTCATTCTTACTTGATAGAAACGCATTTTCTGATGCTTCAAAGGGTATGGTATGTGTATTTTAGATGTTTATCTACTGTATGCTGAATTTTATAGTTAAAAGGTCACCCATATTAATTGTTTATAAACCTTTGAAAAATATTTGTAAATCTAATTTGAATTAAATGATTATTGTATATGTGTGGCATGTGGAAAGAGGTTACATTTTTTAAATGTAAATGCGAAGCTACGTTTATTTTAATCTGAAAGAGTTTATCTACACATAAATACTTCTGTTTACTTGATTTATCTAGACTTGTGTGGTTCGAGCGTGGGATATTGAGCGTCCCCTGCTTTTTGCACCAGCAATGAACACCCACATGTGGACGCACCCTCTCACAGCAAAACATGTAGCTAGTCTACAGAGCTTGGGCTATAAAGAAATACCGTGTATATCAAAAACATTGGTCTGTGGTGACACAGGTATGCATAGCTGAACATTACGTCATACACATTTCCGCGGACATCATATCATGTTCCACACCATATAGATGTAGATATCTAAACAAAATCCCGCTGAAATGAAATAACTAATCAAATTTATTTAAATTGTAACATTTGCATGGTGTAAATCCCGCATCACTATATAGTCATTAGGGCCTACATTTCCCGGTTAAAGATGAATAAATAAATCTGTAAATACATTTTATGTAAATTTAACTCTGATTTCAGGTTTAGGTGCAATGGCAGAAGTGAACAGTATAATAGAAGAAATTGACAGAGAACTTTCAAAAATAAATTCTTAACAGAAAACTCGATTTTTGTTCTGTGGTGTTGCAAAGGGTATCAGTATCGATATAGCCTAACGTAATTATTCATGTTACAAGTTTTTCTGTTCAATGTTTCACTGCCCAAAGTACCTCATCTAAGAAGATATATTTTGTATCAATTGATAGGCCCACTGTTGGAACAGTCCTACTAATTGCCTTGACATGCAAATTTGACCATCGTAAATATTTAAGAGTAGAGAAGAATCCATGCTCGTCCGGTTGTTTCGATCTAATTTTACTTATTTTGTGAATAGAAAGGTGCCCATTATTTTGATGTGGAATGCAACGGTATAATTTATAATTTATTATGCGCCAAGCACTTCTGTAATTGTTTCATCACACTTTTGAAAAGTGATACCCAGTAAACAAAACATTTATAGAACATTTATACAATGCTGGATCAACGGCGAAGACGTTGGGCGACGTTGTATAAATGTTATACAAATGTTTTTGTGTTCTCAGGGTAGGTGTGTTCGATGTCAAAAGATTTGGCCTCCACATGGACAAATCTGAATAATTTTCACCAACTGTTTGTGGATGGCATGAGCGAGACCGCTTCAAGTTGGCTAAAATTCAATTTTATAACATTGACCCAGGCAATTCTACGGAATACAAGTTACATTGCCACAGCATCTAAAACAGTTATATCAGATTTTATTAGGAAAACAAACAAGCATACAATAGATATTTCACATCAACCAGCATCTCCATTTTAATCTAATAATTTTATCACAAGATATCATTTTGTGTGACTGAAACAAATTGAGTATACCCTGCATGGTATACTTTTTTCGTAGGTTTCAAGCTAATCAAATATTTCATATAACAAATCAAGTTTTACTTAATGTCAAGTGATACGTTTCCATGAAATAGAACCTATACATTTTGATAAAATGGAACCTAACTAATTAGACCATACCTGAGGCCAGAACAAATTAATTAGTAGCCCAACGGATTTAGTGAGCAAAATATGGTGCGAGATCATATTTTTCCACTTTTCTATTAATTTCATGTGTAAACTGCATTGAAAAAAGACATGTTAACACAACCTTTTAAATTCCACATTTTGTATGTGCAGTGTTTCATCTTGGATTCGGGAAGGGGTATGGCGCCACTTATCATTAGCGGCACCTTATCATGCACGCCGGGTACCCAATTACACGTTTCCAACACCCCCCCCCCCCAATTAAGGGTATAAACTGAATCAGCTAAGTATGTAAACAAATCCAGTTTTTACCACTATGTACTACACACGCCGTTATCAGGTATTGCGTCATAGGTGTGAACGCGCGACATCAGTGACTGGGGTGTTTTCCACTGTCACAATAGCCTGGGTGGGTTGAAATGACGTACCCACAGTTCAAAGAGGCATTCTGAAGCGCAGGAAGGACAACATAGCGCTTACAAAAGGCACCATGGCTCTGAGAGAGTGCTAGAAAGAGCTAGATGAAACACTGTGTATGTGGTCCAAAGGAAAAATAAATCTTAAAGTGGGGGAAATATTGAGAGGCGATAATTTTTTTTTTCTCATTTAGCTCAGGCAGCAGCGGCGATTCCGAAGAGCTACCAGTACTAATTAATTTGTTCTGGCCTAATATAAGTGAATTTCTTAGAGCATATTTGCAGATGACTGTTCCAGTAAATATATCAGTAAGCATGGTCAGTTTATAGTTTGGCGAGATTAAACTAAACAACCATATATGTATAACAATTTATACATTTACACAATATTTGGCCTTGAAGTCACGTTATCCATGTCCATTATTTTATTTGGTGTCTTTTTATACGTTATCTAGTCCATTATTTTATTTGGTGTCTTTTTATTTAAATGTTCACTCATACACGATGTATAAGTTTTTTTTAACCCTTGTCCTGCTAGGACCGTATATTTACGGTTTCAGGCATATTTAAGATCTATATAAATATCACTAATTTAAAAAAATAGTTTATGGTAAATGCTTAGTTCATCCAATAATCAATATTGGTATGTCTATTTTTCGTAAATATCAATATTTTTCGTCATTTGAAGCTGGAAATTGCGTTAGCAATTCCAGCTTCGAATGAATGAAAAATAGAAGCAAACAATTCAGCAGGACAAGGGTTAATAACAAAAAAGAGCTCACGTATTATCATCGATGATTGGAATAACACGTTTGCTACCAGTAATTAATATTCACCAATATCAATCTGATCAAACAATACAAGTTTAACTTTTATTGTTGAAATATTTTAGTCTAATGATATATAATATTAACAATAAAAAAAATGTTCTAAGACGATTTTAAAGAAAGTAAGCTATGAGCTAAACTGCTAATAAATGTACTGGTTTTTAACCATCTTAACTATCAGCTTAACGTTTAAGATCTCAGAACACAGCCCCTTATACGACAGAACAGACGTTGTAGCAAATAGTAACATACTATTATTCGAAATGTAAATATGGTCCTCTAACAGGCACTTCCAACTTTGGCTGGTAAGATGAAATCTAGGTAAATGTCCGTAAAATAAGTACATAAAATAATAAGCACCGACCTATTCAAAAATGAACAGACACATCAAGTCTTGTGTAATACATTTTAAACAACGATTCAAGGATATATTAATAACGGTATTCAGCCACATGTATAACCATCTGACAAACTACATTTAAACACGATTCTAACAAACAAATTTAAAGTGATTTACTTCTTAGATAGAAAATAATATCTACCACAAAGAGTATTGCACACAGATCAAGTAATAAATAAATAAATTATAACATAAAATATCCATGCTTAATGTAAAATCAGGCAATCATTCTAGACAAAAATAATAGTAATAAATCCTTGTAAAAGCAGGTGTCTATAGACTGTAACTGAGATTCACTATATTCTATTTGTAAAAATAAATACATACACAAAACACACCCACAGTTCATTGATAAATATAGCAATGATATAATTGGCTATGTAATAATCAAGTAAGATGCGACTAGAATACCACTAATTGACTTGAGTTGAATCTTATACATATCTGGTAGTAGACTATTATAATACCATAACGTTTATGTGAAACATGTACTTAAATTAACAAACCAACACAATATTACATAATCATAAATCTTTCAAGTATCTCTTAGACATATTAAATATGTTATACATCACATCACAATGTGTTTTGGTCGACATGAAACTTACTAATATATATGTCATCAGTATTGTACCCTGGTGAATGGTGCCGTTATCTTAGTAAATGATTCACAAATAATCATTGTTTTGCAACCATGTGTTTTGTTAATTTACTAAAATGCATGTGCATACTTATTTTGGTTGAAATACTATATCAATGTGCGTCCGCTTCCATCATTTTTATTGATGTAACAAATAAACATTCACAGTAGATTAATACATTTTAAGAAATTAAGTAATAGTAACTATGACACCATCAGCAGAATTAATGATTTGTAAATGTGAAGCCTACATAACGATTGCCCATTTGGTACAGACAAAAGGCTACTTCGTGAAGGTAGTTAACCCACCACTTTAAAGAACTGCACCCGAAACTTTTTCAGCCAGAGAGATATTACGTTCATAAAGAAAACCGATCAGATGAAAAAATGAAATATCATCAGCCTAATCCAGTAAGCTGAAGGAGTCCGCTGTTGTAAAATGAGATGAATATCTTGTGTGGTTATGGAATGACAGCCCAAACCATCCTTGGGAGCATCATTTAATTTGGCAGTTATCTGATAAACACCTATAACTATATGCATATCTAGTTGTACATGGCATTGCACAACTATGCAGGACATTATGAACAATGTTGAATGTCGTTTTCCACAATCATAATCAAGAGCACACTCAACACACACAGCTCCACTTTATGTGCTAAAACAACTGCTTTCTTGTATATTTTTATTCTTACACAGTATAGAACTGAGTTGCTGCTGATGATTGTACCTCAATTTGCCCGAGCTTAAACTGCAGTCGTTTCAGCCATTTGAGAAGGACATCTGAGTCCACAGTGGTGCCTTCAGCGCTGATCTCTCTCGGCTGCCAATTCTGACACATCTGTAGACGTACTTGCATGTGTCCAGGCAACTATAAAAATAGGAAATAAAGGTAAAATAAAACATTGTATGCTTTACATTCAGCTGACAAGAGTCGTTGAACCAATGTCGCTTTGAGGTGGGCCAGCATAACAGATGATGGACCAACATTACACCAGCATATGGTAAACGTCTTTCTAACATGTGTGTCAAATTGACGAAGGGTATGAAAGTCACAATAAATGACACGTTAAGTTCCAAGTAATAAATTAAATGTGAGCACGAACCCTAATTTGTATCAAATTTTTAAAACTCTTTGACTAGCCAGAAATTTCATTAAATTATAATTCACAGTGAAAACAACCTGATTTTAAGGGCTTGTATTATGTTGCCTTAAGTTATTTTCTTCAAAATAGATGATACCGTGCTTATGCGACATCAGTCTTAAATATACTAACTCACTATTTAGTTTTAGTCATAGTTGTCAACAAGAGGCCTGAAGTTCTATATCATCCCCGACTAGTTTTGGTGTTTTTAGCCCACAAAAAAATTTGTAGTTGACCTCTGGCAGCCATTTTGAATTTTGGTAGCATCTTTAAACAAAGAGGACTGAAGTCCTAAATCATCCCCCGCCATAAATTAGGTTAGACTTTTTGCGGTCACAAATATTTAAAAAGTTGATTTGTGGTGGCCATTTTAAATTTCAGTAAAATCACATGCACATTTCCAGATGGTGGGTAATGTGATTGTACAATTTCAATTTTTCAGTTTTTGTGCTCACAAGAAAATATGAAGTTTATCCATGGCGGTCATTTTGAATTTTGGTAGCATCTCTAAACAAGAGCACACTCGATAATAGCCCGCCGCCGAATTATGATAAAGAAAGTAAAGATGAATGTCATCACGTAAATAACAACCCAAGATATAAATGGTATGTTAAATAAGATAGATACATGTATAATATGATATACTATATAATACTTGCATAGACTACAAGCAGATCTTTTCAAGTTATCGCGCCCACAAGGTCAAATTATGGACGTAAAATAAATGTGAAAAATCGCAATAAGGCGACCATTTTGATTTTTTTACCGGCCATTATTGAGCTTGTCCACGAACTGCTTATTAGTAACATGCATAACAAACTTGAAGAGGATACTTGTGAAAATGTTGAAGTTATCGCGCCTACAAGGTCAAATTATTGACGTAAAATGAGAAAAATCGCAATAAATCGGCCATTTTGAATTTTTTTTCAGCCATTATTGAACTTGTCCAAGAACTACTTATTAGTAACATGCATAACAAATTTGAAGAGGATATGTGAAAAACTTTTCAAGTTATCGCGCCCACAAGGTCAAATTATTGACGTCAAATGAGAAAAATCGCAATAAATCGGCCATTTTGAATTTTTTTTCAGCCATTATTGAACTTGTCCAAGAACTACTTATTAGTAACATGCATAACAAATTTGAAGAGAATATGTGAAAAACTTTTCAAGTTATCGCGCCCACAGGGTCAAATTATTGACGTAAAATGAGAAAAATCGCAATAAATCAGCCATTTTTTTTTTTCGGCTATTATTGAACTTCTCCAAGAACTACTTATTAGTAATATGCATAACCAATTTGAAGAGGATATGTGAAAAACTTTTCAAGTTTTCGCGCCCACAAGGTCAAATTATTGACGTAAAATGTGAAAAATGGCAATAAATCGGCCATTTTTTTTTTTTCCGGCCATTATTGAACTTGTCCAAGAACTACTTATTAGTAACATGCATAACCAATTTGAAGAGGATATGTGAAAAACTTTTCAACTTATCGCGCCCACAAGGTCAAATTATTGACGTAAAATGTGGAAAATCGCAATAAATCGGCCATTTTTTTTTTTTTTCCCGGCCATTATTGAACTTGTCCGAGAACTGGTCATTAGTAACATGCATAACAAATTTAAAAAGGATATGTGAAAAACTTTTCAAGTTATCGCGCCCACAAGGTCAAATTATTGACGTAAAATGTGAAAAATCGCAATAAATCGGCCATTTTTTTTTTTTTCCCGGCCATTATTGAACGTGTCCGAGAACTGGTCATTAGTAACATGCATAACAAATTTGAAAAAGATACGTGAAAAACTTTTCAAGTTATCGCGCCCACAAGGTCAAATTATTGACGACGCCGAACTTGCAATAGCCCACCTTTTTTAATTAAAATTAAAAGGCGGGCTAAAAATCACTTGTACATCCCCATGTTGCTAGGAATGTCGTGTTAAAATTTCAAAAAGATTTGACCAGTAGTTTTTGAGTTTTTGCGCCCACAAGAAAACGTGACGCCGGACAGAATCCTGGCGCGACTAAAATCCCACTTCCTCTACGGGCGGGGGATAAAAATCACTTGCACATCCCCATGTTGCTAGGAAAGTCATGTTAAATTTCAAGAAAAATTGATCAGTAGTTTTTGCGCCCACAAGAAAATATGCCACCGGACAGTCTACATTAACCTGTTGCATTAACACTTGCTTAATTTTATTTATTATTGTTAAAAAATTATTAGTATATTAACAATAATATTAAATAACTGTGTTGATGTATGACTACAACTAGGTGGTGGGCCAGTCCCTTTCAATGATTCGGTATGAATATTAGATACAATGAAATTTCAGATATAAGTTACAGTGGCCATTATTACAAGTTTTCATTACCTGGCTGTGGTAGGAGAACAAGATCGGCGTCCACACGGGGAAAAACTAAAACAGGCAAATAACATGATGTCAATTACAATAAAAAATAATTCAACTCTATAATATAGACTAACTATATTGGATATCGCATCCTATTTATTTTTCAGTGTATTTGAAATACAAAAAACGCTGACACATACATTATCTAATAAAATATTTATACTGTTACAGATACTGTAATTGTTTCTTTAAATGTTAAATCTATGTTCACATGTCAATTTTGCCTTATTGTGATTTTTTGGTTGACATGCCTGCATAATTAAGATAAAATACCCCGTTAAACAGTTACTTGTAAGTTCACTGTTCTCTCGTGTGTGCACCAAAAATGATGTCCGTTATGTGGCAATCGAACCACAAAATCTTAGGTTCTGAGTGAAGCACGCTACCCCATAAGTTATTCAGCCGATAGAATATAGCGTTCTCTAGCAGCTAAAGTGTTGTTTGTGCCACTCATTTGTGTGGCACAAACAACACTTTAGCAGCTAGAGAACGACATAGGCCGCCGCGGGAGCTCAGAGATACAAACCATTGATATATATCTAATCCCTTACCTTAGATAGTACAGATGAGTTACATTCCTGCAGAGCCTCCATCAGCCCGAGGAAATGCAGGTATACCATTTCTGCCGTCTGTGAACATATTATACACATATTGAAGTGAGTACATGTATATATTTTGTAGTATGATTTAGTTTATAATACAGAAAGCCTAAGGGTTGATATTACAAAATTGTAAAAATACAAACAACACAAGATGTTCTGTCTATAATATATTAGGTAAAAGTCAGGTTACTGTGGTAGGCATCGAGTGTATGTTAAAACAACGGCGGTTCAACATCATGTTTTTGCAGTCTAGATACAAATATCACTAATGTGATTTTCGCAAGAGTAGATAAATCATAATGGCAATCATATTGTTCATCTTATATTGAGTAACTTTAAGGTAAGAAGTCAGGGACTGATCCTGGAGCGCTATGTCCATGTAAACAACAAAATACATCTCAGCAGAAATAGATTCTTAGAATTCAGCAATGCCTTAAATTTCGAAATTTTCTAAGCAACTCCAACATCCTTTTGGATGGGTGACTTCAAAGGTATACTTTGATATTATGACATCACAGAGGGACAAACTTATGCCAGTACTAAATATTAAAAATAATTCTCTTGTAAGTAATTGGAGAATGATGTGTACATGGTACCGAGGATTGAAATACCACATGAATGAACGGCAAACATACACTGACCTAGCACTGAATAAATACAGAATCATTGTCTGGTATTTGCTTGGCGTACAGTCAGTTGATACCCAACGAACATGCAAAATTGACCCAGTGTTGTGTTATTGTTGGACCAGCGTCCTGGATGGTGGACCAGCATTTATTCAACATTGGGTCGATGTTTTGTATTTGGTGGATATTGTATAATAAATACCTCTTCTAGTACAATTAACTCACCATTTTGGAATGCGATAGAAGTTGCAGAATACCAGGAGTGACGCGGGCCCAGAAGTCCATAATAGTGGCTTGAGCTGTATTAGCCAGATCAGCCCCTACTGAATTCACTCCCATGTAAGACTCGCAATACATAGTCCAAAGCTTCAAAACACAAGCGTATAGTAAACAGGATGTAGTAAACAGGATGTAGTAAACAGATACATTTTTCTTAACCCTCTCAGCGCGGGGGTCAACTTTAGACCTGACAGACGTCTAAAGTCGATCCCTGCACTGAAGGAGGGAAAATATTTCTAATGGCCGTAGACACATAACATAGGTATTTAAATGAAGCAGAAAGAGTCAACTAAGACATTCATGATCATTTCAAATTGGAAAAAACCCTTGGTCTCCATGGTTCATACAAAAATATTTCAGCGCTTTAGGGGCTAAATTTACTCCTTTAACTCACTCACTGTGAGCTCTGCTCATTGAATCGAAATAACTATGGTAAGTGTAATATATCCACACATAAGCTCCCGGCAAACATGAGACATTGAGCCGGCGCTCGTATAATGTTAGGCCAGCGTCATAGACGGTGCCCCAACAATAAACTAGCAGTGGTTCAATGTCTCGTGTTTGCTGGGTCAGAGCATCCTCATTACATATCTCAATGAATAAAATACGCTATTAAAATGAATCTATGTTAATACAGTGGATACATACTAAATCTTCATATATAGTATCAACTTTCGTATTAAGTATTTGTATTGCTTCAATGGGTTGATAAAATATTGTTTAAACTGTATAGTATATAGATGAAACACAAATACCTGGCATAAGATGAAAGCATGGAACAATGATGACATGTGGAGAACCGAAGTCTGTAAGAGATAAAAAATGGTTTAATTTAACAATTAAATATTTCATAGAGTGGTTATTAAAAAAAACTGTACACAATTATTTTAACTGGAGGTAGAAGAGAGCAGGTGAACAAAACCAGTGTTGGTCTTCACATGTTTAAAACCCATCGATCTTCCGAACGATTGCACATTCCCTGCACATGTGAAACATAGATAATAACATTATCACACACATACATAAATGGATAACGTCAACCGCATAAATAAGCAATTAACGCCGCATTTAAAAAAGACAAATATGTCAATGATCAATGAAACCTTTTAAAAAAAAAATTATTTGGTACTCTCTTGATTAATACCCCCTTGTGATAAAAGGGTGTCACTCTTGGATCACAAGGTGACGACATACAAACCTTGGACTGTTCTGCAAATCCTGACAGTATCACCATGATGTGATCAGCTATGTAGGAGCTGGCTTCTAGTGGCAGAGGTTGACACATGATGGGTCCGGAGGCCTTGGTGATGGCCGTGTGACTCAGTGATCCGAGCAGCAGCCACGATAAAAGGCGTATGTGACTCACACAGTCAATAAACTCTCTGGGTCTGAAAGAAAATACACAATAAAATGTGAATGCGCATATTAAATTGTCATAATCCGATGAACTTTTCATGTTTATGGGCTTAACAGTAATTTGAATTGAAATTAATTAAGTCCATTGATTCATTCACCATATAACACCATTTTAAATGGTTGAAAATAATTACAACTCACAACAAAAATATAAGGGAAATTTTAAAATATTCGAAAATTAAATATTACGTATGTTGCAAGCACATTCCAAAGGAAAATAGGTTCAGTTTTCAATATTGGGAATATAATTTTCCAATTATTTCCAGTGTTTTGCTGAGAACTTATTACAGTCAGGTACATGTATACTGCTTAACCCTTAAAGTGCTTAATTTAAATTTTCACCCACTTGAAGTTGTGTCTCGCTACAGAGACCCACAACTTCAAGTTGGTGAAAATTACTCATATTTGTTTATTTGAGACCACAATTTTGCAATTGTTTAAACACTCATTTCATTCCCATTAACAGTGATTTGATCGGATAGTAAAACGAATTACAATCGATTCTAGTTCTGCATAGCACTTAAAGGGTTAAAGACAAGCATTCACTTATGTCTATATGTTATCCTTTTCTATGTTTACTAATACATATACCACATTTTTGAATAAATCAATTATGCACAACTATCACTATGTCTGCGTCAGGATTTTTAAAACATTACCAAATAAGAGATTTATTTAGTAGCAGATAAATTTTCAGAAGGTGTATTCAAAATGCGATTAACATGAAATTTAAAAAAGGCTTAGCATACAAGAGATAAATCATTACTATTCTAACATTTCCCATGTCATGATGGACGTATTAGCCCATTTAAAAAGTGGAACTTGTTATATTTCTGGGACTTTACAAAGTACACTGGTCACAAAAACGTTCTAGTACAAATGGTCATTATTAATCTAACATGTTAATATACAAAAAATGTCAAGTATAAAATTTCCAGAAGTTAAAAATTGTCCTCTTCCCATTGTAATCTGTGACAACTATCAGCCTCAATGATGGATGCGATGTTACATTATAAGTAATCAAATAAACATCAACATAATTTGTTATGTATATCACCCACATCTTTATGTACAATTAATCAAGCGGCTCATACAAATCAATTAATTTAGTCTGTGGTACATGTACATGTATTTCTCCATGATAATAATAAATGAACTGTGTAAAAAATGTTGAAAAAAATAGAAAAACATTTAGTGAATCGTTAAATTCAAACATAATAAAATGAATGGTACAACAAATTACTAGACAACAGAGCAGAGTTAAAAGTTGAATGGATGGGGAAAAAAAAGTTTTAAGTCAGAGACACAACAATGAAGAGTTAAATACAGTCACTCTTCAATTTCCTTACGTGTACAAAAATTTCTTCAATTGTGGGTATTAAGTGTTGAATTTAAATTATGATGGTTCAATTCATCCATAGTTAAGCAGCCCTCAATGAAGGCGTGCAGTTTATCATATTTCACAGCCACCAAATATTTGTTTTCTCAAATGATGTTTGTTTATAATTCCAGGCAATTTGTTGGTGACCCCACACAATGAACCTTTTAATCTTCACAGTGATCGACTTTAGACGTGAGAATCTGACGTTTTAACTCCATCCCTGCACTGGAAGAATTTAAATATTTATAATGGCCGTAGGCTATAACATAGGTATTCAAATGAAGCGGAAAGAGCTAACCATGACATTTATGATGATTTCAGAGGGAAAAAACACACTTTGATTTCGTCGTTTGTACAAAATATTTCAGTGCTTTAAGGGTTAATTATTCTGATAAGATATAAGATCCAATAGTGACAGCCTCAGGTTACAAAATTATATTTTACAAAAACTTGTACCCTCGACCAATTAAAAAGTTTCATACGCCATCTGTATTACTAGGGGGTTTAACCCTTGTCCTGCTGCATGGCTTGTTTCCATTTTTCATTCATTTAAAGTTGGAATTGCTAATGTATTTCCAGCTTAAAATGAGGAAAATATTGCTATCTATGAAAAATAGACATCTTTAACCCTTACAGCGCGGGGATCGACTTTAGTCGTCAGAATCTGACGCAAATAAATCAGAAAGACTGAGACATTAATGATTTTAAATTGAAAAAAACTCTTTAGTCTCCAAAGTTTATACAAAAGTATTTCAGCGCTTTAAGGGTTAAAATTTAATGATTTGATTAACTGAGCATCTTTTTCTAAATTTGAGTGACATTTTATTTGGTTTGAATTTTGCTTGATTCCGTACATATACGGCCTAGCAGCACAAGGGTTTAGCATGCAAATCATCACCGGCATACTACCTGTTAGTTACTGTGTCATTGTCCATACTGGAAGCTCTCAATGTACTGCTGTAGGAGTTAGTCAAGATGGTGATTATATGAACATGCTGAGTATATAGACCAACACAGACTGTCTATATGTTAACCCCCTGCGTGTTGTGTAGTATTTAGAACTGTTGAGATTGAGCTATCAACAATAAATAAACATTTTTTGATAGCTCAATCTCAACATGTTTAATGGTGGTTACATTTCACATTTAATGCGACTGATAGTATATCACCAACAGAAACATGTGACAAGTTATCATATTACAGGCGGTGGAACCCAAAACAATAACCTAGTCACATAAAACAAAATATTACAAAATGGCATTTACCAAAATCATTAGCATCTTCATTGTAACAATTTATTATGTGTTAAACTTTTGATAATTTTCCAGCACGAAGAGGGTTATGTGTAATTATTTTCGAAAAATAACACTTCAAATGAACAGAAAGAGGTAATAGTCTTAATTTAAAGTTTATGTAAATATCACTTCAAAAGAATCATTTTGAAATTTTCAGTATATTGTTGAACATTCAAAGTTGTATTCCCACATTCAGTGACAAGTTATCCTTGCCAAGATTGAATGTTTGATACATGTACTTAACATAAACTTCATATTGATTTGTGACTAGAGTGTTTAAAAAGAATCATGAAGCAAAAGGTCATATGATGCACAAATTGAAACATAGAAATTAGTTTGATTACTTTAGAGCATTCATAGAATTGTCATACACATCAAATCCTGTCTCACAAATTGATGTGGATGAAAATTACTTATTCCAGCAAACAAAGCAACGTGATAGGAACAAGACATAGCTAAAAGCTGGCAAGTGAAACACTCCCCCAAGTATTAAAACATAAAATAGAATACTCTTGTATTTATGATTAATATATAATATATATCATAGACTAGCCATGCAACAAAAATCTTAAATTATGATTAGTTAGAATAGCAGTGAAAACAGAAACAAAACCTTGCCAACACTAGCAAATCATCCAATGTTGTTTAAATGTTGAACCGACGTCTGTGACTCTGATCCAACATCAAACCAACATAGGGTCAATGAGTTGTGTATTCTGGGTAGGCTTCATGAACAGATTCAAACAGAGATTGGTTAATAAGCTCCATACATGATTAGTAGGTACATGTAAATATATACTTCTTCAGAGAGTTTAGGTAATATTCATAGTACATGTACATCACGCATGCAAAGTAATTTGATAAACTTCGGAATTTAAATGATATCCAATTTCCCCGGTTGAATAGTAAACTTTAGTCAATCTAACTATTTTGCCTTCATAATTAGTGTTAACCCTTTACCTACCCGAGAAATTAAACACATTTTCATTCACAATTTTATAAAATGGCCAAATGCAATAAATTATATCAAATTGAAGCTTCAAACATTTAAAATAAATTGATTTTCAAATATAGGTGTCACTGGCAGGTAAAGGGTTAAAACATTTGACATCTACAGTAGAATATGATATAGCCTTGTCTTGCTATTAGAGTAGTCTTACCCTTGTTGCATTGTAGAGGGAGGATGGTATAGCCATGGGAGATAGCGGCTGATAGCACGGTTGTCTCTGCCGTTACCTCGTGTGAACTCCAGAGCCACAAACTGAGCGATACCAGCCTTTAAATGACTGCCCAGAGTGTCCTCATTCAGGTTTTGGCCACCACACTTCACATTACTCTGCAAATAATAAACATTTGTATCTATTATAGTTTAAACAATTTTATTATAGCTTAAACTTTTATTATATATTAACCACGAAAGTGGTAAGTGCTAATTTTTGACCTCAAGTTGTGAGTCGCTGTAGTGAGCCACAACTTTAAATGACTAGCACGGTTTGCCAGATATCAGCAACTATAGTAAATAAAGCTATTTTAGCCAAGGTGTGTAGGACAGTCATCTAGCGTGACACCATCACTCCCGCCTGTACGGATGGACAGACGTCCATAACCTACTGCCTCGCACTCTATTGGGCAGGGGATAACAAATGTCATAATTCTTATAAACGGCGTAACAACTGCGATCAAACCAAACACAAGATGTTGAACCTACCTCAAATCTGATAATTGCATCATATCGTCCCCTTGGATATAAAAGGGTGTATCTGGGACTTTCTGAAGTGACAGATACACCCTTTCATATCAAGGGGACTATATTATCATTCTCTGTGAGATGTGAATTTCTACCACAATCCCAACTCATAATAAATGAAAGTCACCCAATTCTATAAAATATAGAAGTGTAATACCGTATATCAAATGAAAGCTCATAATATCAAAATGTTCTATAAAATTACAAAATTGTATATCCCGCCAAACACAAGACCTTGAACTGTTGGGCCGGCATCACAGACGATGGGCAAACATCAGATCAATATTGGGTCAATGTCTTGTGTTTGCTGGGATATTCCTTATAACACAACTATAGCAGGTTAAAGTAATGCCTTCCCAATAAATACAAGTCATTGAGAAAGAGTTGGTAAAAGTTCCCCTGTCTACGACACTGGGCCAACATAAAACCAGCACTGGTCAATATTTTGTGTTACGATTGATAGGATATCATATCCAACAAATGAAATACTGCTGTATAACCTTTGTTATTGTGTGTATATCTGCCACAAATTCCACACACTCGCCCAGGTGCTGCTTCATGCAATCTGCAGCATTGGTAGAGATTAGACTTTGGGTGTATGGGTTGTAGCTGTAGTGGGCAAGATCTTCTACAATGTTGGTTGGCCCAATTGTTCCTCCGGCATCCACACAAACAAACTGAAAAACAACAAGTACACAGTATAGAAAATATCTAGAATGGCAAAAAATTTTGTTATAAATATAGAATCTGCTATTAGACTGTCTAAATGGAGACTACATTTGCATAGAAACTGAGATAGTTTTAAAATTGCTAATCAATTACTTATATTATTTTCAACAGTATCTGGTAAAAATCTATAGATTATATTGGCTGATGAGAAAAACCTAAAATGAAACATAAATGCAAAGAAAACATAGTTATCTTCCTGAATTAATCATGGTACAATATAATGTACAGTGGAACCTGTTATAAAGCACAGGAAAACTGCTCCTTCAAGACAATCGAGACTTCCATAGAAGGTTGGTTTAATAGAAAAGCCGGTGTCCTATAAGTGTTGGTGGTCTCCAATAGCTGGTTCAACAGCTTACTGCACTATCATGGAATTGATTGTTTTTTATTTCTATTTTGTGGTAATGAAATGAAGGTGAGCCTGTGATAACTGATTAGCCGGACAAAGCAATCAGAATGAATAATTTTTTTCAAGGTGACTGCCATTAGCAACCTTCTGTCAACCTCATTCCAATGCCATCAGCCACATTTCAATAGATTTTGCTTACAATCAAAACCGATTGTGAGAAATATCTAGAGAACTGTCACAGCAAATTTTTAATGCAATCCAACATTTACTTCAGAAGATATGTGTTCAGAAACTTCTTGGTAGCCATCTTGGAAACTTTTTTTGGCAGTTGGTGTTAACAATAATATATGGGAAGAATTTTACAGTGTCATACAACAGGTGACAAATACAAATATTCATCACAGTCAGTACCGGGAAGTAGTAACATATAACAAATAAACCATTACTTACTTAGTACATCAGTTAACTTTTGAATGGGAGTTAAATCAATTTGTGACTGTGCACATGGCAGCAGTGAAAAAATGTCAAAAATCCCGATAACATCAGGGATTATTAATTACCTGTACAAGGACCAGTAGATTGTCGTCGGGGAGAGTTATCTTGAACTTGAGGGCTTGTACTAATTCAAACACAACTGTGCGAGATAGCAGCAACTTGTCCCGCTCCTGATAAATAATGTTACAAGATTATTTTGTGCCCTTGGAGTTAAGAGGTGCTAAACTGCCACTTTACAAAGTGACAGCTCAGCACCTTGTAACGCCAATGGGACAATTTTTATATTCTTTAGGATATTCTTATCCAAGATCTGCTTGTCACAATGTCTCCAAAACAATTGACTGCAAGATGACTATACTGTAGATATGGTAATATTCTCGAGGTTTTAATTTTCGCGAGGAGAACAAATTCGCGAATTTAGGAATAGCGCGAAAATTATTTTTATAATAGCGCAGCAATAAAAAAAAAATCATGAATTATAAACTTCATGACAAGTATCGAAATCAGAAAATCGTGAAAATTTAAACACGCAAAAATTACCAGATCAACAGTATTATAATGATGTTTACAATATAAGTACATGTAGTGTTCACGAGTGAACATAAATGTGCTGTCAGAAGTCACTGGGTTATTTATAAACATATCAATACACGCGGTTTGAATGCTTGTACTAACTTCAGCTAAGAGTTATTATAGCTACATTGAGATCCAGAAGGTATAATGCAATACATTTACATTAAGGATGGTATTGTTTGAGACATGTTATTAACTCTTCAAGAGCCGAGCATGAATAAAATCGTTTCTAATCAATTTATTAGCCGAATAAATACCTGTCAGTTGGGAATAATAGCTCGTGAGACAGAACTTCTAGTGGAAGAAAATTTAAATTATTAACTTAGCATTTAAAGGTTAATTCAATAGAAAAAATATGAACCTTTGAGAAAGCACGACTGCAGAATGAGCATATATCCATGAGTTGCTGCAGCTTAAATGAACAGTTTTGAATGATGAAACTCAACACCTTAGCAAATGGTTCCAGAATAGTCTGCAATGGAAATAATTATGTTGAAATAAAGAGATAAGTGATAACTGATAAATGAGAATAATGAGATAAATGATAACTCTTATGCGCAGCCAACCTCCTATGGGAGGCCACTTTGTCATTCCCCAAAATGACATTTTGTATACAAATGAACCTCCTATGAGCAGCCACCTGTCTTGAAAGGCCACTTTTCTTGTATTGCAAGGGTGGCTGCTCATAGCAGGTTCTACTGTAATATAATAAACCAATGTTTTATTTTGGGAGAACATTTCACACTTGCTAGCTAGTACACCAGCTAACTGTCCTCTGACCACTAGGAATACACTTTCTATCAATCAAATATTAAAGTCAGACATTAAAATTGTATTATATTATTTATAAGAACAGCCCAGCAGATACAAGACTTTTAAACTAATGTTGTTTTAATGTTGGCCCAACGTCTTCAATGTTCTCTAAACATTATAACAACATTAGTTCAATGTCCCATGATTGCTGAGAAGGCACTTACTTTAGCTGATATGAGACCAGGCATCTTGAGGACTGACACCATCACCTTCAACAGGTGTTCTGTGCAGCATTGTGGCTGGAGAATTAATGGCAGGCGACGGAAAAACAACTCAAATTGTGCCAAGATGCTGGATGAGTTAGGAGATCCTGATTCCAGAGGCAAATGATCTAAGAAACTGGCGAGGTTTTGCGTCACTTGTAAAATTTGCTCACTAGTCATTGTCTTGCTCTCATTCACACCCTGTGATTATCAAAAACAGCGTGCATGACATACTTTTTAAATTTTGACTAGTAAACAATATCATAATATGAGTGATAAAAAAGTGAAAGTTAGGATAATCCTAGTATTTCGTCTGTCACCCACCTCGAGCAAGATGAGTAAAGCAGCATGGCAGTTTAGCTCTGAGAAATCTAGCAAAGCTGCAGCTATGGTTTTCAACATATCTGGATCTAACAGAGAGACACACATAAATAAAAGAAAGCAGTTAGACAGAGGTGTTATGTAAATAAGGATTCTAGATACACAAATTGTTGAAGAAAGTGGCTTACCATCTATCTCTGTTTGGAACAGTTGTGTGAAGATACCATTTGGCGCAAGCTGATGTAGAGTGCAGCGAAGAAACTGTCGTGCTACACTTACACAGTTACCGGGAATGATCAAACCGCTTCTGCAGTGAACATAATATCAATGTATGATTTCATGCAAAATGATATTATTATTATTATTATTAGAAAATACCCTTATATTGTTTTGTTATCAAACTAATTAGTATATAACAGACTGGAGATTGATTGATTGATTGCTTGATTGATTGCTTGCTTGCTTGCTTGCTTGCTTGATTGATTGATTGATTGATTGATTGATTTATTGATTGATTGATTGATTGATTGATTGATTGATTGATTGATTGATTGATTGATTGATTGATTGATTGATTGATTGATTGATTGATTGATTGATTGATTGATTGATTGATTGATTGATATACATTAATAATACATGATGTACAAATATCAATTCAACAGAAAATTTTATTAAAATTAAATACCTTATAATTTTATATTAGCTTTATATCTACATCTTTTAAAATAGGCTTGGAACATTTACATTTCACTCTTTTAGGAATGATATAAATTTAAAAGTGCACTTACATGTCAGTTTGCCATGGGTATGTGGTACTTGCAGCAATTCTACAAATGAAGTAACAAATATTATAGTAAATGCTATCTGCATTACATAGCAAGTACGGGTTGAAAATACAGAAACAATTACATTTTGTTTGTAATTGTTTTTCTGAACAAAACTCTAGAGCTAACCTTGTCACAGACTGGAGCATGTTGAGAAGCAGGGGTGCGGAAAGCGACGGTTCTCTGTGGATAAACGTGGCCAGACACACTATACAGAGACTAATGGTTTCTTCATCGTACGCTTCCAGCACCACACCGCAGTCACCACATTTGTCCACCATCAGATGCTCTCCGCCTCCTGAACGCATCGTTGTCACGGATCTCTTCTTGTCCAGTGATGGCGGCACCAGTTCAGATCGCCGTGCACGTCTCCTGTTTGAACAATAACAAGCAAATTGGCTCGATGCTAAGACTGGTAATGTGATAACCCTGCTTTTCATGCACCTTGAAGTGGGAATTGTGCCAGCGATTCTCACCTCAAGGTGCATTAACTCTTTGCCTGCTGATCGCGACTATAGTTTTTTTCAATACATTTTATTAGCCAATCAAATCGCTGTTATTTGAAATGAAATGACTCTTTAAACATCAAGATTTGTGAATGTTTGGTCTCAAATTAAACAAATATGAGTAATTTTCAACCACTTGAGGTTGTGGATTGCGGTAGTGAGACACAATCTCAAGTGGTTGAAAATTTAAATAAATTACCTTAGGAGGATAGGGGTTAATATATTTCCCTCAAATACCTCAGTGTGATTGTCTGATATCAAATGCATTATACCATTTTTTTTTTAATTAACCCTTGTCCAGCTAAGGCCGTACATAAACGTTCAAAACACATAAAAATGCAAATGAAAAGTTAAAATATATTGTGGTAGATGCTCAGTTAATGAGATGAATCAATTTTGAAAATGTCACAAATGAAAATATTTTTCTTCATTTGAAGCAGGAACTGCTAGCGCAATTTCCAGCTTCAAATGAAGAAAAGCATTTTCATTTGCATGAATGAAAACTACTAATAGGCAATTCAGCATGCCAATGGTTAATTTAATTGAAAATTTTCCTGATGATGCACAAAAGTGACAAAGGCTTCTAAAGTGGTTTATGTAATGCTATTAGCTCAAAGATACAAGGTCACTAAATTGTTGAGATATGTTTCATATAATTTCAGTAAAAATGCAACAATTTATTCATGTTAATTTAATTAGTTGCTATATATTTAAATTCAAGTTTTAACATTGTAGTGCAGGGTCATAGTGAGTAGCATATTAACAACAATACATAGTAGTTGCCCATCTGTTTTTTGTACATACATCATGTGTATCACTAACAACAGCATAGATAAATATGTGCTATTATACGCTTCAACAGCCTCAACAAAAGCATTCAATTGCATTATAAATTTGAAGTAGAAGAGTTACAGTGCTATATCTATACAAGTCTGGCGTAACATCTAACTTCCCAGTTTGCTATGTAATTTATTATCTCACTAATTGCTACGTGCTAGCGTTGGTCTGTGAAGTTTACCCTGGAATATGAGTTTAAAATCCGTCACACAGAAGAGTAAAACAACTGTCAATAGGAGACAATCATATTGAGTACAAAGTGATTAAAATACTAAAAACATGCATTAAATCGGTGAACTTGTGAGATTTGTGTAACTTTGTAAAGTGTTGCAAGTGTAAATATGAAAAATTACAGATAATTATATGAAAAGTTATATTTATCCAGCATATAGCTGGTCACAAACATTTGCAAGAAATACCTTGTAGATGTTCTGGATAACAATGTCATTTTACAACATTGTTTGAATGTGTAATCATTGCTAATACATGTAGTGGCCAGGGATACACAGAATATGCAATATGTCCCCATCATAGATGTTAACAACTTTGGTTCAATTTGGAGGACACCACATTTTTGACTATACACTGGATTGGTAAAACTATATAGATGCCACCAGAATGCATATGGTTCACGGCAAAAGGCGAGACATAGAACACATGTTGCTTCAATGATGGGCTAATGTCGAACATTGAAGCAGTATAGCAACTTATTTACCAGTAGAATGCTATTGGGCAGTAATATTCGGCGAGGTATAATTATCCGGAAACTTACTCTTAATGCACAACTGTAATTTTTCACAAATACTTCTAATACTATAAAAGGACCGTGTCAAAATATGTTTTCTGGTAAAATGAAGAAGAATGTGAAAGCTTATTAAAAAAATCTACTTTAAGTAAATCGCTAAACATGCTAAAAGATAGATTTAGAGTCTCTAATAGATATAACAGTTCATTCCACAGAATAGGATCCATCGCATAGAGAAACCTGACCCATATCACCAAAGATATTATTGACCCTTCAAGTGCTAATCACGTCCATAGCCATTTTCAAACTTTTAATTTGTCCTTTAAATGGGAAAATTTGAAGGAGAAATGAGCCTGAAATTTTCCAGGTTTGATGTGTTTTAAATTAGATAACTTGGCGGCTAAAGGGTTATTATTAAGTTATCAACATTTACAATAAATTCGAGGTCAGAAGCAGTGTTACCTTTAGAAATGACAAGTTTTAGAAATCACAAAACCTAATGAAAATGTATTGTTACTTAGCATTGCTTTTAATCAAGAGAAGTCTCTACTATCATACATTGTAGAGCTGCACAAAGGCGCATCCACTTTAGGAGGCGATGAGAGGTATGGTAAAAAGAGTGAAGACCAAGAAATATGTGTTATGAAATGTGAATAGCTGAAATAAAAACAACTCTAAAAAGAGTACCACAGAGTTGTCAGGTAATAAATAAAATATGTAAAATTCTGTTTCCAATGCCGCCCATCACCACTAATGAACTATAGGAAAAACAAAGATCTGATAGAACTGACCGCCGCCGTCTTTGCCATGACGTTTTTGGCATTCCTGCACTGCTAGAACGGCGCCTGGAGAGAAATAATTATTTCATGCTACACTTGTTTTAAATAAATTATTTTCTACTTTTCACATATCAAATTTTCTCCACCAACAGAAAAGTTTTTGTTTGATTGATGAGTGCATAGTAGATAACTATAGGTTAAGGGGAGTGTTTCTGATTTAGAAATACATCTACGTTGAGCTAATGTCTGCTATTAGAATTAACAAGATCAATTGAGTACAGACACTTCTACAAATGGCTACAGTAGTTTTAAAATACATCATTTTGAACAGCCGATTTTAAAGAGGAAACTTATTTTCAATCAGCAACATTTTACAATTTGCGGACTACAATATCAAAAATGTAACTAGTTTTCAACTGCTTGAAGTAGTGGATTGCGAAAGCAAGACACAACTTCAAGCAGGTGAAAATTTCAAATTTTATGAATGTGCTGTTATATTTGTGAGAAGTGTTGTACTCACCCAGCGCTTCTGGCAAACCCAGCTGCCAAGTCACTGAGTTCAGGTATCTGTTTCTGCAGCTCTATTGTTGTCAGTCCTGTCTTACGTGCTTTCCGTTGTCTGAACTGGGGTCTCAGCTTTAACTGTGGGGTGGGACTTGTGCACGGACTGTCCTCCAATTCACCTGAACATGCATGATGCATACAATATTAATTATTAGTTTAAATTGATAACTTCTGCAGGTAATATTATAGTTTCATATGTTATTTTCCGAAATTTCATTGAAAGCTGATTAGTGATGACAGTTTACTTATGGTATGTAATGAGCAAATGAGATCAGGAGATTATACTTTGGTTATACATTTTTATTTTTCGCCATGTCTGGGCATAATGCTACATAAATAAACATAAAGATACATTGAAAGCAGTCCCCGGTAATAAGTTATACTCGGGGAATAAACAACATACTGCTCTAGCTATCATGCTCTAGCTATGATTCAAGATATTGATGGTCGTCAGTTGGCCATGTTGGCTTTCCATAGAAGTTGTCATAGGTTTTCTTTGTGCAGCACTGGACATTTTATTTATTGTTAACTGGTGATTATTGTTCGGTGATAATGGAAATAAGAGAAAAGAATGACCATCGGTTGGCTATTCATATTTTATAATTGCATAATTTGTCATTAGTAATGTCAGATGATATATTTTGTTTTAACAGCATGGCCTAGTTATTTTGCATGATTTTCGAGATACGGTTAATCAGATATAATAGACAGAGTTTAGAGGCTAAGAAAATATTTTTCTCAAATTATAACATAAAACTAGTTTTTACTAGACTACACAAGTCAACCCATGCTTAGACAATAGACATCATAGAATAATTATATTTTGTTTGACTATTCACTCACTGTCGACAATATGAGGATCTAGTCTGTCAAATTCTCCCTCATTCTGCTCACTGAGGGTTCTCTCCGTGCGCGGCCGCCTCAATCCTACAAACTCAGCGTGACCTTCAACATGTTTACTCCTCAATTCCTCACTCTTCATCTTTGTAAGTGGCGACTTTTTGGGGAAATAATCCTCATCAGATTCCTTTACCTCCTCCAGCACAGAGGATATAGGCTTCACTTGTAAATGACTGTCTGTATCTTTTGGTAGTTTCAGATGGGGAAGATCTTTCTTCCGTCCAGCACCTTTCATTAGGTTATTTTTTGCTGGACTTCTCACTGGGCTTGCTTCTATTGAAGATGGTGCTGTATCAGTTGCGTTGCCTGTGAGAGATGTATCTCCACCTCTTGCTTCATTCACTATTTTACAGTTGAAATCTGAAGTGACTTCCCGTGCAATTCCATGTTTGTTTTGATCAAAGTCTCCCTTCTTCCTGTTTC
Source organism: Flabesymbios commensalis (assembly GCA_964017125.1). NCBI lineage: Eukaryota > Metazoa > Annelida > Polychaeta > Terebellida > Flabelligeridae > Flabesymbios > Flabesymbios commensalis. Next base: position 47,919,753 of record OZ024908.1, read on the forward strand.
CATTCTGTGATTCAAACTCTAATATTTGCTCTACAATTTTTTTATCCACGTCTCGCTGAGGGGACTTGATAGGAGATGACAGCGATGTTTGTCTGGACACACCAGTAGATTGGCCAGGGGTCTGTGATACAGAGATCATCGAGCGACCCTTGGATTGGCCCAGCATAAACTCCTCCACACTCTGCTCCAGAGTTCTCTGAAAGATAAAAGCAGATAAATCACACAATGATCATATAATACCTGGAGTAAACGCATACTAAATCAACCTTTACCACGCTGGAATATTTTTGTATAAGCCATGAAGACAAAATGTTTTTCTTAATTTGAAATCTTCATAAATGTCTTATTTAGCACTTAGTGCTTCATTTAAATACCTCTTTTATGGCCTTACGGCAATTATACATATTTTTACTTTTTCAGCGCAGGGACGCCTTTATACGCCAGAATCTGATGTATCCAGACGGTCCCCGTGCTGAACGGATTAATGTTCAGTTGCAATCGTCAACCTTCCTTAAGCTGTACAAATATTCAGGATACTATAGCCTACACAATTTTAACACAATTAATATGATTGTGTGTACAACCTCTATGACTGAAATGCTCTAGCTCACCATACATCTATACACCAGTTAGCACATGTACTGTGTACTGCATTAGTTTTCAAATTTTCAAGTCCAAGTAAAATGAGAAAATTAAGATAATTATTGAGAGCAAAAATTGTTTTTAAAAAACAGCTTTACTTTCTCACTAAGAAATCAAATTATTGCTGTAGAATCCAGCTGAGATGCAAAAGCAAGATTTTAGTCCACAAAACCATGCATATTAGAATGCATTCAGTGAAGTCATATTTATATTTTAATGGTTTAATGCTAAGTGTTTCATTCAATTCATAACAAATCCTAGCTACATCAATCAATATTACCCTTTTAAATATTATGCTAGTTAGTTGTGCACACATTTTTAAAATACTGAATCTACAATCAATAAGCATCAAGCATGACACACCTGTACATAGCAAACAAAACATATTAATATTATGTCTAATATTATATTACCTATATCATGTACAAATATATGCATGTGTGCACTGTATACACACAACTGACCAGTGGATTAGAACACAGCAATAACAATGATCCATTTACAGAAGGAGTCAGTGACAATAACTATATTTTATTTCAATAGTGACAGATAAAGTTAATAACATAGGTTAGGCATTAATTTAAAGAAGAGTCAATAACATGTACCATTACACATGCACAATAAGTAACTTTGTAGTGGAAGACTCTGACACCACCGCCCATTTGCTATCTCTTTCCATATTCACAATGGTAAATTAATTATATATTAATAAATACCTTTTTGGCTAATGCGTAACATAACACTAACAAGGATGGGAGGGAAGTGGAGGGATGGAGGTTGTGCTCGTAAGTGGTATGTGGTGCAAGCAACCAAATGTGTTAATGACAAGAATGGTGGTTGCCAGAAACAACTTAAACTAACTTCTAATACTGACTCATATTGCGCCCAAATTTTTTTTACAAAAAGTACAAAACTCTTTCGTTTCTTGAAAACAGTCCAGTTGTCACTGTAGATGAGGATTGTGAGATGACAGACGTAGTGTACAGTAACTCAAAGACTATAATCTTGTAGCCCTTCGCACCTCCTTACAATAGATGGACACTGAATTATAACCTCAGTCAGACTCCGCTATGTCCAATTCACCACAGTTATTTTTATCGTATCTTACTTTTTTCCGTGTATGCACAATCCCATAAACACGTTTCCAAGTATTTGAGGACCTAATCATGAGCATGGCCGTCTTTCAATCAACCGGCAAATGGATGAGACTGACCAATAAAAAACTTGATCAATACATATATATCAATCACATGTATTAGCAGTTACACTACATGTATGAATCAACCATAAGCCATTAAAAAAATTACTTTACACAGCAAAAAGTCACAGTCAATCTGTGGAGTAACAATTCTGCTGCAATTACAAAATGATCGTGTTGACCGGCTGGTTAACCCTCCTAGGAGCATAGAATTTCCACATCCTTTTCATTGTGTTTTCTATGCAACCAATTTTATTTTAATTACCCGCTAAGTTATCTGATTCAAATTTTGCGATTCACAACTTCAAGGGAGTGAAAATTACTCATATTTCTTTAATTTGAGACTTTTTGCAAATCTGATGTTCAAAAACTCATTTCATTCTCAATAACTGTGATTTACCCTGTTGATAAAAATAGGCCTAATTAAAAATGATTATAATTGTGCTTGGCGCTTACAGGGTAAAGTGTCAAGTAGAGCACTCAGAGATTTAAATGTGCATATTACAATCATAAGAACAACATGACAAACAACAGGCCACAAGCTGCAGAGATTCACTGTTAGAAACAAAGTGATATTTTAGGGGTTAAACAGGAAAGTGAACAGAAGTCGGTAGAGTTCTATCAACAGGTTCACAGTCAATCAGCACTCGTTGAGGATACATCTGAGCATGCCTGTAACAAAATTTGAATGGTCCACCTGCTGAAAAGGCGTGTACTTAAGAGCTGGTTCGGTCATCTGTTTTCTCAGGGGGTTTGGTGGATCACCACACGTAGAATGTGACTCCTGGGTGCGGGTCTCACCATATTCTGCTATTCTCTTTGGTTGGTCTTTTGAAAACAGAGCCACGGCTTCTGTTGGTGAGCTGACATTGGGTGGCGTAGACACACTACCCTTCAATACCTTAATATTTAATGTGTGAGAAAAAAAATCTAAAATAAAGCTGATAAAGCATAGATATAACATGAGGTAAACTACTTGTTTGACTATTAACCCTTTAAAAGCTAAGCCGTTCAATTGGAATTTTCACCCATTTGTAGTGGCGTATCGCTGATGTGACCCACAACCTCAAGAGGTTTAAAAATATTCAGGTTTATTCAGATGGAGGACAACAATTTTTAAATCTTGCTAACTGTAGTTACGCTTGAAAAGTACAATTTAAATAATAATTAAAAGGTAAAAACCGAATATGCAATAATCGTGATTGGCACTTAAAGGGTTAAGTGCGTTACTTATAATTTATTTCAAACAAAAAAAGGTTTAAGTGATCAAAGACACATGAACCAGGCAAGAGAATGCAGTTCAAATTATATGTCTCTCTAATTAAAATGTTACTAAAATTGTTAACCATAAAGTCTACAATTTATTTGATATGAACTGACCTTTGTTGGTGAGGCCAGAATACCTGCTTCCATGTGAACATGATCAGTTGGGGAGGAGGGTCTTGGGGGAGATGGTGTCCTTCTACTGCTGTTTGATGAGGCCCTCGATGCAGGGGATGCTAGTTTAGATGAGGCATTCAGGGATTCCACGTCAGTGTCATCAGCACGGTCACTGTCCTGGCGGCGGCGGTATCGTATTGTTGTACCTGATGGTGATGTCATGCTGATAGTGACTGCTTCACAGCCCTCCCCTGCCGAAGGCTGGGAATCACTAGGACTCTGTGGTGGCGTGTCTGTCTCTAATATATTCTCCAGGTCTCCCATAGACACATTACTGGTATCTATGAAAACAAAGACATCATAATCAGATGATAAAATATTGTCATTTATATAAAACTATGTTTCAGTCATTATATCTGAAAAAATAATAGTTGTCAGTGATGGTTCAACCCTTTAACCCTTAAAGCGCTGAATTAATTTGTAAAAAACATCGCAATCAAAATAGGTTTTCTTCAATTTGAAATCATCATAACTGCCTTAGTTAGCTCTTGCTGATCGATTTGAATATCTATGTTATGGGTCTACGGCCATTAGAAAAAAAAATACTCTTACAGTGCGGGGATAGACTTTAGTCGTCAGAATCTGACGACGACTAAAGTCTATCCCCGCGCTGTAAGGGTTAGGTGCTAAGCGTGATTATAACCATTCTAAATTTGTCTTAGGGACAAATCATAGTTATTGGGAATGAGATGAGTTTTAAAACATCAAGAGTTGCAAATGTTTGGTCTCAAATTAAACAAATCCGAGTAATTTTTACTAACTTAATTTAATCAAATAATTCATTTCGGGCAATGCTTACTTTTTAATAGATACAAATATTTTTTTGTCAATTGAATCTGGAAATTGTGTTAGCAATTCCAGCTCCATTTAAGAGAAAATATTTGCAAATCTTTGATGCTTATTTTCGTTTTATTTCGTTTCAAATAACAGTGATTTAACCTGCTAATAAAACAGATTAAAAACGAAGTCGCGCTTAGCGGTGTACGGGTCTACCCTTACAGCAGGGGGATCAGCTTCATCACACACTGTAAGAGTAAAAATATTTATAATGGCTCTAGATCCACAACATAGGTATTCAAATGAATCAGAAAGAGCTAACAAAGACATTTATGATGATTTCAAATTGAAAAAACTCTTTGGTCTCCATGGTTTATAAGGAAGTATTTCTGCGCTTTAAGGGTTACGTTACCTCTATTTCTGGGAACCATTGGGGTAGCTTGACCAAATGTATCATCTCTCTTTTTGCAGCGATGAAGCTGTGCATCAATTGTGTTTGAGACGAGTTGAACAAGGAACTGTATGGTGCCAGATGCAGGGCTGGTGTTGTATTGATACTGTGAACAAATAACAATTGAATGACTAGGACAAACAATCAGAGAAGGGTAATAAGCTCTGGAAATCTGGTAGCCCTCAAACATTTCTTGAATATCAAATACCTGTTTGCCCCAGGATGACAGGTGGCATTGTGGACTATAACACCAGGGTTTGTGGTATACATGTTATGGAAAGTAAATATATTCTTATCAAATGTTATCAACATCCCTCGATATCTTGAATACTTTGTACCATACAAGAAAAGCCCTTCTACTACAAAAAGAAAAATTCAGACGAATGCTCCAAAATCTTTGTAAACAGCAACCAATGAATTGTCTAAATCCTTTAACCATAACATCCATTATGAGATGAGCGTTAACAGTATCCATAACTACTTTTCTGTCCATTTGAAAACGGTAATGGGGTTAGCAATTGCCAGCTTCCTGTGGATGGAAAATAGTAGGGAGCAGGCTTGAATTCAGGTTCAATTATTCAGGCAGTTTAATATACAGGTAATCCCATTCAGCCTTACCTTGTAGAGAATGACAAGAAGTGAATTGAGCCATGACTGGCGTGTATGTGGCTCCAGAAACCAGAGACTGTAGTTTGGTGGTTGATAATCACTGGCATAACGCTGAGGTGATGGACTGTACTGCAGCAGCATCATCGAAACTGGCAAAATTATGTTGCCGAGTGTGAAGTTACGATCAAGAACCTGTCACAAAAATTGTTACACTTTATATTTTTTATATAGAAACTAATATAAATCATACTTGTTGTGATAAAAGAAATAGAGTTAGAATTTTAACATCCTTACTTGTGGCAACAGAGAGAGGTACGCATTAAATACAGCTGATGACCTGCAACACAATAATTACAGAAAATCAAGGTGACAATAAGAGTATAGTAGAGAAGTACACATATACTCAGATACATGGATCTATTATTAGGTCAGAAAAAATAGGGCCGAAGGCCTCATGTGTTTGGGGCCAACAGAAAGTTATAAAACATTAACTAAAAATACATCATGTTAGTGCATAAACTGCCAGAATAGATAGAGGTATTAAAGCTTTGCGCAACCATAAAAAGTAAAACTACAAAACTAATACATACGTAGTACAAAATGATACAATAGATGGCATTAAACTTTTACTTTAAAGTAACACATACAAACGTGTCATCCGATTAATTTAGAAATAAAATAATACAACACTAAATTTAATTACCAACTGAAATCATGACGTTTGCAGTTTCAATTTGACATAATTATATTAATATTAATCTAATTAGATCAACTTATAGAATATTACCTGACTTTGTATGGAGGCACGCTAAACACTCTGTCTGTCTGAATATAACCCAAAAGAACGTTCAGGTGACGAAGCACAATATTCTGAAAAAAAAACACAAATGTCTTAGTAGCTTTTAGGTTTATTTCTTAACCTTAATACTATGCAAATAGATTCCAAGCATCTATTGATTGACAGATGCAACTTGTGAGGTGAACGTGTGGTTCACTACACCATACACACATTTCACCCATGTCAGAATCTAAATCCACAAATTAACTAACGTTATTAATTAATTAAAGTGTTAATGACAGTTATGGCAGTTTTCAGACTTTAAATTTGTCCTTCAAACAAGAGAATTTGAAGGAGAAATGAGCATCAACCCTTAACCCTTTGAGCCCTCACGATGCATTAAAGCATCATTTTACATCCCTGAAAACAGACCTAATTTTCTTAAAAACTAAGGGTTTTAGAATGGAAATTTCTATGAAATTGGTTTACCAATACTTAGCAATTTTCTTTAATTTTTTAGCTACTTCAAATCATCTTCATCCACTACAAGTCGAGAATTGCGACAGCAATTCGCGGCTTGTAGTGGATGAAGATGACAATGGTAAATTCAGGCTTGGAAGGATTAAAACGCTGAATATTTTTATGTAAACCATGGAGACTAAAGGTTTTTTTCAATTTGAATTCATCAAAAATGTCTTATTCAGGTCATTCCGATTCATTTGAATACCTATGTTATGGGTCTATGGTCATTATAAATAGTTTTACTCTTACAGTGCGAGGATCGATAAACTTTGGGAATATGTTTTGATTCAAATTGGACAAATGTAAGTTAACTTTCAATCACTCGGCAAGATGTGGTACGCAGTAGAGAGACAAAACTTCAAGTGCGTAAATACTTTAATTCTATATCTTAGCATTTCAAGGGTTAAAAAGACAGTGAGGACTAAAATACCTGAGCTCGACTTTCGTTTCTGTCATCATTCACTTCATCTTGCACAGTGTGCAGCATGAACTGAAACAGATATTATATACATACATCACATGTAAGTACAAAGCACATTTTTGGAAGAAATTTTGTGAGTCACATATCATACTGAAGAGCCATTGATTTCTACTAACATTAATGTCAGCAAATATGAATGGTTCTTAAGTATGAGGAATCATTGAAATTGTGCAGGACTGCCTCTCATTTTTACAAGTTAATTTTAATTTCTATGTTCCTGCACATTTCAAACCAAGCAAGGCCATAAGGACTCACCTTAAAATAGTACACTGTATAAAGTATGAATATGTTGCCATTGTCAAGACAGACATGTAGTATGATATGTAATTAAATCTCACACCTTTTAAAAATTACTCAATAACAAACATGCATTTAACTTAGACCTTCTTCTACATTGTTAAAAATATCTACTTTGAGAAGATGTACAGATCTTTTGTACACACAAAAAAGAATTATTTTAAGAATTAAAGGCAAAGAACTACCGTAAAAATGAATACTGTGGTAAATAATAAAAATTTCACATAGAAGATAACTAGTAATATTGCATTAGATATTCTATTAAAATTATGGAAACTTGTATGCAATATGACTAGTTCATTTCAATTTGAATATTGCAATTCATTGAAGCACATGCTATATTCCCCTGTTTTTCTCTACATGTGACCCAGTGGCTGACCTTCATCAGTAATGAGACCAGTTGATGTAAAGTATCACGATCTACTCCTTCCAGATCCATAGCCTTCTGTAGTAGAGCAGCATATTTAGTCTGCTCATCTGTGAATTCATGCAGATTACCTCCAGAGTCTGCACAGAAAACACACTATTTATTAATAACAAATAAAACTTGAATTTATCATATATGTTCACAAAACCATGCTAACTACTCCCTTGATGTACATTGGGGTAAAATGTCTTCTCTCAGTTGCTACGGCAGATTTTAAGTTTAAATTTTGTTCAGGTATAGATAAAAAACATCATTTGATTACCATCAGGAAGGCATGTGATAAATAGATGGACAGTACAGGTTCCAGCTTGTCCAATGAAGAAGAGGTCAATGTCTTTACATGTCTTTAACACTTGTGTATATAAGATTGTATTTGTTTTTTGTGTTATCATGAGATTCTCTATCACTCACCTTACATATTAAATAAAGGCGAGTCTGATCTTAGCTGTTTTAAATATTGAAAATATCTTAAATAATTTTCAGATTATCAAACAACTTGATTCTGTATATGAATGACTTATTTTTACGAGCCGAACTCTAGCCAAAGATCATGCAGTACACACACATTATGTCTATTTTACATGTAACAACATAACAAAATCTATGTCCAAATAATTATCTATAACTAAAACACACGTTATCTTTCAAAAGGGCTACAAACACATCACAAAATTGTGTAATGAATGGCATACATTTTTCCATGTGTGTGCATATATATTTTAAATAAATTTAATTCATAGGGCTCAAAATCAAACCAGTTTTTTATTACAAGCCTTCTACCCGCTCGAACTACAAATTGTACAGTGTGGATAATTCCACACACCTTTGGGCTGGGGTTGGTGAAACTAAACCAATGACATAGCTTCCCCACTGGCACTACGTCTGTACTTCATTCATGTACACATTACATGTACTTATAAGCCTACAAATATCTGAGAATTCTGGTGACAGGAAAAGTAGTGCTGAAAACTGGCTTTACCTTGTCTATGCATCTGATCCATTCATTGCAATACTTAACAATCAGTGGGATCGTGTAGACATCTTGACTTCAGAATGTGTCAATTATACCAAGCCGACAGTTGGATAACTTGGCAAATTCATATACAGTAGAGCCTGCTATGAGCAGCCACTCTTATGAGCAGCCAACCTCCTATGGGAGGCCACTTGCCCATTCCCCAAAATGACATTTCCTATATAAATGAACCTCCTATGAGCAGCCACCTGTCTAAAAGGCAATTTCCTGAGTCACAAGGGTGGCTGCTCATAGCAGGTTCTACTGTATGTGCACATGTAAAAAATTAATTTCAACAATAGTGGAAATGATTGTGTACCATTGTAGATGATGTTGTTCCAGGTATACACCTACATTCAAAATATTATCAATTAATCATTCAATTCAATCATTCAGCTAGATGAATCCCCATATTTAAATGCCAGATCGCACAGAACACATTTATTCATCCTGTTACATAAGATATAGTCAGCCTAGTCGGAGAGCACTTTTCAATTTGTTATGGACAACTTATGTATTCCTTGACATTATGATATATATTATGTGGTACAGTATAATGAAATTACAGATAAATACAAAATGCCTCAACATAAATAGCTTCAATTGTTTTTTGATAACGGGTCGGCGACTATAGACACCCTACTGTCTGATAGATATATTGTAGATATAATGGCGCACAGCTGTTATACTTATACAACACAAAACTTTTCAGCAAGATTTCCACAGTTATTTCACAACTTAAATCAATCAAATTTAACATTGAGAGGGCCAGACTACACATATCTATGTACAAAACTATTTAACAATGCAGAAAATTGAACAATGGTATGGCTAAGGCACGCTCCAGCCTCACTACTGGATATCCAAAGGTCAAATTGAGATTTATAATACAAATACAAACAAATAATGGTTGGCTATGTGGAGACTACCAATACTAGTAATTATTATATAGCACTAGGTTTCCGTCATCATCATCATTCTTTAAACTTGATTTTAACCACTGGAATTCTTGAGATATTCAATTTATATTTCCAGTTACTTGAGTTGTGTGCCGCTACCACAATCAACAGATTCAAGTGACTGAAATTGCTGAAGCCCTATCGTATATCAGTTCCACAGATATAGAAATATTTACCCTTTAAAAAATATTTGTAAAAGCTGGAGATGCAATCACTTTTGATAATTTTTTTCAATAAATACACATCATGAGAACCATCATGTCAAATTTGAATGCAATCCAACCAAAGGTACAGTTTTTGAAATAATTCCTCTCCCCAGCCACACTCACTCCCCCCCCCCCCCAAAAAAAAGTGCCCAAAAAACTTTCTTAAAACTATTTCAATAATGATTATTCTAAATACAAAAAATCTTAGAAAAAAAAATGCTACCACGTCGAGTCAATTTTTTTTATCAAGATCAGTCATTTTGTTTGTAATGATTTCCACATAAAAGATAATCAGATAATGAGAAGAGAATTACCAAATAAAATTGGAATGCAATCCAACCAATAGTTCATAAGATATCATGTACAAAAGCTTTTTGGGTGGCCATCTTGGAAAATGGCTTCTTAAAAGTGCCAAATGCATATCTTGATTTGCAGATACATGTACACGTACATTGCAACGGAGGAGGTGGTGGCACAAAAATGCCAAACACTATAAGCATCCTCATTCGGGGATGTTTAATAATTCCACAACAAAACAAAACATTAGGTTGTGAGGTGTTATTGTGAGGGCACCTATAAAATTAGTGTGGGTCATATTTGGGTAAAAACTCTAATCTACCAGCACTATAATAGCTGCAGCCAGCTAGAGTCTAACATAGCATTATTAATGTGTGGTCAGTATCTTGGGTTGGATAGTGAAATACAACCACGCAGCTCGGCTGGAATTACAAATGATAACACTGTGCATGCTGTGGCTGACATGTAAACTTTCACTGTGACTTTATGAGCCATTTGAGTACTGAGAGTGGTTGAAGGTAGTATTTTTTAACCCTTTGTGCACCAATGACAACTACATCCATTTTATATATGTTTAATTAGTGCATTAACCCTCTTAACCCTTAAGCCGCTAAGTTAAATAATTAAAATTGTTTTCCACTTGAAGTTATGTCTCGCTATACTTATATTTTTACTCAAGTGGGTAAAAATTACTTGGTACATAGGTACAAACATATGTCAATGTAGCTAATTTAATTATCATTCCTACTGTTTATCTTGTTTAAAGGACAAATAAAAAGGCTTAAAATGGCAACAGACATTTTAACCCTTACAGCGTGGGGACTGTCTTTATAGGTCGGAATTTAATGTCTACGGACGGCTCCCTCACTGAAAGAATTAAAATATTACTAATGGCCGTACCCCCATAATATAGGCATGAAATGAAATGAAGCAGAAAGAGCTAATTAAGCCATTTATGATGATTTCAAATTAAAAAAAAACAATTTGGTTTCCATAGTTTATAAAAAAAATATTTCAGCGCTTTAGGGGTTAAGGGTTAACAGCTGACATTTTTTTTTAATTCTTTATCTTTAGATGTTAATTGTTTCTACACTTCCCACCTGTGTCTGTTCACTGTGTCTGTATTGTAATAGATTATACCATTCTAATAAATAATAAATTGTATTTGTAATTGTCATATGGTGTGTAAATGCTACTAGAGCATAATGGGTTAAATAAGGCTTCTTAAGGGTGGAATGTATATTTATATAAATTTATGAAATATATATGCGAGCTTTTGACCCAGTTGTGGGTTGTTAGAGTGAGCGTAAGTTCAATGTGCACTTTTTTAATTTGCCAGCTTGCGGGTCAATTAATATTTTACAAAAGTTTTTAAAAAGTATCACAATACAAACAGTACAGGAATTAATCACTTCAGTACTCAAATGGTTGATTATCGCTGTCAAGTGACAAAATTGGTGTTACAATAACACTGAAATGATTGATGCCTACCCTGATCCGGTACCGTCAATCCTGAGCACAAAATCACAACAATTGTTTAGTCACGGGTCACTTCACATTGTCAAACATGACACACGATGAACATCAGAGGGCATGGAACAACATATTTTTTAATCATTGGGAACACATACAGGTCATTTGAAAAATATTAGAAACAAAATGTCTGATATATTCAGATCATTCTTCACCAGTTTCATACCCAGGAATCACATTTCTAGGCCTACGTCTGCGACATGGGACCACAGATAAATCAGTGTGCAGTCCAAAATATTGTTGGATAAATGAGGCTTACTGGCAGTCATCGTAATTGAGTGCCTTAGTAACCCTTTATGCTCCAAGTTATCTAACTTAAATTTTCACCCACTTGGGAGTTTTGACTCGCTAGAGCGAGCCACAACTCCAAGTGGGTGAAAATTACTCAGGAGAGTAGGTGGGGAATGGCTGATACTTACCTTGTGAAAACAAAAACTGACCCCCCCCCCCCCAAAAAAAAAAAGAGACACAAAAAAATAGCTGAATTATAGGTCCAATGTAGTTGGGTATTTTGCTGGACCTAACTGTGTTTTATCAGACACACAAACCAATGATTACCCAAATCTGCAAAATTGTCACCCTGTGGATGCCACAGTGGGCAGTAATTCAGCTGCTTATAATATCCTCAGGCAAAAAAATTAGATTATGATTATGATTAAAATGTAATCGATTAAAAATTGTAATTGACGATTATGATTATAATTGACCCCAAACCCTGTCCTCAGCTTAGAAGTACATAACCAGTCCCTGAGGTTGGTGAAATAGTCTCTTTCAAGGATTATGAAAACATATGCAAGACATATACAGAAAGCTTTACGAAACAAAACCATACTGGACCAAAATGATAAAAGGCAAATCACAAATTATGTAGAAATATTGTGAACAAATTAAAAATAACTTGATGCATATGGAAGCATTCTAATTGCACTATGGACTTCATGAGCAACCCAGCAAACACAAAACATTTGTACAACATTTGTACAACGTTGGCCCAACATCTTCAACATTGGTCCAACATTGTACAAATGTTATACAAATATTTTGTGTTGACTGGGTAAAGGTTCATCTGCTTCTCACAGGCTTATCATGCTTCAACAGATATTGGATCTCATCTTATTTATCAAGTATGCGTGCAATACCCTAATTTGAAATGGAAAATAATGCCACCTTGTTAAAAAGTGTGGTATCTACCAACCAAGTGGCACATACAACACCTCAATAGCAAGGTGACACTACCTGATAACAAACTTACCAGGAAAGAGATATGTGCTGAACATGCCAAGTCCAAAACGAGAGCCCCTGCTGCGACCAAACTGTGGAGCGGACTGCTGGCGAGGGTATACCTTGTCAGAATCTGTGAAAGGGAAGGATTAATAGGATTAACATATGTATAATGTATGGTTTTAAGTTACCAAATGTACAGAATGCAGCAGTATACAGAAGAGATGCTAAACTACAACTACAGTGTAGCACCACTGTTAACACATTATTACTGTTAATACAAGGACACAGATACAAGCTAACTCTTCTTTTGGCCTGAAATAGAAAAAGAAATAATTTATTATAAACATGATACAAATCTAAAACAACTACATTGTATAAAATACAAATAGTTAGCAAAACTATATAGATCTGTAATTGGCCACAGAATTTATAGCTTCAAATAATTAGAAAATACTGTTATAGTTGTAGCTCTCCAAAGAAGCATGATTAGCATTTGTCCTGTTGAAATGTTTGTTAATGTTTTTCATTTATTTGAAATTGGTAATACTAGCACAATTTCAAGCTCCAAGTGACGAAAAATAGTATAGCAATGAAAACCACACATCTCTAAAACTGACTTATTTGATTACCTGAGCATCTACACACAAACATATTTTATCGCTTATCCTGCTGATCATGACTATGGTCGTTTGTAATCTGTTTTATTAGTCAACCAAATCACTGTTATTTTGAATAAAATGTGTGTCTAAACATCAAGATTTGCAAATATTTGTGCCCAAATTAAACATATATTAGTCATTTTCAGCCACTTAAAGTTGTGGGTCACGTTGCTGAAAATTTAAATTTATTAACTAATCAGGGTTACCAGTTTCACTGACATTCCATTTGAATTGAAACTTGGTTAAACACATGTTATATATTTATACACTGCCCTAGTAGGACATGGGCTCATACTGTTATGAGCTTATGCCACAATTTTGTTTCATTAATTTCAAGATAAATATTTGTCACATGATTTTATACGTAGGTTTGGGTTAGAGCATGCATGCACACTGATGTCGGTGTCTGACAACAGGGGCATAGTTATCAATCTGATTGTGCACACAAATGAAAGTTATGCTGCTTTGCAAAGCCAAAAAGTAAGCAAATACTGCCTTTTAGCTCCACAAGGCAGTATGCGGCTATTCCCTTTAGATACAATGTCAGAATGATCAACAAATCAAACAATGTGCTTTGTGGCCATAGATACTGATCAAAAATCCAAAAGATATTAAAACAAACTGTTGCCATATTTAGTGTTACTTCCCTGAAAACTGGTATTGAACAGTAAGATGGAACTTATGGAACTTTATGGTCATCAGCAAACAATGATAATCATGCAAAAATAGGGGACTGAAGCATATCAACTTCTAGCGCTATTCGTTGTTGTCATACGTGCAAACCAATAGACTATAATACACTGCTAAGCAGGGACAATAAAACAAGAAGATGCTGCCACATAACTTTAGGTGACACATTAAAACAAACGGAAAACGTTAAACACCAAAGTGTTAATAAAAAAGCATATACACAGAGGAGTGCTTTTAGCAGTGCTGTTAATCTATGAATATTGTGTGGTTTGATGAAAGATTTGACTCTGTTTGATGAACCAAATATTGTTGTTTTTTAAATTAGATACGTGTATTCTGCATGTTGTCTGTGTTCTGATGTTTCTAGCCCAGCTATACGGACTACATTGCACACTGCTAGTGTATGTTCTGATGGTACATGAAGAGAAATAATTATTATATTTTTTTCAAATAAATGCCCCGCATTATGTCATGACATCCCTGGAAAATCCAAAGAGCAGAATTTTATAATTATAAAACCCCTGTCACCCGTACTTGTTTACAGTGGCCCAGTGTACCAGTACTATGTCAACTGGAAGTTCAGATAAATAATTTTATTATTTCCTAACCCTTACAGCGCGGGGAAAGACTTTAGTCGTCAGAATCTGACGTCTGTAAGAGTAAAAATATCTCTATTGTCCGCATTACGAAGTCATTTATGATGATTTCAAATAGAAAAAACCATTTGGTTGCGATGTTTTTTTACAAATTAATTCAGCGCTTCAAGGGCTAAAGCGCTAATTATGTCTATAGCCATGTTCAAACTTTTTATAAAAGTTTTGTCTTACAAACAAGAACATTCCAATGAGAAATGAGCATTAATTTTTCGATATTATCATATATATTGTTTCAAATTTTGTATTAACAAAATGTTTTAAGTAATTTTTGCATACTTCAAGTTGTGGGTCACGATAGCGAGATACAACTTCAGGCGCCTTACTGGTTAAGAATATGGCATGTGACGTATAAACGTATAAAATCGACGTATAAAATCGACAATGCCTATTTGGGATAAAATAAATTACTTTCTATAGATATTAGGAAACATAAACATGCAATTTTTTTTACCTGAGCTGATTTCACAATATCCCACTATTTTATTCTCTTAATATTTTACGAAATCATACCAGAGCATGTGCAATAGTTATAAATAAATGTCTCAAAAATTTAAAAAGTGGGATATAAAAATTACAAGACAAACAACATACTTTGACACTTAGAGATGACTATCAGTCATCTAAGTGTCTGTCAACAGCTGGTTTACTAAAATAAATAAATCTTACATTTATGTATCAATAAAAATTATTAAAGATATGTTACCGACAAAAAGAAAACTATTCAAATATTACATGTTGTGATTAATCATCAAGTGAATAATCCCGTGCTTATGGTGAAAAAAAATTGCTGTGGATTGGGAAAAATTGTCTGGTGTGGAGGCCGCATGCAAATAACCTGTACCTATCTACCTTGGTGAATTAGCAGGTTAAGAAAAGGCTTCAACTCTTTTATATCTTGATCTCTTTCCGCTTCTGAAAATTTGCAATTTATGCAATTCAAGCTAATTTTATCTTGGTGTACATGGTGTATAGTGCCTTATAACACAATATGTATATTTGCATACCCAACACAGCATAAATGATGGTTTAAAATCAAAGGTTTATTTTGACTGATTATATTTATTATCAGTATATTGCTATGACGACAAAAAATATTTTTGGGGGTGAAAATATTTTTTGTTTGCAAAATTGAGAAAAAATTACAAACTTTATGTTATTAATGATATTTAAAACATTTATATCATATTGTAATAAAAAACTCCTTTATAATCTCTGTTTAATACACACTGGCTATAACATAGAATAGAAATAGGCATACGATTCCTGTTAGATACATGAACTAGGCATGATACATTCACAACATCAATAATTACATGCAACGGGTTGGTATTCATAATTATGGTAATGCACACTGTATTATTTCTATGCTCTACCAATTTAAGGCATAAATAAACTTTTTAATTCACACTGGGTTTTCCAAATACTCAAAACAAAAGACTATGTTTTTATGTTGTATACAGTAACTGGTCATCTCATTTCTGCATTAGAAAAGATAGCATAGTGCTAATAATGTGCTCTGCCAAAGGGTAAGATTACACTTTGCTAAAAACAAGCAATTGTTAATCTGACATGGATGATAATTTCTATTGGGAATATAGAATACTGCATGTGAACTTATATCACAAAACTGTATACATGTACTCTACACCATGATAAATTCACCTAAAAAATTCACCTCAATAATTATATGTGTTACATATTATGGTTCAATACATTACATGGTAACTTGCAGATGTGGGCCAACATTAAATCAACATCATGTGTTTGGTGTGCCAGCAAATAACACTTCTTGATTCCAAGGAATAGCCAATATATAGGCTGTATAATTCAAGTGTTAATTTTATCTCTTTTCTACCTTTCATTTTTTCTGTATGTTGTGATTTGGTCAGCAGGTGTACGGGAACAGATGACGCTCTTCTGTATGGAGGTTTGTTTAGTATGCTTCCACTCACTGAGCGAATGCTGGTAGTCCTTGCTAGAGCAAAACGAGCACGATTTATCTTGTGCAGAAACTGGTCGCTTTGACGATCACTGCTTCTCAAATCTGTAATCATACATACATCTTAGTGATGGCAATTGATGGGAAATTATAATCGATCATCAGCTGGACCTGGTGGGTATAGCGAACTGATGATCACAGGTAATTGGAGAGTGAGGTTTCCTTAGTCAGATACGTGTAAAATAAATACAACAAAGTATCTATGTCAAGTATGTTCAAACCCCGCCATACCTGCAGTATAATCCAGGCTCCCTCAGGTAATTTTTGACAAAGTGTGAATCAGTCCATAATTTTATTTTTTAGTGATCATCGATACATAATGTTTAGAATCGATCATCATAAATCTACCAAACCACTGATCATCGGTTATTATAGTCACATCAGTGACATCACTGATACATGTACCTGAGTTTGTTCTTCGGAATATTAGGTTTGCATTTTTTCCAATAGACTGAACAAGCCTGAGACATGAGCGAGTAAATGGCTGGGTGAACCTTCTAAGCACTCCCCCTGACAAACACTAGCCATTGAGCCTATGTTAGTTTGGTGGTGGCCCACAGTCTATGACGCTGGCCAAATACCAAACCACCAAAGGCTCAATTTGTTTTTTTTAAGAGAAAACAATATAGTTACCAGTCAATGAAGCAATGTCTCCATTACTTTCTAAATCAAGTTGTGCTTCCAGGCACAAAGTGTCAAAACGATTCAGAAAGAACTCCCAGCTAAATATGTTCTGGCTAGGCAGGACAGTGGCAAGCATTTGTAGCCTTTGTAAAATCATAGTGCGGTCTCGAATGACAGAGTCAAACTGAAACTCTAGACATCTGCACAAACACTGAAAAATGAAGAGCAAATAAATTAAATTTCCTCTGAAGCACACTTCTCAGTATTATATGATCACAGATATTGGTATATTATAATCACAGATATTGAAATATTATATCAATAAATTCTCCTATCAATTGTAAAGTCACCAATGAGAAACAAGACATTGACCCAATGTAATTTTGATGTTGGCCTGAAGTCTGCGATGTCATGCCAAAATTAAACCTACACCAGGGTAAATGTCTCACTGTTTGCTGGGAAAGTATCTTACCTTTATAGAGGAAGTTTTGATTGTATCCAAATACAGCATGGTACGCTGCACAACTGCAGAATGGATATCACTTAGTGCTCCGATGAGAAAGGAGAATATATGTGCCAGACATGTCATAATCTGCTGATTGTTATGCACAGATTCCGGGTCAAGCAAACGCGCCAGCACAGTAGCTTTCTCCACTATAAAACAAACATTATTTTCACTAACACTTAACCCTTACAGCGCGGAGATCGACTTAAGTCGTCAGAATCTGCTGACGACTAAAGTCAATCCCCGCACTGTAAGAGTAAAAATATTTCTAATGGCCGAAGACCCATAACATAGGTATTCAAATGAATCGGAAAGAGCTAACTAAGACATTTATGATGATTTTATATTAAAAATAACACTTTGGTCTCCATGTTTTATATAAAACTAATTCAGTGCTTCAAGGGTTGAAGTACTAATCACGTCTATAGCCATTTTAAACCTTTTTTGTCCCTCAAACAAGATACATTGAAGGAGGAATGCTTATTATATTGGGTAAATTGGCATATATTTTTTAATCAAACTGCACATATGTAAGCAATTTGTATCTATCGTATTTATCCCTGTGTATAATATGATGTTTTTTCTTGGCTATTTATGTCACAAAAATGTAGAATTTAGTACAATTTTATAATAGAAAATAGAAAACATGAACAACAGATGGCCTGGGGCTTTGAGTCTATACCATATCAGCAATCAGACAAAAATATGGGAAACATTGAGAAAATATAAATTCTGATGTTTTCAATCTACTGCCAACCCCCCACCCCCCCCCCCCCCCCTTATCTCACATTCCCACCACTCTGCAACAACGCACGTGATATGTGTGCCACCTTTTACAAACACGGGTGGATGGACAACATGGTTAGTCTGCAACTAATTCACACTCTACTGCTCATCTTTAATAATGATTTCATTCAAGTTTGCCTTTGGAATGTTTTATTGTTTTACGACAGTAGGCCTATCGGAACATGATATTACAGTAGGATGTATTGGAATGATAAAAATGCGCTGAAGAAATATAACAAGACATCACTGATTACATATCCTATTTCAAATTCTAAACGTGCAGGCCTCAGAATGTCCATATTGCTGGGATAAAACTAGACTGTCGGATCTCAATAACGTTTAGTGTTGCCGGTGTTTGCCCATATTGAACAAATGGTGGTATAACCAGGTGTTTTCTGAGAGTGGGACACTGCTAGTATATATTTTTTTAACCCTTGTGACTTGTTACCAGCAACCTAAAATTTCACCTTGGTAAAAATTACTTATAATCTGTACAATTTGAATCAAAATATTCGCTAATCTTTCAAATTCAATCCAAATTTCTCTAAATTTTCTTTTTTGAAGAACAATTAGAAATAAAGTTGTGTCTCATTACCGCGACTCTCAACTTCAGGTGACTGAAAATTACTCATATTTGTTTAATTTGAGAGCAAAAATTTGCAAATCTTGAACGTATAAACACACATTTCGTTTTCAATCACTGTGATTTAGTCAGCTAGTAAAACAGATTAAAAACCACAATAGTGAAGTGGGAATTCAGATAGAAATAGAAAGCTCACATGAAATAACAATATTATTTTTTAGTTCCATACCCGCTGAAAACCGTGCTCTCCACTCTTCACTACTGAAGTCATCTTCTACAAGGTTCCAGAGAATATCCGCCCCATCAGGCAATGTGACACAGTGCAACAATAAGGGAACACACATGGTGGCAATCTGTGAATGGTCAGCCTGGAGTAGCTTCCACAAGCTGTAAAGAGGACAAATAAGAAGAGAAAATATTGAAACTCAAGTCTAAAAAGAGTACTCCAGATACAATTAGTTCTTGCATTATGCAAATCTCAGGGTTCCCCACAGAAAAAAAAATTATCCGGTCGTTCTCACAAAAATCTTAACTTAGCGCGCCAGCAGCGTAATAATATGTTCACTGTTGCGCACGCGCGCGCGCTAAAAAAAGCAAAGATTTTTTTATTAAGACACAACAAAGTATAGTAGTTAGTAGGCCTATCACTCACTCACCAACGCGGTTACACTCTGGTGAGTGACAACGTGTCGTGGTGACTGGCAACGCTAAGGAGTGTTGGCCTGTCAAAGCTGTTATCACACTCTCTTGTATTGCCAGCTCCGCCAGCGTCGCGCCAATGCCGGCTCAGCGCTGTTAGCGTGACATAACACTGTGACCTAACACTCACTTGCTGTCAGCTCTGCTTCCCAGCAAACACGAGACATCTACCCAATGTTGGTCCAATGCTGGGCCAGCGTCGTAGACGGTGTACCAACATTGGGTCGATGTCTCGTGTCTGCTGGGACATCTATGTTATTTAACATACAGCCCATGACGGGTGGCCAAGAGAGTGGGGGGTTATGGGGGGGGGGGGGGGTAGCACGTGCATGTGTACATTTTGTGTTCACTGTACACCGGCAATATACGCACACACCAGTCTTTACACGGACACGCTGATCGCTAAACCAGCACAGTATGACACCAGAGGTATGACACTGGCGACAGGAATATTGGCCAATCTACCAGCTGGATAACAGCCGGATGTGACCTATTACATGCTGGTCGGCATAAAATTCATCCGGTCGGGTTGCCGGCATTTCCGGCATTGTGGGGAACCCTGCAAATCTATTCTACTCAGTACAGTACAGTACTAAATGTATATGATAATACAATAAAGCTTTATGTGCCTGTGGAATGATTCACAAGGTTCTAGTTCACTATACAGGTTTATACTAATTTCTTAAACCTTTCAACTGTGATTTTCTGTACATGTATCTTGGGTTATTACTTTCTCACACTACATGCTGTCTCAACATCGTGTGGGGCTTGTGCAACATTCAAACATCAAGTTAACCCTTACAACTCTGAAATATAGGTCTTTTCAATTTGAAATCATCATAAATGTCTTAATTAGATCTTCCCGCCTAATTTGAATACCTATGTTATGGGTCTACAGCCATTATGGATTTTTAAAACCTTCAGTGCGGGGGCCGTCTTTAGACGTCAGAATATCACGTCAAATTCTGACGCAATAAAGACGGTCCGCGTGCTAAAAGGATTAATATCCCGTTATACTCTTGTCTTACTTTGGTATCATGAGATTCTTGAGGCAGTAAGTGACAAACTCCTGATGCTCCTTTACAGAGTAGTTGAGGCAGTCAGCATGAAGACATAGCAGCTTGACATTGTGCAGTAATTGGTAAAGTGAATCAGCATCACACATATCATCT
Source organism: Flabesymbios commensalis (assembly GCA_964017125.1). Taxonomy (NCBI): domain Eukaryota; kingdom Metazoa; phylum Annelida; class Polychaeta; order Terebellida; family Flabelligeridae; genus Flabesymbios; species Flabesymbios commensalis. Next base: position 47,940,979 of record OZ024908.1, read on the forward strand.
AGGGTCTAAACACAGCACACACAAAAACAGAATTACAGGTCTATACCGAATTCATAACAGGTATGAATAACATAATTGAAATTTTTACCCATGTGAAGTTGTGGGTTGCGGTACATTTGTGCATATTGCAGTCTAACAATTTTAATGCTCATTTCTTCCTTAAATTTGTTTGTGGGCTAAACAAAAAAGCTAAAAATAACTATAGATGTGATTACCACATTAAGGGTTAATAAATAAAAAATCTTAATAAATTTCTCATAAAAACAGGTCGTTCTTAACGCAGCAGTTCACTTCTCAGGGTGAACAAAAATGAGGGAAAATAGCTTTGTACTGGAGGGTTAACCCTTTAACCACTGATCACGAACATAGACGTTTTAAATTTGTTTTATTGGCTAATCAAATAACTGTTACTGGGAATAAAATGCGTATTTAAACATCAAGATTTGCAAGTTTTTAGTCTCAAATTGAACAAATGTGAGTTTTTTCAACCACATAAAGTTGTGGGTCGCGGTAGCGAGCCACAACTTCATGTGGTTGAAAATTTAAAAAAAATATAACTTGGTGGGAACAATACATGAATTTCGATGAACCTCTATATAATAATAGGTAGGTGTTGCTCACCTTGAGTAAAGCATGGAGAAGCTGTAGATGTACTGGTAGTTTACTCAGATCATGCTTAGGCTCACTATCCACTTTGTCTTTGTTCTCAATTTCCTGGTCTTGCTTTTCTAAAAAAATGTCTTGATTTAAACAAAAGTATTTTGAATCACTGACTTACCAAACCATTACATTTGCTCTACTTTTACTCAGACTATAACTACTAGTATTATGAATGTGAAAAAGTACACAAAATTAATAGGGAAGTTTTAGAGTGAGAGCTAAATTATTTACCAGTGGTGCGAAAAAATAAAACACTATAAGCACATCCAGTGAGGAATGCTCAACAATAATACAACTACCTACTACAACTTTAATACTACTGTTCACCAATTTTGCTTCTCATGCACTACCTTTTTGATCAGACACTGCACGTGGTCTGACATTGTCAAGTTTTGGGAGATCTTTATGTGGTAATTCCAGCTCTTCACTCGGTGCCACAAATTCCATTGTCTGCATGGCCAGGTGATGCCACAATGCCGACACATCACACAGGGAGCAGTTAGTTACCTCTTCATCACCATCACAACTGTGAGTTCCTTAAAAAATAAATAAACAATACATCATTTTGTCATTTGCAATTAGAATTTCACATTTGCAATTAGAATTTCACTTTTTTTTCTGGAACACTGTTCAGCCCTAATTGTTGGGAACCTGTACATTGCATACGGAACAAAAAAAATATTGATAACGATAAAGAGACAGCTCCTAATTACAGGCAGTCAGCCATTTCTAGTTTTATATCTGCTGGAAATCCTTGAAAACATGCTGCAGTGAATATCACTGCTGCGTGTGTTTAGTCATGCATTTTTCGGATTGAAACACTTAAGAAATGTTAGAAGTTCAAATTTTGTACTTCCATCAAACCTTAATAAATCAGTTTACTTCTTTAAAATCAGACTACAAGTGTTTGTTAAATATGATCTGATTTTATCTGGCTTAGCCAGGTTTACAAAGGACTACCCAAATACAGCAGTTATGTTTTTTTTCGACTAGATGTTCAAAACGTTGCTACTGCTTGAATGAATTTAGATTATTATTCTATAACCATGCTGCTACAGGCAGAAAAGTAAACACTTGAAAAAGTAGAGTTATTTCAAGATCTAAAGCAAGCCACAAAAGTGAACTTTAACCCTTTCACCACTGAAGCCCGTTTTTATGTGCTGAATGCTATGGCATTCAGCACATAAAAACGGGCTTCAGTGGTGAAAGGGTTAAGCTACCTTCCCATTTGGTATTGAGCATCTCGGTGATCAGCTCCATTATACCCTTTGATGTCTCATTGTTGATTCCTAAATGTTCTGTTGCTTCTTGCAATTCAATCTGTAAAGTAAAAAACATCCAATTGGGAAATTTGTTATGCTACGGCTATAAACATGTTGAAGAGGTCTTGTCATGATTTATAATGGATATACATGTATAATCTGAGATCTGCAAAGGAAGAAGTTACAGCCCAATTCTGGTATTCTACCCTTAATTTAACACTTTGCAAAATATGATAAAAACAGCTATAGAAGTGGTTAGCACTTCAAGACATCTCTCCCAGTCTTCTCCATCCATTTGAAGCTAGAATTTTCAACAACAATTCCATCATTAACCTTTTTCCTACTAGTGACACATATATGCTTCGTAAAACGTAAATAAAGGTAACAAAACTCATGCAAATTTTAAGTTATATATATCACTTGTATATGTTATAAATTGATTACCTTTAATTGCTGTAGCAGTTCACACCTTACCGAGTAGTTAAAGGTTTTTTTTTATAAGAAGGGATGAAAAATAATAGCATTTAAAAGGTTAAGAATTACCACTCAAAGATATATTAACCTTTTCACTGCTAAGCACGACTATAATCATTATTTAATACATTTTACTAGCAGACTAAATCACTGTTATCGGGTATAAAATGTGTGTTTCAACATCAACATTTATAATTTTTTGTTTTTTAAATAACTATATCTATTAGCAATTTTCACTGACTTGAAGTTGTAGGTCGTGGTAGCAAGACAAAACTTGAAGTGTGTGAAAATTTAAATTAAATAACATAGGTGGTAAAGGGTTAATATTTTTTCATGAGTGTGAAGCTTCACCTGCTTAAGGACGACATCTAGCATCATGATAAAGCAGGTGATGTTAGGGACATGGTCATCCTCTTGTCGTGGAACCGTAAAAGTGAACACGTTGCCGTTTGTGGTGCGGTTTGGAGACAGAGGTGAGCCCGAGGGGAAGTCGTCCATGGTTACGTTAGGCTGAACAGAGGGGTGTAGCTGAGGCTTTGACTCATCAGATTTAGCCGAGGAGTATGCTAGAGATGTAACACCAATCTTAAACATCTCCAGTAATAAGCCTAGAGGAGTTATGATGTCCAACGATGCCAAGATCTACAACACAATAAAATTATATATCATCTAGTCAATTCCTCCGTGTATGTCTACAACTAAGGAAACAAATTGTAAAAATCGTCAAATTCAAGTATAGCAATCTGCACAAAAATCTGAAAATTGTTTTTTTATTGAGGGGGGCAGATGGAGAATTTCTTTTGTCAATTTTTGAAAATCACAAACCACAATACACAAAGTGTGAGCAATGAAGAGTGTCACTGTGATAGCTACACATTCAATACATCTATCTTGCATACATGTAAATCTGGTTGTTACAACAGTAAACTCTAATGTTGCATCTAATTGCCTTAACACACTTAGAAGTTGTGTCTCGCTACCGCCACCCACAAGTTCAAAAGGGTGCAAAATTCCAAACATTTGCAAATCTTGATGTTTAAACACCAATTTCATGACTGTGACTTAACCTCTCAATGAAACAGATTAAAAACAAATAGTGTTTCTGATCTGTCGTCATGCCATCGGAATTGACGACAAGCTTTCCCCCGTGAAGAAAAAACATTCCATTCTGATGACAGTGATATACATGAATGACCAAGTGAAGAAAAAATAATTCCAGAGATATTTTTCAGTGCTTCGTTAGTGAAAAATGAGTTGTTTCAAAGCTTGAAATGCACCTTTAAATATTATGAAATAAATGCATAAACATAAAATCACCTGTAACCACTGTAGATTTTGCTCCTGTACGGGGGCTGTAGTGTGATCAAATCTCTCCGCCATAAAGTGATACATCTTCTCCACATTGAAAGGCAGTGGACTCATGTCAATGGCAAAAATCTTGCTGTGAATAGAAAACAAAAAATATATCTTCGTGCACCTGTGGGATATTAACACCAAGGCATAGTATAGATTAATCACACTACACTATAGTATAAGTAATGTAGGGCACGATGTATTACTTAACAAGAAAGAAACTGAAAAATAATTGCAATAACAGACACTCCTTGGTATCGCTGATTCCCCCCCCCCCTATATTTTTAATATGTGAATTTTTATTCCCTCCAGAATGCACCATTTCAAACCCTTTACTTCACTGGCCTCTTGGCGGCTGGAAGCACAGTAATCATGATAATCAAATTCTCAATTTGTTTGCACCTTCTGTTAATAATTTTAAGAAAAAAGTTTGAATAATAAATATTGCTATTCTACAGTCTCAATGCCAATATATATTTATTCAGACTAAAAATCTGGTATCTTGTATTCGATCTACATTTTGAAATTATTTTCAAAAAGAGACACTTTAAATAACAGTTTGCTCCTGTCATCTGATAGTATAGAATATTGTATTCTATTGATACACTGAAAAAATAATTTGATATAACAAAAAAAAAAAATAATGATATTTTGAAAGATAATCAACAATAAACATAATCATTTTATTTATGATGTTTCTGTGGCATACATTAATTTGTTTGAACCCCCTATAGTGCAAATATTCAGAAATTATCATATGATTTTGTAAATACATGGTGTTCTATTGTACATACCTAACCAACACCTTCAGTTCATGCCTCTCTTCTTCAGGGACTTCAGTACGAATTGCCTCCAGCCAGAATGGGATTACATAGTCCCACACCTGGGAATGCATTATAATTTCAACAACTATATACCATAATATGAGGATTTTAAATATTTATTATTTTGATAATAGTTAAGTTATGCTCCTTATAATTCAGCTCTATCCTACAAAGCCAAAAGACAGTAATGTTCACTTGAAAAGTACCAGTTAACGCCTCTTGGCTTTGTACGGCAGAGCTTCTATGGCTATATATAAATGGCTTGAATTTCAATATTTTACTTTAAATTTATAAGAGAAAATGTTGTATATGACAAGAAGCATAGTTATTTATAATAATTTCATTTTTATCATTGTACCATCTATAGTACTATCTGCAAAGTTCATATAATGTTCGAAATGCTGCCACGTTTCATTTATATATTCATTCATATAGGATTTTTTGAGTATAATACTAATACAGACACTTTCACTAACCTCAAAGACAACAACATCATAAGGTACCAAACAGCAAAGACGATTAAGACCTTCCTTGATCTGAGTAGTGCGACTTGACATAGTATCCCTGGATAGAAAGTAATTATTAATAATTGTAAGGTACGGTTCGGTACGGCACGGTACGGTACGATACGGTACAGTACAGTACAGTACAGTACAGTACAGTATGATTAAAACACTGTTATCAGGAATGAAATGAGTGTTTAAACATCAATATTTGTAAATGTTTGATCTCAAATTAAACAAATATGAGTCAGTTTCAACCACTTGAGGTTGTGGATCGCTGTAGCGAGACACAACCTCAAGTGGCAAGCTCTCTGGCAAGCTACTTCTACGATACAAGATGGAGGCTGAGATATCTTGTGTTCTGTGATGTCATAAAAAGCACAATTTGAAAAATGTCCCGTCCACAGAGACATGTATTTACATGTACTGAAAGGGACATCTGGGAAGAGTGTAAGAGAAATGAGCAGTAAATTCGCAAGATTGATTTCTTGCTTCAAATTGTATAGATGCAAGAATTTTTTTACCCACTTGAAGTTGTGGGTTGGGGTAGTGAGACACAAGTTCCAAGTGGATATAAATTAAAGTTTTATTACATAGCATCTAAAGGGGTAACAAGCTTATGACAGCTATTATTTATTCCTTTGAGGCTGGAATTGCTAACACTTTCTTCAGTTCGAAAACAGGATAGCAGTTCTATTTAAATAAAATCAGTTACTCTCAAAAGTTATTTTTTCTATTTTCTGATAATCAACCAGTGTATATTTTCAATATTAGCTATTTAACCCTTTCAAGCCTGAAATTACCATTGTCATCTTCATCTACTACAAGCCGCAAATTGCTGTCACAATTCTCGACTTGTAGTGGATGAAGATGATTTGATGTGGTTTAAAAATTAAAGAAAACTAGATGCAAGTGTTTACAATGTAAACACCCAAAATGGCTCCCCCTCCTACTTTTCAAATGAGAGTTATACATTAATTATAATTTTTGCAGATAAGCAATTTGTACATGTAATTATCAAGTAATATTATGAGGCAGAGGCTAGTAGCTTTAGGCTAGGGTGATAAGGTTCTAATTTGACGAAAAAAGACTAAAGATGGCCGCCATGACCCGGATAGTTTCCCAAACTTTTTGAAAAATCATTGCAGTCTAGGAAATACTACTACTATGCACTATGTTGAATATTGAGTATATCGGATGAGTGGCTTTGAAGTCATCAGAGTGACAAGGTCTTAAATTGAAGAAAAAATATTAAAGATGGCCGCCATGACCCAAATATTTTCCCGAACTTTCTGAAAAATTGATGCAGGCTGGGAATTATCACTACTATGCAGTATTTTGAATATTAAGTATATCGGATAAGCGGCTTTGAAGTTATCAGGGTGACAAGGTCCTAATTTGATGAAAAAAGATTAAAGATGGCCGCCATGACCAGAATATTTCCCTGAACTTGCTTAAAAATTGATGCAATCTAGGAATTAATAGTTGCATCCAGTATGTTTGACACAAAGTGAATCGAAAAAGCGGTTTTGTAGATATCAGGGTGACAAGGTCATAATTTAACGAAAAAAGATTAAAGATGGCCACCATGACCCGGATATTCTTCCGAAGTTTCTGAAAAATTGATGCAGGCTAGGAATTAATACTACTATGCAGTATTTTGAATATTGAGTATATCGGATAAGCAGCTTTGAAGTTATCAGGGTGACAAGGTTCTAATTTGACAAAAAAAAAATTAAAGATGGCCGTCATGACCCGGATATTCTTCTGAACTTTCTGAAAAATTGATGCAGGCTAGAAATTAATACTACTATGCAATATGTTGACTGATGAGTATATTGGATAAGTGGCTTTGAAGTTAACAGGGTGACAAGGTCAAAATTTGACGAAAAAAGATTAAAAATGGCCGCCGTGACCCGAATATTTTCACAAACTTTCTGAAAAATTGATGCAGCCTAGGAATTAATATTTGCATCCAGTATGTTGAACACAAAAAGAATCGAAAAAGCGATTTGGTAGATATCAGGGTGACAAGCTCCTAATTTGACGAAATAAGGTTAAAGATGGCCGCAATGACCCGAATATTTTCCCCAACTTTCTGAAAAATTGATGCAGCCTAGGTATTAATACTTGTATCCAGTATGTTGAAAACCAAATTGATGCAGCCTAGGTATTAATACTTGTATCCAGTATGTTGAAAACCAAATGAATTGAAAAAGCGGTTTTGTAGATATCAGGGTGACATGGTTGAGAGGCGGTGTCCATGCGCGGCGCCGCCGCCGCCGACCGCACGCGCCGCCGCCCGCCGTACAAAAACTAAAAGCCTCCCCCTGGTAGGGGGGAGCCTTAATTACCATGTATTGGTAAACCAGTTTCATGGTTTTTTCGTTCTAAAACCCTTGGTTGTAGGGAAATTAAGTCTGTTTTCAGGGATGTAAAATGATGCTTTAATGCATGGTGAGGGCTGAAAGGGTTAAAGCACAAAGCTCAATTTATGATAGTTTTGAATCCCAGCATCTTTAAAGGAGAACATGTCTTCAATCAGCAATATTTTTCCTTTGATTTGACAACAATCTATATCATAGTGTTACTCACAAGTTAGGTATCATGCGAGGCAGAATTGCAACTTGGGGAAAGTTTATTTCAAAGTTTGATGCTCAGAGGGTCAAGGGCATATAATGACCCAGTTTTAGAATCGCACAAGATCAGAACACTGACCTACCAGAGATGTTAAACCCTCTAAGCACTAAGCACGACTATGATTTTGTTCAACCTTTCTATTATGACTTCAAAAAAACATCTTGTAATGCGGATCATGTGACCGAAGAGCAGATTAAAGTGGGTGAAAATTTAGCAATTGGCAATCAAAAGGTTAATACACTGTAACAAGCTCAGCTAAAATATTTGATAGGAAATAATGAATTGAGAAAACATTTATAGGGTGAAAAACAATTTTAAAAAATATATATATTTTCATTACTAGTAAGGCTTTCTAGAGAATGACTTACCAGTGACCACCAACACGAGCATATTCTACAGGATGTGGAAGAAGACAGGACAAAATCACCTCAAAGTGTGTGCGACTGATCTCCTTTAACCATTTCGTTATGTACTGTCAGGGAAAACAAAGTTATCTACATAAATGGAAGATTCCATAATCATTGCTGATAAGTTCTCTCTAGATCTTTCCTGAATGTCATTCCGATGTTATTATATACAATAAATGTTTGTTCTTTGTATATTGTCTAAAACTTATGATACGCAGTCAGGTTGATTGTCTTCTTTAATTCTTAATTTGCTTTTTAGACCAGCAAAATGTATGGATAAAGATCTATCTATCACTGTTATCATACAAGAGTGCAAAGGGTCATGTTTAGCCAGGCTAGTAGGTTTATTATCTGAATGCCAACAATAATATCTATTTTTTAAGTGACTGATAATATGATGGAGGGAACCATTTAAAATAAATATGTTTCTTTGTAAACAAAACTGACAAGCAACAAAATGCATTAATTATACACAAAATAATGCAGATAGCCGAAAACAACATCGGTTTACCTGTGGCTTCAGCCTTTCAAGTGCATTTCCCACATTATCTGGAAATAAAATGTAGAGAATGGATTCAAATGACACCAAATCAAGAGATAGAGTTGCATTTATATCTGAGAAAGGTAAAAAATACAAGGAAAATATATCGACTTTTTGAACGGAGCATAACTTTTATCAATAAAATAAGAAAAAAATGTTGTCATAGTGACTTGGAAATACAGGTCAAGGTCACTGTCTCAAAGATTGCTAATTTACTTATAATATACATGCACAAATACTGTCAATATGACAGGTATCTGTAATCCAGCTACCGTATATCCCCGCGTATAGTGCGACGCCATGTATAATACGAGTTAAGATTTGAGGCCTCGGATGACCTGAAAAACTTCTACTCCTCTGTATAATACGACCTCAAATTTTGGATGTCGGCAGCGTCCTGGTCGGCAGCGTTCCGGGCCATCTAAATGTGAGGCATGGATATTATCTTATTCTGCTAAATAGCGCCTTGACACCTGCATAGACGATGCTCAATGACGGGAACAGCGTCAACAGTACAGCTCTGCAAAACCAAAGGGCAGTATCTGCTCACTTATAAAGTAAGCAGATACTGTATTTTCATTTTCCGCAGCAGAGTGGATGTCATCGGGACTGTCTCGATCGGCAGATATTCTGAGGCCTGCATAGGCTACATATATATACACACAGATTTTAAAATACCCGTATTTATATTTCGCCGACAAATTTATATTATTTTAATTTATCTATTACAAAGACCATATTTTAATATCGTCGTGCTCAAATAAGAACATTCCAAGATGAAATGTGATTGTAAAACATTTGCAGACTAGCCGCATTGTCTAGACACAAGAGGTGTTTGGTTGTATAAGTATCAGGGTGCAATAACACAGCAGCGCTCCATGAACTACAGCTAACAGATACCACCATTTGCGTAATACCGTATCAGCCGCGGCAACAGCGATAGGCGTTAATGTTATCCCAGCAATATGGACATTCTGAGGCCTACATGTATAGGATTTGCGATAGGAGATATAATCAGTGTTATCTTGTTATATTTCGTCAACGCATTCTTTCATTCCAATAAAAAATATCATGTTCAGATTTGTCGTACACAATAGAACACTCCCATATGAAAGGCGATCTTAGATTAAATCATTATTATTATAAATGAACAGGTCAGGAGTGTGAATTGGTTGCAGACTAACGGCGTCATTTATCTGCCCGTGGTTGTCAAAGGTGCCACGCGCGTCGGCGGGAATGTGAGACGGGGACTCCCAGCAAACACGACACATTCACCCAATGCTGGTACAATGTTGTGTCAGCGTCGCAGACGGTGGCCCAACAATGTACCAGCATTGGGTGAATGTCTCTTGTTGTATCGTGTGCATAGGCCTGCTTACCAAACACGCTGACTGGCCTACACTTCTACCGCTAGAGAACTTACCACTGAACTTACCGCTAGAGAGCTAAAAATTTGTATTAAATTCTACATCTATGTATAATACGAGGTGCCTTTTTGCGACATGAATAGCTAAGAAAAAACATCGCATTATATACGAGGATATACGGTATCCTGTTATCTCAAACACAACACAATTGCTCGGGAGACAGACAGCTGGACAGAATTATGCCTCTGGTCAGGACATACAATGTGATGTTTACATTAAAACAAGTATTGATGAATATTTAAAGCTTACTAACCATCAGGTAAGTATGCAGTAGCATCAAACCACTGGAACAGCATGGCTAACAAACGCCCAAGCACCTCCTGTAAGTCAAATAGTATGTGATAAAATAAAAAAATACTGTATTTCCTGATGCATATCACATTTCTAAGTATAACACTATATAAATTAGCCCAAAACCGATGGTTAGTCCATAGATACTCACAACAAGTGGTAAAACATGGGCCATCTGATTTGCCATCTTAATTTGGCTTGCCCCTCCTTTGAACCAATCACAGCTGTGCAATAATTTGATAAATAGGCATCCTATTTTCTCAGGACAATGCATGAAAATGAATGAGGTTTGCTAGAATTATATTGTGGCACATTATTATTGTAATCGTGAGTTGATGCAGATCTGAAAGGGTCACTGCCATGTTCTCATTATATTATCCACATTTGAAGCCAGAACTGCTTTTGATAAAAAATACAACAGCATGGAGTAGCAAATGTGAATGACTCAATCACACATGTGATTGGTGCGTGAAAGTGATGCAATGTAGTTGATGCTAAAGCATGGCATGGTTGTTTTCACACACCTAACAGGAAAGCAAGCTGCAAACTACTTGTAGACTTACTTCGAAGAACGTGTCAGCGCCACTACACATACTCTGGCATAGCCCAATGTAGCTATTAACCTATCCATACCTAAATTGTTTAAAAAGTAGATGTTTATTTCATTGAACTACTCAAATATTTACGTTTGTTCATTGCATGTAATGTTGAAAAATATATTATTCTGAATTCACTGAGCACAAAAAAGCCCTGCTCCAATTTAGGACTTTAACCATATACAGTAGAATCCCGTTATAGCGTGAATCGTTACACCGCAATATCGGTTATAACACAGGCCGCGCATGGACCCCGTTTTTTTTCAGGGTTAAATTTGACTAATAGTGCGTATTTTGTATTCTTGGTCATGTCAGTCTGGTTAAAACAGACCCCATTCACATTCACGTGACGCTGTGCTGACCAGACACGCGTCGGATTAACCTTCTGACTGCTACTGTTCAAAATGAAATAATAAGTAACAATTCTGTAACCGCGCTATATATGTTATACCGCAGTATATGGTGATCCAGTTACCGCTGTATAAATTTAAAGCTCTAGGTGAATATAAGATTCTGAGTTCTGATGATACTATGATAATCAGTGATATAGTCCACATTTAAATGAGAAACAGTTTTCTAATTGTTGCATCAACGCTGGCATAACATTTTCAATTTGGGCCAGTGGTGGCTACGACTCTGGACCAACGTCAAACCAACATTGATTCAACGTCTTGTGGCTGCAATATTGTCAATAAGTACAATAATTTGTGTCTCGACGAAAAGATACGAGGCTTTACAATTTGAATATGCTAAACGTGATAGTCAGCAAATCACTTTTATCACTTTACTTCTCTACTGTTACTAGTAGCAGCTTACAATTGGTATATCGTCTCTTGGAGTGCCTGTTTCTACAAGAAGCCAGATGCCGTAGCGACTGAGTAGCTTTCTCTCATCAGAATCTTCATTCTCCTCCACCACTTCATCATCAAAATGCTGTCTCAGTCTCTCCTCTCCCATCTCTACATTTCTCTTTTCCTCCATTGGCTGGGCTTCCTTCATCAAGCTGAAAAAAGATCAATAAATACTGCAAAATACATATTTGCCCAATGGGCTTCTCTAACACTTCTAACACTTTTTACAGAATACATGAGAAAATTTTGAAGTTATTGCCCTCACAAAGTCAAATTATTGACGAAAAATGTGAACAATTAAATTAAATCAGCCATTTTGATTATTGAGCTTGTCCAAGAACTGGTCATTAGCAACATGCATAGCAAATTTTAGCAGGATACATGGAAATTTTGGAAGATATCACGCCCACAAGGTCAAATTATTGACGTAAAATGCAAGAAATTGCACTAAAAAACTTCTTTTTTTTCAGCCATTATTGAACTTGTCTGAAACCTGTCATTAGTAGCATGCATAACAAATTTTAGCAGGATCAACAAAAAACTTTTCAAGTTATCGAGCCCACAAGCAAATGTTAACTTCAATTGCAATAGCCAACCTTTTTTAATTAAAAATTAAAAGGCGTGCTAATAAAAATGATGCAACCCATAAAAAAATAGACGTCTTGAGTAAAATCAAATAATCTGCATTCACTATGAGGTGAGAATTGCTGTAGCAATACACAGATCACAGAGAATAAAAATGTTAAAATGCAAAAAACAATCCTCTAAAAAGAGATAATATCAATTGATGTTTTCATCTCATCTGCACCGTATATGTATCAGATAGTTAAAATAACACATACTAGAAGTACATGTACTTATTCTACTACAAACAAATCATATACAGTAGAACCTCGCTAAACGGACCACCCAAGGGATTTAGCAAAAGTGGTCCCATTAGCGAAGTGGTCCCCTAAGTGTAATTGTATATTATACCTTATAATATATGCAATTTTACATGCTCTAAGTACAGTATGTGTACCATTACCTATGTGTATAAGAGACAAAAACAAACACAAAACAAACACATACAATAATAAATATCTTTATTCAATTAGCAGTAAAAAATAATTAATAAAATAAAACCATTTATTTTACAATCATTTAAGAAAGGTGTATCGACGCAGGCGCCGATGACTATGCCTCCGCTGTAAAGGTTATCACCCCCCTTCCTGCCTTACCCTCCCATTCGAAAAAAATGTATACCGAACAAAGGTCATAGACAAAAAAAATAATTTATCTTGGCCGCCCCTACTTTTTTGTTTAAATTTGTTTTGAAGCCCCCCCCCCTTTGAAATTTTTTTATCAAATTAGCCTTGAATAACCCCCACCACCCCCTGGCCTGACTATCCCCTCTTGTAAAGAAATGTAATCCAGAGAGGCTACTGCGTTAAATGAAAAAAAAGACCCTTAAAAGAAATATTTGTTAAAACCCCCCATGTGCCCACCCTGCCTGAATTTTTTTAATTGGCCTGGATCATCCCCCCCCCCTTCTGCCTTACCCTCCCATTTGATAAAAAAAAGTAATCAGGACAGAAGTTACAGAAAAAAAAATTGCCTTCACCCCCCTACTTTTTTGTTCAAATTTGTTTTGAACCACCCACAGCCCCCCTGGCAAAAAAAATCAAATTGGCCTTGTCCTTCCTCGCCGGTAAATAAATGTCCACAGAGGCTACTGCGTTAAGTGAAAAAAGACCCTAAAAATAAATATTTGTTGAAACCCCCATGTGCCCACCCTCCCTGAATTTTTTTAATTGGCCTGGATCATCCCCCCTTCCTGTCTTACCCTCCGATTTGAAAAAAATCCGGACAGACAGACAGACAGCCGGACGGACAACCCGACTACATAATGCCTCCGGCTGCAGGATGCCTCTGGCCGCAGGTTCGCGGAGGCATAAAAATGAGAAAAAGTCTAAATTTTTAACTTTTTATTGATTCACTTGAGTAAAATAGACTATCAATTTGTGCCATGATACATTTTATTGTAGCACTATTTTATGTTATCAAATATTTTCTTTAAATCTAATTCAACCTTGACAATCTCAACATGAAAATTGATAAGCAACACAACTGACATTCTAAAGTCAGCAAGAAATATCTCATTTCACCAAATACCTTTAACATGTGCAAATATAAAGTGTCTTATGTATAATTATTAAATATAATCAAGAATGTGGTTGTATATTCTTGATATAATGTGTCAGGTTATCCAAATTGAAGTGGATTATATAATTTCAGGTAAATGATGCATTTGTGATACCACAGTCCTTCATGGGTTATATAAGTCATTATATACAGTAGAACCTGCTATGAGCAGCCACTTTTATGAGCAGCCAACCTCCTATGGTAGGCCACTGGGTCATTCCTCAAAATGATCCTTATCAATGAGCTTGTGGGAGAAATTTTCATCATCTTCCTGGAAACCATATGCATTGCACTGATGGATGCACAGATGTCCACAATTTCTTTTCTTCCTACAAAGAAATTGATATAAATACAAAACCAATACACTTTTTTTTATGTACATACAGTAATAAAAAAATATTTTTGACAGTGTAATAGTACATACATGTATATAATCATAAGGGAATGATCATTTCATTTCCTGGAGGAATTATTAGGCATGTTAAGGGCTGCTGGAAATTTATTTTTACACACACCATTCGAAACCAGATTTGTTTCTCAAGAATTTAAAGTCAGCGTTAAAAAATGAATCAATAATTTATTGGGTGATATTTGTGCACTTTTATTTCTCCAAATTATACAAAGCCATTTAAATAACAAACATGTCGTACAATATCTTATATTTTACTTCAAGCATTGTCGTGATTACCTATTCATGAAAAATGATAAATGGACATGTTCCCTCTTTTAAGAGGTGAGGCAATATCTTTTGAAAGTTATTCAAGCAATTGTCTCTCACAAACAGGTTGTGCCAATTTATTTTCTCAGCCAAAAGTGGCACCAGATTTAACCCTGGTGCTGTTGAATTATTTGTGAGTATTTTTAATTCATTTGAAGCTGGAATTGCTAACGCAATATCCAGCCTCAAATAAATGAAATGAAAGAAAAATAATATTATCTATGAAAAATAGGCATCTCCCAAACTGAATTATTTGATTAACTGAGCAGATACCAAAATATATGTTACACATTTGTGTGGTATTTTCCTTTAATACTGTGAAATTTGCGAGGGGGGGAGGGGGGTTGTCAAGTATTTCTATCTAGAATTTCAAGTGGGCCCTACATGTTACATTTCTCTAATTTCCATTAGAATAATAGCGAAGGTAAATCTTAACTTTTCTAATTATTGCATTGCATTATTATTGCATGTCTGGCATGACTTATTTCAATTTTACCAGCCAATGCCCTGTTCCTAGCCTACCTCACGTAATAGATATTCTAATTATTGGGTAGACCAGACGATCATTAAAAATCAGTATTTTTATTTTGGCTTCCTGATATGAACATATGATGTAAACATGTCCATAGACTAGAACTGCCTAACTTTTTTTTAATTTTTGTGTTGCCTATTTGGGTCAATATTAGCTAAGGTGTAATAAAGTGTAACATACACAGTTAAATTATAATATATTTTTTTGATAAAAAGCACTATTTCCCATTAAAGTGATTGATGAGAGCTAACATTATCTACTATTAAAAAGATAGTTGTTTTACACAAATTTCGCCACGATCACATCAAAGTTGTAGTTTTGTCGCTTACGCATGTTACTTTTGACGGACAAAAAGTTGATTTTTGTTTTTGCAATAAATTATTTTTCAACAGTGCAGACAATAAAAGTATGTGTTTTATAGGGACTCTTACCTCGGCTGCATTATATGTACAGCAAATCACCTAAATCTTACAGAACAATGCCTAATAAATAATATGGCCGGGGGAGCAGCCTGTCCGTCAAATAGTAACACACGAATCATTGTCTGTCAAATAGTAACGTACGTAATCATTGTCCGTCAAATAGTAACATACGAATTTACCGTTTTTTGAATTTTGAAATTTGTTGTCAAACTACAAGTTCTGTGCGATCTTGTTGTTGTAGTTGTGTGTTTTTTTACAGTTTCGTGGCTTTGATCATATCAGAGAAGTTTGTGATAGCTCCTATCTATCTTCGCAAAGTTATTTACATGTAGCTGACGTTGATGCTTACGCATGTTACATACGCACGTTTTTGACGGACAGGGTGTTCTTTACTTTTATGCTGTCATTTTTCCCCTCTAATACAACAAGTGATGACGTAATCGGAAAGTGTCCTCAGTAGTTTTTTGTGAACTCTTTGCTGAACACGTAGCCATTTGTGGGTGTTCTTGGTCGGCCGAAATTACGCATGTTACTTTTTGACGGACTTTTTGCAGATTATTTTTAATTCGGTATTATTCTGGCAAATCTGGTTCGGGGTTTCATTCCTTTATATACTGCTACAGTTTATCAATTTCGGGAGCCATATCACATCACATGGCATCATGGAACTGTATTTTAAGCAGTAAGGAAGCAGAGCTAGTTCTGTTTAGGTTTTGACGGACACATGTAACATGCGTAAGCACTATTTCATATATAGAGTTGTATGTTCTATAAACAATATTACTATACATTTACCAACTTTTCAAGAACAATTGGGCATGATCATTATTGCAACGCTTTAGTTTTTTTTCGTTTGGAAAAAAATATTATACATACAAGCAGTCCAAATACACACTTGCCAAAATGTTACGCTGGATTGTTATAAAATATTATAATATTGACCACATATTTTACTCGTAATCTTTTAAAAGTAAACCATCCTCCATTAAGTTATGTTTTTTATGTAATGATGTGTTTACCTTGAGGAAGATATTAAAAAAATATATATTTAAATATATTAATGGTCCCCATTGGAACTTTGTAATTAACTTCATCAATATAACACCTTAGCTAATTTTGACCCATTTATCAGTTGAGCAGATCTAAAGACAAAATTCCTGTATTTCGTATTTTGGACATGCACATCCGAAATAAGAAATCGGGAATTTTGTCTTAATATCTCGCTTAACTGGTAAATGCGCTAGACCACACACAAATTTGCAGGCCCTATCTTGTAAGGATAGACAATTAGTCTAGTCTCTAAATATTCCAACTTCATGACTAACACAGTCACACCGTAAACCTTCAATTTATGTCATTTTGGGGTTAGGGATATAGGTACCCTATCCATATCAGGTCAAATTAATAGACTAGGCCTATGATATTTATAAATTATATTTGCTATTTAAATTGCATGAGATGGTGAGGTCAATTTTTTTTTGTCAAATTGAAAGCCAGAATATCTTTTCAGAAAATCTTCCAAGCCTTTCACCCACGATATTATTGTGAATTTCAGAATTGTCACCGGGGAGGGGTGAGGGTTTTCAATTGAACCACCCTTAACTTTTGCTGGAAATATAGCCTACTTTTTGTCATTATAAATTTTATAATTTCTAAGTTATGAACCATCCTCGGACTTGGCACAATCGAAGTACGGTACCCCAGTATGTTCACATGAAATAATATGTGACCCAAAACACCCTTTTCAAAAGTCTGGTGATCATGGCCATGAATCAGTGAATGGGAAGTAGGCTAGGCCTAGACTAGGATCACTAGCCTATTTAACAGACATTGTTCACAGATAACTGAACTGGCCAATTTCGAGGTCTATTATCAATGGCAGACTTCTAGGCTTAGCCAAGTAATTAAGTAACCTTTGGCAGGCACGGAAGCAAAGTAGAAGTGGTCCGGCTGTGATACAGGCCTGCTCTGGGGGGTCAGGGGGCATGTTCCCCCTGGAAAATTTTGAAGAAATGAGTGCTTTTTGACTGAAAAGTGGTCCGGCCAATGTCTTGCTTTGCTACTCACTGAGCTAGACGGGGTACCTGTCTGGCACTGCACGCTTCACTGAATCAGCATTGCCAGGGAGTGGGTACCGTAAGTGACCATCTGACACCCACAGTAACCACTGGTAGGCCTAGGCTAACACTAGTAACAGTGCTGACAGGCGACCAGTCACTCATCACTGCCATCAGTTATGTCCCTTAAATTAATCGTGACGATGTAGACTACATATATTATACCAACAAATATGTACAGACATATCCTACAAATATAATTTGGTGGATTTTATTTTAATAAACTTTACTTTTTCTCAAAAGAAATGTATTTTATTCACACAGGCCAAAATACCGATCGCCATTTCTGTACATTATCGCCCACATTGATGGCATCGGCAGGGTGGATGTTTAAATCGTTTTCTGTGTATTATTTTGATAAAATACAATAATTATGTATCACTTACCTTTCTACGAAACTACAAAAGATAAATGAACTCAAATCTGGAACATTTTTCGAGTTGTTGGATCAACCAGCGCGCACACAAAACTCGATGTGGTTGTGTTGTTCACAGTCATTGTTCCGGTCGACTTGACAGGTGCTTCACAGTAATATTACTCCTTGGCGGCCAAGTGGCCCTCCCACCCATTGCGGTAACGGAAGTAGCACTCGGTGGAATATCTCAATATAAATAATCTCCGATGTTGACCTAATGTTGTTTAATGTTGGCCAACCGTCTGATATGTCGGCCCAAAATTACCCCAACACTGGTTCAATGTCTCGTATTTGCTGGGTTATCCCTTTAATTGATCAGAGCAGACCCCGCGAAAACGCTATGGCCTTGTTAATGTGGCGTATTACATGATAAATCACACGCGTAATTACTACCTCTAAGTTAAGAATAAGAATCAGTTTATTTGTTATAGGTCATGTACAGATCAGTAATACAATTACTATAAAATGATCACTGCAACTCCGAGACCTAATAACTAGTACAGATACAGAATTATAATTGAATGTGGGTCTAACGAGTGCACAAAAAATATAACGTTCATGTTGAGCTCTGAGGGTCAAATTCCCGGCAGAAAAGACAATAGTGTTGCTACTCCCGAATAATCACGATAATCATATTATAATTTTATTGAGTAGCTAATTGTGATTCAATTTTCTAAAATAGTTACCTTACTTTATTAAAAGGTATCAATATATTAAAATTAACATGACATAAGATTCATTCTGAGCATTCAGACTGTTGTCGCTTGTGTCTAATCAAGAGTGTAGGCGCGACGTCACCATATAGGACCCATGACAATTTTAATGCCTTACTTTATTAAAAACTACCAATAAATTATAGTTAACATGAAATAAGATTCATTCTGAGCAATCAGACGGTTGTAGTTTGTGTTCAAGCAAGTGTGAAGGCGAGAGGTCCACCATATAGGGCTCATGGCAATTTTAAAGCCTTACTTTATTAAAAGCTACCAATAAATTAAAATTAACATGAAATAAGATTCATTCTGAGCAATCGGACTGTTGTCGCTTGCGTTCAAGCAAGCGTGAAGGCGCGACGTCCACCATATAGGGCCCATTGTCGTTTGTGGGCATCCTAGAGTGAAGGCGCGACTTTACGTTGGTGTGAATGCTTTGTCAGTGGTCCTAGAGGCTCGAAAACTTGACCCTTGATGTCCCAGGTGGTCCGCTTAGCGAGGTTCGAGACTGGTTTTGTGCCAAGAAAGTGGTCCGAGTCCTGAATAGCGGGGGTGGTCCGCTAAGGGTTTATCCTTAAGCATTACGTCAATGGGAAAAACATTGGGACTGGACAAAAGTGGTCCGAGACACGAGGTGGTCCACTTATTGAGGTGGTCCGGAACCGAGGTTATGCTGTAATCAAATTCTTAATAGGTGTACATAATCAGTAAGGTAAGTGTACATAATTTTCTGTGTCATACCTAACAATTGCCTCCACCAGATAACTCTGTAACTGCACAGGACAAGCCCAGATATCAGGAATAGTCAGGTGAAACACATGATGACTTCCAGGCACACATCCGTGCTTGTTCTTGTGGCAGCCCTGACAGTAACGAATTGGACGGTTGCCGTTCAGACTAGCACACTCAATAGAGAAACAGGTGCAGTATGCGCCATTCTTAGGTGACTTGCAATTCTAAAACACAGCATATTCCAAAATACATTCAGATATATCATTCCATTCTCTACCTTTTACTTCCAGACAATATTAAAAATTATGCACTTCAAACCTTAAGTTATAGAATTTTTTTTTTTTTGAAGTGAGTGAAAAATTAAAATAATTATTTAATTTAATTTAAGGGTCAATTTACATCTCCCCGTCTTTGTGATCATACCATAGTGCCTCAAAACCCAAGCAACCATAAATGATAGAGGGCTATGAACACCACCATACCAACCCTTATCCTGCAAATCACCACTATTGTGTTTAAATTCAACAAATATTAGTCATTTTCAGCCACTTAAGTTGTGGGTCGCGGTAGCGAGACACAACTTCACGTGGGTGAAAATTTAAATAAATTAACTAAACAGGATAAGGGCTAATGAAATGAAATGAATCGTGCTTTAAACCAGTTTTGTGAACATACAGGCTAAATTGGGCCAGGAGAACCTCCTGAGGATGGTGAGATGAGTGAGATGACACTGCCCTCCAGACACAGGATTCGAAATTCAAACCCTGAAGGTCTGAGGCCGAGCACACTACCTCTCGGTCACAGAGGCTCCCCACAATACTGAGTTTTATGAGAGGATGACAAAGAAAGAACAGCCTGGTGGGATATGCCGTGGAACAGAATTTTCAATGCTGATTATGTCACTTACCTTGTTCTCGCAAGTGATGGACACATGTTGAAGTGGTCGGAGTATGTCTACTAAGAATTGTGCATTTTCCTGTCTTAGTTGTTCAGAGCAGTCCTGACATACATACAGGGGAGGGGATCTCTCTCCATGCTTAATCGCTATAGCTGGATCAAGACACATCTAACCAAAAACAAAACTCAAAACAGTCATTTACAAAGATTATGAGGATGCAGTAAAACTGTGCCTCATGGGTCAATGAGTAATTATCACCCACTTGAAGTTGTGGCCGCATTAGCGAGACACAACTGCGGACACAACTTCAAGTAGATGAAAATGTAGCCCCACACCATGATCCTGAGAAGGATGGGGGTCAAAATCACAATCAAATATGGCTTTATGTACTTTATGTATGGACATTTCTACAAATGTTAGACAAATGTTTTTAGTTTACTGAGAACTAGCTCCAGGATTACAAACACAGGACTAATCCTGTGAAGTCAGCTTTGGATTGTAATAATTGGAAACATTTCATGCAGGATCTCACTGAAAGTACTTTTATCTTATGTAGCAATCCTAAACAAGCTGCAATTAAATTTACTATGTGACTGGATGATTTTTAACAGAAAATAACAACAAAACCATGAATAAATATAATTTAATTCACAGCTTATACAGTGAGCTTGGTCAAAACAGCCAGCTACAGGAGGACATAAAAGTGTAGAAACGTATGTAGAAATATGATGGTGATATAAATGTAGGCCTACATCTAATTTTGTTTCCTTGCGAGGATCAACATATTCGTTACTGTTTTAAATGACATCACAGCATTTTTTACCCCTTTTTCCTATCATGCTCAGTTTACTGTATAGGGACAGCGGTGGCTATCAATGTTCGGCAAGCTGTTTGTGACGACAATGAAGGGAAGACTGGCTATAGAGCTTGTGTGAACACACAATGCATATATCAATACTTTTCTTTTTTCCTATTATGTTCAGTTTACTCCGGGGAGGGGGGTATCATTGTTTGGCACACTGTAGATCCTAATCTGAATAAGCTCGATCTAAGGCTGGTGACTAACCTTAGCTGCTTTGGTTTCACCTTTATTTGGACATTTGTCCCTCTGACAGCAAACAGCTTCCCATCCTAAAAAAAATCAAGTTATACTTTTACTCTACATAAGTTGTTATTCTTCTGAAAAGTTTAAGAGCTGATTAAAATCAACTGAAGGAAAAAGGAAATGGTTTGATCATATTAGAGCAAAAGTACATTTTATAGTTTGTCAGATTCCTTTAGTTTATTAGATTCCCTGAAATTAACAAGTAATTTTTTAAACACTGCATAGTCGCCAATAACATAAAAAAGTATCTAAAAAAAAATCAGAATACACATATTTTCAAGTGTTAAGGAAATTAACGGCAGAGGAAGTTATGGCTTGGTCATTTTGCATTGCACCATGTTTTATTATAAAGGCAATTCATTTGGGAAACATTGAATTTAGAAATTACAAATTAGTGGGTTCAAAGAGAGAAGTTATAGCTACAGAATTGTTACAAGGTGATAGTCACTAGATGTATGGGCCTACTGAAACAGGTGGAAGGCGGTACATTATCAGTAATAGACATTATAAGTGGATTCATTGAGAAATGAAGTGGGAGGTGAAATAGAAATCATAGTGGGTGGACCCATGAGGGTGTATTAGAATATGTCCTAAATTTTAAAAAGTAGGTGATGCTAGAGATACTACATCAAGGTAATACACCAACTCTTCAAATTCATTCACTACTCTCATTTTTAAGGCACACTATTTTTTATCTATTAGTTCATTGGAAACTGGTTGCAAAAAATGGTGTTTATACCTAATGGATATTTGGATTATAAATTATAAGGTGCCTCATAAAACATCATTTTTGAATCTCAATAAATATAAATTATTCTTTGTTGATAGCATAACAATCGCATAATAAAGTCTATTTTAAATGAAATTATAACACAGTTAGTAGAAACATTATAAATATTGTGGACATGAATGCAAAAGACAACACAAAATAATACAGAGTTTTGTATGGTACATGTACATGCAGAATTTCTTATGCTTTTTCAATAAATTTAATATACATGTATTACAGTTATTTGTTGCAATATGACAACTGCAACTCCTGCCAATAATTAAAAGAAAGGTTCTGTATTTTGATTGTGTAGCAATTCTAATGAACTAAGTACAAAATTTGTTCTTAAATCTGAAATTGTCAAGCATAATTAATTTTCAAGATAAGCCCAGAAACCATGGTTTGTCTTAATAAAAAAGATTCTCACAAGCCTGCTAGAGCTTTAAGTGAATACAAATATCAATAGACTGATCTGTACATGTACATAGAACAGTTTTGGAGCTATTAGGTAAAAATCTTAGATTATCTAGAAAACTTGACAAAACTTGCAGTACCGTATATCCCCGTGTATAATGCGATGTTTTTTTCTTAGATATTCATGTCACAAAAAGGCACCTTGTATTATACATAGATGTAAAATTTAATACAATTTTTTAGCTCTCTAGCGGTAAGTCCAGCGGTAAGTTCTTATCTCTAGCGGTAAAACGTATCTGTAAACGTAGGCCAGTCAGCGTGTTTTGTAAGCAGGCCTTCACAACAAGAACAACAGTTCTGCTCTGCAGTAAAGTAAGCAGATACTGCCTTTTGGCTTTGCACGGCAGAGTTAGACTGTGCTTCTCCTGGGGCCCCCGTCTCACGTCCTGCCAAAAGGCAAAGACGCGCTCGGCACCATCGACAACTACGGGCAGATAAATGACACAGTTAGTCTGCAACCAATTCACACTCCTGACCTGGTAATTTATACTAATAATGATTTAATCTAAGATCGCCTTTCATATGGTAGTGTTCTATTGTGTACGACGGTAGACCTATCAGAAAATGATATTTTATTAAGATGTATTGGAATGAGAGAATGCGATGACGAAATATAACAAGATATCACTGATGATATTTCCTATGGCAAATTATATACGTGTAGGCCTCAGAATGTCCATATAGCTGGGATAACATTAACGCCTACCGTTGTTGATACGGTATTGAGCAAATGGTGGTATCTGTTTGCTCAGTTCACGGAGTGCGGCTGTGTTATCACACCCTGACACCTTATACAGCGGCTAGTCTGCAAGTGTTTTACAATCACATTTCATCTTGGAATGTTCGTATTTGAGCATGACGATATTAAAATATGGTCTTTGTAATAGATAAATTAAAATAATATAAATTTGTCGGCGAAATATAAATATTTAAAAATCTGTGTGTATATGTAGCCTGTGCAGGCCTCAGAATATCTGGCCATTGGCCCTAAAACGAAACAGTCGCCATGAAACTCACTCTGCCGTGGAAAATGAAAATACAAATCTGCTTACTCTAAAATTAAGCAGATAGTGCCCTTTGGTTTTGCAGAGCTGTACTGTTGCCGCTGTTCCCGTCATTGAGCATTGTGTACATGCAGGTGTCTATTGTCCTGTGTCACAGAGCTATTAGGCCCCTATGTTTTTTTTCTCTGTTTTAGATGAGTGCGCGCATTAGATTTAGGCTGCGCATTACCAAAAAAACATGTGATTTTTTTCTGCCCAGCGCGCGCATTAGATTGTTGCCGATTTCGAAAAATAAACAGTCAATTTGGGAGATAAAAAAAAACATTCCCAAAAAAAGTTCATTTCGAGAGATAAAACATCTTTTTCAAGCTATGTTTTTTTTGGCTTGTTTTTTTAGTCGCCCTCAATAACTTTTTATTTTAATAGGTCAAAAGTTTTTTTATTTCGTCGCCCTCATTACCTTTTCCAAAAATAGGTTAAATGTTTTTTTTTTCTTAAATGTTTTTTTTACCGCCCTCCTTCATTAGAGAAATTAAACAAAATAGCCTTAGCAGATTCGTAGAATAAGATATTGATAATATCCATGCCTCACATTTCGATGGCCTGAGACACTGCCGACATCCAAAATTTGAGGTCGTATTATACAGAGGGGCAGGAGTTTTTCAGGTCATCTTAACTCGTATTATACATGGCGTCGCACTATACGCGGGGATACAGGGTACTCTCCAGCAAAAGCAGCTCTATTGCATATCCTAGTTTATACTGACAATACAACAACTTATGTGACAGCTAAGTGACAATAATCGACATAATTATAAGTTCTCCTGAAAAAATCATTGTGGATACATGGGCATAAGAAGCAAAATGTAGTAGTGAAAATTTGAAATGTGTCCTGGAAAATTGAAAATATTTGTTAAATAGTGATTTAATGTATGTGCTACATGCATAAATAATTATCAGACAAATTGAATGTTATTAATCTATTTTTAAATTACACATTTCTGAATGCACTTAAATGTATTCTAGTAATTTAAATGTGTACAATCATGCTGAACTTGCTCAGTTCACACAGGGGGTTAACAAAAATGAAAGCACAGAACACTGTTGAGCATCACAATCTTGTTTCTAAAACTGTTTATTTCATTCTACATGTCAGTGTCAATCGAAGTCAATGTTGTACATATATGTCAACTTGGTATTAGAGGGTGTATCTGTCACTTTGTAAACCAATGCTGAGTTAATGTTGGGCTAGCGTCGTAGACGGTGGCCCAACATTAACCCAACATTGGGTTTACAAAGTGGCAGATACAACACTCTAATATCAAGATGACAATATATGCCAGGTGCATTTTCAAAAAAGAGCTAAAATATTAGCCTCTGATAAAAAGTTACTAATCTACTTGAGGAAATACTTAAACATGGCGCATACCCCCTGTTTAGTGCTTCAAACTAAGGATATTCTTCCTATAAATATTGCTATAATTATTTTTATCTAACTAGCATGGCATAGGGTTATAATTATCTACACACTAGAGGGTATAAAAGATGTGTGTCTGACGAAGAACAATATGCTTACCCACAAATTCAAATCCTGTGAAAAAGTCAAGGAACATTAGAGATCCATAAAGTATTGAAAACATCAAAAGAAAGAGTGACCAAAGCACAAACAAATGATAAATTAAATGAGTATCAAAATCAACACAACACATTAAAAAAATATATAATTTATTCTGTCAGTATTTTGAAACTTAATTTTTATACCTCTCAATACATGTACATGTACTCGCAGCAAACCTAAGATTTCAAACCCATGTTGGTGTAATGTTGGCCCATTGTCTTTGACGCTGGCATTACAACAACGCCTTGGTTTACTGGGGTCAGTAGATACATGGAGCCTGTTGTCAAACTCGTATCACAACAAAATAATGGCTGTTGTTTTGCAATTTAGGCGCTAAGCTGGACTATAAACGTTTTTAATCTGTTTTATCAGCAGGTCAAATTATAGTTATTGGGAGCAAAATGTGTGTTCAAAGCAAATGTTTTGTCTCAAATTAGACAAATATGAGTAATGTTAACCCGGTTTAAGTTACAAGTGAAGGTAGTGAGACACAACTTCAAGTGGATGAAAATATAAATAAGATAGCAGGAAAAGGGCAAACACTTTGTGACAATAAACACAGTCTGTCATTGGCGATGTCTCGAGCAATACATTTCGCACGACACATGTATAAGAGAATAGTCAATGAGAAGCCGTAGTTGAGAGAGAATTAGTACCAGAAAACTTTGCTGATGCTATTAATGCAATATGAGAAAAATATATCCAGATAAAACAGATATCACTTCAATGTGCTTGTATGATAAATATGATTCTACCACACTCTGATTCAGAGATGATAATAGAATACACATGTTTAAGTATTTTTTGGTCATAAATAGGACGAGTCACTATATAAAGTAAAATTTATAATTGAAGCAGCAACCCCAAGCATTAAAAAATTTGGAAAACAATTGCTGAATTGGAAAAGCTTGGCAAGGTCACATTTTTTAAAATCCAAATGTTTTTCACAATCATCTTGAAAGAAGAAAAATGCAAATACATCAAAATGGCTGCATGGTTAAGAGAGTACATTAGAATAGAGATTAGACATCTACACTGCTCTGCAAAGTCAAAAGGCAGTATCTACTTACTTATATAGTAAGCAGATATTCCCTTTTGGCACAACAGTACATACCATTACAGATACAAGGCATTATATCACAGTTAAAAAATATGCTGTGCTAATGTTTGTAATGTCTCACATAATCCACTTTTTGCAATGATAGTCCTAACAACGTACACAACCAATCAATCTTTTTATGTAAACTTTGAATAGTGCTTGTACATGTAAATATAAATATATCTCTTGGAGAATGAGACCAGTTCTTCAACAGTTGTTCATCGCCATCAATCCCCAGACTAGTCACCAGCATTGACAGTTACATAATGTGAACTGTAAATAAGTAAGTATAATAATATT
This sequence comes from Flabesymbios commensalis, assembly GCA_964017125.1. Taxonomy (NCBI): domain Eukaryota; kingdom Metazoa; phylum Annelida; class Polychaeta; order Terebellida; family Flabelligeridae; genus Flabesymbios; species Flabesymbios commensalis. The sequence continues at coordinate 47,967,908 of OZ024908.1, forward strand.
ACCTAGATATTTGTAATGGATTCCTCTGCGATCAGTCAGTGCTGGGTTTAACTGAGGCCAATAGTGAAATAAATGGTTGACTGCTGGTGCCTTAGCTGATGGTGGACCATAGGCAATTACATTCAACAAGTCCTGAAAATAGTTAAAAAACATGTCATTTACTGAAAATTTAAGTTAATCCTTTAAGCGCTAAACACAACTAAAATTGTTTATAATCTGTTTTATTAGCAGTAATTGGCAATTTTTACCCACTTAAAGTTGTGAGTTGTGGTGGTAAGACATAACTTCAAGTGGGTGAAAATTTAATTAAGATATATCTTGGCAGGGGAAGGGTTGAAAATATGTAAATGTATATTCAGTCAAAATACCATGTGACAGCAATACTGCCCCACAAAGCCAAAAGACAGTATCTGCTTGCTTGCAAAGTAAGCATATACTGCCTTTTGGCTCTGCAGAATACTAACCTGACATATATTTTTCTTCATTCCCATAATGCACTCAACAATTTGTGAGTGGTAGCCTTTAAAATAGAAAACACAAATCAATCACAACTACAATTTAAAATTGCAAAAACATTTTAAGTACACTGATAAACATGATAATTCACTGTATTTTCATTGCCATTTATAAGAAATGTATTTCAACAACAATTTACAGGAAATGTCTGAAATGATACATATCTCTCACCTCCCTCTGTCACATATTGAAACACGAGCATCATTATGGCTGCAGCAGCATCGGTGGCGTAGGTGGTGTTCTCATTCATGCCAGTATATCCTAAAACAATTGTTGTTAACATAAAATGTTTTTTATAGTTATGGGCTGTGTACGAAAACTACTGTGGTCATCACATAATTGCCAACATGATATGAACTATCCTCCACTGCATTACAATATATAATAACCCTTTAAGCTTCCTTCTCACATTTATACACCATCATTATTCAATTGATGAATTTTACTGCAAATATGCCATTAAATGGCATACAGCTGTACCCTTACAGCGCAGGGATCATCTACAAACGTCAGTTTCTGACGTCTAAAGGCGATCCACTGCCACGATACACGATCAAATTGAAAAAAAACTTTGGTCTCCATGGTTTATACAAAAATATATAAGCGCTTTAAGGGTTAAAGTAAAATTAATCAATTAATTAATGGTATAATTCATCACAATAAGCCTAAGGATGTTATACATGTTATATGAGCTTCAATTAGACATTATAATTAACTTGGGTATTTACAATAACTTGAAGTTGTTTTTCGCCACCGTGATCTACAAACTAAAGTTAAATTTAAGTCTTAATGTTTGTCAATGTTTCAGAATTAGGGCGTATTCCACTTTAGAATCTGCTGACTATTCAAAACACAAAAAGACTAGCATAGTCAACATCAGAGCTCTAGGCATTAAAGCTTGATGACAATAATCTGGCAGATGTATATCTGTAGCAGACAAATATTTTCAAACAAATGCAAAGTATATAATTGTGTCCTTGATCACATTTTCTCACAAGAAAGTTTAAAAAAAAAAGCATTAACTAGAAAATTACTTACCCAGCGTTACCGGCAAGAGATTTGTACAAAGAAGTTCTACGGCATCTTTATGTAGACTGGGAGAAAAAATAGCAAGCGTTGAAGCGACTGTGTATGGCAGTGTATCCAAAAGATCATACTCCAGGAATGGCACAAGACAACCAAAAACATGAAGAATTGACTCACCCAGGGCTAAGAAATATAAAGAAACATTGGCGGCTATAAACAGCATCTGGCAGAAAAGACAATGAGATCATAAGGAATATACATTACTATTTTGACGAAGATAAACTTCGGCATGTTGTATCAAGCTGCCAATATTCCCCATTGTACAGTAGTATTTATTGGGGTACATGTATGATGTTAAAAAGGCTGGGTAAATAAGGGTTCTTGACAGGTAATATAGCAGTACAGTGAAACCTGTCACCAACGACCTTGTTGTTGCCAGGTAAAAAAGTCACTGGTGACAAAAAATCGTTGACAAGAGGGTTGACTTTATTAGTATTGTGACTGTGTCTGTTTATATGAATTTGTTATCAAATTCAGTGAGTTACGTTATTGTAGTCCAGCAGTATTGCGTGATGCGCATATGTTTAGTTATAGAACTGAAGCTAATTATACTATATATTATCAGAGTATAATATCTAAAATTAATTGAAGATAACAGAAAAAATAATGCACATTATCAGTTGAATGTTTGGCTGCGGTATGCACATTTGACGGCTGTCTTGGGGCCAAGTGCAAACTTGTAGGCCAAGTTGATGGTCATCATTACTCCAGCGAACACAACATTACTCCAATGTTGGCTGAAAGTTTGGCCAGCGGCGTAGACGGTGGGCCAACATTAAAACAGCAGTGGCTTAACGTATTGTATGGAGCCTGGGACTGAGACGCCATACCCAGCAAACATGAGTCATTGACCCAATGTTGGACCACTGTCTACAATGCTGTAGCAACATTGGCCCAACATTATTATTATGCTGTGGTGCAAATGCAAACAGCAGTAAGAGCTTACTTGGAAAGTAAGCTGTTACTGCTGTGTGGCTCCAGTGTGAGGAGCGCACAGCGGGGTCCTGCGCGAAATTAATGTCGATACACTGGTCTCAACCTTAACTCGACGAGACCGCCATTAACGTGATCGCCTAGTCACATTGAGAAGGGAGAAACAATGCTGTTTCTCTGAAAACCCCACACGGGAACAGCATGACTGATGAGGCAGTCAGGCGCTCTAGCCATTGCGCCACGTCCCCTTCCCAGGCACGCATTAAGTATCTTTTGAGCTCCACGTAGTATGTGAAACCATGTTGACTAGCAAGCAGCCAAGTGCGGCACCATGTAAACTACCTGAATTAGTTGTTATCACTGTGCGAAAAAATGTAAGCAACAAATCCCTTGCCTAACAGTTTTCTCAATTTTTCAGGATCGCTAGTGAATATACTTCATTCTCCAAGTGTGGGACAACTGATTATTGTACAGGGAAAGAAAGCATGCATCTGATCATGCTGCCTTCTGTATATCCCCCAATAATTAAAAGAAAAATGTTTTTTTTCAGTTGAAGGGTGTTCAGGGATCGCCCACCACAAGTGGAAACAGCCTGGTTTTATGTCTGACTCACTTTTATTGCGACTGAAGTTACTTGTGATTATCTATAGTGTCTGTATAGAAATTAGTATGTACATATTACATTTAACACACAAATAAATTAATTGCTTGACTTTATATGCCATACATGAATTTCCAATTATATGCGATATTATGTAGTGGTATACCCATTAATTAATTAAATGCCTTCAATACTTAAATTCAAATAACTAGTTCTAATAAATAAGCCTCACCATGCTGCCCCTGCTGTACTGTAGTAAACACCTCCAATATGTTCATCACTGCCTCATATAAACCAGAATAATTAAGACTAGGAAACACTGACAGACGAATGCTGTCCCTCTGCCGCGGCCCATAACTTTCTTGTGGGATTCCTGGCACATCACGTAGTACACTAAAATATTAAAGAGAGACATTGTGTATGTTCTTGTCAATATAAAATACAAAACAGCAAGCATAATAATACTACATGTACATGTAATATATTTTTAAAAGGACTTGTAGATTTATACTAAATAACAGTGTACAGTAATTTTTCATCACAACTGACAAGCACTGTCAGCAAGCAAATCGGATACAACATGATGCAACCATGGATCCAAAAATTGTACACTATCGTAATTGCTGGAAATACTATTATTTTTTATTTAACTATCAACATGATTATTGAGCTGCAATTACTATGGAAAAAGTCTGCTCCTTTTTGTCATACAATACGGCAAGCATGTTTGTGCTACAGGTGTGGTCTTAGGACAGTCTACACCATACCAAGGAGAACCACATAGTGTAAACTCACTTCAATAAGGTTTGAGAGAAGTACTTCAAGGTATTTGCAACATCTACTCCAGAAGGAAGTGGTGACAAGTGGTTTGTCATGCGATAATGGTAGTCCTTCAAGTTGCGGATTTTTGCAGTGACTAAAAAATAAGAATATTATTATTATATATTTCAGAAGATAATGTAGGCCGCCTCTTGGAAATACTGTACAACTACACACACAATTGTTTTCAAAAATCACACTTGATTCTGAATAACACGGACTAATAAACTAATAAACGAATGACCAAGAGATGTTTATGGTCTGCATTTAAAAAAAAATGTGCTATATGTTATAATTCCTATAATGAAATGATATGTGATGTTATAATCATTAGTTATCATTAGTAATATAATAGTTATTAAATGTGCTTTCTCTATCTAGCAAAAACAAATGCACTTCTTCCATTCCTTGTTTTGATTGAGGCAATATTATACTGAGAATTGCAATGCAAACTTATGCGAACCTATTGCATCCGGCCAAAAATGAGTATTTTTTTGCTAAAGCATATCATGACAAAAGGCCTGAAGTCCCATATCATTCCCCGTCATAAATTGGGGTTTAAGTTTTTGCACCCACAAATAATTTGAAAGTGGCCTATTTAAATTTTAGTAAAATCTCCTATACATTTCCATATGGCGGGGCAATGTGATTGTAAAATTTTAATAATTTTTTAGGCCTCTTTGAATTTCAGGAAAACCTTGTTTTTGCGCCCACAAATAAAAACGTGACGCTGGATGCCTGACTGAATCCTGGCGCGACTAATATCCTCCTTCGTCTACGGGCGAGGAATAAAAACTATTAAATTAATATATGTATATTCTCTGAAAATCAATAAACCTCCACTGAACCCTTTTCATTTCTGGACCAAGAAAGAAAGTGTCTACATACAAAAGATACCGGTGACTTGTTTGCGATAACTCAAAAAATTAAAAACAACTGTCCCCTTTCGCAGTCATGCAGGCAAATTCATACACATTCAAACAGACTAGTGATTCTCGTAATAACTTGCTCACAAGAATCCAAAAGTTCAAAATTGCCACCATTTCTATAGAAAAATTACAGGAACAAAATTAAAACCTTACATTATGTGGTCAGGCAGGTACATGTAACTAAGTGACATCATACAAAATACACATTATTTGGACTAGTGGTTCCTTAGAATTATGAAACCATTCGTCAAAATGTAAAAAGAAAATGTGGCGAGATCAGTGGCTGCAGTTTTTATGGACAACTCTACTATAATACATTTATACTAGATTCCAGTTACTAGAACATTATCGTATGGGGTAGAAAACAATGTGCTCTAACTTAATCATGATAGGGGGTGATGCTGAAATATTAGGCTAATTACTGTATATATCCACATCATCTTTGTTAATCTTAAATTTAAAAGAATGGTGACATTGTTCTCTTACATGTAGCTGCTCTTGTTGCCATGATGACTGTTCTCACAGAAAAGAAGTTCCTTTATCAATGGCAATGAGAATCATTTCTGAAAAAATCATTAAAATATTAAATGTAACTTGTCAAGGGATTTCAATTTGTTCTTAAATCACAACCTAAGTACCAGTAATTTTTAAGCAAAAAATGAACAGATCTATCCTTGCTAGTCAGAAGCAATTATTAAACACTGTTTTTTAAAACATGTTTTTCTTATGTTTTTTTTTGCCACCAGGTGTTAAGTTGTCACCTAGCCTTCATGCCACTTTTTGCTATTATGTACATAGGATTATAATTATCTCAGTATTGTAAAATAAAAAGCTTTTGAAAAAAAGATAGAACCTATTAGATTATGACTGTTTTTCAGCTATAAATACATTTAAAAAATAAAAGAGAACTTAAAACATCCACATGACCATTTTTCAGTTGTAGGCCCTATACATATTTGAAATGTAAAGGTCCAAATGTGATAAATTTTCGTAACACCACATAAATAACACATTTCACATGCATGCCTAGTTGTGACATTGTGATAACATTAACCCAATGCATTTGGGTCAAACCAGTAAACGCTGTCCAATTGGGTCACCCAACCATGAAATTATCAATTGTAGAATCGACGAAACTGATCTGTCTGCTATGAAAGCCCTCGATATCAGCTTTCGAGTAAGCTAGTTTGCATTAATTTACTCCCAGTGGATCCGTTTTTATTTATGTTTAAATCAAGGTATCTCCTGGCAAACGTCACTCGTCACTCATTTATCATGAGGACACTTTGAAAATCAAGTTGAACTAGACTTGAATTGTGACTTTTCAAGTAACAATAATATTTGGGCTAGGTTTTATCAGTTTTTGTGGCGGCCATTTCAAATTTTGTTGGGTTATTTTTATTACGACAGATTGATTGGAATTTTACGTATGATTTTTTTGCCAGCCATTCTGAACTGTAATTTTAGACATCAGACTTCAGACTTCAAATTTCAGAAGTCCCCACTGAGCTTTTGCACTTGTAAATAGATATATATTTGATTGTCAAATGGAATCGCATTCAGAGTGCCCAGTACACACATTGACTTGTCTCTCTGTTGACTTATTGTTGTATTACTATCCCCGACTCTAGCCCAACACTAAAACAACATTGATTCAACGTTTCGTGTTTGAATAGAATTGCAACTTTTATTTTAAGATTTTTACTGTCCATACCTATTACACAATATTTGTTTAATACTGGGCCACTGTCTGCAACGCTGGCCCGGAATTGAAACATTGGATAAAAGTGTTTTTATTATCAAATCTAGAGACTAAAGGGTGGAGTCGATCTGTACATAGGGACACCCTGCTTACCATCCTGGCAATAATTGACATGACATGTACACTATTGAACCAGCATTGGACCCTATTATAGGCCTACTGCCATGCAAGCCGAAAGGCAGTATCTGCTCACTTTACAAGTAAGCAGATACTGCCTTTTGCATTTGAAGAGCAGCATAATGCAGTATCTGCTCACTTTACAAGTAAGCAGAAACTGCCTTTTGGCATTCAAGAGTATAGTGATCCAGAAAATCCTGGATAATCCCGGAAGAACATGCTGATTGACTTAAAAAAGTCATAGCACACCTCCCGACTACTCTGGGGATATGGTGTCCAAATTCCATGTTGATTGGATAAAAACTCAGGGAGAAATAGCGGCCCAAAAAACCTGCACAGAATAATAAGTTTAAAGAATCGGACAAAAATCAGTATCTTTGAGCATAGCCCAAATATAATTATTCATATATTTATAAAACCTTGTACTATTACAGGAAACATGTCCAAAATCAAAATTAAAAATAATCTAAATGGCTAAGAGTTTGATGTCAGTATTCTTCTAACACTTATGATTTATAACATAGTATTTTTTCCTACTATGATGCTCTCTAATATCACACAAATTCATGATATATACACATTAATATACAACTTGTTAGTTCATCTACTTATTTCATTTTGAAATCCAACAGTTATTACATATCAATCATTCAAATAGAAGAAGAGATATGTTCACTCATTTTTTAAAATAAAGAGTAAACATTAGTGACATTTCCGTTTTGATCAGTGACACTTGCAAATAGAGATGCTTATAAAACCATGTTGATTTAATAATCTTTCTCAAAATCAAGTAATAGAATACAAAATATATCTACATTGATAAATCAACTTATATTAGTTGATAAATTAAAGCCTTGAACTAAGTGGGGTTGAGCCAAGAAGATTTATTATTAAAATGCCATGACAGCTGTTTCGCTTTTGTGAGCGTCATCAGATGGTGGTTAAATCGAAAGTTTGCGGCCCTGAATTCACCTATTTTGCTCTGCAAAGCCAAATAGGTAGTATCTGCTTACTTGTAAAGTAAGCAGGTACAACGCCTTTTGACTTTGCACTGCAGTATTGCGGTAATCAGGTGGTAAATTTTGTTGGCATACCACTTGGGTCAAAAGTGGGATCTAAATTTGACATTTATATTTTTTGCCAAAAATATAAATATTGGTGAAAACACATTCTGAGTGTGAGAAGAAAGTAGAAATAAGTGAAGAATTTTTTTCTTTAAATCTAGTGACATCACATTAGTACAGGGTGGACATACATATGTATGTCAATATGATGATCTTATTTAAATTGATAAACATGATAAAAAAGTTTTGTTGCTCAATTAAGATTGAATCAATAAATGATGATGTGAAGTTGTATAAAAAATGAAAGTTTAGCGCTGATGAAGCAGTTTTCAGTCCATTCAAGGATCCTACCTAGTGTGGTTCGTACTCCAACACCATGGAAATAATTCCGTCCAACACTTTCACATAAGGTTCAAAAAAATAAAATTTTATAGGAAATATGACATTCTTTCTCTCATACTGTTTAAATTTCTTCAATTTATACAGAAATAATTGTTTTTTTCCAAGAAAATAATAATTTTCAAGCATAGGCGAAGAAGAAGCAATTTGTGGCGACTGGACTCATTTCAACTGCCCACCCCTGCCCACCCCTGAGAAAAAACACTGTTCTATCATTCCGTCCAACACATTTGAGTGTTATGAAATGCTTAAGTTGGTTATACAAAAACAATCTGCTTATATTTGTGCAGCATGGGCAATTGAATTACCGGTACCTGTTTCTCTAGCACATAGGAATAGATGGGTAGTCTAGGCCCTAGCCTACAGGAATAGATCAAACAGTTTTCATTCGGTTATTTTCTATTTACTAGGGGAGGGGAGGGGGGGAGGGGAAATTTGATCACCCTCAACATAAACCAGTTACTGGCATAACATTAGACATATGAGTAGTTTTGTAGTTTCAATGAGTAAACATACTATTTTTGCTAATACTAATGTCAGGGCCACATGTTTAAAACCTTAAATAAATAATATGGATAATAATACAAGAGCTATATTGTGAATGAGGGCTAATTTGATCACAGTGAGGGCAACTTGGATCAACTAATGGTTGCCAATTTGGATCACCTATTAAATATTCACTTTAAAAAATATGTCTACAGGTAATAACATTAATTGTGGCCAGTTGATAGGCCTATGTTCCTGTCTTCTGTTTAGAAGGCCAAGGACACAGTTGTGAAGTGATTGTGGTTATGAAGATATGCTGGCCAAATTTTATTTGTGAGCTTTTGGTAGATCAACTGATCATCGACTGGCAAAATGATGCCTCCAGCAATTTCAAGCACTAGAATAACTTTGACAATACGTTAGGCCTATCTCTTATGTTGAAATACATTAGTTTTATTATATGTTATGAACGGTACCACTAAACAACGAAATGCCATCAAAATACCACTATGATCGAAATGGCACAAGAAATGCCGGGTAAAAGGTGGTAAAAGAAACGTGTAAAATTACCAAAATTCACATATACCTCCACTTATATATTATACATATCATACTAAAATTTTAATACGATACAACTTCAGTAACGTATCTAAAAAGCGAAATTTTGATAGGTCTTGCTAAACAAAATGATCAATAGACGGCAATAGACGGCAAGCGATAGGAATGTCATTAGAACGACTCGAAAAATAAAGATACAAAAACCAAACTTTGCATATCTATTATATAATATATTATTAATAAAATTGTATGAAAATCGGAAATCGGCTTTTGGAAACATATTCGTAAAAGTAACTTTTAACTGATATGACTTGTACTACAATTATTACCTAGGGCTAGGCTTAAGATTATTTCAACAAGGGAGGTTTTAGAAATGTCACGATCATGACATGAACCAAACAAGGTACGGAAACCAATTTTGGTTTATATGTTACAAAATATATTCTACAAATCATATTGAAATATTGGGAAGATACGATGTCATGATCATATTTTATAAGTGGCCTTCTGATCGGTACAGCTCCGCAGCGAGCGCTCAATCACACATAAGCAGAAGTTGAACGCGTAGGTCTATTGTTAGAACATGTCGAAATGCCACAAGAAATGCCAGGTAGAAGGTGGGAATGGCTGGACCTTAATTTGTGAAACTTCACAAACCTCTCCCTTAATATCTTATAGATATCATACTCAAATATTAAGACGATACAACTTTAACAACGTATCAAAAAAGCGACATTTCGACAGGTATTATAAGTAGGCATATTCCAACTCATACAACTTATAAGCAACTATAAGGTAAGCGCTCCAACAGTGCTAGAAATGTCATCATATCGGCATGAAAAACAATGATACATAGACCAAACATTGCACACCTATTATATATTATATAATAAAAATCACTGTGAAATGTCGAATTGATACAATACCGGTAACATATTTTAATAGTGGCATTTCGATAGGTAGGCTTAGATTACAGGTCTCTCGCCCTGCCGCGTAGGCCTATTGTTATGTCGAAATGCCACAAGAAATGCCAGGTATAATGTGGGAAAGCATGGACATAAATTTATGGAACTTCACAAACGTATCCCTGATAAATGTTATACTCAAATCTCAAGATGATACCACTTCAGCAACGAATTTAAAAAGCGGCATTTCGATAGGTATCAAGTACCCCCATTCCAACACAGATGACATATGGATCAGTGCATGGTAAGCGCTCGAACAGTCATGATAACGGTATTAAATATTATGATACATCAACCAAACTTTGCACACCTATTACATATTATATCATAAACATTACTATGAAATAGTGAATTGATACGATGTCGGTAACAAATTTAAAAAGTGGCATTTCGATAGGTATCAGGTTATAGGCCTTTCGCCCTGAACCTACACGGCAATTGCCTACAATTGGCTTATAATCACAAAGCTGATGGCGTGAGAAATGCCACCAGGACGGTATGAAAAACAAACACTAAACCAAGCACATATAATATTATGTATTATATTACAAACAAAATGTTGAAACATAGAGCTGATACGATGTGAGGAACATATTTAAAAAGTGACCTTTTAATAGTAAGTGCTACGGGAATGATAATGTGGCATTTGGAATGGGCCTACATTTAAAAAGTTTAATTTTTTTGTTTGCAGAAAACAGCAGAAGTCATGGTCAGAAGAAGCAAACGTCACCCAGCGAATGCTATGTTTGATTTTAAAAAATCAACACAAAAATTAGTCTAGCATCATAGGCAAAGGCTTCATACATGTATTATATTAATTTTAGCCTTCTCTTTCAGGCTGTGGACCGTGTGACATCTTCACAAATCATACAAAACAATATAGTTGACACAATATGTTTATATTTAGTTATGGAAAGTAAGATGAATAATATGCTACATATAATATTTACACTCCATCCCGTCGATTACCTATCACTTCACCCGATTCACGGCTTCAAAAGACAACACTCTATCCCGTCGATTACCCATCACCTCACCCGAATCACGGCTTCAAAAGACAACACTCTATCCTGTCGATTACCTATCACCTCACCCAAATCACGGCTTCAAAAGACAACACTGCATCCTGTTGATTACCTATCACCTCACCCGAATCACGGCTTCAAAAGACAACACTGCATCCTGTTGATTACCTATCTCCTCACCCAAATCACGGCTTCAAAAGACAACACTGCATCCCGTTGATTACCTATCACCTCACCCAAATCACGGCTTCAAAAGACAACACTCCATCCTGTCAATTACCTATCACCTCACCCGAATCACGGCTTCAAAAGACAACACTGCATCCTGTTGATTACCTATCATCTCACCCGAATCACGGCTTCAAAAGACAACACTCCATCCTGTCAATTACCTATCACCTCACCCGAATCACGGCTTCAAAAGACAACACTCTATCCCGTCGATCACCCATCACCTCACCCAAATCACGGCTTCAAAAGACAACACTGCATCCTGTTGATTACCTATCATCTCACCCGAATCACGGCTTCAAAAGACAACACTCCATCCTGTTGATCACTATCACCTCCCCCGAATCACGGCTTCAAAAGACAACACTCTATCCCGTCGATTACCCATCACCTCACCCAAATCACGGCTTCAAAAGACAACACTGCATCCTGTTGATTACCTATCACCTCACCCGAATCACGGCTTCAAAAGACAACACTCCATCCTGTTGATCACTATCACCTCCCCCGAATCATGGCTTCAAAAGACAACACTCCATCCTGTTGATTACCTATCACCTCACCCAAATCACGGCTTCAAAAGACAACACTGCATCCCGTTGATTACCTATCTCCTCACCCGAATCACGGCTTCAAAAGACAACACTCCATCCTGTTGATTACCTATCACCTCACCCGAATCACGGCTTCAAAAGACAACACTGCATCCCGTCGATTACCTATCACCTCACCCGAATCACGGCTTCAAAAGACAACACTCCATCCTGTTGATTACCTATCACCTCACCCGAATCACGGCTTCAAAAGACAACACTGCATCCCGTTGATTACCTATCTCCTCACCCGAATCACGGCTTCAAAAGACAACACTCCATCCTGTCAATTACCTATCACCTCACCCGAATCACGGCTTCAAAAGACAACACTCTATCCCGTCGATTACCCATCACCTCACCCAAATCACGGCTTCAAAAGACAACACTGCATCCCGTCGATTACCTATCACCTCACCCGAATCACGGCTTCAAAAGACAACACTCTATCCCGTCGATTACCCATCACCTCACCCGAATCACGGCTTCAAAAGACAACACTGCATCCCGTTGATTACCTATCTCCTCACCCGAATCACGGCTTCAAAAGACAACACTCCATCCTGTTGATTACCTATCACCTCACCCGAATCACGGCTTCAAAAGACAACACTCCATCCTGTTGATTACCTATCACCTCACCCGAATCACGGCTTCAAAAGACAACACTGCATCCCGTTGATTACCTATCTCCTCACCCGAATCATGGCTTCAAAAGACAACACTCCATCCTGTCAATTACCTATCACCTCACCCGAATCACGGCTTCAAAAGACAACACTCTATCCCGTCGATTACCCATCACCTCACCCAAATCACGGCTTCAAAAGACAACACTGCATCCCGTCAATTACCTATCACCTCACCCGAATCACGGCTTCAAAAGACAACACTGCATCCTGTTGATTACCTATCACCTCACCCGAATCACGGCTTCAAAAGACAACACTCCCATTACACACCCCCGCCTTGTTTTTAGTCACAATTACAAATATCAAACCTAGCTGTCCTCTATTTTAATTTCTTTCACTTTTAATTTGAAAAAAATCGAAAATGGTACAATATCAAATATTATTTATTTTTGTTTCCAAACATGACAGAGAACAGTTCGAGACGACCTCTACGTGGCCTGGAAACCATATCACTGAATTAAAATTATGTAATAAAATAATATATGACAGCCTGATAATTATCATATGCATTTCATGTTAGAGGCAATTTACAAAGCTGTATCCCCAGCAAACACGAGTCATTGGCCCAATGTCGGGCCGGCGATGTAGATGATGGGCCAACGTCAGGCCAACATTCTGCAAGAGTCCTTGTGCTTGCTGAGGTATCATCACTATTATCAGTTTATTACAATAACTATTATTATTATTATTATTATTATTAGCGGTAGCGCGCAACATTATATTTAGGTGAATTTACCGGTTTGATGCCGCACGGTAATTCTAAAACAGACCAAGTAGGTTATAAGCGCACAGCTGCCACAGTTCTTGATGCCATTGGCCAAGAACTTGAAAAGACTTAGTCTGTACAGTCCACATTTGGAAAGTTACAGAATGAGGCCATGTCCACTATGCAACCTCGTCCTCGTAACTCCAAACAAGTTGAAAACAAAAATACAATGATGCAAAAGCTAAACGTGATGAGTTAGGGCCTAACATTGTAGGGTCAAACTTAGCTGACCACTTTCAACATATCCTTAGTGTGACTCACCCTTTCATCCAGTTTGTTGGTAAACTGCAAGGGAAATCACCCACTGTCACGTTATATACCCCAGCTCAGATCTCAGACATCAAGAGATTTTGCTGCAGTCATCCGATAGCTGAAACAACAGTTCTCGGCATTGATAAAACGTTCAACTTGTGTGACATGCACGTAACAATATGTGTGTACAAAAATCTTGCCGTAAAACGGCGCAGTACACAAGAGCATCCAATCTTCATCGGTCCTATGTTTATACATGGCAATTCAGATGAAGCTTCCTACTGGTCATTTTTTTCGAACCTTTCACGGCTTCTAAAAGATGCACCTGCACCTCCTGTGTTAGGATCTGATAATGAGAAGGCAATGCGGAATGCCATTGATGGTAACTTCCCATCTTCTGCAGCCGCTACATGCTTTAGGCATGTGAAAGAGAATGCCAACGCCCAACTCACTAAGATAGGCACTAGTGAGCAGTCAAGACGTGCACTGTCCAATGCAATCTTTGGTGTGCACGGACTTTGGGGTGAGGCGGATAGGGTTGTCTTTAACCAGACTGTCAATGAGTGTAGGGAAATAATCAATAGCGAGGCCCCCAGTTTTATGAGCTACTTTGATACCCGTGTGGTCCCCATGGCCAAAACTAACTTAGAGATTGAAATTAAAACTAAATTGCCAGTTCTTTCAGACAAGTGGACCAACAACAATTGATGCAGAATCCATCAACCATGTTGTTAAGGCAAACGTTGAGTGGAAGCCACAGGCTCTGTACCAACTTATAGAACACTTGTATGAATTAATTAAAACTCAGGAAGTATCTGTAGAGCGCGCCATAATTGGGGAAGGGGATTTCGAATTAGGTTCTGAATTTGTTAACCACCAAGTTTCTGAAACTGCATGGATCCGTAAGACCCCACATCAAAGAGAAGCTCACTTGGCTAAATTTTATAGAAGAACAAAGATGTCCACAAGAAATATCATCTCTTCAAACAACCAACTTGTGGTAAAGAAACCATTGGATGGCGGGAAAAAACCCAACCAAGTAAAGAGAAAACGGGCGACAAAGACAACAACAGCAACTAAGAAAACACAGAAAATGGTCCAATAATTGTATGTGCATATATATTAACATTTTAATTTTATTTAATTCATTGTACGCCCTAATGATCTGTATACATGTGTAACCAATTATGGTCGCATCCATATTGTATCTACATACTCATTACATTGCTATTCATATACTCAATATTTTTTTTATGAGCGATAAACAAACAATTGAATTCATTTGCATTCATTGTATTGCAGGGTTCTAGCCAGGCCCTTTTAGCGTGTCGGTCCGATACGCTGAGTTTTGCTGCAGCTACGCTACTAATATCGCCGACACGCTGCATTAAGAGCGATACGCTGCCGATACTCTGAAAATAATCGTTCTTTTTTTATTTCATTTGAAAATTGCAGGGCTGCTGTATCCCTGCAGCAAACACGAGGTGCTAACCCAATGCTGGGCTAATAATTCGCGGACTTTGCAGACAGCGGGCCAACATTAACACATCATTTGTGCAGCGTCTCGTGTTTGCTGGTTAAGCAGTGGCCGTGACGTCCACATCGAGGCTGTGGATAGTTGTATTCGTTTTACCCGAAAAAATCAACAGTTTTAAACATGGCGGTGAACAAGAGCGATCTTGACACCAAGCTCCGAAAAATGTCAATACCTTTTTAATAACTGCGGAGAATAAGGTCAGCATGCGATCGCGTAGCTGAAATGTTGCTGATTCTAAAAGCACTATTTTTGACCTGTTTATTCAAGGCCAAGTCTTAGATATGACCGTTCAAAGAAATGTCCCCCGATTTTATATGGGGTCAAGCTGTGGCTGAAACCTTCAGCCACGCTGGGGCTGTTAAGCAGCGCTAAATGCCGCGACCGCCTTTGGATGATTGCCAAATTTCAGTTGCGACATAGGTGGGTAGCAGCGGAACTGGCATAATATCATCCACGATGCTTTGCCTGTTAAGGTTGATATATTGCCTGAACCATGTGCACCATATTGCAATGTATCTACCACCTACTCCATATGATACAACCTAGGCCCACTAATAATTTAGACAGTGTAGGCCTATCTCCAATACTGATATGGAGATGTGTAAAAATATAGTATATTGCACATGTATTACTAGCTTTAAATGCTATAGAGTCCATTAGTCCATAACGAAAAGGTGCATGCACACACAAGCTATTGCTGTGTATCTGCATGCGATCAGGGATTTCTGTTAATTTTGACAGCTGCTGTGCGGTGGTTTGTCTGCAAAGTAAGTCTACAAAAAAACATTGAATCTATATTATAGATACAAAATCGAGACAGGAGGATGAGATTTTTTTAAGTGTGGCTTTTTCCTTCATTCAATCACTGTTGCCAGTGCTGCGTTTGTCGCGATCAACAGCAAAACATCACAGCTAGGTTGATGAAAATTCCAGATTTTTCATGGCTTATTTATCTTTTTACAAAAAAATAAGGAAATTTTCAAGGCCATTTTTCAAGGTCTTTTTCATATTCACAGACTTAGCCCACTCCGTTTTCGAGGACCCGTTGGAGCCATGTATCAAAGTGTAGGGAAATGCTTTAGAATGCATCTCAGAGCAACTAGTATCCACAAAATCCCCGGGGGCCTGGGTGGCCCCCTGACCCCTCGCCAATTTTATGGGGCTCGGCTGGCGCCTCAACCGATACGCTGACATTTCAGGCTGGTTAGAACCCTGGTATTGTATCCAAATATTGCATTGTTGTGGAATACACCTTATATTATTATGCATTGTTATATGTTAATAAACATGTGAATATTATTTTGTATTTGTTTTTATTATTCTGCGTTGTTCATTTTAATATTGTCACCTTGGTATTAGAGGGTCAAATCTGACACCTTGTAAAGTGGTAGATAGGACTAACACCAAGGTGACGATTGTCACTCGCAGTAGTTGTCACTCGCCGTATAATTTATACTTATCGAAATACCACCTTTATGTATGTTGTAAGCATCATATTGCCTCAATATTTTACTATGGTTTGTAATATATATTATATTTTATATATGCAAAGTTTGGTGTCTGTAGCATTTTTTATTCATTCCGTACTTGTGACATTTCTAACACTACCGTTGTTCTAATTGATCGACCCTGTGCCAAGTACAATATATTTGTAGGCCTACTTATCATGTCTATCGAAATACCATGTATGTATGTATGTTCTAAGCATCGTATTGTCTCAAAATTTTACGATTTTTTGTATTATATATTATGTTTTAGCTATGTTTTAGCTATGATTGACTGTGTCTTGTGCCGAGCGCAATATATTTGCAGGCCTACCTATCGAAATACCACTTTTTCAATATGTTCTGAGCATCGAATTATCTGAAATTTTTTACTATGGTGTGTAAAATATACTAGGCCTATATATATTAGACATACCAATTTTGGTGCATGTAGGTTTTCTTATTAATGCTGTAGGAGGCCTACTTGTGACATTTCTAACACTAAGTTGTTCTCCTGCTGTTCTAATTGATCGCGTGCCGAGTACGATATATTTGTACATATTGAAATACCACTTTTTAAATAGCTTCCCTATTTCGTATAATTCCAATATTTTAGTATGATTCGTATAACATATAAGGGAAGATGTGTGCGAGGTTTTATCTTCCTACGTTATTTATTTACCCTCTTTTACCTGGCATTCCTTGTGCCATTTCGATATGAGTGGCATTTCGATGGCATATCGTTATTTAGTGTGACCCGTTATGAATACCGAAAACAACTGCAAAATAATCGATTTCAGGGATCGACACTAACTGATTTCAGGTAGTAGCCCAAAGGGCCAGCTACTTCAGATAATTACTGGCCCTTAGGCTTAGCCTTATCGTTCTAGTCCTTAGTGTACACAGTATCAAGGGGAGTGTAATTTTTTTGTTGCCCCCAGGGCCAGTATATTAGGTGATTTACTGGCCCTTAGTGATTTTCACTGGCCTCGGGCCAACGGGCCAGTGTTAGTGTTGAGCCCTGGATTTCAACAACATATTTAGGCTATATACATAATACAGCCTATTACAGATATAAAATATTATTATATATTTGCATATATGTATTGGGGAACTATAAACACAGTCTTAAGATGAAAAAATGAAGTTGTTTTCGGTATTTTCAGGTTGTTTTCGCTTGTTTTCGGTAGTTTTGTTGTTATTGTTTGTTTTCGGTATTCATAAACTGATAAACATAAAGACCCGATTTTATCATCCACAACGAGCAGAAAATTTAGCGAACTGTGCCGCTAAACGTTACTCAAATTACTCTATATGAACTAGACTATATATTCATACCTAAATAAAATTTATCAGTTTTACATCTAAACACATTCAGAAACACATTGTTCTTATTTTGATAAGCTAGACTTGTGTATTTCAATGGCATCTTCAGATGTACAGCCTGTTTATGCAGCTGGGCAGAAAAGCAGATGCAATGTTTACATTGATCAGCTGCTGCAGCATCAATGAAGGGGTAAACTAAATATCGAAACGCTGATTTAATATATAGATGTCTGCACCTCATGAACTGCCCGCACCGCGTAAGGGTCAAATTTTAAAACGATGTAACGTTATAGTTGGCGTTTTCATGCTTTTTGCAAATAAAGAAAATTTACTTCTGCCTAAATATATTTTTTTCGTTTCTTATCTGGAAGACAACTCGGGGTTTGACGATAATTGTTTCAGGTAGGGGAGAATGGGGCACTAATTTATATAATATGGGCTAAGTTGCCAGGCCTGATCAACAGATAAATTATTTTTCGATTTGGGCGCCATCTGGTCAATGGTACCAAAACTATTTTCCATTTTCCAATCTATTGCTACTGGCTGTTTGACATCCCTGGCATAGGCCTACATGTATGTATAAGCTTAGGTCCATTTTTACACGAAAAGTATTTTTTGGGGGATTATCAATATTTGGTTCTATGGGTAAAACCAAAAAATGAGGTAATTTTACAGAAAATTAGTGTCCCCAGGACTTAAAAGGTCCGTATTTAGAATTAAATATAAAAATATTAAAAATAAATTGTTCAACTTCACGTAGGGACCTGCGTGTAGGCTAAGCATTATTACTCAATAATGCTTAGCTTATTTGTAAAAATATATATATAGGCCATATATGGGCAAAGCCCGCGACTTCAAGAATCATGTGACCCCAGCAGTGTTCTCGTTTGCTGTGACCTCCACTTATGTTTGACCAGTTTTATCATTTAATTCATGCGTAGACCTTTCAGAAAATGAAAATGAAGAAGCCTAGACAAAAAAAAATGTGCTTTTGACCACTGGAATGCCATAAAAATGACATTTTTGGCATGTCGCCAGCTTAAATTTTTGTCTTAGACAAGTCACTGATCGTGAGTGGGTGCAGTTTTTGGAAGATACATTGTTTGAATTTGAGGAACATATAGTAGTGATTGTATTAAAACCAAAAATTCACAAAAGTAGTATATTTTCGCTTGCAAAATTGAATTAATGTTTATGTCGCCACAAAATAACAGAGTAGGCCTACGTTACATTTGAGTCAGTTAGTTGTTTTTATCTGCAAACAATTTTAATTCAATGTGGCAGTGTGTAATAACGTCCATTATAAACACAAATACAGAATACGTTACTTTTAATGCTGATAATGATTTTGTGCCTGGTGAAGTATAGTGAAATAGTAGATACAATAAATCTGGTGACAATGACACACACAATTTATTGTATTGCCTAGTCTTATTTTAAACAATATTGAATGGGTATTGAACATGTACACACTACTGTTCTTATCGGGAAAAACCTAAAATAAAACTGCACTACTATTTTGGAAAACCTTTATATCTCGTATACTGCAATGTATCAAGGCCATTGACAATTAGAAACGTTGAAATTACAATATTATATTTAAGTGTGCATGTTTTTATTTTGCATAGTAGGCTATTTGTACAAAAATGCCTAATACATATCAGATATTTGGTAAAATGTATATACTATAAAAAATGTAACGTATTCTGTGTGTGTTTTTTGGTGCTTTTAATTGTTCATTAAATTTTTTTTTTTTAAATTGATGTTTCATACTTGGTATCTCAATTTTTAAGGACAAGAAAAAATAACTTATCCATTTTAAAATGAAGTTGCAAAAAGTGGTCTAGTGAGAAGTTAATTTTTTGATATGTAGCCTAGCTGTGGAAAAATCTTGAAGTGGCGGGCTTTGCCCATATATATAGTTTTATAAGAGCTCTATGTGATGGAAACGTGGAAAATGGTATGTCCCCGGAGAAATTTCCACTATTTGAAACTTCACTGTAGGATACAAATACACAATATAATTCTAATAATTAGATTTCATGGCTAGACATTGTTCACTTAAACTAATCAATGATCAAAATTCGACTTAAAATTGATATCGATATATATAATTTTGATGAATATGTCCCTCATTTGCACTCTACTTTGTTACCAGCATTGTAGCCTGCCCCATCAAGTGAATAATAATGAACTAAAATTATATCAAGTGTAGTTTGACACACTGAATTAAGGCCTTATACAAGTTTTTTACCTTGGAAGAATTAATATTGTTTCAGTGACAAGTTATTCAAAACATGTATTACTAAAACGTTAGAAAATATGCTTTTGTTTTTACTACTTCGTTCCCGGCATTGTTGGTCTAAAATTGAGTTGATTTTATGCTTGCATGCCTAGAACAGTTGCTATGGGGACTATTTCAACCCGTATGATATGTCTTTGAATTATTGCACATATATTTTCATTAATCCCAAGAATACTTTTAATTTTATTACTCCGTTTTACTCTATTCGGTTACCAAGAAAAGGGAACGGAGTAATGAATTGCCAAATTTTATGAGTTTTACAGTCATAATGATTAATGATATAGTCTTTTAAAACATGGCTCGTTGTCCCCATATAAATAAAGCACCCATTTATGATCAATGATATGATAAGAGAATATATAGTTTATATTTACGTCGAGCCAAACATTTGGTAACGGAGTTGAGTATTTTTTGGCTTGCTAATGTAGTTAAAATAAGGATTTTTTGTTCATCCCGTCAAATTTTCTTAAATTTTTAGCAGTTTTGAGATACGATTGTTTAGTATTATGCTTCAATAAGGATATCACGTTTAAAAGTGTGATGTCAAGCTAAACAAATGGAAATGGTTTGGATTTGGCAACGGAGTAGTAAGTGGAATGTTGGAACTTTTTTATAATGGCGTTTTTGAAGCGAATTTATTTTTCTAGCGCAGCCAGTGACTTTTTTATGCTCTATTGGGATCAGTGCACCAAACCCATCACGTGGTTTTCCTCATCTTTGATGGTCACCTCACCTATATTTTTTATGCTACAAAATCACCCCAATTTTTGGTTTTACCCCTATATAGATCACATACGTAATAATAAATTTCCCTGTGATTTTGGTGGTATCTTAAAGTGCTATAACTGTAGGCCTATAACTTGGCAGTGGCTAATCGTACGTGATTCTTCATAATGTAACTACATGGGCAGCCTCGTAGATTCCCATTTTAACTATCCCGTACGAATAGCCACTCCGATATAACCTAATTATGTAAGACATGGTTTGCTTCAAATACACGCTACACACAAACTATTATATCAGATGTGAGGTCAGTCGGGGTGAGGTACCTTGAGACGCTGTCTCAATGTGCACCAAAACTGTCTCAAGGTGCCCCAATTCTGTTTCATTTGGTAGCCTACACCGAAAGTGTCTCAAGTTTTATTTTCGGGCACATATTGTTACTGCAACAATTAGGCTTACATCTAGCATTAACCAACTGCAGGCCTTAGCTACAGCTACCCAGCAGGCACAGCCACGTGGAATACACGTGGGATATGAGTGATATTTGTCATGTGGAATACATGTGGAAAACAGGTTGAATGTGCAAACACGTTTCACGTGTTTATATCATGTGTTTTCAACGTGTTAATGCCACATCTAATATATGTGAATGAACCATGTGTTTTCCACGTGTTATGCCACCTATTATACATGTGAATGTACCACGTGTTTTCCACATGTAAAAGTCACCTTTTATGTTTTATGGTCCCACCCAACTAATTGCCATCATTTTATTTTTGGCAAATGTCAGTAGGCCTAAGCAGGGGCCGTATTCTTGTACAATAATATTTAAAACCAAGTTAAGATTGTCGATCGTAGCTAAGTAATAACTTAATCTGCTATTCTCCGACGAGTTACGCTTAATCTTAGCTAAGACTGTGAGGCTGTGTTTTAATTACTATATACCCTGGGCCACAATTATTTTGGTAAATTTGTAGCGCATGTTTTTCGTCAATTTCTCCGTCAATTATGAACTGATTTTCTTGCAATTTAGCACAGGTAATTTTTAGGTCCTATCTTAAAAGCGGTAAAAAAATCGCTGAATTATATTGAATATTGCAAAAGTTGGACCGTTTGACATGTAATAAAATTTCAGAGATAGTTTAATGGGTTTATAGAGGGACGTCATAATTTCAAATTATTACATGTCAAATGGTCTAACTTTTGAAATACTACATCTTTAACAAAATTTTCATAGATGTAAGGATATTGTTGAAAAAGAAGTTCTTGTGCAAAATTTCATGAAAATTAGTTGATAGGCCTAATGGAGAAATAGACGAAAAACATGCGCTAACGGTCAGTTGTTGTATGAGCATTGTCATATCACATGATGTCGTCCAATAGGCGATAAATGTGTTTATTTTTGTATAGCCTAATCTATGACAAATAAAAAAATTAAATAAACAAAATTTAGGCGGGATTCGAACCTTCTACCTCCAACTTTTAGGTCAAATGATGTAGCCATTACGCCACGGCGTCATAACGTATGCCTACGATGTAAGTTAATGAGTGTGTAGACTACAAGACAAAAATGACACACCACATATGTATGTGGTGATCAACAAGGGAGCGTGATGTTGTCGCTAGGCCCCCATGACTCACAAAGAGGTCCGTATCTTTCAGGTGTTTAGTTGCGTAATCAAGTGTAATTCGCATGAATATGTAGGCCTACACCAATGATCTACGTGAAAAAACCTACGTGGTATACACAAACAGAAGGAAATCTAGGCTCAAATATCACATGATATCCATCAGATATACACGTGGATATGTACACCAATACTCCATGTGAAAATACACATGGAAAGCAAGTGAAGCAAAATCAGGCGGTATTCTTTTCATGAAATCCATCTGCTATCTATGTGAACGGGTACACCATTAATCCACGTGAAACAATTCACGTGGATTACACCTGAAAATGTACAGCAAAATGAGAAATGTAACGTGGATAATTACACATGAAAAAAAGGAAAGTGCAAAATTCACCTAATTGATATCCACCAGATAGGTACACCAATAATCTAGTGAAAAATACACGTGGAAAACATGTGAAACAAAATCAGGTGGCATTCTTTACATGATATCCATCTGATATCCACGTGAACGGTTACACCATTAATCCATGTAAAACAACTCACGTGGAATACACCTGTAAATGTACACCAATAATCCACATGAGACATGCAACGTGTATTAAACGTAAAAAAATAAGGTACAAACTTCACTTGATATCCACATGTAAATCAACACCAATAATACACATGAAGAAATCAACGTGGTTTACATCTGGATTTTTAGTGGAACACGTGTCAACCAAGTTTCCATTCCAATTACACGTGGATTTCACGTGGTGTGGCTGCTGGGTAGGTATATGTAGTATTCAAATCTTGATTTTAGTTAGATTCACGTTGTCTTCAGGTGCATAATATGGTGTCTCAAGTTACCCCGGGTGGTGGCTCAAGGTGCCCAAGTACGGGGTAGGCTACATTTAGACATTTTTTGAAAATTAATTTTGCCATTTTTGCATTTCTGAAAAATGTCATCTCTTGCTAAAATATACCGCACTGTATCCTGTATCCATGTGATGTCAAAATGTTTTATTTTGAAAATTAAATATGTTTCGGGGGTTTGAATTCTTCTGCTCATGGTGCCCCAGTCTCCCCTAGGCCATGCCCAGACAGCAACGTAATGGTGGCCCACCACCGATTGCCACCGGTTGCCAGTGGTGGCCCGGGACCACACAGACGTCCAGCTGATAGAGGGTGGCCCGCTAGCTACAATGTTTGCCGTTGGACTATCGGGGGTCCATCAGTGGCCATCAGTGGCAAATCTCACCCTCCGATTGCCGCCTGCGTGCCACTGGTGGTCCACCAGTTGCTTTTGTGCCGCTCATAGCCACTGGTGGGCCACTGGAGTGAATTGTCACTGTGATCAGTCACAATTATGCCAACTTTGCCATATTTACATTCTTCAACAGGGTACAATACCTACAAGTGTTCTGTTTGGAATCGGAAAAAAACAACTTCTCACAATTTGGTTAAATGTACCAAAACGTCTATGTACACCTCCAACATCTGTAGGCCTGTCGACT
Source organism: Flabesymbios commensalis (assembly GCA_964017125.1). Lineage (NCBI taxonomy): Eukaryota > Metazoa > Annelida > Polychaeta > Terebellida > Flabelligeridae > Flabesymbios > Flabesymbios commensalis. The sequence continues at coordinate 47,992,207 of OZ024908.1, forward strand.
GGGTAGGGCGTGAGGTGTCCATGTTGGATCTGGCCGGGCACCCCATCCGCCGATCTCGCGAGTCAAACTCAAACTATCTGCCTGGTCGGCGGTTAACAATAACACATCTTGGAATTCTCTTGGTCTGGTTTATTATATTAATCTTCACTTATTGGTTCATTTTACACAATCTCTCGGACTAGCTGATGGCCGCTGCCACGTGGCTAGCCCCGCGGGTCGCGATGCAACACGTCTGGATGCTCCGCTGGCTGAATCGAAGTGGGGGAAAGGCGGCAAGCGCACCAAGCGGTGAGGCCCGGCGGGAGGCGGCAACACGTCAGTTCCACTCCCGCCTGGTCTCGCCGACCAAGAGGAAACCGGTCCCTGAGCCCCACAGGCCTATCAGGCTTCACATTCAGAGATTACCAGTCTTTTGTTTAGAAAAATATTTTTTTGCAATGCAGACCTTACCTGTCGTATATGCTGTTATTGGGGATTTTATCCTAGTAAATACTCGGTGATTGTCTTTCGAGATATGCGGTTATTGGTGATTTCATTCTAATATGGGTGGTTGTCTTTCAGGATTATCATGCACGTGTCTAACCTGCTTTCTAATATTACAATTAACTTCTGTGACGTCAAAGTCTTCTGCATTTTTAATCACAAGTTGAATCTCCTTGTGACGTTTTATTTCCATCTATGGATTTGCATTCACATGGGTACTTTCCGGTGTCGTGGTTGGTTGGCGGCCGCGCTTTGCGGGTGAATTCACCCAACTGGTACGGTCTTCAGATCAGTTGAACGAAATCTTCCGAAGAAAAAGCATGTCGCTAGTATTAGCGAGGTTTAAGTGTAAAATGGACTAAGTCACGAAAGGGGCTTCGGCCCGTCACCATCCATGACGTTTTGAGTTAAAATGAAGCCGCTAGGCAATGGATTATACTGAGTTTATGCTTTCTCTGGTTTGAAATGTATACTTAGTTTATAAGTTTCTGCCGGGACGTACACAACCGTCACTAGATCTGCCAATCATTCAGATATGAGTTTGTTGTGAATGAAAATAGTATGTATGATATTGAACTATAATGTCTCAAGTTAATAAAAACTGTGTTGTGCCTAAATGAAGTCTCTGCAGTTCAGATCTTTGATGCGAAATGTTCAGTTAAACCCTAGGATGTCTTCTCGTCACTCGACGCCCACTTCCAGTATCTCAAACAAAGTTCCAGCCATTCTATATCCATAACCTGTCCTGAGTGTTAGACATTACCATTACAAGATCATAGAACCTACAACCCCGTCTATTTAAAAATACAACATTATCTACCTACGCCTATTGGTCATAAGTAGAAGCTATGTGTATCACAGGGAGAATTGCACTCCTTCTAATGACAAAAGACGCAGCACCATCTAGGCCTACACTAGTAGTAAACAAATCGGTTTGCTTACAAGAACATTTTTGATCATGTAACATGAATAGAATCTCATGTACAGAGGCTTACACTTGTATGGCAGATGACAAGATGTGTAAAAACCCACATAAGTATTTACTGAATGACGCAAATGGTGACGATGACGACAATGATGACGAATATGGAGATTGCTCAGAAGTGATTATACTGTCACAATATTGCATTCATCAATTTATTATTTCATTGTTAGTTGCGTTTTGGCGGTATAATCTTGGTATAATCACAAAAAAATAATATTCCTTACCAAGGGTCAGCTCAACCAAATACCTTGGAGTTATCATCAGCTCTGATCCAAATTGGAACAGACTTATATTTCTTCTAAATACTTCTCATATATTTGTCGCTGCATACCACACAAACCCTGGTAGCACAAAAATTAGCCGCTGTGGGACCGTAAAGGTGCCAAGCAGGGGTACTGTACGCCGGGGTACGTCACTATATGGCAACAGTGTACACTCGCACCGGGTAGCGAGTGCCGTTGTCCAATCTGGTGTACATATTGTACACTATTATGCTGGTACTAAATGGTACTTATAAGTGTTTCAGTTAAGCTGACTGGAGAGACCAGCATTACGTGTGAACGAGACGTGAGACGTGGTGAGCTTGTAACGACAGCAAGACGTGCTGGCGGAGCTCGACTGGAGTGAATTCCGAGGTTCGTGATGTCGACAGGGGGACACACAGTGACTGAGGGCAGATGGTGAGGACGTGACTGGGAGCTGCATGGAGAGATGGGATCTCGCTGGCAGGACGAAGTGACAAATCTCGAGTGACTGGTTGGAGACGGGCTGGTTGTCATGACGCAAGGATCAAGGTGACCAAGGAGGACTGATGCTCGACCATTTGAATACACTGTAAATATGATATAGCACTGATTAAATATGTATTGGACTAAACCCGGAGTGTTAATTGTTGTTGTTTGTTGATGGTTCATGAGTTCACACATTGCAGTAAATCCGTGACACCTGGTCCTTAAGTCTTCCCGTTGAAAGTTGTATCCAGTATAAGAAGAAGAAGAAGAAGAAGAAGAAGAAGAAAAAAAAAGAAGAAGAAGAAAAAGAACAAAAAAGAAGAAAAAGGAGAATTTCAACCTCATATCCACGTTGAAACGACGTTGTGTGCCCACTGGGAAGGTAAATCCTAATCGAAATAAACAAATAGGAATAGACCTATCATAGACCTACTAACAACATCGGTGATAGCTTTAATAGCTGGTGCCTTAGCACCACCAATGACAAAACTCCAACAGCTTGAAGCATCTAAGAATAACAATATATTGTTATATGGGTCATTTCATCAAAAAATGTACATTTGTCTAAAATACAGAGCAAATTTTAAAGTTGTCTAAAATGCTAAATTTTGTCAATTATTCACTAGAGGAGACTTTGTACAATCTTAACCCGTTGAACACAAGATTATTATGCTACTGCTCTGTTTCTGAAACGACATTATTTTATGACGTCATAGTTATCTCATACAATAAAACCCGGAGATCTCCGGGGCTCGTATCTGAATGGTCACCCTAAATCACGGAGATCTCCGGGCCTCGTCACAAACGGGTTAAATAGTAAATTATACCAACCTAACTCAAGAAATGTAATTCTTTTTAACTTTCGAAAATAAGCAGCATTTTCAGAATGATGTGCCTAATTAATACTATTTGTGTTTAGTGGTGGTCTGGTAGAAAGAAAGAGCAAGAAATAAGTACATAAGAAATGTTTTAAAAAATAGTTCAGGGTAGTATGCAAATAACTTAGGATGATTTTTATTGACATGGATAAACACCAGTGTTATAAATTATCTCTAAAACAACCCCTTTTTTAAAAAAAACTTTTTTATAGAAAGTAAACTACTCAGTAGATTTTATCTTTGACTGTATAGTCAAATTTTATGTTTAGCACAGATATAGTCTAGGGTAAAAAACTTGAAGAGCCTGCAGATATATCAATATAATTAAATCATACAGAGAAGCAGAATAAGTTGAAGAAACAGACTGAGAAAAGGTAGTGTAAAAAAGGGAGTGTAAAAATATTGGTATCTTTGATAACAAATGAGAAAAGGTGTATTTCAGTGTTGTAAAATAAAACAACAAATAATTTTGAAATACATAATTGATGTCACGTTTTGACTAGATTAACAGAAGTGGTAACGCGAAAGTTGACAAGTAAAATCACAGCTAAAACATAGAGTGCAATTCTTTAAAACATCTTGTGTGTGGTTATATTGGAGACATACTGAATCATGTTCTTAACATGTCATATTATTGTAAAATTGACGCCAATATAAAAAAATATAAAAACCTCTCATTTCCTGAATAAAAAAACACAATTTTAGTTAACATTGCCTCGACACTTGCACCAAACACACAAAAAATACATTATTAGGCACATCATGACTGTAATTACGCACATCATGCAATCTCAAAATCAACCCTCGAAACACCTACATAGAATTACAACAAGGCACTAATAAAACAGTTAACTTTAATGTATACTTTAGCTTAACACTTAACTACACAAAACTTGACCTCAAATAGTCCTTTTTGGCTTATTTGGAACATTGCCACATTTGTGATAAATACAAAATTACATCAAACTGACCTGAAAATTGAATTTTTTTGTTGTTTTCCTGTTTGTTTTGGATTGTCTTCGTTTTGTCAGAATGCTCTTTTTTAATTATTCTGTTCCTATCAACATGATCAATGCAATCTCCATATCCCTCCATTCTCGCTGTAATTAAGTTTGAACGTTGTCATCCAAACTTGTTCTAATTCTAAAACAATTTCATTTTTTCTTATTATTAGTATTCTATTGCCCATTTGGCCACGCCATTTCGCACTCAGTTTACAAGTAATCGACTTGGCACAATGATCCTTAGGTATTGAAGTTAGTTGCTATAGCTTTTTTCTGCAATCCTGACAGTGTTTCTGGGTCTAATCCGGATTTCGTAGATCCATTATATAGATCATCCATTGCAGATTTTTGCCATGCTATTTCTCACACAGTTAACAAATAATCGACTTCAAATCTTGCCACAATGATCCTTAGGTATTGAAGTTAGTTGCTATAGCTTTTTTAGCAATCCTGACAGTGGATCTGGATCTAATCCGGATTTCATAGATCCACTATATGGATCATCCACTGCAGATTTTTGCCACGCTATTTTTCGCTCAGTTAACAAGTAATTTACACCAAATCTTGCCACTATGATCCCTAGGTATTGAAGTTGGTTGCTGTTTTTTTTTTTCAGGTGAACCTGAAAGTGGATCTGGATTTATTCAGGATTTATTCAGGACTCGGCGTTTTAGAGGTGGAGTGTGCTGGGCTACTTGACCACCGAGCCAGCATTGCAGACAGTGACCCGGCATTGAACCAACATTGGGTGTTTGATGTGAACAGTAGAAGCCCCTTAAATGCTACATTTCACCATTAAAATAAAAGTTATAGTCACAGGCAGACATAGTAGAGAGAGAGAGAGATGAATGATATAACAGTGGCAGGGAGAGAAGAAAACAAGAAAAAAGTTAGCCAGAAGTACAAAGTCTGTACAAAAAATGGTCACCAGCGGTCGTAAATGGTCACAAATGGTCGTAAACGGTCGCAAATGATCGCGAGCGGACGCAAATGATCGCAAACAATCACAAACCATTGAAAATGATCAGAACTGGTTGCAAGTGGTTGCGAATGTTCGCAAAAGGTTGCAAATGGTCACAAGCGGTCGTAAAGGTTTTAAGTGTTCCAAATTTCCAAATGTTTTAAGTATTCCAAATGTTTAATGTGTTCCATATGTTTCAAATGCCCCAAATGTTCTCAATGTTTCAAATGTACCAAAAGTTCCAGATGTTCAGAATGTTTCGAATGTCCCAAATGGCCCATATTAGCAAAAAGTTCGCAAAAGTCGATGTCCAAACTTTACTGTTACTTGAAAAGTCACAGTTGTTTCTAGTTGAGCAGTACTTTTTCTAACCATTTCTGGAAAATAAAGATTTTTTTGTAAAACCTTATGTTAATCCTCAAACCGCTCATTGTGAATATTTTTTAAATACATTTTATCAGTCGAGTAAATCACTGTTATTTGGAATTAAATGTGTGATTGATCGACAAGATTTTCAAATATTTTGTTTGAAATTAATTATCATCCATTTAAAGTAGTGGGCCACTGTACATAGCAAGATCCAACTTGAAGTAGGTAGGAATTTTAATTATTTAATTCATCGGTTTAAGGGTTAAACAGCCACAGTATTAGGACTTACATTAATCCACAAGGTTAAGAAAATGTATGATTTTTAAGAGAAAAAGTAGTAGTTTTAATAACAGTTTTAATGCAAAACAGTTTGTTTTTATCCATTGGACATTGTGAAAACATGTAAAAAACAAACATGCTAAAAAAGTTTTAAAATAAATTTCTTGATTATTTTCTAAAAAAATGTTTGAATATGTGGAAGGTGACAAAATGCATATGCTAGCACATGATACGAAGCTAATAATTGTTTTTCAAATAAGTTTTTAATAATTTTTAAAAATTCAAGTGATGTGCTAATCTTAATTGTTGATTCTCAAACCTCAATAAAACAGCTGGGCTGTGCAAAATATATTTTAAGTATTGTATGACAAATAAAATACAATACAAAGCAGTTGTAATTCACGATAGCTTACAGGAGATGATCAGGCAATAACAAATATGTTTGAAGGGTGTGCCTATTTTTTTGTTAGGCACATCATCTCACTTTTTATTTTTTTCTTATTATAAACATCCAAAAAGCTTATCTCTACAATATTGTCATGCACAATAGACGGATATGACAAAGATCACATAACTAAGCATTGATATTTTTAGACATCAATGTCACAGTAAAAAAAAAACTTTGAACATTATTTGTTTTTTATCCCAAATGTTGACACAGTGATGTGCATAATAACGTAATTTAAAATTTGACATTGGCATGTGAATAAATTTCCCGCTGAAAGTTGGTGGTGAATGAAAGGAAGAGAGAATGACAAGGCGTTATCTAACATGTAAAAGCTCTAATTGTATAAGGTAGAAGAGGGAAAGAAAAGAAAAATTAGGCACATCATGCACGATAATAATCTGTGTAGGTTTGACAGAAATGCCACCTTCCAATTCATGAGCAGATGATCTATTCGCCCATGGCATCGGAGGATGTCCTGCTGACAATAATAGTGGATCTGTTTGCACATTTCATTGCTAATAATCATTTACTTCAAGTCTAACATTCCACTTTATGATTTTTTGTTATTACTTGGTTTGGTATACGTCTAAAAAAGATTATCTGACGATGAAAGGGACACAAAACTTATCTTGAAAACATCTGAGAATAAGTTGCAGACAATTTCGTAAGAATTATTGCCTCAGTCACTTCTTTAGACAGGTAGAAAATGGTAAAATGTATTTGAGACGTATTCTATTAGGCACATCATGATTCCTAATTTCACAAAATGTATAATAAAAGAAATGTTTTTCATGGGGGTTATTTTTTGTATGTTATGCTACTGTTCCGTGTTCAATTCATCCAGGCCGCTTCATTTAACACGTTTTAATTTATTTAATTTGCTAAGTGATTTTATACAAAACGCGATGTGCCTAATAAATGTGCGTAGACAAATAAAAAACCCTAGCTGGCAGTTTCACCTTCAACAATGCTGCCTCATTTTTTTCTCTGCTAATAATATTACGTATCTAATGACGTCTATCTATATGTATACCCATTGAAAATTACGATCAATTTTTGTATGCAAGTATGCATTATTGAATATTTATTATGCACATCACAGGTGAATGCGTCTACAGGCCTATAGAGTGAGTAAGAAAAAACTGTGTATTGTTCGTACATCAATACTTGAAAAAACATTGCACCATATAGATAATTTTCGCAGAACACTGTTGTGTAACAGCTAACATAAATATTTTAAGAATATAACCATTAATTTTGCATGTGAATGACAAAATCCTTCAATTTTAGGCCAAATACCTACATTCAATGATTGGTAAGTTAACTGATGTTCAAAGGTCGATATCATATGTAACCATACCTACATTTTCTGAGCCTGGCATGTCCACTGAATTTAAAAATGATAGTAATTAAGTGTTTTATATTTATGACAAACATATTTATACTATAGAATAGGCAGTAGGGGAGACCGGGGCACCATGGACACCTATATTTCATTTTGGATTTGCTTTAAATATTTTTGTAGCACATCAACGTATTATCGACCAATAGTTAACACTGGACTAAACTAATGTCTGACTGGAATATAATACATGCATTCATGTTGGATGTTACTTAGAAATCAATTTTTAAAAAATCGAACAAATGTCCATGGTGCCCCGAGCTCGGGGCATCATGGACATGGGGGTGGGGTACAATGGACATGTCTACAGGCATGTTGTAGGGACTTCCTGTGTCAATCAACCCATTTTTAATAGTGGAATGAAAAATAAAAAAGTAATATTTAAATGCAGAATTCTTCATTTTGGGGGTAGCAAGATTAAAAAATATATACTTTCTCTGAAGACGGGGCACCATGGACATTAATGCCAATAATGGGGCACCATGGTGCCCCAAAACATGTCCATTGTACCCTGTCCATGGTGCCCAGCATGACGATTGTTATAAGTGTAGCTTTAACTAGCTTAAGAAAGAATCTTCCATTATCGTCCATGGTTCTTGAAAAAACACAATTTTCACTAACTACTATGTGCTTCTTCTTTTAACTTAGTTCCAAGGAGTCTTCATTGTATTACCAAAATCCGTGTATCACAAAAATTTACTTTAACCCTTCAAAAACACATATTTCGCCATAGCTTACACAAGCCTTGATGAATCACCACCAATTTTTCTGCTGAAATAAAACAGCTTCAAAGCATTCCCTAGAGAGTTCTTTTGTTAAAAATGGACAACGCACTTGGCCAAAAAGACAGATGTTCATGGTGCCCCGATGTCCATAGGCATAGTGCCCCGGTCTCCCCTAGTCTATATTATTACTATAATAAAAAAGGTATGGAAAATTGTCAAATGTACATTTTTGGTTGATATGACCCATATATTGTTATTTTAAAACACTTGAAATTATCCAAAACTACAAAAGATTTATTGAATATATACAACATCGACATTGTATAACACAGGACAATCCTTTGAATGGTGATGAAGATCTGTGACTGTGTAAAAAAGTTCAATGTGAAGCGCATCGCGCAATACTATCCAGACTGGCAGACGGACTGAGATTGTTTACAAATGGCGGACAGAGGCAACAGCCTGAACAGGCACGCGGTATGTAGCTAAATAAATGTGATTATCCACGACAAATTTGGTCTAAAATCATTAATTTTGATAATCAGATAATGTATCAACTATAGGGCCTAGTAGAAGTCACATTAGACATCTGATGAATGTTTTTGGCAGACTCCTCAGTCAATTTATTTTGGTAAACACTGGTATTGGTAAACACTTTGACTTTTCCGGGACACCTGTCCCGGGCACGGCCCACGGGCGTATACTGAATCACGGGACGGAAAGGAACGCCGAAAATCACGGAACAGAACGAAATATCAGAATCACGGAACGGAATGATTCTATACAGATATGAGCAAGAATATTGTTATAGGCCTAAGCCTTAAGCCAGTAAGGGTAATCCTTTACTAGGCTTTAGAATAAGGGACGCTATTTTTATGACGTCGGGACCACATTTTCTGTTCTACTAGTCTATATAGGCTAGCGAGGCCGAGGGAAATGTGGTCCATAATTAATTGGACCACATTTATTTTTAAAATAAAGTACTTATTATGACGTTTGGACCACATTCCTCCCGTATAGAGACGACAATGTGGTCATTTTAAATCAGTGTTTTGGGTCATTTTTTACAAATTCATCGAGTTAACGTTAGATGGACCACATTCTCCGTCTAATAGCCTAGAAAATGTGGTCCCTCACCTGTGAATCTTAATGGACCACATTTCCCATCCTATATAGCGACGTAAATGTGGTCCATCACGACGGATATGTGGTCCCAACCCAGATGATTAATTCATGTCGTCTGTTTTAAATCGGTCGCCATTTTGAAGCCCGCTTTTTGTCAACAAAACGGCGTAGTAATACATTGGCAGCATTGAGCGTCTTCCAGTTTAAAATGATATAAAAACTAAAAAGCGTGCTTCTTTTACTTTATAAAAAAATATATTTACTGAAAGACAGGTATTTTTATATTTTATCATATGACTATATTTGTGTTGAGATAATAATAACAAGGGACTATTTTTTCAAGGGTGATAACGCCGGCGGTAGTAATACATTGTCAGTGAATAGTCTAAGAAAATAGTGTCTTTCAGTTAACATGGTTAAAGAGAAATTATCCAGTCTAGAGTTACATAAACTGAAAGACAGGCGTCTTTCAGTTAAAAATGAATTTAAACTGAAAGACGAAACATCATTATAATTTGTTAGTATCGCATAAATATCTCGTCTATAGTCTACGGTAAAACTAGACTAAAAAGCAAGGGACTATTTTTTAATGAGAGGAGCGCTCAGCAATAAAAGAAAATGGCAGAAAACACGGGAAAAAATGTGGTCCATGGACCACATTGTCGTCTCTATACAGGAGGAATGTGGTCCAAACGTCATAAAAAGTACTTTATTTAAAAAATAAATGTGGTCCAATTAATTATGGACCACATTTCCCTCACTATATAGAACAGGAAATGTGGTCCCGACGTCATAAAAATAGCGTCCCCTATTCTAAAGGATTACCGATATAAGCTGACGACAATATATTAGAAAAAATATATACATTAATGTTGTTGTTGTAGGCCCTAGACTATTTCTGCACTTTCGAGCCTGCCCAAGTTCCTGGAACTTCAAGTTCCCGGAATTTCAAATAACATAATTTGTTAAAATTACATAATTAAACATAAATGAACAGTTGAGTAATTGATTCCTTTCCTGGCGAAACATTTTTTTAAAAGATCTATCTATTGTGACCTGAGCATTGAAGATGGTACCTGCAACTTTCCCAGAAAGTAGGCTAGATGTAATGTCAACTTCCTCAGAAACAATTTCAAATTTATAATTTGTTAAAATTACATAATTAAACAGAAATGAACAGTTGAGTAATTGATTCATTTCCTGGCAAACCTTTTTTTAAAAAGATCTAGGCCCTATCCGTTGACCGCGTTGTGACCCGAGCGTTGAAGATGGTACCTGCAACTTTCCCAGCATAGGCCTAGACTACAAGTAGATCTACAACGCTAATTATAATGTCAACTTCCTTATAATGATAAACAATCGTGTTATTCTAATGTTGTTTTCGTTATATCTACAACGTTGGTCCAGTATTAAATTAACATTGACGTAACGCCTCGTGTTCGCGTGGGATATAATTATCTTCTTCCGGTCTGTCAGCTGGTCAGATGCAGGACATGGAGCATGTTAAACCTTTATGCGCTGAGCACAATTATGGTATGTTTAATAGCAGGGTCAAACCTTATGTAGCCTACTATAACGTTGACATGATGTTGGTGTGATGTTAGGCCAGCTTAAAACCAATATTGTGTGAACGTCTAGATGCTGGGTTTACACGTGATTATTTCTGAAGATGGGTGATTTGAAGCAAACGTCATTCCAATGCTGGGCCAGCATCCCAGAAAAAAATGGGCCTAGGATGACGATCCGGTAGGCCTATGTAGGGTTGATATCAGTCCACCGACTGCGGCGCTGGCCAAATATTAAATCAACATAGCCTAGTAACGTTACCTCACACAAATGAACACCGTTGCGTAACCACTAGTAACATAATAGGCCTACTATAAGTGAAAGTCAAATACTGAGAAATTTTTATCCAAAAATAGTCCAAAAGCTAGACCATTTGACATGTTGTAATTTTCTAATTACGACGTCCCTCTATAAACCCAAACCCTGAATTGCATTTTTTTTATTTGGCGCTGTACGAGAAAATAGTATTTAAGTCCTTGCAAAATTTCATGAAAATCGGACTTTCTGTTTAATTATTATGTGATATTAACAAATTATGTTATTTCAAGTTCCGGGAACTTGGAAACTTGAATTTCCGGAAACTTGGGAACTTGATGTTCCTGGAACTTGGGAACTTCGGAACTTGAAGTTCCGGGAACTTCGGAACTTGGGAACCTCGGAACTCACTCTCGGGTGTCCCCACTTTTCCGCTGACCAAAATTTCAAAACAACCGCTAGCCTAGTTCCTGGTCCGCGAGCGTTGGCCTAGAATCCAACCATAACGGAAGTCAACATTTTTATATTGCACTTGCATTTTGCACATACTGATCAAAGGCACCAGCGCGCAAATCTCCGTGCTGGTCAAAAACAAACGCCAATTACGACACTGTTTTGACAGTAAAAATCTGTGAAAGTAAAAAAATAAGCTGCTTGGATGCACAAAAGTTAAATGCCTTCGTTTCATTGACAACTCTTGCGTTTTTTTTGTGTAATGAGCAGATTGTGAAATGTTGCTTTTGAGTATGGATGGGCATGTGACCCTAATTTGCTCTGGCCTGCCCAGAATGCAATGGGTCACGGATGGGACTACCTCTGGCCCTGCTGTTGATTTTTTCAATTTTTTTTTCTAGACGTAGCCTAATCACTTGAGTATCTGAAATTTTACCATCTTAAAGAGTGAATATTTTCGCGTAATGATTTCATCATTTGAAAAATATTAGTAATTTGATGAAGAAAGAAAAAATGATTAAGGTACAACTACAAGTTGGGAATAAAAAACAAATAATTTGAGGACCCGTGCCACTGATGGGGCCAGTGAGCCGCATGTCACAGTACGGCGTATGTCAGCATGTTCAGTGGCAAAATTGTTTCGGGGATAAACGTGGTTGTCCGTGGACAACCAAAGTGTTCCAAAGATTCATATTTGGTTGTCTTGGACAACCACTATTTCGAACCCTGCACATAAATATAAAAAAAATGTAATCGAATACAGATGAATATTTACCAATACTGATTACGAATACCCCATGTCTGCTTTATACAGAACTATGTCAGTCAGTAATCTTACTTAATCACAGTTTGTCTAGCCAAACATGTAGGGTGGTGGCGGTAGTTTTCGTGCACCTTACCGAATACAGCCCACAGCGTGCACAGTATGGATGTGTATGAATATTGTTGGTCGTATTATATTGGTATACCTGAGCCACTTCCGCTTTGAAAAAAATATTTCCGGGGCAATTGGGAATAGGGAGCACAGAGTATTCCAATCTCCTATGTTTCTGGGGGAGTTCTCGCGCAGTTGAGGGTATTTTCGCGCACCGCATTGTGTAACAGCGTGAAGACAGATGTTGCATATATTTTTCATTTAGTTTGTTTCCAGATAGGTTTAGGATTTCTTCCGGCACATGACTGTTTTTATTTCAACCTGATACAACCATCTGCAAATTTATTTTTTTAAATGTAATTTTACTGATTTTGAGTTTTAAAAGCCAAAAAAAATATTTTAATGGTGGATGAAAAAAAAGTTTACTGTGAAACGACCCAATTTTTATATACGTGGCATTAAAACACCTGTCAACGACCGAAAATCGAAACAAGATAAAAATTTACAAAAGCCTTTAGGAACTAGGGCAAAAAACAAACAAGGTGAACGAAAATACCCCCTGCGCGAAATTACCCTCCACCACCCTATGTGATATTGTAATTAGACATTGATAAATATAATTTATAATTGTAACAAGAATATAATTTTGCATTACTACTTTGATGTATACCAGTCTTTCCCAATAAGCCCAAAATTTCATTGGACAGTAGGTCCTGTGAACTTTAAATTTTTACCAGACCAAAAAATTTCACCAGACAGTAGATGGTCTTACCGATAATTACCTTGTGAGACCAATAAAACAACCCAAAAACAAAACTGACCAAAAAAATTACCGGATTGTAGGTCCGACGTGGTTGGGTATTTTGCCGGACCTACCTCTGTTTTACCTGACATGTCCGGTCGATCCGACGCTATTGAGAAAGACTGGTATACCTATAAGATATAAATTATATCAAAATGAAGAAGCAATATAATAATGCTGCCCACTAGTGGTGTCAGGATAGATTGAGAACAGTGAGAACAAATTCCATTTTGGAGTAAACAAACAGATGTGAAGAGATGGCCCATGTGGCGATAATCGGGGCAAATAGGAAGGGAGATGTAGTGCTCTGGGCTGTCAATATGTTTCTGATATGAATTTCCGGTTTACGGGGAAGGTGCATAGAGATTAAACAGCCATGATCATGTACGTAATGTACGTACAGTGCACCATTGATTTATAAGTGAAGATGCCAGCTTTAACCATGTTCACACGGCTACATGCAGCACGCTGGAGTCTGGTAGATTTGATTGATTTTTTCAAGCCAGCTGACTTTCTGGGTATACACTATACAGGGTACCTGAAAAAAAAGGGGGGTGTTTATTAGGGAAGGTTTATTTATTAGGGAAAATACAGTATTCTAATTATGCAAATTATACCTTACACAATGACGCTTTTTTATGACACTTTATATTCCCATTACAAACGCAGGTTCAATGCAGCGATAAAGATTATGTAAATAGGGTGGCAAAGTAGCCCCGGTTAAATACAGTTGTCCATGTAATTTAATTTACTGATCTTTGATACAATGAGGATATAAATTTATAGTAGCATGGCTTATTTGTTAATGTAACAATTATATATTTTTCTGGGTGAAAGAGTAGCAGGCCTATACTACAGGTACCTACTTTTATTGTGAGGTTTGACATCTCTAATCACCCTGATGCAGCGTTCACAACTGACGGTGGTCCGAGACCACCAGAAATTATGTCGGACCTCCCGAACATTCATATCCAGTGGTCCTGTGGACCTCCAAAATATCTAGCCATAATCAGAATCTTAACATGCCCCTAAGGTATAAACAATCGTCGCAACTCGAGGGTGATAATACCAGAAACACTGTACCCTCTCTCACCCTTTCAAATGATGGAACAAAACACGTGTTTGTAATCATGAGGGTCATGAATTATTGACATTGAGATCGATCATCATCCTTGAACTGTCTCCTCTCATGCCTTTTGTAGTTTTGCAAAATTAACACATCGCAAGCATGAACAAATTTGGTTCAAGATTTCCAAGTGTTGTAATGTTAGGTGTTGTCAGAACCACTAAAAAAATTGTTGGACCACCAGATCCTCTTGAGCCGGTGGTCCTGTGGACCACTGCTCATAAAAGTTTAGTCAAACCCTGTGATGAAATTACATCGCAAGGCTCTGACACACTGACATCAATTTTTGAATGTAATATTAATAGTTCTAATAAGATCACAAGTTTACGCCTGCTGAAAATGGCCTGGTTTTCATATGCACTTGAAATATTTGTCTCAATTTCATGTCAACATTTCATGTTTTTTGGTCTACAGGTGACGTTTTTTACACAGCTGGCTGTGTAAATAAAATGGAGGTCAGTGTGACTGGGCCTGTCGCAAAGTAAATGAGTTAGGCAGCCGGTCATGCCGGGTAATCTCTAATGAGACACTTGTTAAAATAACAGGTAATTATAAATACCAACATAATATAATGGAGAATTAGTTAAAATTATACATAATCCTGTCAATTTTGTCTCAAGCCTACAAGAGAAATATCGTATTTATTCTAATTAATGCCCATATTCCAATAAACACACACTCCCCTGATTTAAAAAAAAATCCAGGATCAGGGTACACTATAGGCGTATAAACAACGGCTCTGGGCGGGCAAATAGGACGAACAGGCCTCATTACAGGAAGTGGGTGTGCAGCTACCTCACTTGCTGAGATAGGATGCTTTTTACAGGCTTTGCTAGATCTTGCTATCATCATTCAAATATATGACATGTAAAGTGCTTTATTTTTGTTGCAGTAAATATTTCTGTACAGAAAACAATTCTTCACTGGACTGAAAGATGGCAGCTGCTGTGAAGGTTAAGAAGAAAAAGGACAAAGCTAAATTAAAAGCAGGGACAATTACTCCAGCAGGTGAGTTAAGTTAGACTTTTTTGCTGTTTGGTCATTCCATTAAAGCTCTTTTGATAAGCCCCCATAGCTCGCAGCTCATATTTTGTCATTGACCTGCTGATCACGACTTTTGTCGTTTTTAATCTGTTTTACTAGTCAACCAAATCACTTAATAATGGAATGTGTGTCTAAACATCAAGATTTGCAAATATGTGTGCTCAAATATGAGTTTCAGTCACTTGAAGCTGTGAGTCGCAGTAGCGAGACACAACTTTAAGTTTGTTGAAAATGTAAATAAATTTACTTAGCATGAGGAGGGTTAATATGATATTCTTTATAACATTTGCTCGAGAAAAAAGAGCATTGATATTTGTTGATTTGAGATAGAATGACCTCTGTAATCATGGTAATCTCTTTGAAATCTGATCACAAATAATCACATTTATTCTTTTTTATGAGCAGGGTAAATAGTAGTTATTGGAAGAAAAATATAAGCCCAACCTGCAACATTTTCAAATATTTTGTGTCAAATTATATAAATGATTCGTACTCAGTTAAAATTGTGGATCGTGGTGGCTAGACACAACTTCAAGTAAGTGAAAATGTGCATTAGAAATCTGGGTTGTTGTAGGATTAGCCTCTGTGATTAACAACTTAGCTTTACTTCACATTGGAATGTCAGTGACAAAGGTTTTAATTCTTTTTAATAAGGTATTGTGGATCCACCCCAATCTACATTTGTTCCTGAATATGTGGAGCCAACCTCAGCAGCAAGCAGCTTTATTTCTGTGAGAGAAGCTGCGGAGCACCATCAAGCAGATAGTGTAGCAAAGGTACATGTATGTGTAATAAAAATTGATTATTGCTTTCAACATATATTTTAGTGTGTGTAACATTACTCGTTTGATATACACGTTTCAATACAATTGAGAAGGGGGTGATTTGGGAAATATGAAAAAGTCAATCAATTCAAAGATATTTCTGCATATATGCTACAAGCAACTAATGAGCATTACAGATTTCTGTTATGGACATTACTACATTAAAACTTATCTAACAATTATGAAAAATACTCTTTAATAAAAAGATGAATTTATCTGATGTTTGACGTTGGAATGCCTTGCAGGGGTGCAAATTCACACTAGCCCAGCAGCCAGGACTTGGCGAGTGGGATTTTGTAAGGGCTTGTAGATTTTAATAATAAATGTTTGTGAAATAATGGTAAGGGCTAGTACAAATATTATAAGGGCTAGGGAATTGAAATGTGAATTTGTACCCCTGCCTTGATCTTTAAAGCTCAACCGACATCTTTATTACCACCAATGTTGGGATCCCAGTGGTACAAACCTAATGCAATATAATCTGAAGTTTTTGTTTTTTCCTCTGGGCATTGAATTGGGCATGCGAGTATTTTTTTTACCTCACACGGGCTATATCATTATCAGGATCTGTCAGTAGGTGTTAAATCACAACAAAGTTATCAATATTCATGCGAATGTAAAAAGCATTAACGGAACAGATGATTTACTAATTCATCTGCTCTGGCTTTGTGATGCTCTGCATATCAAATGAAACTAAAGTAGTTTATACTCACATGTTTCCTGGCAATTTTATAATCATGGTTAACTGAACTGTCACAGGAGAATAATGAGGATCAGCAAACACCATCTAAAAATGACAAGGGCAGTAGAGTATCTTTATCATCAAGAACATTCACACCTGTTGCTACTGGAAGAGTGCCCTCATCTGCTAGTTTACTCAGCCCAGAACCTCCTCGATGCGGTACAGGGCAGAGTCAAACTTCACCAATGGGAAGTGCTGTGTCTATTCGATCCAAAGGTATAATATTCCACAGGATTATAATTTAATATTTTTGCTAATATTTTGCTGGAAAATCTGGAATAGTATAATTCTGGGCCTGCTTTCAATTTAAACAGATGTCAACCCAGTAAACACACCACTTAGACCCAATGTTGGATTGATGTTGGCCCATCGTCTACGGCGCTAGTCCAACATCAATTCAACATTGGGTCAAAGTGTTGTGTTTGCGTGGTTGCTGGGATTTGTCTTGTCTGTAAATGTAATCTCTATCTATTTGACCATCTGATTGATGTATTATTATGTTTAAACTTTGTTTGTCCTGCCAATAAATGTATTTTCAATTGATATTGGAAGTAATTACCTATGTAACATCAGTAGTGCATTTGAATACAATATTTCATTCTCTGTAATTTTACCTACAAAAATTGCATTGTTCCAATGGAAAGATTTGCTTCACATTTTTAGTCCAAATTTTTTTGTTATGTCATTTTACCAGAAGCCTGGTCTGAAGTTGATATCCCACCTGTCAGGCCCTCCACATCCAGACCGAGAGAGCCTTCTGCAAAAAATAGGCCTACAAGTGCAGGTTTGTCAATTACCTACTTTCTGTAACTTATGCCACAAAGTTTATCTCAACCGCCACAAGTTGCAACAAAAAAAGAAATCATACTTGCTTATTTACAGTCTCCATCTCTTTTGGACAGGGTGAGAGACTTAGCCTTTGTTTTTTCGGCTGTGTGTCCTAGCACAATTTTTTGTATGGCTCATGATCTTACATGTACACTTTTCGATATTCAACCCAATTAGAAATACAAATTTCAATGGGTCAAACTGAAGTTTGAAGATGAGGGCTTTTCCATGCTAATGGTGGTCACCACCACATATATTGCCTTTTTAATACAAATTTAAAATTAATTTCTGCAAAAAATCTACTTCTGCACCTGTGATGGGATACTCAAGTGACTACATACATTTTCTAAATGTCAATTTCTAAACACATGTACACAATTTTTTGTTGTATATGTAGGCTATGGATAGAGGATTTTTTCAGGTTAAAATGTTTCGAAGTCATCAAGATTGTCGTTGTCGCTAATAAGTGCATTTCAGATTGTAAATTGTGTGCACATTTTGGTACACATTCTTGTTGAAAAAGTGTACACAAAATTGGAAAGTCAAAAACACATTTTGATTTTTTGAGGTAAGCAGCTCTGAGCTACATCGGCAGTTATGATTTGCAAAATTATGTGAATTTTTAAGGTTAACCCCTTACAGCATGGGGATCGACTTTAGTCTGTAAACGTCAGATTCTGACGACTAAAGTCGATCTCCGCACTGTAAGAGTAAAATATTTCTAATTGTCATAGACCCATTACATAGGTATTCAAATGAATCAGAGAGAGCTGACTAAGACAGTTATGATTTCAAATTGAAAAAAAACTTTTTCCTTCAAAGTTTTCATTAAAAAAATTCAGCGCTTCAAGGGTTAAAACAAATTAAATTCCATATTATCACCTATCTGTGACACTTGAAAAGAATTTTAAGATTGTAGTAACTGCTTCAATCTTTTTAAAATGTTTTAAAAGGATTTTTAAAGAAGGCAATTTAAAACAAATTCCTAACTGATGAGAGCAGATGTAAAGTTTAGGTTGGTATTTTCTTATGGTGATACCAGTATGACCTGCTTCACAAATCATAAGTGTGCTGCTCCAATTCCCATGCTGGAGGGAAACTTTGTTATTGCTAATTGATATGAAAATGGATTTTTAAGTGATAGCTAAGATTTTTTTTAGCGGGGTGAATTTCTTCTTAATTATCCTCATTACTCTAGCATGTTACTGACAAAATTACAGGCGGAGAACATTGTCATCTTTATTGTCATTTTTTCATAGTGACAATACCCAGCAGACAAAATACATTAAGTCAATGTTGGTTTAACGTTTGTCCACTCTCTACGATATTGGCCCAATGTTAAAACAACATTAATTCAACATCTTGTGTCTGCTGGGTACGTGTTCTACATAGACATCATGTCACATGTCACTTGTTTGAGATTTTGATTCCCATGTAATTAGGCATTCCCCATTAGGCTGGATGCTTACTGTTTTTGCATTGAATGTCCGCCATGGTCGTTTGTATGTCCATGTCTCTTGTAAGCACGATTGACTCACAGGTTTTCATTCAAATTTTCTGAGGCTGTTCACGCTAAGAATTTGTGGACAACTAAGCAATCCAGTTCACTCTTTATGATTCTTTTCATTATAGTTTCAAAAACATTGGAGAAAACAGCTCCGGCTCCATTACTAGGCTCTCCAGACATGAATTTAAACCATGCCTATGTACCATACTTATATGCTAGAGGGTGTATTGCCCAAATGGTAGAAGATATGAAGAACATGAAAAAGAAACACTTCACTATTATCAATGATATTGAAACAAATTATGCAGCAATTGAAGACAAAACACAGGTAAGTGCTTGAATTATACTCTGTTAATAATAATGATTATTACCCTTCTATTGAGCTCAGTTCTTACGAGAAGTTACGCGCATTAGATCAGGGCATAATCAGGGCCCGAAATTTGACTAAATTTCCACTTGTCCAGTCAGACAACTGGCTAAAAAATTTACTAGTCCTCTCAAAAATATCACTTGTCCTTCCTAATAATTGTCAAGCAGGGGCACTCGACCGGTAGGACAAGCTCAGTGAAACTGAACTCGTCCTTCCCCGATTGTTTGTCATCTCGGATGGGGCCAATTTCGAGCCCTGATAATTGATTGATTGATTAATTGATTGATTGATTGATTGATTAATTGATTAACTGATTGATGTTAACTTCCTTTGTCTTAGCTTGTTGCAAACACTGGATATTATATTGTGGTCCACCAATTACACTACTTTATCAGTACATATTCTAATAGGCATTTATTGTAAAGGAAAATACATAAATTTATTAATTTGACAAATAAACAGTCTGCATTTTTGTTCCATGTATCTCAATGTCTTACAATGTTTTCTGGGTTCTGACAGGATCAGTTCCAGGTATTTGTGGGCGGTCTACGTGGAACTTATGGTGGCAAAGTAAGCACTTTTCGACACGTGATTCAGGTTCATCAATTAGAACTGCAGCAGAAACAACAGTACTGGGATGAAGCCCTTCTGGTAAAATATTGCATGAGTTTATTAATTTATGTCATGATTTGTTTCTGATAATATTTACAAATGCATAATGATTAACCCATGCAACGCTAAGCAAGACTATTTAGTCGTTTTTATCCCCCGCCCGACAAATTGGGCAGGAGATAAAAACTTTCCTTGGATGTCCGTCCGCCCGGGTATTTCTTTCACACACACATCCATTCGGGGGTACAGATGTGTCTTTTGGAGTTTTATGAACTTTGACATACTTAATTGGTCAACCATCGGCCATAATTATCTTTAATATGCCTGATACCTGGCAAACCGTGCTAGATAGCTAGACCATTACTATAAAAACAAAATGTGCGGTTTCAGGTAGGGATATGCCCTGAAAAATGTCAACTTGATCAATTTCAAAATGGATGACCATCAGCCATAATTAACTTTAATATGCCTGATATCTGGCAAGCCATGCCAGATAGCTAGACCATTACTATAAAACAAAATGTGCAATTTCAGGTAGAGATACACCCTGAAAAATTTCAACTCGATCAAATTTGAAATGGCCTACCATCGGCCATAATTAACTCTGCTATGCCTGATATCTGGCCAACCATGTCATATCGCTAGACCATTACTACTAAAAAACAGAATGCTTGCTTTGAGGTTGGGATATGCCCTGAAAAATTTTAAATAATAAATAGCTACAGTATATCAGTATATTCAAAATCATACATTTTCCAAATATTTTCCATTTTTGTGTCACCATTTCGTTTCACTGTTGACATGACAAACAAGCCTGTTGTTGTCAGTGTTGCTTTTGAGGTTAACTGATTCTTGAGCACTCAATACATTGTACAAAACTCTACATAGGTCCATGTATAATACCAGCTGCATTTTTTGGGACATGTATCTAGCCAGGAAAAAACATCTCTTTATAGACGGGGATATAGAGTATATGGCGGTGAAATAAAGCAGTTAATTGCATTCATGTGCCTATTTTTCTAACCATTTCAATGATTTGGTATTGTAGAGCTTGAGTGACAAAAATAAGCTGCTCCTCAAGGAAAAGAAAATGCTCCTGATAGAGAATAGGAAAGAATTTGATCGTCTGGAGAAGGAAAAGGAGGACTCAGTGAAAGATTTAACAGGACGACTTGACCAGAAGGACTCTGAACATAAAGTAATAAACTAATCTTCTCTGTTTTGGTAGTAACTTCAAGAGCTGCCAACATACAGGAGGATATTGGCGTAGACAAATTAAATTCCAAGCCATATTTATGCTGCTTCACTCCACTTCTATTTATATCAAGAATAGAGTCACAATGTGCCATAAAATGAGTCATGCTTGCTTTTAGGTGTACATTAATAGAAAAGTCACTAGCTACGCTGGGCCTGCTGTAACTCAAATTTTCACATAATCTTGGAAAATCTTACATTGTTTTTGTAAAAATTAAGATCTCAATATATCTTGAAAACAGAGATTTTGGCAATTGCTGTCTTAACCCTTGTGCTGCTGTATAGTTTGTTTCTATTTTACATGGATTTAAAGCTGGAATTGATGACACAAATTCTAGCTTCAAATGATGAAAAATATGTCTATTTGTGAAAAATGTTCATCTGAAAAATGTAATTCTTTGATTAACTGAGCTTCTATCACAAACTATTTTATGGATTTCAGTGGCATTTTATTCGATTTGAAACTTACTTGAAACCGTATATATATACAGTTACAACAGCACAAAGATTAAAATCTTGTTGGCAATGACTGTTAACCTTTACAGCGCTGAATTATTTCTGTATAAACCATGGATATCAAAGGGTTTTTTTCAATTTGAAATCATCATAAATGTCTTTGTTAGCTCTTCCCGATTCATTTGAGTACCTATGTTATAGGTCTACGGCCATTATAGATGTTTTTACTATTACAGTGCCGGGGATCGACTTTAGACGTCAGAATGACTAAAGTCGATCCCCGCTCTGTAAGGGTTAAAGTACAGTCCCCTCTTATACATGCACCCCTAGTTTCGCCTCTGAACACATGTATTTCATAAGAGGTACCAGCATAACTGAAGGACGCAAAATTAATGATGAAAATGTTGGATGTTTTTTTTTAGTTTTATAATGCTCCTAATCATGATCCTTTATCCACTTAAATAACTTTTCAATCACATGACAGGACTTTATGTCTTTTCCTGCTTTGAATATTTACCAAGATGGTCGCAGAATTAAGGTGATTTAGGTGTCTAGACTATGGTTTTCTTGGTCAAAGAATCTGTTACTTATTTATATATTTAAAAAATCAACTACAGCATGTAATATACTAAAACAAATATTTAAAGTAGTGTGTTTTGTTTACCTGGTAATAAGAATAATTCAACAAATATTGTCTTATTTTAATCACCACTTGTTATTATTCTGACTGAATAAATGAATGTCATACAGTCATATTTGAGATCTGATGGATCAATGAGAAATAGCATATTAAAAACATCAATATAGGGTTCTATGCTTGATAAAGAACACTTGAATCAGCATGATAAAGTAGGACATATTCTAGACTTTTAATTTTTCTCTGTTACTATATTGTCATTACCTGCAGACTCTAAGCTATAATAACTCACTCACTCTACATTTTTTTGTCACTTTTAGATTGTATTGGATGAACTTGAGTCAGAAAAAACGGAAACTGAGAGGCTGCGGCTGTTACTGGCTGGTGGTGCTGTATCCAACACAGCCTCTAAGTCTGATATGTGTGTGGGGACTAACGCTGAAGCAGTTACTGCTACTTCAGCAGGCATGTATTTCCTAGATAAGATTATTATTCTGATATTTACTTATGATTGCTTATTAAATAGAAATGGTTATAAATAATAAAAGGATTTACTTGATCAACATACTTGCTCATACTTAGCTATTGATACAATTTTCACTGTTACAGTATTTAATTAGGAATGTTGTGTTCATATTCTGGATGATTTACATCTGAAAAACAAAAATTATGGCATGGCAAGCGTTTTTGCAATCTTTTAGTACCTTCTAAACGTATTGGTCCTACTTACAGTATCATTAGAAATACAGATAAACTGTGGTATATGTACAGTGTTGGTGGCGGCTGCAGCACCTACAGTGGTGGTAACAGACATGTCGGAGGAGGAGAGGAGAAGGATGGAAGAGGAACGTGAAGAGATGGGTGCCGGCAGACTGGCACTCGCCACGGAGAGAAATGACATGCAAGCAGAGCGAGACAAGTGGCTCGCTGATCGCAATCGTTTCCAAGCAGAAAGAGCAAGCCTGCAAGCTGATTTGATTCAAGCAAATACGGTAATATTTTAGCCTACATAAAAATACGGACATAATGCAGCAGCGTACTTTTCAAGTAACACACTACCTGCCATTACTTAACTGTAGGTTTTAACCTTTTAAAATTATAAACAGAATCTTGAACGCAATGTTAATTTCATTAAATTGATTTATGTTGTCAGCTTGATATCTTGTGTGACTCTATTGATTTTCTATTGTTTATACAATCTAATACTATTTTTTCATAGTTGTTGTGATAGCATTGAATTAAAAATTAACAGTTTGTATTCCCTCATGAGTGAAGAAACTATAAACAAACACAGAGAGTGCCCTAAGATATTTAAGATCAAATAAAATTGGAGCATTGAGATCTATTCTGCAGTTTGTTAGCCCACCTTTTGTTTAAATAAAAAGGTGGGTTATTGCAATTGATTTATAGTGTCATCGGCATCAGTGCTAACATTTCCTTGTGGGCACGATAACTTGGCAAGATTTTCATATATCCTGCTCATATTTGTTCTGCATGTTGCTAATAACAAGTTGAAAAATTGGCTAAAAAATCAAAATATCTGAATTTATTGCTTAAAATGGCTGATTTAACTAATATTTTTTTTAAATCTACATTTTACTAGCCCGCCTTTTAATTTTTAATTAATAAAAGTGGGCTATTGCAATTGAAGTTCGTTGGCGTTGGCATTACACAGGGTTCACCACAGTGCCGGAAATGTCAGCTGCCCGACCCAAAAAAAAATTTTGATTTTTTTTTTTATTATTTTTTTTTTGAATTTTTTTTCAGTTCCGTTTTGTGGTGTCCTTCCATTTGCGTTTTAAAGATGGCTAACTGACAGTGACTGATTTTGTAATTTATTGGCTTTTAGTATCAGATGAACATTTTTTTAAGAAAAAACGTGCCAGATATTACTTAGTGGGCAACCACACATGCTGCAAATTTTATGCAGCAGTGTAAGGGTTAGGCTGCTCGCGCGCGCTAAGTTAATATTTTTGAGAGAACAACCGGATGATTTTTTTTCTGTGGTGAACCATGCATTACCATTTACTTGTTGGCATGATATGTTTTCATGTATCCTGCTCAAATTTGTTATGCATGTTACTAATAACCATTTTTCGGACAAGTTCAATATTGGCTGGAAAAAATTCAAAATGGCCAGTCCATTTCAATTTTTCCCATTTTACGTCAATAATTTGACCTGATGATAACTTCAAACGTTTCAGGGTTCTAACCAGGCCGTATTAGCGTGTCCGGCTGACACGCTGTGTTTTGCTGCCGCTACTCTATTAATATCGCTGATACGCTGACTAAAAAGCGACACGCTGCCGGTACCCTGAGGCGCTGGCTCAATGCTTGCCTAATGATGCGCCGACTTCACAAACAGCGGGCCAGCCTTAACACATCATTCGTGTTTGCTGGTTAAGCAGTGGCCGTGACGTCCTTATCGAGGCCGTGGATTGCTTTATTTGTTTTCCCAAAAAAATCAACGTTTTTCAACATGCCGGTGACTGAGAGTGATCTCGACCCCAAGCGCTGAAAAATGTCCATAACTATTTAATAACTGTGCGGAAAATAAGCTCATATGTGATCTCTTAGCTGAAATGCTACTAATTCTAAAAAAACATTTTTTTCGACCTGATTATTCTAGGCCAAGTCTTAGATATGACCGTCCAAAGAAATGTCCCACGATTTTGTGTGGGGTCAATCTGTGGATGAAGCCTTCAGCCACGCTGGGGCTATTTAGCTGAATGCCGCGATCGCCTTTGGCTGCTTGCCAAGTTTCAGATGCGACATAGGCTTATACCCGGGTTGCAGCAGAGCTAGCAGAATATCATCTACGATGCTTTGCCTGTAAGGGTTTATCTATTGCCTGAACTATTTGCACCGTATTGCAATGTATCTACCACCTCCTCTATATGATACAACCTAGCCCCACTAATAATTTAAACAGTGTATCTCTAATACTGATATGAAGTTGTGTAAAAATATACTATCATGCACATGTATGTATTACTAGCTTTAAATGCTATTGAATCTATAAGTAAATTAAAAAAAAAAAAGGTGCATGCACACACCAGCTATTGCCGTGTATCTGGTGATTACAGATTTCTAATTGTTAGATGCTGTGCTGTGATTTGTCTGCAAAGTAAGTGCCAGTCTATAAAAACATTGAATCTCTAGATACAAAATTGCGACAGAGTGACGTTTGTCGCGATCAACAGCAAAACATCACAGGTTGATGAAAATCCCACATTTTTCATTGTTTATTTATCTTTTTTTTTTTTTAATTTGCAAGGCCTGTATTTCTTTTCTCATATTCTCGGACTTTTCCCGTTTTCAAGGACCCGTGGGAGCCATGTATCAAGGTGTAGGGAAATGCTTTAGAATGCATCTCAGAGCAGCTAGCATCTACAAAATTTCCGGGGGCCTAGGCGGCCTCCTGACCCCTCACTGATTTTTTGGGGCTTGCCTGGCGCCTTGTCCGATACGCTGGCATTTTAGGCTGGTTAGAACCCTGCGTTTTGTAACTGTATCCTGCCCAAATTTGTACTGCATGCTGCTTTTAACCAGTTCTCGGACTAGTTCAATAATGGCGGTGGTCTATTGTCAAGTGCGCTCTTGTATTTTAAGTATGGTCGTAGCAGACTAGACTTATGTTTTCTCATGTTCATTTATGATTGTTTTTTATTATTTTTGCATTCTAAGGATGCTGATACCTGGAAAGCAAAGTATCTTGCTGCTAGAAAGAGGCAACTTGAATTAGAGCCCTTGACATCCCAGTATGCTGCTTTGCTTGCACAATATCAAGCTGTACTGGATGTTGCTACAATCACCTCGGATGCTGACAAGAATAGAGCTGACGTAAGTTTTACACATTGTAATGTCACAGTTGTATGGATGTAGTTTTTACATTTGTCTAATGATAACCTATCTTATCTGTCTTGTTTAGTAGAAGAGAATCATTTTTCATTAGGTGATCAATGGGGAGGCTTTTTGTCTGTTCATCGCCGCCACCGTCGCATTCATAACTTGTCACCCGTATATCTAGAAATCCGCTTATTTGATTTGACACTCCTTTTTCAACATATTGGATACCAGTATCAATGCCTAGACTGAATCAATTTTTCAGAAAGTTCTGGAAATATCAGGGTCATGACACTTCTTTCTAGTTACCTTTAATGTCTTCCATGTTAGGCTTTTATGTAGTAATGTATTTGGGCAAATTTCTTGATATACTTTATTTACTGATTGCTGATGTTAGTTAATCTAAGTACGACCATTACGTTTTTGCTGAATAAGCCTGTTAATTAAGTTACAGACATCAGGTACACTATGCAATATATCTTTTTTCTCTCGTCTTTTTTTCTTTCTATAACAATGGGATTTTTTGTTAACCACGCAAATCAATCAAATCACACACTACAGTCGATGTACATGTTAGCCTTATTCTACTTTCAAGTTCACTCCAACATCACCTATTAAGATAAATGTTTTTACCAATTCATTTATTTCCATAAAATATGTGGATAATTAATATTCTATGACTATGTGACAGTTACTAAACTTGATAATTTAATGGATGATAGTCAATATTATTCATATATAAATATAAAGTGTAGCATAGTGTGAAATCTGGATTTGGTTTGTAAAAGTGCCCAACAGCGGGCACAGAACAAAACAGACAATGACAAGACAACATTCGTAACATTGGCCCAGTATTGAAACAATATCCAGTCCCAACTTCCATGTCACTAGTCGGGTGCCACCAATGGAAGATTAGCATTTAGGTCCCAGGAGTTCGTATTCAGATTTATATTTTTTAGTATAATATAGATGACTAAAACTTTGCTAGTATAATTCAAGCTTCCCCCAAACAGTTTATCATCTGTTGTAGTATTTGAACACTGTCGTAGCCTACTACACACATCTGTAGCTCCCATGTCATGAAACCTGATAATGCCACCACAGTTTTGTTGCCTAATTAACACAGGGCCAATATAACGCCCTTGGCAGTTGAAGTGTTAACAGTGAGAGCTTGAAATTGTGTATTCAACTGTACAGTTGCTGCCGTCTTTTTTATAGCACATTTCGTTCAGAGTGTAAAAAATTGTGAATTTTAAACTTTTTGAATTTGCTACTTTTTATCACGATCTTCTTAGAAAAATTGTGTAAATCTAGTGTAAAATTTCACGATCAATCGACTGTTAAATTTCCTTGTTATATATCTGTTTCGTCTACTAAGTAAAGAGTTGTGTTATGATGAATAATTACTGTATATCACTTCAGGGGAAATCCTTAAGTTAAATTTTTAATCATTATACTTTGTTCGGGCTATTCTCAAGTATATTATATAGAGAGCACTTGTATAAACTTTGTATTCTTTTTATATGTAGGAGAAGATCGAAAAGGCAAAGAAAGACAAAGTTGATCTACAAGAATCTAAGGATCAGCTGGCCAAGGATATAGAGAACTGGGAGAATGAATTCACTGCTGTAAATGGGAGAAAGCCAACTGTGGAAGACAGGTTATTGAGAAACATCTTTATTCCCTGATTGATTACAAACTTTAAGTATGTCTGTCTATTTTGTGAAAAAATGTATTGACTGAATATAGTTAATTATTTTGTCCAATTATTTACATGCGGCCCAGTTTATTGTTATAATCAGGTATTCTGAACAGCATTTTTAATCAGATGCTTTTTGATATCTATTTCATACTTTTTACTGTTTGGAACCTATTATTATTGTCTAAATTAAGTTATCATAGCTGATTTACTGTATAAATATGCATCTAATAAGAAACCTCTGGTTGTCTTCTGCCAGGACTGCCTCAGCAGATGAGCTATACAACTCACAAAGGGAGGTAGATGCCATGCTTGGCTCCCTGGATGCTCAGGTGGACACACTTGAAAAACTAAAGAGGGGAGAGATACCGGTTGCACCTGCGGCCGCAGCTGCAGTAATTGTGCCAGAACCTGAAGTAACCACAGTTACAGTACGTAAATTCATACCTGTACCTGATATTCCAGATTAATTTCATGATAAATTATAGTTCGCATTTGGGTCAATTGTGTAAAATTATTGTAGTGGATTTTTGTGATGTCTTTTTTTGATCTAATGTCTCTTGTTTGCTGTGTTGTAACTCTTGATGAATCGTTCTACACTATTTACTTACTAGTGTATTCCATATGATCTGCCACAGCAGTTATTTGTTTTTTTAGCCCTTTAACCCTTTAAGCCCTCACGATGCATTCAAGCATCATTTTACATCCCTAAAAGCAGACTTAATTTTCCTACGACTAATGTTTTTTTAGAAAATTTCCATGAAA
The DNA here is from genome assembly GCA_964017125.1 of Flabesymbios commensalis. Classification (NCBI taxonomy): domain Eukaryota; kingdom Metazoa; phylum Annelida; class Polychaeta; order Terebellida; family Flabelligeridae; genus Flabesymbios; species Flabesymbios commensalis. The sequence goes on from OZ024908.1 coordinate 48,021,257, forward strand.
CTGGTTTGCCAATACACAGTAATTTTCTTTAATTTTTTACTCACTTCAAATCATCTATATCCACTACAAGTCTAGAATTGCGACAGCAATTCGCGGCTTCTAGTGGATGAAGATGACAATAGTAAATTCAGGCTTGAAAGGGTTAATGCTTATGATGCATCAAAGAATTTGCATTTCTGAAGAATGAATTAATTTACGCACTTAGGGGTTTTTATGGAACTGTTTTAATAATAACGATATCTTTAGCTCCAGCCGTCACCGAAGGAGGAAGCTATGGAATCAGGCTCTGTCTGTCTGGTATATTTTCTTTCGCCTATAACTTTTGAAAAAAATAAATAACATGGGATGACAATATTTGGTATGTGGTTCATTTATAATGGGACAGGTTAAAATATTTTTTATCTCAATTCATTTTGCAAGGTTACAAAAGGGATTGAATGAAAACTTTAAACTTGATCGAATTTAAAATGGCGGACTATCATCTATTATCTACTTCATTGTGCCCGATAGCTGGTGCTAGATAGCTAGACCATTACTATAAAAACAAAATGTGATGTTTGAGGGGAGGATGCGCCCTTATTTACCTTAACATGCTTGATATCTGTAAACCGTGCTAGATAGCTAGACCATTATTATAAACAAAATGTAAGGGATATGCCCTGAAAAAATTCAAATTGATCAAATTCAAAATAGCTGACTCTGGCCATTATTGATACTAATATGCATAATATCTGGCAAACCTAATTAACCCTTACACTGCTATGGGTGACTATAGTCGCCTAAAATAAACCAAGCGCAGCCTGTAGTCACCGAGTAAATTCTTAAAGAAAACAAAAATGTTTTCACTCTCGTTTTGTGGTGTCTTTCTATTTGCGCTTTAAAGATAGCTAACTGACTGATTTTGTAATAATGGCTTTTAATATCAGTTGTTCATCAGAGGTTTCTTTTGAAGAAAAATGTGCCAGATATTACTTAGTGGGAAACCACACATTCTGCAAATGCTATGCAGCAGTGTAAGGGTTAAAGCAAGTAGTAATGATTCTAGACTCACTTATTACTCTCTCCGTCCCTCGGATTTCTTAAAAAGTAATGAACCGATTTGCATGCAATTTTTACCAGATGTTTGTCTCAAGCCAAGGAACAATTGGTTAGATTTTGGGGATGATCTGGATTACGATCCGGATCACCAAGTACGAAGTACATGTAATCTTACTTTTAGACTTAGCCTCCTAGGCCTAATTATTGAGGACTAAGTTAACAACACTACACAAAATCACTGGGAGCGCTTGGACTTCTGTGGTCATTTGCTACCCACTTCAAGTCATCTTCATCCACTGTCTTGTAGTGAATGAAGATGACAATAGTAGATTCAACCTTGAAAGTGTTAATACCAACAAATATATCAGCTCTTTGATCCACATAATCCCATCAACCTTTTAATTACTAAGTTGACTAATAAGGAAGCATCATATATTTAGTTAATTTCCTATATTTGCTCAGTAATGTAAGGCAATGATTAACTTTTGGGATTCTTCTTGACACACATGACAATTTCCCTCCTTGTCTAGATAACTTAGCATGTAGGTTACAACCATTTTACTGATAAGCGCGACTATTGTCGTTTTAATCCTGTTTTATTACCAGATAAAATCACAAGTTTTGGTAATAAAATGTGTTTTAACATCAACATTTAAATTCTTTGGGTCTCATAATAAGCAAAACAAGTAATTTTCAGCAACTTGAAGCTGTGGGTCGCCGTAGCGAGACACAACTTCAAGTGAGTGTAAGTTTGAATAAGATTACTTAGCGGGTAACAGATTATAATTGTCCTGTGTTACAATTGAATAACCCATGATTAACTTTGTAGATGTACAGCAATTCAAAATGACTGATTTCGGATAACAGGGGAATGCTTTCATGTTGGTTTCAGAAAAAAACTCTTTCTTTATCTAGATATATAACCAAATCAATCTATTATACAGGTGAGAGTACCAGATCTCGAGGCACAAGCTCAGCTGGAGATGACCCAGGCTGAACTTGAGAGCCTCTACAGACAAGTGGCTGCCTTGAAAGCAGACATGACAGAGTTACAGAATCAAAACAGCAGTTTGAAATCAGAACGTGCTGATTTGCAGGCAGAGGTAGACAAACTGAATGCCATTGTTTTGCAGCTGGAAACAACAACAGCAGTGAGTAAAAACTTCATCGTATGGGAAATGTTTTTTGTAAGAAGAAATTAACATTTGAAGGCATATTATTACCGCTAAATTAAATAATTTAATTTATACCCACTTGAAGTTGTGTGTTGCGACACACAACTTCAAGTGGGTAGAAATTACTCATATTTGTATAATTTATATCAAAACATTTGCCAATCTATCATTTTTAATACTCATTTTTCCACCAAATTTTCTCGTTTGAGAGTAAAATAAAAAGGCTAAAAACGACCATAGTCGTGCTTAGCTGTGTAAGCGTTAAAATAACAATCGTGCAGTTAATATTGTCAGGTCAAATTGTGTCATGGTGTCAACCAATTACAGACACGGAAGTACCAACTTTACAATTAAAAAGGGGACTTTCAAGACAGCTGGTTGCCCATAGCAGGTTTATTTGTACAGTAATTACCATTTCATAGGTATTTGGCTGCTCTTAAATGTGGCTAACAGGTTCTACTGTATGACCATTATTATTAACCTTTTGATTTCGTATATTAAATACATACATCACTTGTTGCCAACAAATAGTCACAGAATGCATGAACATAGACAAAAATAACCAAAATTTACTGGCTGGTAACATCTTATGTATAGTTATTTACCAGGTGGCGATTATGTTTGTTAAAAGCTGAATGCAGCTTTTCTATTTGTAATTTAGTACAGTATGATAATAAATCTTTAGCTTTACCTATCGAGTCATTGACTCATATGCATGTTAAGCAAGTTAAAAATGTTATTATTGTATGTCTGTAGGCCTTACAGGCAGATGTGAATAAAAAGGACAAACTCATTGCTGAGATGGAGAAAGATATGAAAGAGATGCTGAAGAAAATTGCTAAACTACAAAAGAAACTAAAAGCTGCTCAAGGTAAACACTTATACATGTATGCTGATCAATTAGTGTGAGTCCCGAAAGCAAAATATAATTGTATTTTTATCACAGAGAATAGGTCTGATACCTTAGTTTTCTCATTTACATAGCAGCTCAGGATGGAGCAGCCATAGCTGTTGAAGGTGATAACGAAGAATTGGAAGAAGAAATAGAACGACTGGAAGAAGAAGTTAACAATCTTAAAGATGACAAGCAGGTTAGTAGAAAGTCTCAAATCTGAAAGATTTATATATCAGGTGACTACTAGGTGTATTAAATAGATAATTAATTTTACATATGATTTTACATACTCACTCTGTCTACATAAGAATATTCAGCATCCATTTGGATTGATGTTTACCCCTCTAAGGCTGGCAGGTATATACATTTATTCTCAGTGTTCTGTCTCAGACCACACACTGAAACAAGGTATTTCTAATTGTGCACCAGAAACACTCCACCATGACCATATGTGTCAAACAATCAGAGAACGTTTAGCAGGACAGAGTTTTGTAAACTGGCTTATCACAAGCGTACTATGATAGGCTGAAAATGAGAGTGGGGGAAATAATGACGTCAGCATATCTGCACAATATAGCACGCTGAATAGCAGTTTCTACGGATGGCAATGTAGCAGGTATAGTGATCCCCAGAGGAGGGCTGGTGGTACAGGGGCTTGTACGCGCAATGACTTGATAACTCTTTGTCCTAAGTCCTTCCTAATTGCTGACCTTTACTTAATTTCAAGGTCACAGAAACAAAATTGGTGTGTAAGCCTGATAACTTAATAACGCTTTGAGTTAGGTCTTCATTTTTAGCAAGATTGCACCACACAAGTTCAGGTCAGATTTGATACTCAGTGACCTTGCCCTAAGTTCAAGGTCGCCAGGTCACAGAATCAAAATCAGTTTGTAAGCATGATAACTTCATATCACCTAGACTCAGGTACTTCATTTTTTTGGAACATGTGCATCATGCGAATTTCAAGGTCAAGTTCAATACTTGTTGACCTTTTTTCAATTAAATTTTGAGGTCATCAGTTTACTGAAACTAATTTCAGTCACAGAAATTTCTAATTGTTGATGTTGATGAACAGAAGATGGCTCTTTTTTGTATATATTAAATTTCAACCATTGTTGCAAGCATTGTATTATTTCCCCACATGAAATATATCTGTAGCTAATTCATAAATTTCAGGAGGGTCATACCCATATATTTAATGTTAAAAATTGAAATTTTACCTACAAATAACGTAATTGCAGTCAAATGGTATGTTTATGTTTTAGGCTCTAGAAGATCGAATCGCTGAGCTGGAAGCTTCATCAGATGAACCCTCCTCAGGAGATGATGTACATGTAAGTAGGCTGATTTCTTTTCATATCTAAAAGTTACTGTACATGTTATAGTATTACTGGGCCATTTGCTGTCATTTCCAGCTGCTCTCTGGAGACATCCAGACAGCAGAGCACATCATTACACAGTTCTGCGAAACCGCAATAATCAACAAAATGTATGACAACATAATTCAACTGTGGTCTTGATTGTAAGATTCAATTTTACACAATTAATCGTAAATTAAAAAAACAGTTGTTATGCATCATGCTAAATAATCAATAACTAAATAACATTCACAAATGGTATAACACTGACACATAATGGCCACAAACTATCAAACAATATAACATTTCCGGTTCAGGAGCATAAATTGGGTCATTTTACTTGACAAAGGGTAGTCTACTGTCTAGATATTTTTTTTCGAGGGGCCTCAGCCAATTTCAAAAACCATAAGTTAGTTGCACTGGTGTATAATTCGCATCAGCCTTTAAAAGCTGTGTCTTATACGCCGGAAAGTACAGTAAGCTTTGCAGTGGAGTCATAATCATCATCACCTTTCTATTTGAATAATGAACTACATTAGCCAACAATGACTAAGTGTTGTTACTTAGAACCCATTTATTGTTTTACAATAAAAATAAACTATGCAAATGTAACAATTTTATTTGCCTTGTTTTATTCTTATACATAACAAAATTTATTGCTTTCACTACAAAGAAGGTCCAGAAACTTAGACCTTGTTATTCCAGACCAATGAAAACTGATTTTCTGTTAATCTCAGCTCAATAATTTAGCTTTCTTCTTTCACAATGATATATAACGATGGGTTAGTGACATATTTGGCTTTTAAAATAACAAATAGCTAGGTCACCTATAATGCGTAGTTTGGAGCAAAAAGATGAACACACTGTTGTTTTAGACCATCAATAAAATATGAATTTGCATTCCAGGATCTGACTGCTCAGTTAAGCCTTCTACAACAACAGCTTGATGAAGCAGAGGCAAACCTGACAGATGAGCGAGGCCTTCATGAAATGACCAGAGCTGAGCTGGAGGCACTCAGACAACAGCTGGCTGTCATGGTGACGGAAGCAGAGAATCAGAAACAAGAGGCCAACGCTAATCTACAGGCAGCTGTTGTGGGTAAAGACGCAGAGATAGACAATCTGAAGAAGGTGAGTCATCACAGTAAAAGTAACCATGAGACCTTAAACCAGTCCTGTTTTGTGTTTGCTGAGAATGATTTGTGTCTAATTTCTAAGGCAGGGTTTATGAGCTGCTTAAACCTTTGCCTGGTAATCACGACGGTTTTGTTAGCCGATTAAATCACTTATTGGGAACAAGATGTGTGTTTGAACATCAAGATTTGTAAATGCTTGGTCTCAAATTAAACAAATATACGTACTTTTCAACCACTTGAGGTTGTGGATCGCTGTAGCGAGACACAACCTGAAGTGGTTGAAAATTTAAATTAAAAGAAGTAAGGCCTAGATAGTGCTTGAATAATGGGATATCCAGCAGGGCTTGACTGTCTTTAGATTTGTTGCAGATGTGACATACAAGAACACTGATGTTTTCTATACATTACAACTTTTCTTATCTACCCTAATACCTTTAAGATGATGACCCAATCTCGGTTTAGTGTTCATCATGATCCAACATTAAAGCAATAGTGGTTCAATGAGAAGTGTTTGCTACAATGCCGAAGAGTCACAGATTCCATCACATTACAAATTATGATATATATACAGTTGTATTGTGAATAAGCAGCCACAGATCCATTGGTGATTTTTGGAAATTTACTTTTTGTCATTTAACCCTTGAAGCGCTACATTATGGAATTAACATTTTTTCCTACTTAAAATTGTCTTGTTAGCTCAACCCACAACTTACTATTGATAAATATGATTTGTATGTATATGGCCATTTTGTATCAGGATATATTCCAATCTTATTTCTCTGAGAAACCTCTTTCCCCATGTTTTAGCCAGATTATATTTGTTGTGGAGTTGTTGTTGAGGGTGAAGGGTCAAGGGTTAAAATACTAAAGAGTCCAGCAAACACAAGGCATTGCCCCTATGTGAGTTCAATATTGGGCTAGCATGGCAGACACAGCCAAAATTTTTTTGATGTACCGTATTTATTCTAATAAATGCCCTGGGCATTAATTAGAATACTCCCTCAACAATATGATATCCTCTCCACCAATTTAAACACATACAATAAAATATTAAAACGTAGCATTAGAATGGCAAAAAAAAGACATTATCAAAACATATTCAATATTTATAGTGGTAATGTGAAGAAAACATGGTCAATAATTAATGACATATTACATAAAAACAAGCAAAACACAAAATTACCTGTCTATTTTAAACATGGAGAAAAGAAAATTTCGGATAAAAAAGATATAGCAGATAAATTTAATGCGTTTTTCACAAATATTGGCAAAAAACTTGCAGACAAAATTGAAGAAGTTCCACATAGACACTTTAGCGATTACTTGGTATCAAAACCTAATACTAAATTTGAATTCCATCCAGTTGAAATAAAAGAAGTAAATAAAATAATCACCCAGCTAGATTCTAAAAGCAGTTCAGGTTATGATAGCATTTCCAACATGCTAATTAAATCAATAGTGGATATTACCGTATATCCCCGTGTATAATGCGATGTTTTTTCTTAGCTATTCATGTCACAAAAAGGCACCTCGTATTATACATAGATGTAGAATCTAATAGAATTTTTTAGCTCTCTAGCGGTAAATTCAGTGGTAAAGTTCTCTAGCGGTAGAATGTATCTTTAAACGTAGGCCAGTCAGTGTGTTTGGTAAGCAGGCCTATACACACGATACTGTGCCTTTCCAACTAGCAAACAAGAGACGTTCACCCAATGCTGGTACATTGTTGGGCCACCGTCTGCGACGCTGACACAACATTGTACCAGCATTGGGTGAATGTGTCGTGTTTGCTGGGAGCCCCCGTCTCACATTCCCGCCGACGCGCGTGGCACCTTTGACAACCACGGGCAGTTAAATGACGCCGTTAGTCTGCAACCAATTCACACTCCTGACCTGTTCATTTATATTAATAACGATTTAATGTAAGATCGCCTTTCACATGGGAGTGTTCTATTGTGTACGACAAATCTGAACATAATATTTTCCTAATGGAATGAGAGAATGCGTTGACGAAATATAACAAGATATCACTGATTATATCTCCTATCGCAAATTCTATACATGTAGGCCTCAGAATGTCCATATTGCTGGGATAACATTAACGCCTACCGCTGTTGCCGCGGCTGATATGGTATTGAGCAAATGGTGGTATCTGTTAGCTGTAGTTCATGGAGCGCTGCTGTGTTATTGCACCCTGACACCTTATACAACCATGCACACCTCTTGTGTCTAGACAATGCGGCTAGTCTGCAAATGTTTTACAATCACATTTCATCTTGAAATGTTCTTATTTGAGCACGACGATATTAAAATATGGTCTTTGTAATAGATAAATTAAAATAATATAAATTTGTTGGCGAAATATAAATACGGGTATTTTAAAATCTGTGTGTATGTAGCCTATGCAGGCCTCAGAATATCTGCTCATCGAGACAGTCCCGATGATATCCACTCTGCCGTGGAAAATACTGTATCTGCTTACTTTACAAGTAAGCAGATACTGCCCTTTGGTTTTGCAGAGCTGTACTGTTGCCGCTGTTCCCGTCATTGAGCATCGTCCATGCAGGTGTCACGGCGCTATTTAGTAGAATAAGATAATATCCATGCCTCACATTTAGATGGCCCGGAACGCTACCGACCGGGACGCTGCCGACATCCAAAATTTGAGGTCGTATTATACAGAGGGGTAGACGTTTTTCAGGTCATCCGAGGCCTCAAATCTTTACTCGTATTATACATGGCGTCGCACTATACGCGGGGATATACGGTATTTCAAAACCCCTAACTGTTATAATAAAGCAATGTTTAAAAATTGGCATATTTCCAAATCAGCTAAAAATAGCTAAAGTAGTTCCGATTTTCAAATCAGGAGATGACACTTTATTTACAAACTATCGACCCATATCACTACTACCATCGACATCTAAGATTGAAGAAAGAGTTATTTTTAATCAATTGTATGCTTATTTTGAAACAAATGGACTTTTCTATGGAAGTCAATATGGGTTTCGTAAACGTCACTCAACTGAATTTGCCGCATTAGAATTAGTTGATAAGTCACTAAACATGATGGACAAGGGACAGGTGCCTCTGGAAATTTTTCTGGACCTCTCAAAAGCGTTCGACACTTTAGATCACAACATCTTTGAAATTTTATGGCGTCTCTGATGGTCCAGGAAAATTGCTTGAGAGCTACCTGTCAAATAGAAAACAATTTGTAGTTTTTGATGACATCAATTCACAGGTTTTGGATTTAAAAACAGGTGTTCCCCAGGGATCAATTTTAGGACTGCTGTTGTTTCTAATTTATATAAATGATATTAAGTCAAGTAACTTTTTTAAATTTATATTATTCGCCAATCATACAACAATTTTTGCACCCATAAACACAAATAACAAGGAAACTGCCAACATAATTAATATGGAGCTAGAAAAAATTATTACATGGTTAAAACTCAATAAATTGTCTTTAAATATTTCTAAGACAAAATTTTGTATATTCCATAAAGTACAACGTAAAGTATCCATTCCGGAAATACAGATCGAAAATACTGTTATTAGTAACACAAAAGTGGTAGATTTTTCAGGATTTAGATTAGATGAAAATTTAAATTGGAACGATCATATAGAGAAACTATCCTGTAAACTTTCAAGAACCCTCTTAATTATCAATAAAATGAAATATGTACTTCCCATAAATGTTTTGCTACAGTTGTATAGCTCACTATTCTTGCCACACGTACATTATGGCATTTTAATTTGGGGACATAACAATGAAAGAATTGAGAAATTACAAAAGAGAGCAGTAAGATTTATAACACAAAGTAAATATTTAGCACATACGGATCCAATTTTTATTAAACTCAATCTTTTAAAAATACAGGATATTTTTAAACTTAATCAGTTAAAATTTTATTACAAATATTTGATAAAGAGTTTGCCGGATTATTTTCAAAACTTGAATTTTACCAGGCAATCTAGATATAACACTAGAGGGTGTGATGATCTGACTCCAATAAAAGTGAATCATGTATTTGCTACCAAATGTATTTCTCATAATATTCCCAATTTAATAAATCAGTTACCAAACGAAAGTCGAGACAAATTTCATACTCATAGTTTTTCAGGTTTTGTATTGTATACCCGTAAATATTTTATTAAAATGTACCAGCCCCAATGTTTCATTGAAAATTGTTATATATGTAATCGATGACATTCTTAAATAAAATAATTACATTTTGTCATGTAAGGTTACCTAGTCACGAGTCGGGTGAACTAGTTTCAGAATCATTGAATATGCTATGTCTCGACCTCTCATTTGCGGACTTAAATGTCCACATATGAGATGTTGTGGAGTCTCATATAGTTTTTTGCACATATTATAATATTTTTAAATATAAATGTTCCGATACCATATCAGCAGTCTGGGGTTCGAGTGCGCCACCTTGGCGCTGGGTCGTGCATCGTGTTGCCGGCTTCGTGCGTGTTTTTGCTGGCTAGCCTACAGATATTTTTTTTCTGTGGGTCGGCCGGGGGGCGGCGTACGAGCTGGTGTGATTTATTCGATGCATGTCTGGCGTCGACGTGGCGCGCTTGATCCATGCAGCTCTGGTATGTTCATGTTATGGTTATTAGCTCCCGCCGTCACCGTAGGTGAGACGGAGGGAGCTATGGATTCTACCTCCGATTTTTTTTTGCCTCTTCTTTTGCCTATAACTTTGTAAGAAAATAAGCTTGGATAACATTTTTTGGTATGTGGGTTACTTCCAGGTGGATAATGGACAGGTTAAAATATTTTTAATCTGAATTCAATACGCAAGGTCGCAGATGAGAAAATGATGATGTTATGGCGTTGGGCCGTTGGGCCGTCCGTAAACAATTCGTTTCCGGAGCATATCTCTGAAAGTACTTGTCCGATTGTCTTCAAATTTTACACACAACACCCTTAGGGGGTCTAGTTGTGCCTTTTGGGGTATTTGAACTTTGACCTACTTCTGGTTCAGAACTATGACCTATTTAGACGTTTTGACGCTCACTTCGTTTCCGGAGCAGATCTCAAAAAGTACTGGACCGATGACAGTCATATTGCACATACATGTTCTCTAAGGTCCCTAGTTGTGCCTTTTCAGGTTTTTGGACCTTGACCTTGAAGTTGACCCAGCACTTTGACCTAATTTATAACATCGGTAAATCCGACTGAAAGATTTTGCGGAATATCATGAAAACCGCTCAAGATAGCTACACCATTACTATAAAACAAATTGTGAGGTTTCAGGAGAGGATGCATCTTGAAAAATTTCAAGTCAATAAAATTAAAAATGGCCGCCTATCTGCCATTATTCACCTCGACAGGCCTGATATTGCGGAATATCATGAAAACCGCTCAAGATAGCTACACCATTAATATCAAATAAATTGTAAGGTTTCAGGAGAGGATGCATCTTGAAAAATTTCATGTTGATAAAATTCAAAATGGCCGCCTATCGGCCAATATTCACTTTCACATAGCCGTTATTTGGTAATCGTACTAGATGGCTAGACCATTACTATAAAACAAATTGTGAGATTTCAGGAGAGGAAGCATCTTGAAAAATTTTGACTTGATTAAATTTAAAATGGCCTCCTATCGGCCATTATTCACTTTTACATGGGCAATATTTGGTAAACCGTGCTAGATGGCTAGACCATTACTATAGAATGAAATGTGAGATTTCAGCTGAGGATGCATCTTGGAAAATTTCGACTTGATCAAATTCAAAATGGCCGCTTTTAGGCCATTATTCACTTTCACATGGCCGATATTTGGTAAGCCGTGCTAGATAGCTAGACGAATACTATAGAATGAAATGTGAGATTTCAGCTGAGGATGCATCTTGAAAAATTCTGACTCGATCAAATTCAAAATGGCCCCCTAACGGCCATTATTTACTTTCACATGCCCGATATTTTGCAAGTCGTGTTAGATGTTAGTCCATTACTATAAAACAAAATTTGAGGTTTCGGGGGAGGATGAACCCTAAGTTTTTAACTAGTTTATATCGAATTCAAAATGACCGTAAATCAGCTACTAGTTACCTCGATTGGCCTGATATCGGGTAAACCAGGCCAGATAGGTAGACCATTACTGGGATACTGATTAGGATCATTAATTTCAATGGAGGTTTGCAATCTCTGACAGACTGTCTAGTTCTTATCTTACTCTTAGACTGAGCTTCTTAGACCTAGTTGTCTTGCGTCTTGATTTTTGACCTAGCCTTGGACTACATTAAAAACCCTACACAAAATTGCTTAAATCAAATTCTAATTCGTCGCGGGAGCTCCTGGACTTATGTAGTCTTGTTAAATCTGGTGGCTTGCATGATAGCGATCAAAATTACTGATCTTAATGCAAGTCTTCATGCCCTTTATATCATTAATCATCTGTGTATAACTATCAGACTGTATAATACTTGTAAAAGAGGCGAATAAATGATTCTGAGTTCTGAGGCTATAGGGGGAGAGGGCACTTATATCGTTATTTGTGTAGGACACAAAACTGACATCTTAGCAATTTTCCATCACATTTCAGCTGCCAAATAATCTTATTAAAAATTTTGCCTACTCAAAGTTGTCTCCTTGGTGAAAATTATTTAAATTTATCAAATTGGTGGTCAAAACTTAAATCTTACTGATCAGATTTTTTTCAGTTTTGAAAATTGAAAGTGTTAATCGTGTACATACCCTGTGAATGTAAACACAGTGAATCAAAATTATCTAATTAAAAAAAAAAAGTCAGTGTATTATATCAAAATGAAGGCTCAGACCTTTTGATGGCTTTTATTATATTCTACATGAGCCGATCCAGGAATTATAAAAGGAGGGGGCATGGGGGCTTCGGGGGCTCACCGCCGGTACTACTCTGCTTGAAAAACTAAAAATTCCAGCCACAAGTTTGCAGGAAATTGTCTTTTTCCAGTTATTCGTTTTTGTGACAGAATTCGTTTATGCTTTGTTTTTATTCAGAAATTGGCAGACCTGGAGGCTGAGGTGAAGAGACTTGAGGAAGCTCGTTTACAGAATCTCCCCGTAGATGTGGCTGCTGAGATACGCCACCTAAAAGATAAACTGGTATCTATATCAATTAAGTTAATTGGTTTCAAAATATATTATCATACATTTCTTCAAACTGCAGCTATTACCATAATAGAGCAATTATACTACATTAACTAGAAAAAATAACACTTATTCACAACAATGCTCTAATATAAATAATATTTAGCAACATTTTCTTTCTCAATCAGTCAATATGTTGCTTGATGATGCAGAAATATGTAATTGAGCTAAACTCTAAAATACACACATCAATTGAGAAAAATGTTGTCTTCTTTAAAGTTGAATTTGCTACGAAGATCAATACAGAGTTCAATCTAAATGTTTTCGAGATGCCGAATATTTGACTATTATTGCAATCTTGATTTACATTTTAAACTCTTCTGAAACTTTGTAGGAAGCAGCAACCAAAGGTCATGATGAATCAGTTAAAGAAAAAGCTGTGCTGTCTGCAGAGATTGTACAACTAAATACTCGTATCAACAGCTTGCAAGCAACCAACAGCATCCAAAGTAGTAACAGTAATGACATTCAGGTACATGAATAATTTGAAATGCTGGTAGTTTAAATCCCTCTGCTCTTTAAGGAAGGAGAAGGTTTTGTAGTCTTCAATGCCATCTCTGTTCTTGTTTGCCACCAATTCTTTATTTTCAAATGGCTCTCTTTCCACTTCATTTGTTGTATTGATACAACATACAAATATCGTATCTGGTTTATTTTATTCAATTGACTCTCCATTGACCTTGGGTCAATTTTCAGGTCACATCATATTGTTATTAACTTTCCTTTGTATGCACATGCATCTTATGACAATATCTGTCTGGCCCTAAAATGAAAAGGTTTTTGGTCACGTTTTATGTGATTTTCATGAAAATAGCTGGCATTTTTAGCCCTCAGACAATATGACTGAAGGCTATGGTCGTCCCCATGACATCCCTCTGTATCTCCATTCTCCGTGATTAACTCAAAGAGTTTTTATTCCATGGTTCTGAAAGCTGGCCCATGTGTCCACTATGCAAACCCGCTGGACGAGGTTGAAAGTGGCATGGATCAGATTGAAAATGGACCCCACCAAAACATTTAAAAATCCCCCCCCCCTGTCTGGCCGGTCTTTTTTCTGGTCAATTGTTTCAATTTTTATATCACACACATATTTCTTGACATGATCGGCTGTGTTTAACTGTACTGGTGGGCACAGTATCAGAATTGTGTCCAAAAAAACTAGTTGGGCATTTACATTTAAAAATCCCCCCCCCCCCCTGTCTGGCCGGTCATTTTTCTGTTCAATTGTTTCAATTTTTATATCACACACATATTTCTTAACATGATCGGCTGTGTTTAACTGTACTGGTGGGCACCGTATCAAAATTGTGTCCAAAAAAACTAGTTGGGCAGTCTGGCCGCACATGTAATTGAAAGTGTTGAAATTCATACCACAGACATTTTCTTGTACTAAAAATGACCAGCTGGCCATGCTGTGTTTAACTTTGCTGCAAAAATCATTATATTTTATTCACTGTAAGCTGTGAATTGCTACCAAAATCCCCTTCTCACTGTGAATGAACATTGCCCAGTTTTATAAAGTAACTGTGTGTAATATATCAAAACGACAGCTTAAAACATCCTTATTTTAGTGGGCCCAATGCTGTTTTAATGTTGTCTGCTGTTTGCGACGCTGGCCCAGCATTAAACCAGCTTTGGGCCATGTCATTTTCTTTGAAATCACCTTTATTGAGAAAATGCCCTGTGAAACATATACACGTCACCAGCAGGTTAACACTTGTGCTGCTGGAACCCTACATAATTAGACTGTTTCAATCATGTTTTAGATCAATAGAAGGAAAATGCTCTCAATAGCCCAACATGCCCTATCACCCCCACCCTCACATCATCATCTGTACATCATTTCATCTCATCAATTGACTACAACGTTTTTATCATATTACAATGTCACTTAAATTACCTTTTGTGCCGAAAAGTGATGTAAAACAATGATTTACTACTCCCACTAGATCAATACATGGATGAAATATTTTTTGGTAAATCCTTAGTTAATCCAATAATTCATTATTGGATATGTCTATTTTTTCATAAATATTAGTATTTGTTATTATTCTAAGCTGGAATTTGCATTAGCATTTCCATCTTTGAAGGAAAAAAATATCCTTTTCATGGAAATTAACCCTTTTTCCTGCCAAGCACGACTATCAGGTTTTTTTTTTGTTTTATGACCTGTTATTGATTCTCTAATTGTTTCCATTTGATCTGTCCCTATAGAATCAGCTATTAAAACTGAAAAAAGAAAAAGAGGAGGAGATTAAGAAAGTACAGGATCAAGCCAAGAAGAGAGAGCATGAGAGAGTAACACAGGAACGGAAAAAAATAGAAGCACTGGAAGCCAAGGTAAGGCTATCTACTAGTTAGAATACACTATTGCAATAAACTTAATCTTTAGCTTGTTTCTGATGAAGTGTGTTACATAGCAATAACCGGAAAAGTTAGCTTATGTTGATCCAATGACGAAGACATTAGACCAACATAAGCTTTACCACTTAATATTTCATGTTTTGATGCTTTTTCGTTTATATTCTAGGCCTGGTTCAAACACTTATAAGCCTGCTTTTTTTCAAATGATTAGTGCTTTGAAATGCTTATTATTGGGCTATTTCTGTCTCCGACAGCCCGCAAGTAGACTTGCTGTACAATTTGAAGGCGTACACACATGTAAATTGTTTTTTACTATGTCTTTGTTATAATAAGAAACTACATATAATTAGTTTTTCTTCTGAATGATTTGAGCAACATTTATATGTGGACTTGTTTGGTCAATGCTTGGTGAAATTAACTTCAAATTGCTCGTAGTTAAATTAGAATATTCAACTAACTATGGACAGACAGACAAACAGCTTTTTGTTCAATACTATAATTCATTCTTTTCTACAGTAGAAATACTGAGGCTATTTTTTTCTCTGTTTAACAATGTAGATAAATATTTCCTTCACAGCTGCCTCTGCCACTGCTTTCATCGAAAATATTTTCAATGATATTTTTTTCAGTCTACATTCAAGAAAGATGGCAACTGGCTTGTCCCAGCACTTTAGCAGCAATTTAAGATTTTATTTATTGATTTTTTATAAATATGTACAATGTTATTGTAAACTTACAGATCAATAAACTACAGTTAGCTGCTTTGACCAGTGGAGGGAGCAAAGGGGTATGTATATGCAGAAAATCACAAGGCGTAACTGATAGCGAAAATTTGTATGACAAACATGTTTAAATTGCGCTGTGATTGGGGGCATTTATGCAGCGATTGAGACATTGGTTATTATTGCAGATACATGTAAATAGATTATAGTGAAAAACATTGCCTTATTATTTCAATATATGTAATATTCGTGTGATAAATTCATCACTTGCTGGTTTTACTCCTCTGCATTGGGGACAACAGTAATGTTGCATCCGAAAATATGTGACCTGATCTGGCAAAATGAGTCGTATGGCTCAGTTTAACAAACATTCTAGGCAAAATGACCTTGATATGACCTATTTATAATGTTTTACATAAGTTTTCATTTTTGTATGATTTATTTTAAATTCTAAAATGGTGTGGCATAGAAATATATGTACATGATGTAAAAAAAATATTTTAAACCTATGTGTTATTTCACTTCCAGTTCTATTTATATACTTGAATCATTGATATTGGTTTCTATATACATATCCGCTAATGAGAAGGAAATATTCATGCAATGTAAATATTCTGATTATCAAAACACCAAGCTTATACTGTTTAGCTTCACAACATTTTATAATCATACTTTTATTTTTTTTTAATTTGGGATGTACATGAAAATTTGTTTTTGTTTATTTAATTTCAATCAAATTGTGTATTTTTTCTTAAAATTTACAAATTGCCTTTTTGAATTGGCCTTTTCCCAGATCATGCAATTTCAGCAAATGTTGAAGATAACACACAGTATCCAGTGAAGCTGGCCACTGATATCACATGCCTGTCCAATACACGCATCACAAAGTAGCTATCTTATAAATTTAGTGATATTTCTATTGATCTAAAACATGCTTGAAACCGTATATATATACGGTTCCAGCAACACAAGGGTTAATAACATGAAGAATAGCCACCTTTATTCTTTGTACCCCGGCTGGCTTCCACAAGGTTATCTTGCTACTTCCATGTAAAGCTACGTTGCTGCTCAACATCAATTTTAAAAAATAATAATATTTATATTTCTGTTCAACTTAACCGCTAACTATCTGAGATAAGTTGTAGGGATCAACTTGGATAGAAATATAATTGATGATTGTTTGATAGTTACCTTTTACTGCCAGACACAACTTTCATTATTTTTAATCTGTTTCATTAGCTGATCAAATAACTGATATTGGGAATGAAATAATAATAATCTTTATTTATAGAGGGTGAGTGTTTAAACATAAATATTTGCAAATGTTTGCTCTCAAAGTAAACAAATAATAATTTGCAGCCACTTGAAGTTGTAGGTCATGGTGGCGAGACACAACGCAACTTCAAGTGGGGGGGATTTAAGCCGTTTTAATTTTAAGGTTTAGTGCAAAATATCCATATAATATTATTATTTGCAGATTATCAGCACATTAGAAATATTTACTGATATAATTTTGGCGTCATTTGAGTAGCCCCAATTGAACAGAATGGTCACCAAATAAAAACACATTTGATAAATATAGCTTGAATGGATTTTCATAAGTATGTAACATCTTGCTATTTATATTTGTATCACCTATCAAAACAGTGACATTTCTGTGGTGGAAGTAATGGCCAAAACATTGATGTTTGGCAATGGCTATGCTTTTTTGTGTATGTTTGTATTTTGTTGTTAGACTTTAACTCTTATCTTGCTAAGTTATATTATTTAAATTTTCACCCACTTGAAGTTGTGTCTCGCTACCGCGACCCACAACTTCAAGTGGCTGAAAATTACTCATATTTTTGACTACCTGTAATAAAACTGATTAAAATCAACTATTGCCGTGATTAAAGGGACTGGCCCAGGCTAAAATCATAAAAAAATCGGTGATTTTATTTTGGCTTCTTAATATGACCATATCATGTAAACATGTTCATGTTCTGCTGCGCATTCACCAGTTAGACTAGATATAGAGACGAAATTCCCGTATTTTTAATTTTTGACATGGTTGTCAAAAATTAAAAATCAGGAATTTTGTCTCTATATCTACCCTAACTGGTGAATGCCAGCAGAAAAATTTAAAAACTTTTGTAGTTCTAGTCTATGGACATGTTTACATCATATGGTCATATTAAGAAGCCAAAATAAAATCACCGATTTTTTGATGATTTTAGCCTGGGCCAATCCCTTTAAGGGTTAATAAGGTACAATCATTGTAAAATGACATCCTGACACAGGTAATAATACCCTGTACTTTTTTGCAGGGTAAAGTGGATGGCAAGCAGACTGGATTGCAAGACAAACTACGAGAGGCTAAGAATGAAAATGCACAATTAAAGACCAGAATACGACAGCTTGAGTCAGAGATTAAATCTGGTGGTGGTGGTGGAGGTGGCTCTGTTGGTGCTGATGTAAGTAAATATTAGTAAATCTCAGATAAGCAATGTGTAGTCTGTAATAGGAGCCATCGAAAACATTTCATCATCAATACAATTTGTTCTATATTTATTCTCATGTCTTACGTGAAAGTCGAATGCAAACTATTGAAATGGTATTCCTTTTATTATTAATTTTACTCATTTCTTGTTAGCGTAACCTGAAGAAGCATGAAAAGTTGGTGAAGGAGTTGGAAAAGCGTCTTGACAATGAAATGAAAAAGAACAAAAAGAACGAGGAGAACATAAGGAAAAAAACAGAAGAAATCACTGCAGACGGAAAGGTTTTTTAACATTATTATAATTTTAAAGCTGCATAACTGTTTTAAAAATTTTGACAGGAGAAACCTAAAATATGCAAAACAATCATTCATATTTTTTTTAAGTCTTTACAAATTCATAAAAACTATGTAAAAAGTGGCGGAATTAATTCACAATGCGATACGCTATCAACTATTATAAATTAGTAAATCGGACAGTGTGTACAATATCTATGTAAAACTGGTTCAATTATGGGCCAATATACATTGGGCCAACATCAAACTTCCTCAATAGTAAATATGAGACTTTGAACCAATGTTCTAATGTTTGGCCAGTGTTGTTGACTATGTGCCAACATTAGACCGACATTGGATCAATTTCTCATGTTAGCTGGTATACCAAACCACCCCTTGCTACTGGGACAGTATTAGAAATCGGTTAAAGGCTGATTTGTTTTTCAAATATTTTATTTTACAGCATTTCACGATTTATATCACAACATGTGATTACTTAAAAATTAAAATAAAGTCTGATGTTGTCTAACAGGATTTTGACTATATTTTAAAATGCCCATAAGATATCAAATACAAAACTGCAAATGTTTTTCACAAAAATCAAAAGAGTGAAAAAAGATGGTTCACATAGCTGTTTTGGCACCAACTTCTTGACTAAATTTTCCCACGGTCGGTGGAGAGCGTCTAAGTGGTGGGCGAAGGCTCAGATGCAGGCCCACACTTAAAAGCACCACAGAAAGTCTTATTTTTCAAGTCAGTGACATTCTCCACAGATATTTAACATGAAATGTCAAACATGAAATTAAACATGAAATTATATGCAATTTTCACCCATATTGCACAAAGTAATTTAAAACTAATAGATATGCCTGTATGACATTACAAAAAAACTGTCCACTGTGAAATTTATCTATCATCACTGCAAAAATAATAATTATTTTGACCATGTTCCATTCTTTTTTAATGATCATCGTTATCTGCCACTTGGTACTTAAGTGTCTTGATCATACTTACAGTGCGTCTTACTCCGCTGTGATCAGTTGTGTTTTGACAAATTTTTAAACTCAAATGCTTACTAACTCAGCAACTGGATGAGTTTTATCAAAAGCTAAGACATCATTTTGTATGACTTAATCTCTTTAATAAAATAAACAAAACAGTTTTGCAGCTCAAATGGTATAATATAATTTTTATTTTTGTAGACAATCAAAGAGCTGGAACGAGAAGTTGAGAGATTAAAAGCTGAGATGGTAGCTCTTGGCGCTGCTGCTAAGGAAAAGGCAGCAGCTGCGGAAAAGATAAAGAATCTAGAGCAAGAACTTAAAAAACTAAAGGAAGAAAACAAAACGCTCAGCGAAAATTATAATACTGAAAGGGTCAGTGCTTTTGATATTTGTCATGATGTCTAATGTTTTTGGTACTAGAATGGAGTGTAGAGTTGATTCCCAAGTTATGTTACATCCTAAAACGTAAACAAATCTTGATGGTACAAAGATTTATCATTGCCAGCATTTCATTTTTACTCCTATTGCCATCCCCGGTTGTGCGCTGCCGCCTCTTGTGTTGGGTACTAATCCGACATGATCGTTAGATTGGCTACTGCTCCGACATGGTCGGTACTGATTGAATTCATTATTCACACAAACAGTCAACTCCTCCAACATCAATTTTTTTTATGAAGGTCAAATCAAGGTTGATAGAAAATTGCTTGTTAAAGCGATAACTAGAAAATTATTATTGGATTTCTTAATTTTCCGTCTGTCCTCATTTTCGTTTCCGGAGGATATCGCGGAAACCCATGGGGGGATTTCTTTCATATTGCACACTCACATGCCTTATGGGGTGTAGATGTGCCTTTTGGGGAATTGAATGCCTTGAAACCTCGTTACATACATATAGTGTTTTGGGGTCTGTGAGTCTATTGGCTATGTATGTTTTCCTGAGCGACCGAAAATGAGACTCTGGCAGACATCTTGAATTTACTAATTTGAATAAATCAACCTTATATTCAGTTTTACCTTGAAACTTTACCTATATATAGGTTTTGGGGTTTTCAAGTCTATTGTCCATTTTGTGTCACTACATCAGTCTGCTTGCACAGCATTTTTGTTTAGAATTGTGTTGAGATTATCAGTTAAAACCAATTTGGTTTGTCTTTTAAACTGCTGATTATATCATTTAGTTGTTCGGTTTCATAGTTTGGGGAAGAAAATTTTCCCAATCAAGGTCAAATTATATTGTAATAATAGTGTAAGTTAATTAATAAAAGGCTGTGATGTGTTTAATTTGTTGCAGGTGCTTCGTAAGAAATATTACAATATGGTTGAAGATATGAAAGGAAAGATTCGTGTGTATTGCAGAGTTCGACCCATGAGCAAAGTTGAATTGGGCAATGTAAATTTTTGATCATTTTTTACACTATGTGATGCAGCAAGAGTTTAGCCCCCAATAAAAATGGTGGGGAATATCAGACACATTATTGCGATTTTCGCACCAATTGAGCTTTTTGTTGTTGAAATTTTATTTAATTGTACCCACTGATTACATAATTTTTTTATCCAGAAAGTTGATAATCTCTAAATAAAGTAATGTAGATTAGTTCTGTTATTTCTCTTGAACTAATTTTAGATACCACAGATTTATTTTGAAATGTCTGGACTATTTTCAGGGTAACCAAAATGTGTGTAAATCTGGAGATGAGTACTCCCTCAGTGTAGAGTCATCACGTGGTCCAAAAGATTTCCAGTTTGACAGTATATTTATGCCAGATTCCTCACAGGAGGCTGTGTTTGAAGATACAAATGTAAGTTATTAACCCTTGTGCTGCTAAGCATGCTGCTAAGCGCGACTATCTTCGTTTTATTTGCAACCATTATAATTTTTTCATTCAGAATCTGATGTCGTTGGTCCACTATCTACGACGTTGGACCAAGTATTTGATAAAATCATGTAATTTTCATTCATTTGAAAAAAACACCTGGCTAGTTGAAAAAATCTCACTTGAGCTTCGTGCTCAGACTTTATGTCTGTGTTATGTTTATTTTGTTTTGCAGAACCTCATTCAATCAGCTGTGGATGGCTACAACGTGTGTATATTTGCCTATGGCCAGACAGGCTCTGGTAAAACATTCACCATCATAGGAGATCAGCAGCAAAAACTTCCAGGCATCGCACCCAGAGCTTTCGACAGAATCTTTGAGCTGATTGAAGAAAACAAGTATTCTCATCTTTTTTTTTTGCAATATTTCAGCATTGTTGATTTTTTTTTAGAAATGTCAGTTCTATACCCAGGTGACATTGACCAAATGTTGTTTAATTGGTGGGCCAGCATCGTAGACAGTGGCCAAACCATGCTTCATGTTTGCTGGGAATGCTATGCACTCCTACTTAACCAAAAATAGTCAGTATATATTACTTTAGAATCAAGTGCAGCTTTTTACAACACAAACTCCGAAAAAAACTTGATGATTTATAATACTCAAGTGCACTCATCAGGAATAAGTGAAGTTCTATGTAAAGATTAGAGGTTGAATTATTTTCTATTTTAGATCTAAATTTGCTGTGAAAGTGAGCTGTTACATGCTAGAGTTGTATACAGACAAACTGTTGGATCTTTTTGCTGCCAAAGGAGCACAAGATCATGTGAGTGCAACACAAGTTTTAACATTATTTATATTGTATCTGCCTTCAGTTTCTACTCACATTCTCAGGATATTGTGAATTTTTTAGTTTGGTGTCAAATAAGCTATCCCAGCAAACATGAGACGTTGAGCCAATCTTTGGTTCAACGTCTCGTGTTTGCTGGGATTGAGCTATTGGCATTTTTTTAACTTTTCAGAAACCTTTTCACATTTAAATTATAAGACCGTGGAATCAAAGGGATTGACCATGAGATAGTCAGGTGATTCATATTGGGAAATTCACATCTGTGAACTTTTTTCTCCAACCAAAATTTACATGAATGTGCAATGATTCCAGTTGATGATTAATATTATTCCTCTGCTAAATGAGAACCAAATTAGTGAAAATTCCCTTGTGACATGCATAATTAGCTTAATATTTAAATGAAATATTTTACAAATTTCTAGATAAGAAATTTGTTTGTTGTGAAACAAGCAAGCCTTTTCAGGAAACACTTTGCTGGCAAACATGAATGACATGTGCCTCTTGTTTGTTTCACACTTGACAGTCCTGGGATGAGCGGGGAGTGACATTCTGGAATTTTTTTGACATGTATAGCTGGTTATTTTTTCTACATTTACAATTGGGGGCCCTTGCCTACCACCCTGGTAGGGTCGTATTAAATTTTACAACATAAAAAACATATAATAGTAGGGGTTTTTTATTCCTGGCTGATAAAGGTATGTCTCAATGTTTTGATTGTTGTTCTAATAAGTATTTTAAATCTATATGAAATATATTATTTCTCAACAAAATGTTATTAGTATCAGCAATAAAGAATCTGTTGCAAGAGCCATTTACACTTATACAACATAAAATCCTTACAGGGAAGTTACATTTTGTGTGTTATTTAAGTGTTCAATTTCTTAATGTGCTTAGGAAAAACTTGAAATTAAAAAAGACAAGAAAGGTATGGTGTTTGTTCATGGATCTGAGATAAAGAATGCCAAAAATGCCAAGGAATTATTCGGCTTGTTTGAAGAGGGAAACAAGACCAGGCATACAGCTTCCACAAGTAAGATTATGCATGCAGTGATTTAGACCTTACGTTATGGGTCATTAACCCATACAGTGCGGGGGATCAACTTTAGATGTCTAAAGTCGATCCCCATGCTGAAAAAGTAAAATTATTTTGTAGGCCCATAACATAACATAGGTATTAAAATGAAGCAGAAAGAGCTAACTTAGCCATTTATGATGCTTTCATATTGAAAAAACCCTTGGTTTATATAGAAACATTTAAGCTTTTTAAGTGTTAACCCTTATTCTGCTATGCCGTATATATAAACGGTTCGAAGTAGATTTTAAGCCAAATAATATGTCAATGAAATGGATAATATAGTTTGTGGTAGATGCTCAGTTAATCAAATAATTAAATTTAGGTTTTTTAATGAATGAAAAATACATTAAAAACAATTCAGCAGGACAAGGGTTAATTGTGCTGCTGAATTGTTTGCTTCTATTTTTCAGTCGTATAAAGCTGCAATTGCTAATATAATTTCCGACCTCAAACGGTGAAAAAATATTGTTTATTATGAAAATAGACATATCACAATTTGAGTTAATTGATCAAATGAGCATCTATCACAAACAATTTATTCACTTTCAGGGATAATTTATGTGGTCTGAAACTCGCTTAACCATGGAGAACCCCTATAAACCATGGAGACCAAAGGGTTTTTTTCAATTTGAAGTTATCATCAATGTCTTAGTTAGCTCTTTCTGCTTCATTTGAATACATATGTTATGGGTCTACTGCCCTTGTAAATTTTTAATTTTTCCAGTGTGGGATCATCTTTAGATGGCAGACTCTGAACGGGTTAAGCCAGATATACATGTAACTCCTCCAAAAAATATAGCATATGTATGTCCATTTCAACAATAGCTCAGGTGGGTTTGAAAATATTAATATGTGTAATATCCTAAAAAACGTGCCAGATAGCTAGACCATTGCTATAAAAAAAATGTGTGGTTTCAGGGAGGGATATGCCCTGAAAATGTTCAATTTGATCAAATTCAAAATGGCAGACTTGCAGCCATTATTGACTATTGCGGAACATCTGTAAAACCGCACCAGAAAGCTACACCGTTACTAGTATTAAAACAAAATGTGAGACAATCATGGAAGGATGCACCCTCAAAAATTTCAACTTGATCAAATTTACAATGGCTGACTTTTGACCTTTATTTATTTTGAGATCTCTGTCCAAAAAGATAGTTGGTAATGAGATATAAAGTCACAAGTTACAGTTGAAAGGTTTTTTTCAAATGATTTTCGCTTTTGAATGACGATTAGAGGCTGAGGCCTATTTCTGTTGCTGACAGGCCTTGCTTTATTTGCACACTAAATGATAGCATTTAACTGTTTAGCTACTCAAAAAAATTTTGGGGTGTTACCAGTATCAACTACTTTACAAATCATATGTTGCGCTAATGCTGGCATGCAACACATTTGTCAGTCATAGCTATGATTGTACTATGATAACTGATGGCATGAAATCCTTCTTAATTTCCCTCATTCTCTATTACTGACAAAACTTCAGTGCAGGACAATTGTCATCTTAAGTGATGTCATTTTTAATTATTATTAGCCTGCTATGAGCAGCTACTCTTCTGAGCAGCCAACCTCAAATGGGAGGCCACTTGGCAATTTCCCATAATAACATTCGCAATTTCCCATAATAACATTTTGTATACAAATGTACCTCCTATGAGCAGCCACCTGCGTTTAAAGGCTACTTTTCCTGTGTCGCAAGGATGGCTGCTCAAGCAGGTTCTATATAATAATGTAGTGCTCCATTCATAAATGAAGTATGGCACTCTCGCATCCTTAATGACAGCTACATGTTATGATTGCTTTTTGAAGTCTAATCAATAATTAGACATTTTGATCTGTGTTTTAAGAGATGAACTCAGAGAGTTCTCGTTCCCATCTCATAATTGGTATTATCCTGGAAAGTACTAACCTCAGCAATGGACAAGTGCTGAGGGGAAAGGTCAGTGTTTTTGTTTGTGACTTAAGTAAATGTCTGAAAAGAGTGGACATTTGTTTGCTTTAACCCTTGTCCTGCTAGGCCCGTATATAAATGGTTTCAAGCAAATTTCTAACCAAATAATATATCATTGAAATTGATAATATAGTTTGTGGTAGATGCTCAGTTGATCAATTAATTTAATTTAGAAGATGTATAGTTTCGGAGAAGACAAATATTTTTCGTCATTTGAAACTGGAAATTGTGTTAGCAATTCCAGTTTCAAATGACGAAAAATACCATGGAATCAATTCAGCAGGACAAGGGTTAACCACCACTAGGAAATCAAATACACACAATTAAAATATTGCATGACAAATTGTTTGAAATTAAAGTTATTAGTGATTTTAAAAAATTTAGTCAAGTTTGAATTAACAAAGTTCCAAAAGTTTTGTGCAGTAACCCAGTTTTAATGCAAAAAAACATTAATCTAGTACTCTCTATGTTTTAATAACATTGGGGGCTGGGAAACATTTGTAGTCAAATTATTTATAACCCCAATTCCCCCCATAACAAGTATGTCGAAATAGCAGCATTCTCATCAGCCTAATGATAACTAATTTTTGTTTCTTACTCTTTTGCAGTTAAGTTTAGTGGATTTGGCAGGTAGTGAACGTGCAGCTAAGACAGGAGCCGGTGCTGAACAATTAAAGGTACCAATCCATAGATAAAAGCCAGCTCAGTAGTATATAATTGGCAAATATGACCCGTTATCACCCATGATAAAAGTACTCTAAACTAATACATTTGAATTTACTTAACCCTTTCAAGCCTGAATTTTCCATTGTCATCTTCATCCACTACAAGCCGCGAGTTTTTTTCGCAATTCTCGACTTGTAGTTGATGAAGATGATTTGAAGTGGGTGAAAAATTACCATGTATTAGTAAACTAATTTCATGGAAATTTTCATTCCAAAACCCCCAGTTGTCAAAAAAAGAAGTATGTTTTCAGGGATGTAAAATATTGCTTTATTGCATCTGGACGGCTTAAAGGGTTAAATCCTGATTAGTAATATAAGATCTATAGATTGTTTAATGTTGTAACCCCTATTTTAGGAAGCCATGTCAATCAACAAATCTCTATCAGCCTTAGGAGATGTCATATCTGCACTCTCCAGCGAACAAAGCTTCATACCATACAGAAATAACAAATTAACCATGCTGATGCAGGACTCATTGGGGGGTAATGCAAAAACCCTCATGTTTGTCAATGTCTCACCCGCCGATTATAACCAGGATGAGACTGTTATATCACTGACGTAAGTATTGCCAAATCTCTCTAGAATCCTGTGTGTCTTTAAAGATTAACCCTTCTAACGCTGAAATATTTTTGTAAAAACCATGAAGACCAAAGGGTTTTTTTAAATTTGAAATCATCATAAATGTTGTACTTAGCTAAGTTCTTTCCGCTTCATTTGAATACCTATGTTATCGGTCTACAGCCATTATAAATATTTACTCTTTCAGTGTGGGGATCGCGTCTAAGTGTCAGAATCTGATGTGTACAGATGTCAGATTTTCACGTCTAAGTCAATCCCCGTGCTGTAAGGGTTAATTATAGTAAAAATTACCCATATGCTTGATACAGACCATATATCTTTTCAACCATGACCCAATTGCATGCACGTTTTGTTCAAGATTTTTGATTGGCTCAGGTTTAATATTCATTGAAATTTATAAAACTTGCGAGTGCACATCTAAAAAAAAAAATCACATTTTCAAATGTTTTCTCTATTTTAAACTTTAATTGCCAGCTTCGAGTTTATGAGAATGTCACACAGTAATGCAGAATTTCAAGAATTAAATGTTTGTGAAACTGAACTTGGGTATATGATAAAGTTGTTGTTAAAATCAGCAATACATGCATTGCTATGCTCTGAAGTTATTTTAAAGTAGACAATGGCTATTGACCTTAATATTTATTTTTCCAAACAGATATGCATCACGTGTCAAGTTGATTACAAATGACGCCCAGAAGAACGCAGACAACAAGGAGGTGGCGAAGCTGAAGGCTGTGAGTTTTTCTGACATTTAACTCAAAAAATGTTGATCTATTCAGTTTAATTTTTCAGCATATTTTTAGCTCCCGCCGTCACCGTAGGTGAGACGGAGGGAGCTATGGATTCCGCCTCCGTTTTTTTTCACCTCAACTTTTGCCTATAACTTTGTAAGAAAATAAGCTAGAATAACAATTTTTGGTATGTGGGTTACTTCCAGGTGGATAATGGACAGGTTAAAATATTTTTAATCCGAATTCAATATGCAAGGTCGCAGAGGAGAAAATGATGCCTTTTCAGGTTTTTGGACCTTGAAGTTGACCCAGCACTTTGACCTAATTTATAACATCAGTAAATCAGACTGAAAGATTTTGCGTAATATCATGAAAACCGCTCAAGATAGCTACACCATCACTATAAAACAAATTGTGAGGTTTCATGAGAGGATGAAATGAAATGAATCGGGCTTTAGGCCACTTTTGTGCACATATAGGCTAAACTGGGCCAGGAGAACCTCCTGAGGATGGTGAGATGATTGAGATGACACTGTCCTCCAGACACAGGATTCGAAATTCGAGCTCTGGCGGTCTGAGGCCGAGCACGCTACCTCTCGGTCACGGAGGCTCCCCACAATACTAACTTTCACACGTGGATGGGGAAGAAACAATTTTGTTTCTTTCAAACCGCCGAGACCGGGAACCGAACCCCGGACTCTGGCGTGAAAGGCAGCGGTGCTAACCACTACCCTAGGGCCCCCGCCCTTCATGAGAGGATGCATCTTGAAAAATTGCAAGTCTATAAAATTAAAAATGGCCGCCTATCGGCCATTATTCACCTCGACAGGCCTGATATTGTGGAATATCATAAAAACCGCTCAAGATATCTACACCATTACTATAAAACAAATTGTAAGGTTTCAGGAGAGGATGCATTTTGAAAAAAAATCAACTCGACCCAGTTCAAAATGGCCGCCAATCGGCCATTATACACTTTCACATGGCCGTTATTTGGTAAACCGTGCTAGATGGCTAGACCATTACTATAAAACAAAATGTGTGATTTCAGGAGAGGATGCATCTTGGAAAAATTTGACTCGATAAAATTCAAAATGGGCGATTATCGGCCATTATTCGCTTTCACATGGCCGATATTTGGTAGACCGTGCTAGATGGCTAGACCATTACTATAAAACGAAATGTGAGATTTCAGATGAGGATGCATCTCGAAAAAATTTGACTTGATCAAATTCAAAATGGTTGCCTTTTCGGCCATTATTTATTTTCACATGGCCGATATTAGGTGAACCGTGCTAAATGGCTAGACCATTACTATAAAACAAAGTGTGAGTTTTCGGGGGAGTATGCACCCTGAAAATTTTTAACTTACAAATTCAAAATGGCCGACAATTAGCATTATTTACATCGATAGGACTGATATCAGGTAAACCGTGCTAGATAGCTGGACCATTACTATAAAACAAAATGTAGCGTTTCGGGAGAGGATGCCTTTTAAAAACTTTTGACTCAATCGAATTCAAAATGGCCGCCTATTGGCCACTATTCACTTTCACATAGCCGTTATTTGGTAACTGTGCTAGATGGCTAGATCATTACTATAAAACAAAATGTGAGATTTCAGGAGAGAATGCATCTTAAAAAATTTAGACTCGATCAAATTCAAAATGGCCGCCTATTGGCCATTATTCACTTTCACATGGCCGATATTTGGTAAACCGTGCTAAATGGCTAGACGATTACTATAGAATAAATTGTGAGATTTCAGCTGAGGATGCATCTTGAAAAATTCTGACTCTATCAAATTCAAAATGGCCCCCTATCGGCCATTATTTACTTTCACATGCCCAATATTTTGCAAACTGTGTTAGATGCTAGTCCATTACTATAAAACAAAATTTGAGGTTTCGGGGGAGGATGCACCCTTAATTTTTTAACTAGTTTATATCGAATTCAAAATGACCGTTAATCAGCTATTATAGTTACCTCGATTGGCCTTCTTACGGGTAAACCGTGCCAGATAGGTAGACCATTACTGGGATATTGATTAGGATCATTCATTTTAATGGAGGTTTGCAATCTCTGACAGACTGTCTAGTCCTTTTCTTACTCTTAGACTGAGCTTCTTAGACCTAGTTGTCTTGCGTTTTGATTTTTGATCTAGCCTAGGACTACATTTATAACCCTACACAAAATTGCTTAAATCAAATTCTAATTCGGAGCGGGAGCTCCTGGACTTATGTAGTCTTGTCAAATTAATGTCTGAGTAGGCCTAGATGCATTCAATTAGTGACAGAAACAGCATTTCAATTTTCAATACACAACTTATCATAATGCATCTTAAATCCATAGAAGCATTGTAAGCATTGTCTTTCTAAAATTTTGGTTTGACAATGTAGTAATGTTTGTCTTGAATTCGGGAAAGGTCATTTCGAATGATACAACAATTTAAATAGCCCCACTGATTCAACAAGGCATGGCTGGAGGAAATCTTTATCAATGTCTTAATAGGTTTTCAATGAGTATAATGATTAGGTGAAGACCTATATCATGGCGGACATGTCCGATTAAACATGAATACTATGTCAGGATATAGTCATGTCATATTTGGTCCTTTTAAATATGAGAACAAGCTGGACCATAGCCTTGTAACGTGCCCATCTTTGAAAGTTCTGCATGATCGGTACTGTACTAAAATTCATGCAGCTAAATATAGAAGGAAACCGACTAAGATTTGAAATGTTGATCTTTTTATAGATGATTGCTAAGTTGAAGAGAGGAGAGGCAGTAGATCCAATTGACGAAGATGACTAAACACAAGGTACAAGATTTTGATGTCAATAATCATTTATTGTCCAACATTCAATTGAGTAAAGAAATATTAATTCAATACATTTCATATAACATCTAATATTTTAAACTTTTAAAGCAGACCGCAAGGGTTAAAGTCTAAATCTCCTTCCTGGAAAGGAATGTCAAAAATTATTTTATTTTTCAGTTCAGTCTGTATTTACAAGCTCACTTTTAAAAAGTCAAATAAATACATTAAAACCGAAGTGGCTAATTAAACCATTATTTTAAGATCTTCAATTACTTTTTTTTCAGGTTTCATTCTGGAATAAGAAAAAAAGGGAATCCGCTATTTTTTTGAACAAATTACAAGGTTTTTAATCACGGTACATATCAAATCTCCATTTAGTTGGACATTTACATAAGTACATGTACAATATATAGTGACAGTTAATCTTGACAATTTATTGATTATAAAAAGGTGGCTGGTCCAACCTTCCTTTCTGATTCTGCTTTTTAGCAAGTGGGTATTTTACATTCGTGGCATGATTTTAAATGAGACCTATTTTGTGAAAGGCATTATAGTTAATTTGTAGATAACATTAGTTGCATATAATTGTTTTTAAGTATGTTTGTTGAATGTTTGAGTTATAAGTTTGTATAAGATGACCAAACCTTGATGTGCTAAATGAGCGAATATTCATTTCAGAGAATGTAGTCCTTCTGGATTAAATGGTTATATTTTGATATTTAGTACATATATGATCAACCACCACACTGGCACAGCATGGGGCCCAATAGTGTTGAAGTTTATCTGTACACTAGCAACCCCTCCAGACCTGTAGGCATATATTTTAACCCTTTCAGTGCGGGGACTGTCTTTATACAACAGAATCTGACGTCTGTAAACGTCAGATTCTGAGATATAAAGATGGTCCCTGCACTGAAAAAATTACCATATTTCTAATGGTCGTAGACCCATAACATAGGTATCCAAATAAATTGTAAAGAGCTTACTAAGACATTTAAGATGATTTAAAATTGGAAAAAACCTTTGATCTCCATGGTTTATACAAAAATAATTCGGCGTTGTAAGGGTTAATTTACTGAAAGGCTCATTTACCACATCAAGGATTACTTCAATCTCGCTAGGGAGATATTTTTTGTATGGCAATAAGGAGCATGAATCTCATGGTGAGGACCAAAAAGTAAACTGTGATAATTATTTAACCCTTTACCCGCTGAGTTATGTTATTTAAATTTACACCCACTTGATCTTGTGCCTCGCTACAGTGATATAGAATTGCAAGTGGGTCAAAATTACTCATATTTGTTTAATTGGAGACCAATATTTGAAAGTCTTGATTTTTTAACACTAATTTCGTTCCTAATAACAGTGATTTGATTGGCTTTAAACACGACTATGGCAATGCTTAGCGGTTAAAGGGTTAATACCGATGATATCTCAACTATTGTTATGTTTTTTATATGATATTATGTTACTGATTGTTCACACTGAGCGTGCCAATTACAAGTATTATCACATATAACAACTCGTTAGTTAACCTCGCACCTCTGTATTGAATATATTGGAGTAAATATATTCAGTTTTACAATCTAGAACACAATTTTTTTGTAATCTAGTTGTTGTGATCTAAAGATTAAACATGGAATTTATCATGTTCTGTTATTTAGCCTGCTGCAATACTCCTTGTCTTTTCATTCACTTGATTTGACATCTTCAAATGCTTGAAAAATACACCCACATTTAAAAAATAGACCTTAGAATTAGTGCTTTATTATTTAGTGATTTGCTCCTGAGATATGGTCAATTTTAATAAATTTCTGTTTAAAAAAACAGTTTGAGCAACTAATAGCATCACCCGCACTGGCAGGGAGACCTCTTTTAGCAGATGCTGTCCTGTGTGAATTATCATATACAGAGTAAATCTATCTACTGTAAACTTGTAAATCTTGGCGCTCGTTTTATGTTGGCAGTTTCATAAAAAAGACCAATGTTTCTCCCCACCATAAAGAGTGTTCCTATTCACGGTTACTGGCAGGCAGGGGAGTAAATATGCCAGTATTAATCCCAGCCAATTTTTTTTTTATCAAAACAACGGTCTTCCACCATGATTGATGGACCAACAATAACTGTGCATTTTTTATGTGTTGAGCAAATTTATATGTTTTATTTCCTGTCAATCATTTTTTCAAGCCTGCTTTTTTTTAAAGGGGGTATTGCAATTGGAGTTCAATGTCATTGTTGTCGTCGTCGCTAACATTTCCATGTTTCCCCCTGAAATTTGTTCTGCATGTTTTTAATCACTTTTTTTTTCATGTATCCAACCTAAATTTGTTCTGCATGTTTCTATTAACCAGTTTTCTGACAAGTTCAATAATGGTTGAAAAAAATTAAATTGGTCGACTTATTGGTTTTTACATATTTATTTCACCTGGTTTGCATGATAGCCTGTTTTTCATGTACCCTACTCAAGAATCTATGCAAGTCATATGATAAATATGATGTGATCAATATAATTATAGGCAGGTCTTCAGCATGCAGTAATTT
This sequence comes from Flabesymbios commensalis, assembly GCA_964017125.1. NCBI lineage: Eukaryota > Metazoa > Annelida > Polychaeta > Terebellida > Flabelligeridae > Flabesymbios > Flabesymbios commensalis. Next base: position 48,053,935 of record OZ024908.1, read on the forward strand.
CCTAACACTCGACCGTGCCTTCTTTAAGTTATCATACTTTGGTAGCAGACTATCTCTGGTGTGCGCTTGTTTAAATTTATTTTATTTCAAGTGCTAATTCAATCCTTTAAAATATCAATGTATCTCATGTGCATGAGAAACCACACCAAATAATTGCGCCTACATTTAATAATATGTTCCCTGTGCTTATTTTAAAGTGCAGTAGCTTTTACTCAGCGCCATTTATGATGGTCTGCCTTTCCTCAAAATCTACTATATTTTATTTGTTATATATCTTTATACATGTATTGTGTATGTATCATACAGCGATGTTGCTCGTCTTTTTTACATTATATACATATATACATTCAGTTATTTTGAAATACATGTACTTATTAAGAGAGTAAATGTTTTTTAATATTAAAGATGCCAAATTAAAAGGAAGTTAGATTTTGTATTCTAAAAATGACCTGTAAATCATACCCATTTATTTAAAGTATATTATTATGATGTTTTGACATCAGCCAAGACGTTACTTCAACGGGTTGAAGTGATGTGATATAATTAACCCTCATCCTGCTAAGTTAATTTATTTAAATTTTCAACCACTTTAGGTTGTGTCTCGCTTCCGCGATCCACAACCTAAAGTGGTTGAAAATTACTCATATTTGTTTAATTTGAGCACAAATATTTGCAAATTTTGATGTTTAGACACACATTTCATTCCCAATAGCAGCGATTTTGTCAAGTAATAAGAAAGATTAAAAACGACAATAGTCATGATCAGCAGGACAAGGGTTAATAAGCAATCTGTGTTATTCTTCTGTGATATTTATCTCTGTTAACAAACTTTTGAAATAAAGACAATGAATTTAAGATTTATGAGTGTCTGTCGTTAATAATTAGCTCCCGCCGTCACCGTAGGTGAGCGAAGGGAGCTATGGATTCTACCTCCGTTTTTTTTTGGCATCTTCTTTTGCCTATAACTTTGTGAGAAAATAAGCTAGGATAACAATTTTTGGTATGTGGGTTACTTCCAGGTGGATAATGGACGGGTTAAAATATTTTTAATCTGAATTCAATACGCAAGGTTGCAGAGGAGAAAATGATGATGTGACGGCGTTGGGCCGTCCGTAAACAATTCGTTTCCGGAGCATATCTCTGAAAGTACTTGTCCGATTGTCTGCAAATTTTACACACAACACCCTAGGGGGTCTAGTTGTGCCTTTTGGGGTATTTGAACTTTGACCTACTTCTGGTTCAGAACTATGACCTATTTAGACGTTTTGACGCGCACTTCGTTTCCAGAGCAGATCTCGAAAAGTACTGGGCCGATGACAGTCATATTGCACATACATGTTCTCTAAGGTCCCTAGTTGTGCCTTTTCAGGTTTTTGGACCTTGACCTTGAAGTTGACCCAGCACTTTGACCTAATTTATAACATCGGTAAATCCGACTGAAAGATTTTGCGGAATATCATGAAAACCGCTCAAGATAGCTACACCATTACTATAAAACAAATTGTGAGGTTTCAGGAGAGGATGCATCCTGAAAAATTTCAAGTCGATAAAATTAAAAATGGCCGCCTATCGGCCATTATTCACCTCGACAGGCCTGATATTGCGGAATATCATGAAAACCGCTCAAGATAGCTACACCATTAATATCAAATAAATTGTAAGGTTTCAGGAGAGGATGCATCCTGAAAAATTTGAAGTTGATAAAATTAAAAATGGCCGCCTATCAGCCATTATTCACCTCGACAGGCCTGATACTGTGGAATATCATGAAAACCGCTCAAGATATCTACACCATTACTATAAAACAAATTGTAAGGCTTCAGGAGAGGATGTATTTTGAAAAAATTATTTTTGTCAAAGTTCAAAATGGCCGCCAATCGGCCATTATTCACTTTCACATGGCCGTTATTTGGTAAACCGTGCTAGATGGCTAGACCATTACTATAAAACAAAATGTGTGATTTCAGGAGAGGATGCATCTTGAAAAAATTAGACTCGATAAAATTCAAAATGGCCGCTTATCGGCCATTATTCACTTTCACATGGCCGTTATTTGGTAAACCGTGCTAGATGGCTAGACCATTACTATAAAACAAAATGTGTGATTTCAGGAGAGGATGCATCTTGAAAAAATTCGACTTGATAAAATTCAAAATGGCCGCTTATTGGCCATTATTCACTTTCACATGGCCGTTATTTGGTAAACCGTGCTAGATGGCTAGACCATTACTATAAAACAAAATGTGTGATTTCAGGAGAGATGCATCTTGAAAAAATTAGACTCGATAAAATTCAAAATGGCCGCTTATCGGCCATTATTCACTTTCACATGGCCGTTATTTGGTCAACCGTGCTAGATGGCTAGACCATTACTGTAAAACAAAATGTGTGATTTCAGGAGAGGATGCATCTTGAAAAAATTCGACTTGATAAAATTCAAAATGGCCGCTTATTGGCCATTATTCACTTTCACATGTCCGTTATTTGGTAAACCGTGCTAGATGGCTAGACCATTACTATAAAACAAAATGTGTGATTTCAGGAGAGATGCATCTTGAAAAAATTAGACTCGATAAAATTCAAAATGGCCGCTTATCGGCCATTATTCACTTTCACATGGCCGTTATTTGGTCAACCGTGCTAGATGGCTAGACCATTACTGTAAAACGAAATGTGAGATTTCAGATGAGGATGCATCTTGAAAAAAATTGACTTGATCAAATTTAAAATGGCCGCCTTTTCGGCCATTATTCATTTTCACATGGCCGTTATTTGGTAAACCGTGCTAGATGGCTAGACCATTACTATAAAACAAAATGTGTGATTTCAGGAGAGATGCATCTTGAAAAAATTAGACTCGATAAAATTCAAAATGGCCGCTTATCGGCCATTATTCACTTTCACATGGCCGTTATTTGGTCAACCGTGCTAGATGGCTAGACCATTACTGTAAAACAAAATGTGTGATTTCAGGAGAGGATGCATCTTGAAAAAATTCGACTTGATAAAATTCAAAATGGCCGCTTATTGGCCATTATTCACTTTCACATGTCCGTTATTTGGTAAACCGTGCTAGATGGCTAGACCATTACTATAAAACAAAATGTGTGATTTCAGGAGAGATGCATCTTGAAAAAATTAGACTCGATAAAATTCAAAATGGCCGCTTATCGGCCATTATTCACTTTCACATGGCCGTTATTTGGTCAACCGTGCTAGATGGCTAGACCATTACTGTAAAACGAAATGTGAGATTTCAGATGAGGATGCATCTTGAAAAAAATTGACTTGATCAAATTTAAAATGGCCGCCTTTTCGGCCATTATTCATTTTCACATGGCCGTTATTTGGTAAACCGTGCTAGATGGCTAGACCATTACTATAAAACAAAATGTGTGATTTCAGGAGAGGATGCATCTTGAAAAAATTCGACTCGATAAAATTCAAAATGGCCGCTTATCGGCCATTATTCACTTTCACATGGCCGTTATTTGGTAAACCGTGCTAGATGGCTAGACCATTACTATAAAACAAAATGTGTGATTTCAGGAGAGGATGCATCTTGAAAAAATTCGACTTGATAAAATTCAAAATGGCCGCTTATTGGCCATTATTCACTTTCACATGGCCGTTATTTGGTAAACCGTGCTAGATGGCTAGACCATTACTATAAAACAAAATGTGTGATTTCAGGAGAGATGCATCTTGAAAAAATTAGACTCGATAAAATTCAAAATGGCCGCTTATCGGCCATTATTCACTTTCACATGGCCGTTATTTGGTCAACCGTGCTAGATGGCTAGACCATTACTGTAAACAAAATGTGTGATTTCAGGAGAGGATGCATCTTGAAAAAATTCGACTTGATAAAATTCAAAATGGCCGCTTATTGGCCATTATTCACTTTCACATGGCCGTTATTTGGTAAACCGTGCTAGATGGCTAGACCATTACTATAAAACAAAATGTGTGATTTCAGGAGAGATGCATCTTGAAAAAATTAGACTCGATAAAATTCAAAATGGCCGCTTATCGGCCATTATTCACTTTCACATGGCCGTTATTTGGTCAACCGTGCTAGATGGCTAGACCATTACTGTAAAACGAAATGTGAGATTTCAGATGAGGATGCATCTTGAAAAAAATTGACTTGATCAAATTTTAAATGGCCGCCTTTTCGGCCATTATTCATTTTCACATGGCTGATATTTGGTAAACCGTGCTAGATGGCTAGACCATTACCTGATTACTATAAAACAAAGTGTGAGGTTTCGGGGGAGGATGCAACCTGAAAATTTTTAGCTTACGAATTAAAAATGGCCGACAATCAGCATTATTTACCTCGATAGGCCTGATATCAGGTAAACCGTGCTAGATAGCTAGACCATTACTATAAAACAAAATGTGACGTTTAGAGAGAGGATGCCTTTAAAACACTTTCGACTTAATCGAATTCAAAATGGCCGCCTATCGGCCACTATTTACTTTCACATTGCTGATATGTGGTAAACCGTGTTAGATAGCTGGACCATTACTATAAAACAAAATGTGAGATTACAAGAGAGGATGCATCTTGAAAAAAATTTACTTGATCAAATTCAAAATGGCCGCCTATCGGCCATTATTTACTTTCACATAGCCGGTTTTTAGTAACCGTACTAGATGGCTAGACCATTACTATAAAACAAAATGTGAGATTTCAGGAGAGGATGCATCTTGAAAAATTTTGAATTGATCAAATTCAAAATGGCCTCCTATCGGCCATTATTCACTTTCACATGGGCGATATTTGGTAAACTGTGCTAGATGGCTAGACCATTACTATAGAATGAAATGTGAGATTTCAGCTGAGGATGCATCTTGGAAAATTTTGACTTGATCAAATTCAAAATGGCCCTCTATCGGCCATTATTTACTTTCACATGCCCAATATTTTGCAAGCTGTGTTAGATGTTAGTCCATTACTATAAAACAAAATTTGAGGTTTCGGGGGAGGATGCACCCTAAGTTTTTAACTAATTTATATCAAATTCAAAATGACCGTAAATCAGCTATTAGTTAACTCGATTGGCCTGATATCGGGTAAACCATGCCAGATAGGTAGACCATTACTGGGATACTGATTAGGATTATTAATTTCAATGGAGGTTTGCAATCTCTGACAGACTGTCTAGTTCTTATCTTACTCTTAGACTGGGCTTCTTAGACCTAGTTGTCTTGCGTCTTGATTTTTGACCTAGACTAGGACTACATTAATAACCCTATACAAAATTGCTTAAATCAAATTCTAATTCGGAGCGGGAGCTTCTGGACTTATGTAGTCTTGTTTTTACATAATTTGTGTGTTTTGTCATTCACATTAAATTAACAAAAAAAAATATGACGAGAATTAACCATTTATGGCATCTGCATGATGTGGAGTTAATGTCTTTTGAATAATTTGACCTATATTTTGTCGTCGAATCTAAATTTTAAGTTTAGACTTACCAGGCTGATAAAAGAACTAGAACTACATTTGGCAAGACACCTCAGTATGTATAGGCTGTTGCCTATCGTGATAAAATGTAACCTAGGAGACCACCATGCGTATGAGATGCTATTAGCAATTAGCAGAGCTGAAATCCAAGAATAGATATGAACAAGATTGACACAGTTTTTTCGGTGATATCTGCAAGAGTGGCCAAGCTGCCGCAATTCGCATTTTTTTTGCGAATGTAATGCCTAATTTTGCTAATTTATTGCCTTAATGTTGCATCGTGCAAATATTTTTCTACTGGCTACTTCATTTTTGCAACGTCAATTTTTTATTTGGACACCCCTAATCTGTGCTTCTGTCTATACTTGTCACACAAAAAAAGGAAAAAATGATACATTTTCTTATTTTGTGGAAATTAGTTAAAATATTTTTTGTGTTGTGCCACTACCCGCTTTTTGTGTTTTGACCTCGCATTATGCGGGACATAATGCGGACAATTCTGCGAGCTCGGGTGGGGGGAGGGGAGTAAAAAGTCTGTTTATTTGTTCAAAAATGATTAGTTGATGAAAATGCCTCGTTTGACAATTATGCAACCAGGTTAATCATGACTAAAGCTTGACTAATTTCACATTTGACCTTTCTGTGACCCCTATGACCTTGTCTTTTTTCCGATCAACAAATTTTCTCGTTAACGCGATTCACTCAATATTTTTTTATGTATCGCTCCAAAATTTATACCATATATTCATTTCACTAATATCTCGGATGAATTTGGAATTGGGCAAGATTCGGACAGATACTAGGTCATGGCGGTCAAAATGGCTGATTATCGGCCATCATTTTTTTAATATGCGTAATATCTAGAAAACCGGACCGGATAGCTAGACCATTAGGCCTACTATTGAACAAAATGTGCAATTTGAGGTAGGGATATACCATGACAAATTTCAACTTGATCAAATTCAAAATGGCGACCTGCGGCCACTTCCGATCAACAAATTTTCCAGTTAACGCGATTCACTCAACATTTTTTTATGTATCGCTCCAAAATTTATACCATATATCCATTTCACTAATAGCTCAGATGAGTTTGAAATTTGGCAAGATTCGGACAGAAACTAGATCATGGCGGCCAAAATGGCTGATTATCAGCCATTATGTTGGTAATATGCGTAATATCTGGAAAACCTGACCAGATAGCTAGACCATTACTATTGAACAAAATGTGCGGGCTATTGGTGGCTGGCTATTGGAGAGTGTGTTCTTGTTTCAAATGCTTTTCACTTTTAAACGATGATTAGAGGCTGAGGCCTATTTCCGTCGCCGGGCGGGGGCCCTAGGGTAGTGGTTAGCACCGCTGCCTTTCACGCCAGAGTTCGGGGTTCGGTTCCCGGTCTCGGCGGTTTGAAAGAGACAAAAATGTTTCTTCCCCATCCACGTGTGAAAGTCAGTATTGTGGGGAGCCTCCGTGACCGAGAGGTAGCGTGCTCGGCCTCAGACCGCCAGGGCTCAATTTTCGAATCCTGTGTCTGGAGGACAGTGTCATCTCAATCATCTCACCATCCTCAGGAGGTTCTCCTGGCCCAGTTTAGCCTATATGTGCACAAAGGTGGCCTAAAGCCCGATTTATTTCATTTCCGTCGCCGACGCGCCTTGTTGGGTTTTCTCAAGGCAGACGTGATAAGTAACCCTCCGCATTCCGTTCTTAATCTGCTAGAAGGTTTGCAAACGCACATAAAAATAATCTTTGTTTTATCTACTACATAATACTATTGAGTTGAAGGCATATGTTGTAGATATACGACCAACCTAATTACAAATATCCATTACGAAAACAAAGAGTTTGACAGGAGTTGAATCCGTTCAAACTAATAAGATAATATTTAAGTTTATATAAGACAATATTCTTAGTTGGATAGGGCCCTCACTGGGTTTCCAGCCAACCTGGAAAATGATTTTCCAGTCACGGAATTTGAGAAAAGTGCTTTAAATCAGGGGAAAATCTTATCATGTTCATTTTCCCAGAAGAAAAAGTGGTTGTGACATAAGTCTGTTCCTTTTTTCAGAAGCAAATGACATATTCACTGAATAATAATGATTTTCTATGGTGCCTTTTTGGTGTGGAAATCCCTCCTTATGTCTCTCGTTTGGTGGCTGTGGTGACTTTGACCTATACCATCTACACTACAGAGTCAAAAGAGGGGTGGCGCTAATGTTCACTGCATCATGGAATTTCGAAAATTCAGCAGGGAAAAATCAGTGAATTTTGTTCCCATGAAATGCTGCCTAAGTAGGCTATATAAATACTTTCAAATTATATCAAACATGGACACAGACATCGTTAGGTTATTTTTCCCCATTAAATTAGTGAAATGTGGGGCATAGAGCTGAAGAAATTTGGGGAGGGGAAACATAATACCTTGTGCACATATAATTAGTGGCAATAAAGGCCTATGTTAGTTCACGGACCAGATATGAACCCCCCCCCCCCCCCCATGGGGATTTTTAAAGTGATTTTTGAAACCTTGCTATATGTCTATTCGATATGTGCTTGTTTGCACTCAAAATATTGGGGCATGATTAAACACTAGTTATGTTACTAGAAAATCTTATCAGGGCTGCCACAACACCTTAATAATTGTGGGAGCCTCCTTGACCTCCTTGACCCGGCTTCAGACCGCCAGGTACGTTCGAATATCGAATCCTGTGTCTGGATGGCAGTGTCATCCCATCCCCGGGAGGTTCTCCTGGTCCAGTTTATATGCATACGGCATCGTTCGGAAGGCGAGATGGGCTCATCTCGGCACAGGTCACCACATCAATGTGGGTTGATGTGGTGACGAGTGCTGAAATCAGCCCATCTCGCCATACCTAACGATGCAGCATGTATTTTCATATTTCGTACAAATATCTATTTGAAGCTGCAAAATCTAACTGTGCGTTTTGGAGAGTGTGAGATGGGCAAACGTCTCGTGGAAAGCCAACAGCATGAGTGCGAGAATAGCATATATGTGCACAAATGTGGCCTAAAACCCCATTCATTCATTACAACACCTTAATAACCTGAAAAGTGAGGATTTTTTATATAAAGTCTATATTGTCAGGAAAAACACATTACTTTTATTAATTTTAGACAATATCAAGAAAAAGTCAGTAATTTCGCTTTAGAAAGTAACCTAAATTGACTTAAATTTATCCAAAAAATCTTGTGGCAAACCCCCGACGCCCCCTTTTATCAGATTCTGGTTCCGCCACTGACTTGTGTCCACGTTGCGTCAGATTTGGCTGATGAATACTTTCTATTTTGGTCATGAAAACTCCCGTGAGAAATCAGGAATTTTTGCGGCAACACTTGTTATGTTATGTGAAACGAAAATAAAAATAATAAATATCGGGTTCATTAATATATGTAATAACCCTTTAAATCCCAAATTACACGTCTTGTTTGCTACGTGTATAGGAAAACCGTCCTACCCCCTCCCCCGCGGCAGTGTTTTTGAAGACAATATTTTTTACAAATATATCTAGGCCTATGCAATATCTGCTTGTTTGCATTCAAAATATTAGGACAGGGAAGAATACTAAGTCATCTAACATATATATGTACCCCCTTTAATTTTAAGAAGTAAACTGGGATTATTATATGTAATAACCCTTTAAATCCCAAATTACACGCCTTGCACGTTACGTGTATATGAAAACTCTTGGCACACACCCCTCCCCGGGGCCGATTTTTTTAACACAATAATTTTTAGACACCTGATTTTATATATATTCAATGTCTGTTAATTTGCACTCAAAATGTTAGGGAAGGAAAAAATACTATATGTAACCCTCTGAATTGTAAGAGGAAAAAATAATTTACTTTGGGCCTAGGCCTATTATGTGAAACGAATTTTTTGTTAAAAATTTACAAATACGGGGTTCAATAATATATAGGCCTATATGTAATCCCAAATTACATGGCTTGCGTGCTACGTGTATATGAAAACCAGATATTAAAACCCTCCTCGCCCCCTCCCCAAGGGCCTTTTTTTTTGAAAACAATGTTTTTAGATACCTTAATATATGTTTGTTTGCAGTCAACATATTGGGGGCAGGAAAAATACTGGGACATCAAATCAGAAAAGGCGGGTTGTATATATTTGTTCAACCTCAATTATCACAAGGCTTAAACAAATTGTTAATAAAAAATAAACAGATATGGGCTTTATTATTCTATGTAATAACCCTTTAACTCCCAAATAGTCTCTTCATGTTAGTGGCATTTCTAAGATATGGGCATAAAAATGGGTTCAGAAATCACGAAGGGTTTAAACAAAATACAGTCACTTGATGAATTTTTGGACCCCATGCGATATGAACGTGGTGTGTAAAGAAATTAAAAGTAATTTTAAAAATAAGAAAATTGTAATAAATTCTCAGAAATCCATCAAATATGGTTTACATGTTTATGCGTATCTGGAAAATTGTGCCAGATAGATAGAGCGCGGAGCTTTGTCAATGTCGCCACCTGCTATGCGGCTCTGAATCCCGCTTGGTGCAGGATTTTATCAGAGAAATATCATATTTTTTCTCTCCCAATATTGGGACATTGGGAAGTCTGAGATCGCGGGTTTGAACCCTACTCTGGCCTTCCAAGTTTCAAAGAAACCATTTTTTCTTTTTTTGATCAAATATTGTGGGGAGCCTCCGTGACCGACAGGTAACGCCTCAGACCCCCAGGGCTCGAATTTCAAATCCTGTGTCTGGAGGGCAGTATCTCACCATCCTCAGGAGGTTCTGGCCCAGTCTATGTGCACAAATGTGGCCTAAACCCCCATTCCTTTGATTTATAGTTAAAAGTTATAAGGCTTTTTGAAATGATATTTAAACGATGATTGAGGCTGAGGCCTAATTTCGTCGACGACGGGCCTTTGATTAGTTTCAGAGATATTTCTTGAAACTGGATTTTCGGTAATGGTTGCCTAATTTGCATATCAAACACCAACAGCTTGAATGCAAACAATACAACCGGATTTCAATAGTTCCACATTCAGAGACTGAAAAAATGTGCCATATAGCTATAGACCATTACCATAAAACAAAATGTATTGTTTCGGGGAGAGCTATATGCCCTGAAAATTGTAAACTCGAGCAAATTCAAAATGGCTGACTTGCAGCCACTATTGACTTGAATAATATGCATAATATCTGGAAAACCTTAGCACATAACTAGACCATTACCACTAAAACAAAATGTGCGGCTTTAGGGAGGGATATGCCTTATAACAATCGCAACTCTGTACAAATTAAAAAATTGCCAACTTGCGGCTATTATAGACATTATAATGCGTAATATCTTGAAAACTGTGCCAGATAGCTAGACCATTACGATACAACAAAATGTGCGGTTTCAGGAATGGATATGCCTTGAAAAATTTCAACCCTATCAAATTCAAAATGGGCGACTTGCGGTGATTATTGCTGTGCGTATTATCTGGAAAACTGTGCCAGATAGGCCTAGCTGTATTTAAAACAAAATGGGCGTCTTCAGGGAGGGATACGCTTGAAAAGGATTCAACTCGATCAAATTCAAAATGGCCGACATGCGGCCATTATTGACCTTTTAAGTTTCATATGCGTAATAGCTGAAAATATGTCTTTAACATGAATAATTTGAAATACATGGGCACAAGATATAGTGGAGTCAAACATTTTTAAAGTTAGGTATAGTTAAAAGTTATTTTCAAATGATATTCCCTTTTAAACTATGATTAGAGGCTGAGGCCTAATTCCGTCCGTCGCTGACAAGATTATTATAATCATGGAGCCAAACCTTACATAGATGGAAACTTTGTGAAATATTACTCATCAATCTGAATTTACTGACTTCTCCCATGTTTATTATATCTACTTAGTTTCCCAAATACCGAAATAAGGGAGCTAACGTTTGACAGAGAACCAGGATCTTGCTGGCAGTAGACCCTGGAAATTATTATTCAACTAGTGATATTCTGTTTGGCATGGTGTTTCTGAATACTCGGCACATTTCCGGAAAATTGACATAATAGTCAAACAAACAATATTTTTAACCAAGATAATAATCTTTGTGTGTAATTTTTAATAGCAGTTGTTCAAATTGTTGGTAAATAGCGCTGATTATTCCCTTTTGTCAAACCCTTTTGCATTTGACCTCTAAAATATAATAATATTGACACAGAATTGCGCGTCTGAAGTCTACCTAATTGATTGCAGTTATAGTTGTAATATGCCGAAACGTTGGCGATGGACAATTTTTTTTATAATGTAACTGGAATCTCAAGGTTGTTCCATAACAGGGGATCAATAATAACCCCGCCAGACTAGCCATAGCTGGTAAAGCCATGATATGATGCACAGCTTCACCACATGCGAAATACAGATAATGATTTTTACATGCATTTCGACCCGTCCCATCTAGAGGTTAATTTGATTATATAGGTGGGCTTAAAACACACCACTGAAGACGATGTAGCTGCTTTAGAAGCTTATTCCAGAAAAGAGACAAACACGTAGATTCTGGGTGTACAAGAGTGGTTTATTTTTCCTGGATGTATTGTAATAAAATACGGTCGCCGAGCCGGACCCTGTCTGTGTTGAGGACAGTGTACCCCTGACCCAGTGACGGGTATAAGGCACTGTCCTGATCACAGGCCGGATAGCCAGGCTTACAACGACTGTAATCACGAATGCTCCTACTCTTACACACTGGTGGCGACGCGCGGCAACTTGACAAGTGAGAACAACATGCACTGAGAGGTGACTGTGTTTGGAACTATTTCTCTTCTCAGTGAGCAGATGATTGTGAGGGTGACTGGTTGTGTGTTACATAGAGCCAAGTCCACATTACTCGCTGGCCACACAACTGGTACAAATCCACAGCTCTGTCAGTGCATGTCTCGCACTCCTGCTACACGGCCACGGGTCTTCTCTTCCTTTAGCATTAGTAATATTTAGCACTAGAGTCTTTGCGAATAGCTGGGCTCTCATCACTTAAGTTTACAAACATACAATAGTGGACATATGACAAATTAAAATGTACATAAGCTAGCAGCATGGACAGGTGAGAGAAGGCGAGAAAAATTTCTACTTTGGCAACAAGATCAAAGAATATTTTCGATTCATGAACCAAACTGTACAAATTTTCACCAAAAAATAATAATAAAAAAGAACAACTTGACATTATTACCACAGTGACATCATTCATTGCATCCAATTCTGTACATTAAAAACATATGCTACAACAACGCGTCTTATGTGCAACACTTCTGTGCCAATCAGATCACACATTATAAAAGGCTGCGGGATACTAGCCTAGCTACAAGAATATCATAATATATATAATCTATATATATTATTATATAAAGGAATTATTGATAATCTACAAACAAGCGGGATGAACGAGGGTCGGTACTGGTTCCCTGGTATGAGAAGTGGCAGCAAACAGCAGAAATGCAAATGAGTGGCGTGAGTTCAATTAGGACGAGCCAGACAGCGATCACCTTGAGAGCGACGTGTCTACAACATGTCCTTGCCACGAAACACAGGGAACTAGTAGCAGCCCCAGGACTGGGTGAGAGCCCTTAAATAAAGCAGTCCTACCCCTCCTCTGGCAGCTCATAGAATCCCTAATCGTTGTCACAAGAAATTTAAGACATAATTATCTCGGTAACATGGAAGTGATGCCGGTTTACTGTTATTATTCAATATTAATAGATGGCAGGATCTATATAACTACCACATCCCTAGCAATCAGAAAGACGCTCTTTATACAAAAACATTGCTACAAAAATTGGCATCCGATATGGAGTCCATGCGTTCCAGTTCTATTAAAATTAATAGGACCGATTGTGTAGTCAAAGGAAGAAGATATTAAGCATGCTTAGAGCCAATGGGCTGGCTATTCGTTGGGGAGATGGTGTAAATCTGGTCCGAGTTTCTGCTGAATGGTGTGTTTTGGAGTTCTCAGCAGCTACGCTTGTTGGCGGGCAGACAGCGCACCTGACGTCACACATACCGGCCAGCAGGCGATCTGAGCAGAGCGACGAAAGCTTTGATGACGTGTGAATCTCGGGGATGGTGTGTGGTTGGTAGTTTAATAGCCGGCCAGTTCAGCAAAAGTCTGGTCCAGATCTTCACTGATGCCCTTATATTTCTCCTTCTCTGCCAGCAGCTCATCTGTAAGCCAGAACAAATCAGCATTAGTTTCAACTCTAGTAATGTCCATACATTGGCCTAATACTGATTGAATGTTGGGCCAGCGTCACAGCCGATAAACCAACATCTAACAAACATCAGGTGATATCGTTACCTAACTATTAAAGAACTCTTCAATACTTAAGTGACGATTTATCGCGCATGCCCAGATGTACTTATCTGAATTCACGCACACAATATAGGGCATAATATATCAACTGAATTAAAATCGAGCTTATTTACCTTAGTAATTGTAACATTGTAACAGAAAAACATTTCCAATGAGAAAAAAGCTTCTTAGTTTATTTTGTTATATATGCAGATGCGTAATTTCAATTAAGACACCCAAAATGCTCAGATTTATATCACTTAGGTGAGCCGGATGGGTCGTAACGATTGCTTATTCGTGTGCAGTTATAATCATGAATTGGACGGGTTATAGGCCCACTAGAATGCCCGGCACTGTCAACGCCGCAAGGTAAATATTATTGTTCAGTAAAGCTTAACGACTCGGCTGCTTTAAAAACCAGTATTTTTTTCTCAAAACATTTAGTGACGTGAACGTAAAATCAATTAATACAACACCTACAGGGTTACAGTTTCTGAACACAAGACGTATCTTAAAGTACTATTATGAAACATAATTATTCTCAATTTCATATGCGAATAATAATATTGTAATAAATAAGTAAACTATACTTATGTTGAATGTGGTGAGAACACGATTATTCGCGCGAGGATGAGTACATTTGCTGTTTTAAGTGACAAAATCACCAAGCAAAATAATAAAAATAGGAAGTTGTACTTCTTTTCAACAACAAGTATAAAGTTGATGGCTCATACTATTGTTTTTGGAATTAATTTTAGTCATCAAAATATGCTACGTAGTGCATAAATGCCACACTAGTGCTCAACTCTTTTCCCGCTAAGTTATATTATTTAAATTTTCACCCACTACCGCGACCCACACCTTCAAGTGATTGAAAATTACTCATATTTGTTGAATTTAAGACCACATATGCAAATATTTTAATCCCGATAAACACTAATTTTAATCCCGATAACTTCGACTTAACCGGCCAATAAAACAGATTAAAACGTGCTTAGCGTTAAAGAGATAAAACAAAATGAATGGTCTGCAGAAAGGCCTGCGTTTGATCAGGCGTTTCACGAGTCTCCAGCTAATCTACACACACGACATGAGACACAACATGCGTAACTGACCTGTGCCATCACTATGACAGCGAGTCTCCCGCAATCATCACAAAGAAATCCAGCAGCATCAACATGATAAACAACCCAATTTGAGAAAAACGCCCACAGCCGAAAAAGGCATAATAAATAAACTTCACTAACTCTCACATAGGTTTTTAAACCATCTATGTAAACAAATGACAAACATTTTTTTTGTATTTTAGACGACTATAGATGTTGTCAAATGACCTAGCATTTTTGTAAATATTAACCAAACTAATCTAACTAATGTAAACAAAATGCATCCAAATGTATAGTGCTGCTATTCGCTTACATATGTCGTCAACCATCAAGGCAAGCTCTACCAAGGCTTTTAAAGTGTCAAGTTGAGAACTATCCAATAAAAATGATAAATAACAACAATCTCGTAGCAGCAACGAAAAATTCCATTATTCAGCACCACAGATACTGCTTATAAAAGTATTAATAATTATAATAAAATATTGGCCACTTACTGGCCATCTATATCACAATATTATACAAGAGTAAACGCTAGTTTTATCAATGTGCAAATCTATATCCTTTTTGCAGGTTTCGTTAGGCGTACACAATCTCGCCATTTTATTTATGTGTGTCTAGTATTTTAGCAGCCAGTGACCTGCTTGTTCAAACCAATTATGAAAAAAACGAGAGCTCAGACGCTGTATTCAATTTGGTATAAATGATTGACCATCGTCGACGATGCTGGTCCAACAAATAACTAGCATATGGCCAAATTATCGTTTGCTGATTTTTGACTGACAATAATATTTATGCTTCCATTAAAACTACACGAAAATGTGTAGTCAATAGTCTGTCTATAAACAGACAAAAATAAAATAAATCTATTCAGTTTTATGACAATCAATAGAATAACATAATAAACAACGTTCTAAATAGGCAAAACAAAGTTGTATAATTTTGGACGACGGGCAATGTATACTATTACTCAATGCCATTTATTACAACATCTCAAAGCTTTAAAGCAAAATAACAGAAGACACATCACAAGTGCAGCTACTGACCATAATTCTATTGGCACCACTCAATTTAGTTGGTGGTTTTATTATTCGGATGGGGATAAACTATTTAGAAAAATATAAAATCTATATTTGCAAGGCCAATAGAAACACTATATACAAAAATTCTTTATATTCCAAAAAATCCCACACTACTTGGCGCAATTAACATGAAAATGAAAACCATCTGCATAATCTGCAGTATATACAAGCAAAATATCAGGTCCATTATAACAACGGCATATCAAATAACTAATGCATGTACCCCTGGCAGCAAAATGCCATATCTAATACTTGTGGAAGTAGCAGATATAACTGTTGTATTAAAACGGTTGTAGTAAGAGAGGAGATCGCACCGCGGACTGGTGAATCGTACATGACAAACACGATACGTGCCAGGTAAAAGTGAAGCAATCGGACAGAGTTCAAATGCACTAAGTAATCCTAATAAAGTCAGGTCCACATTTCAGTCTGGAAGTACTGGCTGCCTCGACAGCAGAAGCAGCATGGTGGTGGTGATCAACGGCAGACGCCGCTGATGGCTTATGTACCTGAGTGACGTGCGCAGGGCAGTCTCACATCTGCTGGATCTCCAGCATGTAGTTGTCCATCTCCTCTTTCATACTCTGGTATTTGCCCCTCTCTTTGGATAAATCGTCTGGAAAACAGCACAGCACACACATGCAGATAATGGGGCGGGGGTCACACTCAGCACAAGCTTACTCACCTGACTCACGTCTGACTCATCTGGACACACCGCACAGCCTCTTTGTTACGCGGCGCCCTTGGAGCTATAGCGTCGGCACGACGCTTTAGCTCCAAGGGCACTATGTGTTTGACATAGGTTGACGGATGTGGGCCCTCTCAGCAAACACAAAACATTTGTATAATATTTATACAATGTTGGACCAACAAACACAATGTTGGACCAACAAACACAATGCTTTGTGTTTGCTGGGATATAACATAATCCTATCAACTTCAAACAGTAAAAAGTCCAGTCACTACAGAAATTTCTAGGTATTCAATAGGCTGGCTGTGATTTCTAGATGAATCTGTGAATGCCATGGGTCCTGAGACTCGGTGGCATGCACTAGTACACAAGTACACTTCAAACAAGTCGTTAGTTGTACATAATAATAAAATACAAATCAAAACAAAATATCCACAATACATGGATATTGCATGCAAGCATGAGATAAGTAGATTATTTGTTAATTAAACTGTAATGCATTAAAAAAATTCAACCATCATACAAATGTAAGACCATGTGGTTTGTTTAAAAGCTCTTACATTGACAAAACATTTTCTACATTATACATTAATTAATTTGATTTACTACTTCTCTCTTTCACAAAAACGGGCATTATTCAATTTCGTTACTTTTTTTCATTTTTTTATGAAAATGAATAAACTATAATTAGATTAAAAAAAATCGCAGTTTTGAATGTAGCGATATGAACAGTGGTAGGATTGGGTAATTTAAAAGGAATATGATACAAAATTTATATAAATGAAGGGTTTGAATTGATGGAACATATATACAAGAAGCCAGCGTCCATCATAATCCCCCGCCCAGTCCGCGTGATAGAAATTTTAAGGGTGCATCGTTCCCTGAACCCTCACATTCTATTTTACAGTAATGGTCTACCTATTTACCACAGTTTGTCATGTATATTACAGATACATTGAAGTCACTGATGGTCGCAAGTCGGCCATTTTTTTAATTTGATCAAGGTGATATTTTTCAGGGCAAATCCCTACCTGAAACTTCAAATTTTGCGTTATAGTAATGTTCTAGCTATCTGGCACGGTTTGCCAGATATCAGGCATATAAAAGTTAATTATGGCCAATGGTTGGCAATTTAAAATAAATAGATCAAAGGTCATAAACGCCGAAATTAAGCACATCTACACACCCTGAGGGATGTGTGTGAGCTATATGAAAGAAATCCCCTGTTCCAGAAACGAAATGTGACCATACGGGCGAACAGCCAGACATCCGAGGTTCAACTTGTCAGGCGGGGATAATAATCACAAAATTTGGAAAGGAGATATTATATATATTCGATATTATCGTATTAGTATGCAATATTATCAAGTAAACATAGCATGAAAAATAAGCACAGGAAAGTTGAGATAATGTATAATGAAAAGATATCGTAATACGACAGTTATCTCTTTCGAAATAGATGTATAAAAATGCTGGGGCGATCAACACATCTGTTCTTTGCTGAGCTTATTTTGTATCAAAATATAAAGACATCAAACAAAAATAAAACAAAAAATATAGAAACAAGATGATATTCCCAGGATTATGTTACAGTTTGAAAATACAGCAAGCGAATTGTGCAGAAGTAGAGGTTCAATTTTTATTGGAATTATTGTTTTTTTTAAATGTGAATTGAAGCAAATTAATAAATACGGGTGATATTCATTACACCCATTTTTTTTAAATATATTTAGTGCTAGTATATATAATTTGTTTTTCTTTAGTCATCCAGGCGCTGTATTAATGCTGGGACAACGTCAAAGATACTGGCCCAACATTATGATTATGTTGGGCCAATGTCAAATTAAAAATCAATCAGGCAAAAAAATAATGACTGCTAGCACACAAAACAAAATATTGGTTAAATCTGAAACAAATGGTGTAGAACTCAATGAAAAACTTTTCAAATAGCTGCAAACCCGAGGTTTTTGTTTTTGAATGAAAATTAGACAGCACACCTGAAAGTGTGTCGTGTGTGGCTAGCTACTGTGTGGTTAGTGTAGATCTCTAGAACGAGACCCAGCAAACACTAGACATCAACCCAATGCTGGCCCAACACTGAGCTAACATTGAGTGAATGTGTCGTGTTTGCTGGGGAGTAGCTGTGTGAAATCCAGGAACAGTATCTGAAAATGATATTCCGCATTTACTAGTCAAAGAGCATGTATCAGCTTATTTTCAGCATTAATCGTCATTGATAAATCTGTTCAAGTGAGATATTACATTAACGGACAAATTGTTCATAACAAAATGAGTAGTTTGTTTTCAGATACTGATTGCACTTTCATTCAATAGGACCGTGATTGGCTTGAAATTAAGTGTTGAGTCACTATACTCTACCAGGCATCCATTATTTGATTTATATTATAAAACGCTTTTAAGCACTTGGACACAATATAACAATTCTACATGTTGCATCTGTGCTAAATAAACTACGTAATTCTGATGGAAAGATAATTATGTAAATTTAGCAATAGAACTATAACTAAAACCTGTGAGAGATGAAAATAATTACATTCCGAGTTTTCCTAAATGAAATATAAAATTTCTGACTGATAGAAATTGGTAGAAAAACCATTGGTGGCATTTTCGTTAACCCAAATTTTATCACGTATTATTGCAGTAAATGCATATTGTCTGGGTTACGTTTTTACTTGGCCCTAAGGTCGATCACAAAAACCAGCACGTGCTTACTAAACATTACAAATTCAAGGAATATGTTGATAAACTGGAAAAAAATACAAAACCCTTAGGTCAGGTGTTCAGCAATAGCTACACTAATTATAGCCCAACCAATTAAACAAAATCTGTAGTACCATTCACGCAAATGACGCAATAATGGGTCAGATACTAAGACTGTACACGAAAAGAAAACGCTGGGATAAAGACCTATAATAATTGAGTATACACTTATACCGAGTTATATAATGCTCTTATTATTCTGGGTGTACCTTTTTTACAGTAATTAATTTGCATCAATTAAGCTAATTTGATATGGTGCATGCCTAAATGACGTCAGCAGTGATGGTGGAATCAGTCCCTGGGATGAAATAGTCACCTTAATATTTGTCACGTGGCAGATACGACCTTTTATTACCAAGGATATCAAATGGTCGCAAGCACCAGCTTGTTGAAATGATACTACTTACTGCTGTTTCATCCCAAGGAGAGATGTCGCAGTATCTAAGGATAGGACAGATATAGACAGAGGTGCCCACCCAGCAGTGAAAACACGTTGAATTAATGTTGGTTTAACAATGGTCAGACGTCGTAGACGGTGCACCAAAGTTAAACCAACATTGATTCAACGTGTTGCGACTGTTTTGGGCATTAGGTCAGCGTGTGTAGTATGTGTGATGCCTTCACCACTAATTGACATATGTGTGGAAAGGTAGGGGTTTTGATAGACCTATAGCTGATAAGCATAAGCCCGCACATCTCAAGTTGCTGAACACTTCTCTTATTAAAAAAAGTGTTGTCTCATCACTTAAAACATGATTGACTATGCATCCTCTGTGCTACAGCAATTAGTGAAGAAGAATGTGATAAAAAGTTGATGTTTTAATTGCTACCAGTGAGCGGCATACACATGTAATTTATTCCGTATTATGTATAAGTACTGATAAAATGATCTCCCGTACATAAGCAAAAATTAGATAAGATTAAAGTCAAATCACTAAAACTAACTTTTAATCACTTTCATAGCCTAATTTTAGCGAGGATTTAAGGGAAAGTGATTTTTAAAGCTATGCGACTATGTTCGTATTCAGCAACTTGAGTTGTAGAAAAGATTGAAGATGTACACAAGCCACTCTAATCACAACACAGACAAACTTTGTGCGCTGCAACACGTACCATCCAAATTGTCTAATGTCAGCTGTTTAACATTGAGCTCTCGGACAAGAAATTCTATCTGTGTTTCGGCCTGTTAAAAACCAAAGACATGCAGTGATTCAAACACACATAACACAAGCAGCTCTCGTGTGACCCAGCTATAGCCTGCCACGGGTTGGTGAGGTGCGCAAACCCTCTCATAACAAACAAAACAACTAAAACACAACACAATACACATGATGGGGGAAGGGGACATATGGGAGCAGCATTCAGGTTTACCTGGACCAATAGTGCGTGACTCTGGACTGCTGAAAAAAATATCTGATCGGCGTGCTACATCACTTAACAGTTATTAACCATTAAAGCGCCGAAATATTTTTATAGAAGCCATGGAGACCAAAGGGTTTTTTCAATTTGAAATAATCATAAATGTCTTAGTCAGCTCTTTCCGCTTCATTTGAATACCTATGTAGGTCTACGGCCATTATAAACATTTTACTCTTTCAGTGCGAAGATCGGATTTAGACGTCAGAATCTGACGTATACAGCCGTCAGATTCTGAAGTCTAAACTCGGATCCCGTGCTGAAAGGTTAACTATGTATTTATTGTACTTTGTTCACAATTTGCGGTTGCTATAGATCGCAATAACTGCAAGAAATGCACTACGCCGAAGCAGACAATCGCCATGCAAAAACAACGTGAGGGTGTGATGGGATGGACGTGTGTGACTGTGGGTGGAGCACGGCGCGGGTTTTAGGCCTGCGTGGTGCCGCCCGTTTCATTCCCCTACCTTCCAATCTGTCGACCTCTCCTTGCAGTTTGGACACGGTCCTCTCAGCCTCGGTGGCGCGGTTCTCCGCCTGCCGGAGCAAAACATGTCATAATACATACAATGCCAACAACATGACCAATCACATTCCACGGCCAACAGGAGATGTTGTCCGGCGTCTACGTTGAGCCAACGCCTAGAAAATATCCCATGTTTTCCGGGGTAGCGTGGAGAATTATTCACCCAGGCTGTAGCGGTTTTCAGGGTACCCACAGAAATTACAACTAAAATTCCCTGTATTTTCCGTGTCAATGTTGATATCTTTCCTGTGTTAGATATCAATACGCGGCTTCCCAGTAAACACAAATATTTGTATAACATTTATACAATGTTGGATCAACGTCGAAGACGTTGAGCCGACGTTGTATAAATGTTATACAAATGTGTTGTGTTTGTTGGGCTCCACCAAACCCTTTAGTCGCGACACCGCAACCAAATGCATAGTAGCTTATACAGGCAAGGATTCAATGAGTAGGAATGAGTAAAAATGTCAACTGTATAATTATTGTCAAAACAGTTTCGGATTAACATTCTCGGTCAATGACAAAATAATTTTTGTGGGTGTTTTCCTTGTATATCCCGAAATTCCCAGTGTTTTCCATCCAAACAATTTTCCCCGTTTCCCCTGTCCGTGGGTACCCTGTATTTTAAACATTTTACACCTGTAGCTTATTTTAAAGATAGGTTTGAACACGCATTATCTGTTTAAATTAAAAAAAAACTGCCCACAGCAGTCCATCACGTTGAACACTTTCCACTGTAAACTCAAAAATAACTATTCAATTCCCGTGTTTTCTTTGAGAAGTACAATATTTTTAATTGAGATTTTTCCGCTTACTTCACAGCTCAATATACAATTAGGCAATGATTTTATAGGTATACTATTTTCAGTCAAAGTGAGATTTATTTCATGCATAAAATCTCATCATTATTAATATATCAATCACTAAAATTAAAAAAACATTTAATATACAATGGCTACTGAATATAGTGCACATATTCATTTTTGATCTACATAACATAAATGAATGTCAACGCCTGTACGGCATATTCTCCCATAGTATCAAAAATACAAACACTTCAAAGTGGTTGGAATTTACATAACAGCCAATCAGAAGTGAGTATGCAGGTACACACCTCAATAGTTAAGGTACTAAGCTGTACTTAGGACCATTTACTCATCGAGGGTGACTTTAATTTGTTGAGAGTAGCATGACATTGATCTAAAGTAAAGTGCACATTTTAATTCATACACCGGAGTGTTTGATTAAGAGGTGTTTATCGCTAGCCGATCAGGAGAAAAGACTATGCTACTTTCCTCAGTACTGGAAAGTTAAGCAAGTCTGGGCTAAAAGCATTAAGCTATAAAGTAAAAGCAAGGCATAAATTATATTACTAACTACCGTAGGTGTATTATATATAAGCTATATCTCTAGCTGTATCTCTAACAATAACAATGTCCAGAAAATAAACATGAACCACAGATGGTGATAGACCGACCAAACCGAAACTTACTAAGAAGGAGTATAATTCACAGAAAAAGTGACCAAGCATAGAAACAATCATAATATATACATGAATATATATCTATCCAATCACCCAAGGAGTTGAGAAGTGTGTAATAGGCAATATAATACAGAGAAGTACACATATATATACAGCAGCACCAGAAAGAAAAACTTTAAAACGTACAAGTACACTACTGTAGCCCTCCAGATCACAAAAGCCGAAAATTATTAAACAGGTTTTGATTTCATTGTATAGTCATACATACCACCACAGACGTACAAACAGCAGAGGATTTAAACCTTTATCAAGAGAAGTTTAAAATATACCGCGAGTCATAGTTTGGCGGTTTAAATTTGAAAATTAATTTGAGAATGAGCTTATTATTCACCACGTAGTTAAGTGCTGCTGTTGAATTGTCCAGTAACGGAAAATAACGTCACATATACAAGGACAACAACAGGAAAGGAACAGACTGAAAAATTGCGCAACTACTAAAATGTCAGTGGTCAATTTGCAAATTACCATAGGAAAGAGCAACTCGAAAACAATTGGTTAAATATGGTATATAATGGAGAATTTCGCAAATTTGTTCAATTTTAATGGAACCATGAGTTTTCCTCATGAATCAATTGCAAAGAAACCTAAATGAGCACTTTGTTATTTGCAATGAGAAAATTATATTTTTGTCTATTTTAATAACTGTATCTACAAAAAGACTTCAACCTCAACAAAAAAGACGAATAACAAAAGGCGTTAGAATCTGAAGAGCATAACATTTCCAAGAAAAGAGAGCAAGGAAAGTAGAGAAAACTTGTGAATATTTTATAGTGAAATGCCGATCTCTCTTTATCCAATGGACATTCACGAAGTAAGTTACCCATCACTATCTATAGATCTTTAGAAGGAAAAGAGAAGCAACCGCAACAAGCATGGAGACTAAGCTAGAACTAGGCAGCGTGCGCACCACCACCTGAGCGCACTTTGTCAGCTAAGCCCTGATGGGGGACTGAACTAGCAGGTGGTGATGTAGACTGTCTAGAGTGTGCTGTACAGGCCGCTACCACTAGCTAGAGAGCTACGCAGTGCGAGACTAAACCAAGGCAGGCAGACCAGGTCCGGGCAGATCAGACCCCGCCTCATTACTTACAGCTTTCAGGTTATCTGTCAACTGGCGAATGGTCTCTTCATAACTTTCTTCCCTTTGTGAAGCCTGGAAAACACGCCCCATATGTAAATAACAAGTTAAATAATGATGGGCACTAGGGCCCAGTACTTACATCCTTCAGACGAGAGGTGAGATCGCGGATGGTTTCCTCATAGCTGTCTTCTCTTTGTGAAGCCTACAGAACATTTAGCGTACATACTGTAGTTATACAATAGTGGTGAACAGATCGCACCGCATCTCGCCAGAAAAGAGAAATTACTTATAAGATTGCTCTAACAAAATTTGATTGCAAATTTACGCCACAGCATGTTTTGAAATAAATGCGCGAAATGTTTATTTAAATGTTCAACCAAAGAAATGATCGCACATTCTGAACACACTTCTATTTATTACTAAAATAATGTACAAAGCTAACCATATTAGAATGATACCCAGTAAACGCAACACATTTGTATAACATTTTTACAATGTTGGGCCAAGGTCGAAGACGATGAGCCGGCGTTGTATAAATGTTATGCAAATGTTTTGTGTTTGCTGGATGGATGTGTATTTAATTTATATGTGTATATTAACAACACATAAATAATCAATACTTATTCAGAAATCTTGTAAAATCCGAAAACTATACTGTTTCAAATAGTAATTTCATATTATTATATTACATACAAGCCGGAGTTGAGTCATATTAATGAACTGTGGGTTAGTATATCAAAATAACTCACACGCTCGAGTAAATTAGAAACAAATCAGAAACTGAACAATTTCATCAAGCCATTCATAATAAATACAGACATAAATAATATGTCAGGAAAAATTACTTAAAATGATTTTCGTAGTATCTTCAGCTCAACTTACTAGATTGAAATCACAGCCCACAAAGGGTAACATTTGTTCAAAATAAGAACACAAAATAATTATCATTACTCATTGACTGCAATCAGATATACTGTCGCTGCGTCACAAAATACGTAAAATAGCTTTCTCATAATTCCAATTTAATAAAATGTGCCACGGATCTCAGTTGAATTTAAACGTTGCTAATATGTGTATTTTGAATGGCTTGTTAACCCTTAGGCTGCTGCATTGGCGGTTTCTATTTTTAGTTAATTTAAAGCTGGAATTTAACGTAATTTCTAGCTTCAAATGACGAAAAATATTTATAATAAATCTTCCATATTCAATTACGTCATCAAAGTTAATTACAGTTTCCTGAATCAACTATTGCATGAAACGTGATTGGTATGAAATGTGATTGAATTTGAAAATTTATATATATACGGTTCCGGCAGCATAGGGGTTAGGTTCAATATACTGATTAACCCTGTCACCACTGAAGTCCGTTTTTATGTGCTGAATGCTATGGCATTCAGCACATAAAAACGGGCTTCAGTGGTGAAAGGGTTAAACACACTTGAACAACAGCATGCTGCTGTCTGGAAGCAAATCAGCAGCAGATACCCTCGGCCTGAAATATAAAGTTAGTAAAACACAGCAGATTAACCCTTTAAGTGCTAATTAACACCAGATAGAATAGTATTCAATGCTAAAGCATACAATACACCAACGTGCGTGTTTTACGTTTGATGCACTTGAAAAAAGTGAACGTATTTTCGATTTTAGCCACTTGAGCTATGTGTTGCATTAGCAAGATGTAACTTCAAGCAGATGACTATTTTAATTAGGTAATTTGACGCTTAAAGGGTTTCTTTAATACAAATTAAATCACATTAAATTAAACAAACAACTCCAACATTCTATAACCCGTTGATTGCATGGATTGCTCCTAAACCAATCAGATGGGTATTTTATCTTGAAAGAAAAATAAATCACAAAATCAAAGTTCTACAAACAAATAACACACCAATCAATTTTGTTTTGGCTAGAGTAGATTGTGTGTATTTGTAAGTATTCTATCGAAACTCGTCTTTTTTTATCCATAATAGACTGATGATGCTGCTAAAATAAATCACGCGTAACTCCACACCATGCTCAGCAATGAAGGGACATCTTCTGCATTAACAAGATGCAGATTTCTAGCCACGTCTACAATCACCTCTTTACAACCAGGTGACACATTGTAGAGTTGTCTGGGGGAATATATTATCAGTTGTTAGGACCTCAATACAAGAGTAGCTGAAGTGTTTTTTTAAATCAAAGGAAATAAATTCGTCTTCATTGTCGAAAACAGTCAATGAAGGAAATATTCTGAAAGTAGTGTCATCCCGTTTCTTTGAATTTAAAATTATGGGGGGGGGGGGGGCTGGACAAGGATAATAATCACACTCCATGCAATGAAGCTGTTTCCACACGGTTCTCCACCAGCAGAGGTGAGCGCGCGCGTCTCATGCAAACCAGTTACCTCCTGCTCGGAAATTTCTAGTGATCTCATGTTGTTTCCAACAACCTTCAGCTCCTCTTCAAGTTCTGTGATCTTACTGTAACCAGGGCAGCCAATACATGTCAATAATAAACTACTGTGAAACAAGCTGACGGCTGGCGAGATCCGCCACGACACTACGCCCACTTGGGTATGAAAGGGTGTATCTGCCACTTTACAAAGTGGCAGATACACCCTTTCATACCAAGGGGACACCTAGGTCCTGAAATCCAACTGTCCTCCAAATAATCTGAATTCTTATGACGTGTTGACCACGTATTTACGAGTTCCTACTGGTAAAAAAGTAATTCAATATTGAGTTGAGGACAGTTGACCACAATATATGCATCATTTCTCTCAGCGCTGCTACAACGTCGCAACGCAGAGACAAATTATGTGGAAATCCAGGTGTTTAGTCGCCCGTCCTTCCTGACAATTAACTACCACAGTTTACTGCTGTGTAACCTCACCTTCTCGTCATTCACTTCGTATGACTTTAATGCATTAGTTAGCTGATTTAATTCAGACTCCAATGTCCTGTTCTTTCTGCAAAGCAACATGTTAAGATTAATAAAACACTCAAAAAACATCACGTCAAACAAGGTGTTTCAACTTTTAGGTACAAAATTCTGATACAGAGAGCAGACATGCTGTTAATTGTTTTCTCTTTTATCTATTCTGCAGCTTGAATCATGCTTTGAAAAATAAAATTGCTAATATCTACGTAAAATATCAGATTTTTCAGTCTGTTTATTCTCCTGCAGTGCTTTATATCATGCCACCAATTATCAAACTACGCACTGTCACGGATGTAAAATATATAAAACCTACATATTTACACTTGCATCGTTACACGAAAAAAAGGAGAATCAGTAAGTGGTTATTGAAACTACAAGATGAACAATTTCCACAATATTTGGTTCATTATTGAGCCAACATAGGGCTGGCGTTTATTTTTTTTAATCTTTCAAACTATTAACACCAAAGATAGCCGGTCAAAAATTAGAAAATAAAAAAAATTGTTTTAAAATAGGATGATTCACAAAGTTTTACTGCGAAGTGGTTTACAGTTTTAATTGCCTACTTTATGTGAGGACATAATGTCGGTTCAGCTGTTGGTTTTTGATTAGAACAGCACGTTTAAAATGCGAAATATTTGATTAATTAGCAAAAATTAATTTGCAAAATAAAAGTTATTTATTTCTTAGTGAGACAACTTCAAAAGGGTGAACTTGTCGATTGAATAATAAGGGTTGAGATCAAGACAACCTCGTCGCCGATGGACAAAATATTAAACCAACATTAGGTGAACATATATTTGCTACGTAGAAACTACATTAGGAGTAATTATTGTAAGAAAAAAGAGAGCTGAGAAAAATATAATTAGTAATAACAAAACTGATGTTATATAGTATACCGGTACCATGTTAATCATGCATCTCTAATAACTAATCAATCTAACATTGGTTAGAATAGAAGGTGAACTGTGTCTAGAAGGTTGTGCATGCAAACGTTATGGTTCAAGACAACGCATGTGTATAAGAAAAACAATGATAACAAAAATGTATGTAGCGTTAAACACGTGGTTGTTTATTAAATAACATGTTTCGAAAACCGTTCCATCAGTGACACAATTAATTCCTGAGAATTTTTAATTTTCACTGGATATAATGAAAAATAAATCACATTTGCCAATCAATTATCTAATTTCAATCTTCTTCACAATAAGTTATACTTGATGTGTTTGTTAGGGAGAAGATGACACAGAGGGGTTAATTGGCATGATACTTAACCCTTTTTAAAAGCGTTAGGTTAATGCGATTAAAATGTGTTAAAACATCAAGATTTTACAAAGTTTGGTGTCAAATTAAACAAATACGAGTAATTTTCACACACTTGGCAGCGAGACAAAACTTCCAAGTGGATGAAAATGTAAATAACTTGATTTTCCCAGTCGACACGAACATTTGTATAAAATTTACACAACGTCGATGTTGGTCCAGCATTGTATAAATGTTATAGAAATGTTTTGTGTTTACTGGGTAGAGGGATGAGGGTTAACAATGTAGGGAGCGCCAAATAACCTCGAACAACATCACCTAATTATGTCACTTCTACACAGGCGGAAAATAAACTGTGAAAAATGTTAAGGTTCATTAAAAGATTTAAGAAGTACCATGCAATAGTTAGTGGTCTCTAGAGGGAAAACTAACTGACCCATGCAACATAAATATTTTATATATCACCGTGTGAGAACTTAAAATAATAATTGTCAAATAAAAGTGACAACAAGAGAACAGGAGATTGATTGTGTTGGAAGTAGACTTATATAGAAGGTGAGAATACTAGTGTCAGTAAACAACAGCCAGGTAAGCCTTTGTATAAGAGCCAGCACCGTGTGTGACGTGCCTGCCGCGACCCGCAGCCAGGATCTGAGCCGGAAAGCCAGCCATCTTGTCCAGCGAGCACGAGACGATGTCCCGATGTTGGGCCAATGCTGGGCCAGCGTCGTAGACGCTGGCCCAGCGTTGGCCTAACATCGGTACATCGTCTCGTGTTTGCTGGGTATCCACAGCTACCCCGTGTCATATCCATAAACAGCATCTTGTCTCACATCAGCTTGTGCGTCGCACCCGCGACACTTGAGCTCCAAGAGACGTGGTGTATTAAAATATTGAAGTGTTTTGAAACTTTCTTAAAGTACTCTAAATACCAGAGTGTCTCCATGAAAAACAAATTTCACTTATTTCACTAAAGCAGTAAAATTGTGACTTGAATGATTTGCTTCCTTCAGAAGAATGGATTAAATAACAGATACTGTTGCATGATATGGCACGGCCGTGGGTGGGTGACCCTCTGGCATACAGCCCCAGCCAGCAAGCCGCCGTGGCGCACACTACGAACTCACTCGTCGGATGCCTGAAGTCTGGTATCGGCTTTCTCCAGATCTGTCTCGGTGATCACTAATCTACGCGCGACCTGAGCAACACAGCAACCCAACATACTTTTGCAATATCAAGTTTTTTTTACTTAAGGAAAACATACACAGTATAGTATATTGTGAACGACGAAGACAAACCTGGACTGTAATCACAGCGACTACCAAGTAAGTAGTCAGCAGCACTAGTCACTGGTCAGGAATATAGTTATATCTTGTCCCATTGGAGTCAGAAAGTGTTAAACTAGCACCTTCTAACTCCAAGGGGATGAATTCTCATGATCGTCTGTTTGAAAGTTACAAAAGGCTGTGTGTATATAAACAATTATAACTTTAAATATAACATCTTGAAACGTGAATTTTGCATTATAAATTATATTAATATATTTTCGAAGTTAGCCCCCAACTGTAACTCAAATGCATATTTTTAAAAAAAGATGGCAATGTGGCTGTCATCAGTGTAGGCATGTCTTCTGTTCACACAGTTCATATCCCCAGCCATCACACAAACACGCTGGCTTAACGCTGAGCACAGCGTTGAGCCAGCGTGTTCTGGCCGGGTTCACATGCATATATGTATACACACGACACTCACAGCTCTGCCGCTTCAAGGCGGGCCTCCGCTCTCTCAAGGTCCACTTCTGTGATGGCCAGCTTACGGGCAGCCTGAAAGTCACATATAGTGTCACAAGACATCCCACTGTGAAAACCACCCACCAATCCCAATGGTCACTTTTATGGACTTCCCCTGTTTGTTATACAGTTCTAAATCAAGTACTTTTTAAATGTAGAACTTTTGAATAATTAACTTAAATTTAAAGTCCTTTCGACTTTCCTGTACTCCAGCATACTTTCAGTTCAGGTAGCCCATATGGTGCATAATACACCGCAATACCGCAACAGGTAGACAATTAGACACGGGGAACTATTTGTCTTGAGCTTACTTTAATTAGCAGCGCTACAACATCAAGACAGGGCTGTGAGTGTTGGAGGGCTAGTATCTACAGATGTCAAATATCTCAAATTGACAATGAGAATATCTGCGTCTCATCCATTTATATTTTTAAATACCGTTACATACATTCGGTATAATGATATGTGGCCCTCATCTCTCTTTACTGTCCTGCAAAGCCAAAATGCAGTATGTTCCAGGAAGCAGGATACTAGTGGCGAGTGCGTTTGCATGGTGGGCTAACCTTTCGTCAATTTTTATCTGGTCATGTATCTGGTCATGTATGGCAGTGACAAGTGTGTAAAAGACACATCTGATAAAAGTGGTGATTTTGATAAAGTTCATACACACAATAGCAATGATATAATAAATTAAATAATTCTTAAGTGAAAACAACTGTCAAATTAATTAAAGAGAGTAATTAAAATTATAGGAATTACAAGGTTTTTTTCATTGGTTATTACCACATAAATAAAACAGGAACACAAACATGCCACACAACATTATAATATTAATAGAGCACCATCGTAAAACATAAGCTATTCCCGGCAAAAACGACACAAAAATAGAAGTCAGTTCATTAGTAGGCAAAAGTATTTAAAACTTGCCCAATAGTGAAACAACGTTCAGTCAATGTGTCATATTTCCCGGATTAAGATACTACATGTAGTGAATTACAACAGGTACAACATGTAGTATTCTTTGAGTCGTTTGACTAAACAATTAATACATTTTATCTGTATACGTGCATTCTCCATCTATATGGAAACACATAAACGTTCTAGAGAAAAAAAAGTAATGCAATCGAATTACTGTATAACTACAATTGTGAAGATTTTTTCTCCCAATTTGAGTATAGAAATCTGAAAACATATTTTGAGACAGGAGAGTCCTTGTTTTCCTCTGATAAAAAGCACAAACTTATAATCATTCAGAACAGTTCATGTAAACCCTTTAACTGTAAAAGAATATTTAAATTATATCTTAAATTAATAGGCCTAACATGTGGTTCTTGAGTTAGGACACGATATTGAGAGTAGAACAGTATATTTATATTAGATCACGAGAATGACAGTATTTAGTCATTAATATCTCATTATATTTACAGCCTATCGGGGACTGAAGATCCATTTACGGTATTTCACTGAAAAGTGACAGGGGACAGAAGTCAAAAAGCGCAATGCACATTGACAATATTAGACCAGGAGGTCTGGTCGATTTAAATCAATATGAAATAACCCACTAAAGAAATGGAACTGGCTTAAAGTACATGTTCAAAGCGAAACGCAGGTTTCACATAGCACAAGGCAAATAATTCGTGCAACAATGCCGTTCACGTAAATAATTGTATCAATTCAATAAATTATTGCCATTTAATTGAATTGGTGCCCCTGGTGACTTATCTGGAGCGTGAAGGTTGAAGGTCTGATCACCGTACATTAAGGCTGTTAGCCCCTTAGGTCACGTACACTATACACTGAGGTGTCAGCACCACACACAGGGCCAGGTGGCATTACGTAACCAATACTAAGAGTTTGGGCTTAATGGTTAAAACCAAAATGTGGTCCAGCGCTGGATTGATGGTGGTCCAACGTCTATGACGTTGACCCAACATGAAACTAGCGCTGCATTATTGATACTTAGACGGCTCATTATACACGTATCATTACATAACACACAACCATGGGCGTACTTCCAAGCAAGAAGCCACGGGACATCAAGTAAACTTTGAGCTCGTGTGGCTAGTCAAGCGTGAATTCATGTGTTGTGTGCTCTGCGATCTGTGTGCAGGACAAAGGCAGGTGTAGACCAACTGACGTTGTACACCGCCTGACTGTAGTCTGTACAGTTAAGCTAGTAGACATTGCTTATCAAAAGGTCGACGAGTTCCAGCTGATAATAAATATCCCACACATATCGTGCTTTTCTGTTCTTTCATATCCATCGACGTATCATAGACCTTACATTACATAAATTAATGCTACCTTCGTACCTAGCCATTCGTGGTAGAACAGTATATTTTTATGGAAAAATTAAGTACCATTTGCGACATAAATGATTATATACTACTGATCCACATGATATTTAAGAGTTAAAACAGTATTGTATATATATCACAGCAGCAAATCTGTTATAACTTAAAGGTACCACTACAAAAACATCCCGAAGAATGACCCCTTTCAACTGTGTCGAGAGTGACACGTTTAAGTTGCAATGACAATATAATACTCCGCAAAAGCGGACAATATAATTTTGCTCCACACTCCCTAAAACTGATATATAGTTAGAACATTAGGAACACAACAAATCACTCGGTCGCATGCTTTTCAACACACGTATTTATTAGTATCACACGTCATGAACCGGCAAACACAGACGTTGAACCACAGCTGGTTTAATGTTGGGCCAGCGTCGTAGACAGTGGGACAACATTAAACCAGCATTTGTTCAACGGCCTATGTTTGCTGAGACATGCCCAGCAGCCGCACTCAAATGTGACAGGCTGTATCGACCCTCAACGTGCAAAATTTGAAATAAATCGCCATGTTCACCAAATGGTTGCAGTGCGAACCACAACAACAATTCGGTGAAAACGGCCAACATCCGCAAGTCGAGATATGGGTGACTTAAAAAATTGTTGGCATTCCGATTGTCAGCATTGGACCTTTTAAAGAACCATAATTACAACCACGATTAGCACATTAAGGACCAGGGAGGGGGCACACTGCAGTCACACTGGTTAGGTGCATAGCCAAATTCCACCCCTTTTAGAGCGCACAGCGGGTCATGTTGGTCTGAAGGGTTTCACGTTATACACTGATCTCAGCACAGCCAACACGAGACGTTGAACCAGTGTTGTTTTAATGTTGGGCCAACGTCTCGTGTTTGCTGTGGGAGCACAGTCATAAACCGCGAATAGCTTGAGCATCCATGACTTTTCAATTTTGCAAGAGAAGGTTCTAAACTGAACTGCTGCAGCCACTGCACAGCAAAATCAATACAATTATTCATTTTTGAGCAGTAGAATAAAAAAATATTTTTACCATTTGGGTATTATAACATGGGAGGGTTGGGGGATGTCTCACGTTGGAGGTTGTTTCACAGGTAAAAACACGCAGGAAAGAGAGTTTATGGTGACCAAGTCAGTCCCAATATCAGAGATCAGAGTGACGAAATCTTGATAGATCAGATGTTAATGTCAGATAACATGTATTCAACATCCCTGCATGATATCCAAAAGGAAAAACCACTCATGTGAGAACAGGCGAAATTAGCATTAAAATGGTCAATTATCAAACTCACTCTGGCGCGGTGAGGTAGACATCGACATAGGTTAACTTGAAGGGGTATCCATGCAATGTTTAATTAGACCATTTCTGAAGGGTCGCTTAGTAGAAAATAAAATAATTAAAGAAAAACAGATCACTGTAGCACAAAGAAGGCCAGCAGTTACACTGGCAACTGACATTAGAGTTAACAATCTCTGGCAAGCGACACCAGGTACAATAGCCACATGTTCTTCAGGGCATGAAGTGTTGGTTGTTAACCAGCTAAAGGTGCCATGCATAGCTGTATGGGAGAGGGGGGAGGTGAAAACCCTGTAGTTACAACAAGGTATCACGTTATCAACGAAAAAACGAGGGCCTGAGGTCTAGATCATGCAGTCACCTCTTCAAATTTGCGGTCGGCATCCTCGCCGAGGATACATGTCTGCTCGAGCTCTTTTTCCAATTGTTCAATGCGCTCCTCATCGCTAAGATTCCTGCTCTCCAGAACTTTCCTTCCTCTGATTCAGACACAAGACCATAGTGAAATCAACAGTGTATTGATTGGCAGGAACCCACCCAAGCATATATTCAATGTAAATCACTAGACCCACTGTGTGGTCACTGACAAGGCGAATCACTGTGGCTGCAAGAGAACAGTAGCGTGTGGTGGTGTGTGTGATGGATCATAAAAAGGGAGAACTCTGTGCAAACTGATACAACGGGCCCAGGATAGTGCGATGTTACCAGCAGTGAGGCCACCAGTGAAACTGGTCGCCCACGGCTTAGTTCTATGTACAAATGATTGCTGTTATCCGCAGGCCCGTGACTAGCTATGATCAGAGACTGGGGCATTGCAACACATGCACACATCCAACCGATCAGCAACCATGCAGTCACCTCGTCATATTTTGTATCGGCATCCTCAGCCAGCGCCCTGGCACCCGCGACCTGATTTTCCAGGACGGTGATGCGCTCATCGTCTGCGATGCTACGACTTTCAAGCGCCTTACGACCTCTGTGAAGGCGAACAGAAGAAGCTCAACCACTTTGGTGAACCATTTAAGTGTTTAAATCACCACAAAAGCGCAGACAAAACTTTCACGCCTAAAAGCTTTTCTACTAACTAGTCCAGTTTTCTTAATACTGCTGTACTGTCTCTGAGTCATCATTGCTTACTTCAAAGTGTACATGTGTAAATATGGAAAGTTTCCATGATTAATAATATCTGTGACACGTACAGATCAAATGGGAGTTTCGAATTGAAATTTAATAAATATTACATGTATTATATAACAGTGTTCATTGACTTCTCAAAAAGCTGATCACATTACAAAAATAAAGTTGGAAGATATGCCACCAAGTAATTATTTATATAGATAATGTATCCAAATTTAGAGTTCTCGTAGCACAGATGAAATATATATCGTCCACTAGAAGGCAGTGTTGTATACCCTACTTTAAAGAATGGGCACATCATCAGCTTATGAAAAGTTAAGTAAACAGAGACAGTACCAATGATTAAGTCTGGTTGCTATACGATTACTAAGTACTACGCTGTCGAATCCCACGTCCAGGGCCACGTTGTAAGGTTTCTGGAGATTTATCTGTTATCACACGAAGTGCAAAATTAAACGTGAATAACTGTGCAAACAAAGGAAACCTGAAAATAAAAAGAGATGTGAATTTATTAAATCTAAAGAGTACGCTGAAAGAAAAAGAGAAATGAGTTTGTTGTGACAATGCCATCCTGAATGTATCTATATAGAAGTCATCCCCAGTGAGTGAAGAGGTTATACAGCGGTGTGCAGGAGCTGTAACTTGAAAAAGTAGTGAGTACCACCAGTCCCCATGTGTAATAAAGAGTACTTTCCCAGTGCCCTCCAACATGCAAGCACAACATACCTCTTCAAACTTTCTCTCCGCCTCACTCGCTGCCTCTTCCGTCGCTTTCAGCACCTGTTCCAACGTTTGCATTTTATCATCGTCGGCGCACTGCCGGTTTTCCAACACTCGCCGTGCTCTGTATGGAACAAACACTCAACGGGTAACTACATAGCACAACACACCATGCAGACAGGGGAGTACTAGGTGTGACACCCTGAGAAGGGATCAAACACCCACACACACACCTGTCATCTAAACCTACCTCTTCATACTTGGCCTCAGATTCACTGCTGATATACTGTGCTTGTTTCAGCAGCTCTGCCAGCTGTTCTGCACGGTCCTCGTTCACATGGGCGCGCTTCTCCAATGCCATGCGCTGTCTGTGTTTGATCCACACACGCAGCAAAACACAATATACTGGTTAGTCTAGATGCAGCCACAAGCAGCTGCCTACTGAGCTGTTAGATGATTAACCCTTGTCCTGCTAGACCCGGATATATACGGTTTTAAGCATATTTTAAGCCAAATAATATGTCACTGAAATGGACAATACAGTTTGTAGTAGATGTTCAGTTAGTGAAATAACTCAATTTAGAACATGTATATTTTCGAAAAATATCTATATTTTTTGTCATTTGAAGCTGGAAATTGCGTTAGCAATTCCAGCTTCAAATGACGAAAAATACAATTGAAACAATTCAGCAGGACAAGGGTTAATAGCAAACTAAAACTAATACCGTATGGTCACAACAGTTGTATCAACTAAACTGGTGTGCAGTCGAATACTTAAGTAACTAATATTTATTTGAGGAACAATTGATCTCAAATTTCAGAATACTGGTTTCTTTATATCAACCTTTATATTTTTCTTTATATCAACCTAATAATATCCAAACTACGATCAAATGTAATTATTTAGAGTTTGATCTACATTGGTGCAGTCTTGTTTTCGTGGATTTAACATGTTTAAGCGCGCTACTATGTCATCGAGATTTGTTTAATCCCCGAGTACCAAAGACATCACTACAAACTTTTATGGAGCTCAACATGGAAGCTGATATTTTTTATAGGCATGCATATTAAGTTCCTTGTATGCCAAAATATAGCTATAATATACTGCACTCTGGCCTGCTACACTATACTGTAAACATTATACTAAAACTTTGGTTCAGGACAATCTAAGAAATAACTCACGTTCCGCGATTGTTACAACATAAATACTCCACCATATCAATAACTTGTATGTGCTATTATATACTTTGCTGTTTATTTGCATTGATAAGGACTTCAATGCCGTAAATTCGCCGAGCCTGTAAAATTATCAAAGATCAACACAGAAAACTCAGACACCCGGGACTAACTAAAGGCGCATGATGCTTTAATGCTGGGGCAGCGTTGTAGACGGTGGACCTACATACAAACAGCATTGGCTTAACGTCTCTTGATTGCAGTATTTTCTATGAGCGACACGCTGCATTTCTCTCATGCTTCGATGCGCTTGGACAGTCTTTACCTACCGGTCCGAAACATTTATGATTCAGGATGTGGCATTTTAATTTTAAACATAAATTTATACAATTTGAAAAGTTGTGAGTAAGTGATATTGTCATTTTATAAAAACATAATTGAGTGAGACAATTTGTGAGTTCACACAAATTTCATTTTAAAAATCAATAACTTTATCATTTGATGTTATAGATAACGGAAGTAGCGAGATATCACATACGAGGCCGTGAAAATATTGATTTCGCACGAGAAGTATTGGGAGCCAGAAATGCGCAAACAGTTTGTATACTGCCGCGCTGCGCCAAAAGGCAGTATCTGCTCACTTTATAAGTAAGCAGATACTGCCTTCCAGTTCCAGGGCAGTAGTACAGGTACAACAGAGAACAGTGATGCCGTTTGTCATGGTCAGCAGGCATTGTGACCAGAATGACCCGCGTGTGTAGTCATAAACACCCGGGGGCGTGTACGGGGGGGGGGGGTGTACAGCTCCACCTCATGTGGCAACCATTTAGAAAGCGGCATTGAAATTAAATGTAGGCCTACACACCCACGAACAAAAAATTAGATGGCCAGTCAGCAGAAACTATGTCTATTGCAACTGATAAAATCATATTTCAAAACAGGTGGCACGCCGCGGAGCGAGATCCTGTATATCAAGTTCGCAAATCAGTAATACTGTAACTATGATACTAGAGGGTTTACTTCCTATTTTTATTCGTTAAAAAAATTGCCATAATCAATCATACAGATGAAGGGTATTATCATGATTATTATTATTAAGTTCCCATTTACCAGTGTTCACCTTCAAAGGAAAGATAACCCATGTGACATTATTAAACATTTCAGATTAAGTTGGTGTATTCGCGTTATGGTTTAGTATCATTCATGTCGGATATTCCATGGTACAGCTACTAGAGTATCAGAGCGACCAGGATATTTTACGAGCAAGAAATGATACTGGGGTCATTAATATAAACACGATCTATTAATAATATTACGATAGCAGTATGCATCGCACCATCTACACTATTCATGCTATTCTAGTTAATGTTCCAAATAGATGGCCATTGGCCATTAGCTATTAGCTTTACTACAAAATGTTGCACTAACGTCTGAATAGAAAACAGTAGATTTTACAGTCATTTATGTGACACAATGAGGTTAAGTACGGTAAACGGTTTACAGTAATAATGGACAATTATCCACAGAAAGAGAATTACTCATGCAACATTAGAGAATCATTGACATGGCCTATAAAGGGTATCCTATTAATTACTGCATCATACAGCCGACAGACTCGTTTTAAATAGCTGTAATTTATTCCACCGTAAAATCAGACGCGTGCGCGAGTCATCTTTTGCCATTTACAATTTTACTATTTTATGGTGAAAGGTAATACAAGCTTACCATGCTTACGAAGTAATTTTGTCAAATATATATGACTGGTTTGAAATGCAAATCACGATTCATTTTTTTCAACACGAATCCACATGTAACATCTGTTATTTCTTTCGCGTTGTGATAATTACCGTAAGAATTTAATGTTTTAAAAGCAGTTGAATAAAAAAATTAACGATAACACGCTAAAACTAAATAAACTTTTTCCTATTATATGTGAATGGGAGTTAAAAACATGTAACAACTCACATTCTGTAAAATGAATGGCAAGTGCCGGATTCATTTTGATCGTTGATCCCATGCAGTCATAAATGTTGACATGGTATGGATCAACCAGGCTGAGTCAGAGAGCGGCGATATAGCTGTGTAAACAGCCGAGAGGACGCAGTTTACATTGACCAGACACCGCGAGCAAATACTGGCATATATTACCATGCTTCTTGTTATAGCAAGTTTATCTAATATAATAAAATTTGCTATTTATAAGCTAGTAAATTGATGATGTTCATCATATTTAAAAATATATATTTCATCTTATTCAAAAATAACTATAGTCCGTCGATTAATTATTAATAAGTTGGCGAGACTATAAATTCAATGTCGGAAAGGGAAAGCAATCGTATAAGTTTGTGAATTATGTATAATATGGTTGTTCTCGTCTATTGGGAGTCTAGACTTCGAGTATGCATGACATTTCTAGAAACGTCTATAAAGTGACCATGATGTGTGTACGTACATGGTATAGATCTACGTTAAAACAGAAGAGAAAACAGTATTTTCTCACGAGCTAAAGTCCCCTACTACTAACTAGTATATAGTAGCAGTGTACATGTACGTTAAATGCATGTTCTGTTGTCCATTTATTACGTAACACAATGACGGCTACAACGATACGATGTGCCTCACCCTGTGTTGGTACAACATTGAACAATACAACCAGAGTCTGAGCATTCCAAGCTGGCTGCACTGGACCAGTGGACGAGGAATCTGTGGTATATACATGTATATAATAGTAACTAGTCATCCTGGAATTACGCTCACAGCACCAGTCTATCCCAGCAAACACGATACGTTGACCTGATGCTGGATTAATGTTGGGTCGACGTCGAAGACGGCGGGCCAGCATTCAGCCAGCATTGGGTCAATGTATCGTGTTTGCTGGGATGCTACCCATCAGCTCATGCTGGCACGTTATCAAAACTACGGTCGTAACCAATGCCAACACAAATTTCCCAAGCGTTAGTAAACGCTGCAGCGTATAATTGCTGTGACAAGAACGCCGGGTTCGCCTGTTGTACTGTAAGGTCGACAACGATATACCAGTTTGTGTGGCGGCAGTAAATGAAAAAGTTACTCCCCTAGTGCAACATTTCACCTAAAGCTAGCGCAATCAGAGCGATAAAAAGTGGAAAGCATGTCACTCATTGGTGAAACATTCTACAGTTACTTATCCATTGTGTTATTCTGAGTAAAACAGAAAAACGAGGAAGGGGATTAACTAAATTGCTTTCGTGTAGTACCGAGTAATGTTGGGATTATTTATAAACACGAGTCAATTATACCGATCATATTTTATCTGCATAGTTCTCTGCGGTCTAAATGAGTCCGAAAAAAACTTGGACAATAGTAATTTGAGCTATAGTCGTGTTCATTGGTTTAGTGAATCAGGTTTTATATCGGAAAATATTGTCTACTATACCCCTTGTACTAGCTTACAGTACTAAGTTGACGCCCCTAATGGACGTACATACTACATGTAGTACCATTGCCGGACATGCACTCAGAGGAAATCTTGAGATATATACATACGTCAAAACAGGAACAATATTCAAACCGAATAAATTATAGGATGTATAAGGTCGTTAACATTATTAATACTAAATAGTATTTAGTAGTTTTCTGTTTAAATCTGATCAACTTATGTGATAGGACGATTTATAAATGAGGCATACTGAGTATTATTATAAAAGAGATTTATTAATTCATGTTTATGGACCATCTCTATATATAGCACGGCAAATTGGGTTAAATTATTTAGTATATATAAAGCATGCACAAATCACACATCACAAGTACCTACCATGACTTAAGGAGAGATGAGAAGCGTAAAAACTCCTGGGTGTTAGCCACAGTACTCTTTATTTACAACCATTTTTATAGAAAGACATAAATATTTCCCATATATAATAAATTTCCGTATTGAATCATAATGATTTTAATCTATATATTTCAAGACAAATCCCCACTAATGCAGAAGTAAGATAAATTCAAGATGAAATGATACAGATAGTCATGAGAATATTAATTTCAAGTCTTAATAAATCATAATGTGTTCCCCCCAGCTTATCTGCTGGGAGAAGCACAGTGCCCTCCAGACAGAATACCATTTAATACTACTGGTGTTGGGCAAGGCGTACTGTAACCATGTAGACAATCAATCCTTTCAGACACAATCCAGGGATAAACTTACAGTGTCACTAGCACCAGTCGCGGTGAGACCCAAACAAACGATGGGCGGGACAATATAGTGATGGCCAGGCTACAGTATAATGGTCTGTAGTCAACAGACCACATGATCATGCCTGATTTTACGGCATCACAAAATACTGGTAGATGGCAGAAACTGGTATGACCGATCATACACATACTAGGCAGTGAATATTGTATCTAGCTGCACTGATAATTAGGTTTTCTCATTAAGTACATTTATAAACTCCAGTAATGCATAAAGTTGTAGATACTGTTTGACTTTGAACACAAACACACCACGTTAATACAATGCTTGTTTGCTGTTGGGCAGGAGCCACAGACAATGGACAAACATTTAAATGAAATGTCCCACATCTGCTGCAGAATATATTCCTATCTGCAACATATATATGCCAACTGTTATGTTTGCAGAGGAATTCCACGATATATCAATACGCCACAAGCTATGGCACCACACTGCATAGCCTATACATACATAACTATCATGCAACCATTTAGGCTACATGGGGAGTGTGGTATACAGAGATTTTAATGGTAAAAAGGTACCGGGTAACAAAAAGTATTTCCTTTGAACAGTTTGCATACATGTGTCACCAAGAATTCCAAAAGAAGAGGTGCAAAAAATACTAGCAGATATATCAAAAGAGTTGGTGCTGGCGAATCTCGCACTGATGAATGAGAGCACTGAATATATTGGGATAATGATCAGGGGTAGAATTAAACGTTGATGGCATGCCAATACACAGGACTGGCAAGTTAAGGAAACTGCCATTCCTGAGTAAAAATTGGCATTCCTAGAAATGGCCTTTGTCCTAGGATGGCCTTACATTTGCCAGTTTGTCGGAATGGCTAATGACAAATTTTACCATTCTTGCACCTTTTTTGGCAGTACCGGACTGGAGGAATGGCCTTATTTCGAGCCCTGTTGATGAGCAAGACGGCTCCCTCATTCAAAAAATGAATTTTCATAAGTTGTACATAATTACTAATAGTGCATAGTACAG
This sequence comes from Flabesymbios commensalis, assembly GCA_964017125.1. Classification (NCBI taxonomy): domain Eukaryota; kingdom Metazoa; phylum Annelida; class Polychaeta; order Terebellida; family Flabelligeridae; genus Flabesymbios; species Flabesymbios commensalis. The sequence continues at coordinate 48,095,808 of OZ024908.1, forward strand.
TTACCATATTATCAGCACATGTACAAAAAACTCGCTTACTGTCAGTGTGTATGCCATGGTGAGTCAATTATCCCAATACCATACTGGATAGTCAGGATTGTTTAGCAATGTGAAGTAGTTTTTAACTACTTGTACTATCAGCCAGCCATAAAATGATAAACCATCAGTTCAGCAAGCAGAGCCAAGAGATACTAGTATGTACCCAGCACACATTTATTATTAGGACACTAGCACTCGGTTGAATTAATGTTAGGAGCATTATCTGTAAAGCTGGGCCAACAATAAACCACCATATGATCAATGTCTCATGTCTGCTCTGTAAGTGTTTAGAATGTATCCTGTTATGAGGGTGACATTCCATCTAGAATAGCAGATCAAATATCCTGCTGTTCTAAATCTCAAGGGCACCAGTACTTATTACAAACATGAAATGTATTTAGATGTTTAAAAAATTACATGCTATAACATTAAGATGTTAGTTACCTACACAGTGAATTTAAATGTAATGGTGATTGTGATTCATTGGTGTTTCAAGATACTTTAATCTCAGGATAAGTGTACGCATACAGAATAGCAAGTATCGCAAGTTCAGATACATATGTCACTTTAGTGCTGTGATGTGACTAGATGGGCTACATGTATCTGGCAAATAAAAACATGGTTGGGCGCTTCTCACTGTGTCTGAATCTGGAACCGAATGAAAATAGACACAATAATTTTCAAGCAAATTGAAGCCTGGAATCCCCTTGAAGTTCAAAGGTACAAATTCACAATGACAGATGTCAAAAAAAGGTAAAAACAAGCGATAAATCAAAATAGAAACAATGAGCATCATATAATATTAGAATACAAGTATATATCATTCTGATTCACATAACTTTGTGCATGGATCCCTGTACAGTGTAGGTGAGCCTACAATTCCAAATCTTGTGTTCAGACAGGATAATTATAACTGGAAATGTGTTCCCCCAAAATGGTGGAAACAAAGGCAATAGCTTTAACTTAGGTGGACTATTTGTTAAGCAGGTAATAAGAAACCTTAAAAGGTTTCAAAAATCTTAAGGGATAAGATTACAATACTGCAATATTTTTTTCAAAAAATAATAAAACAAAAAGAATTTGAGCTGTGCAAACATGTTAAGCTAAAAGATTATTAGCCCTTTCACGCCTGAATTTAACATTGTCATCTTCATCCGCTACAAGCTGCGAATTGCTGTAGCAATTCTTGACTTGTAGTGGTTGAAGATGATTTGAAGTGGTTGAAAAATTAAAGGAAATTCCAATGTATTGGTAAGCCAGTTTCGTGGAAATTTTCATTCTCAAGCCCCTAGTTGTAGGAAAATCGAGTCAGTTTTCAGGGATGTAAAATGATGCTTTAATGCATCATGAGGGTTTAAAAGGTTAAAAAAAATATATTAGAAATGCTAACATATAATATAAGCAATGCGCATGGATCAGATCAAACACTGGTACTAGGGCCATTTGCCAGTGACTGGTACTAACATACTGGCCCTTAGTATACATGTACATACATATCAGTATAACAAATGAGACACAAGATATCCAAAAACATATGAAAAAAAAAGAAATTATTGGCATTCTTAAAAAAAATTCATAAAAAGTAGAACAAGCTCAATTTTTAATATATGAAAAACCTAAAATAAGTCTTGATCATCATCACTTGTTGGCACATGTTATATATAAAATGTTCAACATGTCAAACAAGTGATCTAGATTCAATATATATAAACATGATAAAACTGATCTAGATTTAAATATATATAAAAGTGTGATTCTACAAATTTGAAAACTGATAGCAGGATTTCCGCCAGGGGGGGGGGGGGGGGTCCGACCCTCTACTCAGCATCACTGTTGGCAATGAAAATAAAAATTTATCCCATATTTTGCTGTCATTTCAGTTACAATAGGCCATTTTAAGCACTTAAATTGAAAACTCCCGATGTTTTTTTCTGGGGGAGACCCCCTTCCTTTTGGACCCCCCTCTGGTGGAAACCCTGGAGTGGATAGGTAAAAAAAATAGTTATATCAGAGGTTTTAAACTGGCCAAACGTATGAGCTTAGACTCCCACATGTAGGCCTAGGCCTATAGTTAATCAATGTAGATTAAATCCACAAAAATATTTAACATAATTCAGGGAAAAATTTGTTCAGTTATTGCATGTAAAAATGCCATATTCTAATTTGCTAACCCAATTTGTAATTGATTAATTGGCAAAATATTTATACATAAATAAAGATTTAAGGATGTCTTGCTCAAGGTACAACTTGGATTGAGAAAATTGCTAATTAATAATTTTTAAACAAATTTTTACCCTCTACTCTTGTGTAATATACAGACTGACAAAAAAAATAGATTTTTACTATTTCTCACCTCTCGCTCTCATCTGCTGCTTTTGATGCCTCCTCAAGCTTCTCTGAAGCCGCTGTCAGTCTGCTGTCTGTTGTTTCATAGTCTTCTTCTAATAGTCTTATTCTTCTTGTTAGACCTTGTACTTCTGCTTCTGACTGGAAAATATAAAATTTCAAAATTAAATAACAAGGAAGCCTATGAAGATACAAATAACCTAGGCGATGCTGTGAAACTGAATATTAAGAGAGAGGTACAAGCATGGCAAGCCAAATGACATGTACAAGTAACATATTGATGTGCTGTTATCAATAGATCTTGTGCTATTATCAATAGATCTAATTACTCTATGAATAGTAAGTAAGCCAGTGAATTGGATTGTCACAATTGTGCATCGATTTGACACTTTTCTTTTTGCATGATATAGGCAAGCCTAAATTACAGATAAATTTTCAAACATACAAGACATCGCCAGTGCTGTTGTCAAAATGGGATCCAATGGTATTGATAGGCTATTTATCATTTCATATCAGGAGTTAATGATAATTTAAGAAGATTGGATCTGGACTATCCAGAATTTGTTAAGCCTTTTTCAACACGTTACACAGCAAACACGACAAATCGACCTATGCACTGCACCTTCATAGGTCAATGTGCATGTGTTTAATCAAGGCCTTCTAGGCTTTATAACCAATACACAGCACTCTTTGCGATCACCAGCAGTTCAAATTTTGAAGCTAAATAAGCCCAAAAAATCACTTTCAGCATGCTTTGCACGCCACGAGGAGAGTTCAATGCTCTCCTAGAAATTTTCAGGAGAGTATTTTATAGCTCTCCTATTTCCATATGTGGAGGACTGTGACATGTCATGTCATGTATTAACGTCAGGCTTAGTTCTTTTAATTATTTAAAAAAACATTTAGTCTAGGGCTAGGCCCTGATTGATAAGCATAGGCCCTAATACTAATACTATTACTAGAGACATTACTAATTGCTGCTTGCCGAATAGACTATTTACACCATTTCCTGTTTTATCTTAGACCCTATTATTATTAATTAGAGTTTAGACTAGTCTATGATTGTCTGTATGATATTATTATTATTAATGTATTCAGTATTGTTCATTTTTAAAGGAAACTCATATAATGAGTTATCCGGCCCAATAAAAATGAGCAATACTGAATACATTTAATACTGAATACATTGATGCCTCCTCTGTTGTGTTAGGCTAATGCAATGAATAGGCCTAACTTCATGAACTTGAATAAGGGATTCCAGTTGTTTGATGTGTGAATTGTGTCGACGAGTCTTATGTAAGTTGTAACATCGTAAAATGAAACTTAAAAAGACATTTTGGGAAGTATTTTTAGACGGTTTATTAAAAAAAACTTTAGGGGAGAATTTAATAAAATACAACGTGAAACAAGTCGATACAGTGAGGACTTGGAGTCTTTCTCAGTCACCAGGTCACGGAGTCAGTATCTGTACACAACATGAAGTCATGGAAGTGGTGACAAGCGTACGGAATGGGTTGGGTCCATAATCTTACTTGCTCGCCTTTTCTTCTCTCTTCTTCAATTTCTCTACATTTTGAATCATATTCGTCTCTTAAAGTATCCAATTCATCCCGCATTGCTTGCATCTTAGATTTAAGCATGCCAATTGCGTTAGATCCCGCCATTTTTGCTATATTTTAAGAGTATCTGCACAAATTTTATCCCAAAATGGCTCCTCGCTGATGAGACCGACACCGACTTGGTTAGCCGGTGACTGTAAATATCCCTACGCCCTCCTAACCGGATATTTATTTCTCTGAAAGTACAGCTTTTCTAGACTTTGCGCCGCTGTCGTATGATTCCAGTCATCAATAAAAGCCAATTCTCTCTTACAAATATGTCTGTTATGTCGAATTGTCCGGGTAATAAGCGATGACTTGAACCGGAAGACGAAAAACTGCCAGTTTAACTCGGGCTAGTAATGAATGCGCTATGTGATATAGTACGCGCACTGACCGTGGCGGGGAGTGACGGCGTATGAATGGGTCACCGGCTGTTACTGTTTGCGGCGACACCCCACTCACAACTCGGGGTGACACACACGCTCGCCTGCAATTGAGATATAGATGGGGACACTTAGTGACCGGAGATTGAACCGGATCTGAGACCCAGAGTTTTAAAAAAGAAACAGCTTATGAAACGAATTTTCACCGAACCCGGATCGATGTTCACATTATGTGAATTTAAAGCGTTTAATAGACATATTTTTGCAGTCAAAATATTCATTACACTAAAATATGACCGATACCCAACCTATACCACCCTCATAGTCCCGCTTTTTTCCAAGAATAATTACTTTATTTCCTACTTGACTGAGACATCACAGCCGTTCCCAGCTGACACACTTGGAAATGCATGCTCCGCACACGCGATTAATTTTTCTTCTCATCGGTCAAATTTCCATTTTTAAAAAAGACTAACTTGTTACCAAAATTACAATTCAACCTGTAAGATGCATAAAAACAAATATTAGGGACATTTACCAAGTTTAAGATTACTAATGAATTTAAGTTTGAAAGGTAGGGTATTTAAAAAAATAAGGTCACCAACTGACCAACTTCCAAGTCTAAAGACAGTCCAAGTCCAACTCCAAGATTTGTCACGTGAAAATATTTTGACAATTTGGTTTTGGAATCATGTTTTAAAAAATGTAAGAAGACCATCAACAGATCAGACAACAAGGTTTAACTATGGATTGGTATGTATTATTTGATTTCATTAATAACTTTTAAAGTAGTATAATTAGATCTAACCAGGCCTGCTTCCACCGTCGCCGGCGTCGGCCAGACTGTCACTGTAATTGTAAATGTAATCACTTCGATTATCGCTCAGCCCCTCGGGCTCAGCTATCATGTCAGCTCATTTAATTTGAGGCCTAATCTTAATGTCATCATCATGACATGGTCATGCCAGTGGCGGATCCAGCATAGGGCGTACCCGGCGTACGCCCCCCCCCGTTATTGGTAAAAATATTGAATTTTCATGCATTTTTTTTAATGAAGTGAAGCTAACATTAACACCCCTTTTTGAAGTTTTTCAGCCAAGATGTGGCTTTACGCCCCCTCCTCTTGCACATTCTGGATCCGCCACTGCATGCCTCATGTCACGATGGGCCTACCCTCACAACACAAGTTAGAGTGCCTAATAATAATTGCCACTCTCAGGCAGACTCAGCCTCGGGTAATACTAGGCCTATAGGCCCTACGCGCCGTCAAATTAAAAATGATCAACCAGGATCGCATGATTTTCGGCGATTTCTCCAAAGATTTTGAATCGATTTCTTTGAAATTTTGCAGAGGCCATTTTCTATTAAAATCCTAACAGGGGTGAAAAATTCGCAAAATAATATTTAATATTTCAAAAGTTAGACCATTTGCCATGTAATGAAATTCTAAAATTATTTTAATGGGTTTAAAGAGGAACGTTATAATTTAAATTCATTACATGTCAAATGGTCTAACTTTTGAAATACGCTATATAAGTTTACGAAGTTTTCAGGGCGGTTAGAATTTGAATAGAAAATGGCCTTTGTAAAATTTGAAGAAAATCGGTTCACAATTGACGGGGAAATCGCCGAAAATCATGCGATCCTGGTTGATTTGACGGCGAGTATAATAATCATCACATTACTGACACTGACACTGACAGTCTGTGACTCTGTCACTGACGCTGACAGCACCAATCACCATCACTGACAGTGACACTGGCATCAGTCAGCACTGACACAGTCACCAGTCACAGTGACACTGTCAGTGTCATCAGTGACTCAGTCGCATCACAATCTGAATCACTGACACTGACAGACTTAAGTCAAGAGTATGCCTACCACTGGACTACCAGGCGCGGATCCAGGTTTAAATGAAAGGAGGGGTTGCGGGTGGTCTGGGGGCCCTCCCCCAGAAAATTTCGAATTTGTAGATGCTCACAGGCACATCATGGGCCAGCAAGAGGGGGGGTTGCAACCGCTACCCATCTCCCCCCCACCCCCTCGTAGATCTGTCTGAGACAGTGACTGTGAGACTGAGACAGTGAGAGTCATTCCCACTCACTGACAGTGACAGTCTCCTAGTCCTAGGCCTACCCAGATTCTGATACTCTTTCAGTCAGTCAGTGTCAGTGATTAGATTCGGCCGACCTGCTACTCAGTGCTAATACTGCTGTCCTGCTGGTCAAGTGCTAGCTTATTCTATAGTCTGTCCGACGGTGGAGGATGGTCCAAAATGAAAGTTAGCTTTTCAGTATCCAGTCATTCAATATTTAAAGGTTAAATTCTGAAGCGAATTTCATGAAAAATAGTAAACCCTAGCCTGGTCTAGGCCTATTATTTTCTAGTCATTTGGCATCGATCCTGAAAATTTTATAACAAAATATTGTATATTTCAAAAGTTTGACCATTTGACACTAACTGCCCGAAGGCAAGAACATTTTTGGGATACTTGCCCCCCGAGTTTATCACTTGCCCGACTTGCCATTGACATGCTAATGTCTGTTGTGAGAGTCGCTCAAATTTAAAATGGTGAAAATTGAAGCTATTGCCCAGGGGGCCACTGTCTAAATTTTTTTACTTGCCCACATAAAGTCGGTTGCCCCGGGGAAACGGCAACGGTTAAGTGTCGAGACCTACCGTCTACAGTCTGTGGGAGTAGATAAAGGCGCTATTCGAAATTTGAGAGTGAAATTTTTTGGGGTCATTTTTTCATCTTCCCTCAACAATGACAACATCGCTGGAAGTTTTGTGGAATTTTGTTGTACACACAGACTATTTGTAAGTTGGACCATTTGGCAACATCCCTGAAAATTTTGCGAACTTCCCATAGACAGAGTATTTTAAAAGTCAGACCATTTGACATACAGGTACATAACAGTAATACAATTTGGAGAGTAAACCGGAATGAAGTTTAAAAATGTTTTTTTTTTAACTTTATAGAGGGGCCTCATAATTAATAAATTTGCTAACTAGTCTACAAAGTCTACATGTCAAATGGTCTGTCTTTTAAAATATTTTTTACAAAATTTTCAGGATAGATCATTAGATGCCTACATGGCCCAAATTTCATGAGTATTGACAGAGTAAATACCGAAAAGCTCGGTTGGACTGTCAGGATAGAATTGAATTCAATGACTGCAAGGACTCTCGTCTAGATACTGAATGTGATCCAAAATCTATGGTCTTGTAATTCCTGAATATTTTAGGCTTCAAGGTCGGGTCTGTATAATTTACCAGGCATTAGAACAGGTGTGGCCAAGTTATATACTTCTCCAGCCAAACCACTATTTAATGTAATTAAATTTAAAATGTGTGAAACGGCAACGGTTAAGTCCTAGCTAGGTTTAATATTAGGCCTACAGAATATATGATATGGCATATTGCATCTACATGATATAGTTAGAGGTCTACATATCCCTGAATATAAATTGTACTTGAACTACTTGATAAATCAGCTTTGATTATGTTTTTCAATTGTGACAGAAATCTTGAAAGAGTGGAAAATACACCTACATAAATTTAAAAGTTGACCTGCTAAACTGTTTTTTCATGGATCCTTATATATATATGTGTACATTTGGGCAATCAATGCACCTAACAAAATAAGTTTAAAATGACTGGCTCAGGCTAAAATCTTTAAAAAATCAGTGCTTTTAGTTTGACTTTATATTAAAGGGACTGGCCCAGGCTAAAATCATCAAAAAATCGGTGATTTTATTTCGCGTTCTTAATATGACCATATGATGTAAGCATGTACATAGACTAGAACTGCAAATTTTTATAATTTTTGTGCTGCGCATTCACCAGTTAGGCTAGATATAGAGACGAAATTCCTGATTTGTAATTATTGACAACCATGTCAAAAATAAGAAATGCGGGAATTTCGTCTCTATATCTAGTCTAACTGGTAAGTGCGCAGCACAAAAATTATAGAAATTTGCAGTTCTAGTCTATGTACATGTTTTCATCATATGGTCATATTAAGAACCCGAAATAAAATCACCGATTTTTTGATGATTTTAGCCTGGGCCAGTCCCTTTAACATGATCGCCATATGATGTAAGCATGTCAGTCCACCGACTAAAAAGGCAATTTTTTTAAATTTTTTGGGCTGCGAATTTACCAGTTAGGCTAGATGAAGAGACGAAATTTCTGATTTCTTATTTTGGACAGCCATGTCAAAAATGAGAAATACGGGAATTACGTCCCCATATATCTAGTCTAACTGGTAAATGCGCAGCACAAAAAATAAAAAACTTTTGCAGTTCTAGTCTATGGACATGTTTACATTATATGGTCATATTAATAAGCCAAAATAAAATCATCGATTTTTTAATGATTTTAGTCTGAGCCAGTTCCTTAAACTGCTTTATTTCATCAGCTAAACTTTAAAATTGCAATACTTTTGTCCTTTAACAGTTTAATACTACCTATTTGAACTGTGTCACTACCACCTCCACCCACCAACCGCTTATTAGGCTTATTAAGATCTGTGGCGGTGATAGCCTGCCTATGTCTGCCTGCCGCCTGTTAAGCTAGCTGTGCCACTAAATGGGATTGAGAATATTGCCTCCTTGATAGGAGCCTTGTATTACATTTTTTTTATTGTTCCAATAAAAAAATAGAGATGTTTAAACCAACAAAATAAGAATAGCCCCATCCCAGTTTATAATACTGTAGATCTGGTAATTTTTGCAAGGTTTTAATTTTCGCGAATTTCAAGAGGAGGACAAATTCACGAATATAGGAGTCCCGCGAAATTATTAAATATCATAATAGCTCTACCTATCATCGAAATAAATAATTTGCGAATTCTAGACTTCGTGTAAAATCACAAATTAGCGGAAATATGAACACGCAAAAATTACGAGATCTACAGTAATGTTAAGTTAACCATTTCACCACCGATTTTTTTTTCTACCTTCATGCAATAGCATTTACCTCAAATAAATGTCAAACAAATGTGTTGAAATATTTCATGGATTATATTTTAATTTTTATAATGGAGGAATCATTACTTCATTACAAAACTTTACACACATTTTACACAACTTTACACACATAATCGATATTTGCATGTGTCATAAATTATGTAATGCAAGTAAAATCTATTATTATGCTGATACCACTGTGTTAGCCAGGGACCCATTTTTTGGATGGGTATCAAGACAGGAAAATTGTCCAAACTACACTGTAAAGAAAGAAAATGCACCTGTAGCCAGTTAGGTGCATTTTCTTCCTTTACATAATATGCAATATGTAATTGGAAAAAAGGGCAGTTGTCAAATCCTAGCTAAGACAGTGGCTCATGCTACCCATATATGATTATCAGTAGTGGATCCATATACTAGGTGGTAATGGGGTACTGAACCTCATTTTCAAAAGGAATTTTCTGAAAATCTCTCGAAAATCATTTATTGACAACCAAAATTTCCTTGAGAGGAATCTCAAACTCAGTATATCAGACACAAAAGGAACAAGGCCAACTAAATTCACATTGTGCCCCATTAAAAAAAATCCAGGTTAACATCCCTACTTAATATTAATATTTTTGCTTAACTTTTTATTATTTATTTGCCTAAATTCTAATTAAAAAAGTGCACAGGTGTATAAATCTGTATTCTGTATAACTAATTTCCTCTCATTTGATACTGAGAATTGTATATTACAAAGTAAATGATAACTATTAACTAGATTAGATCTGAAGTAATTCACCACTTGCACTAACTTAGAAATTGTGCATATTATGTACATTGTAATAATCTCAAATAATTCAACCCTTGCACTGACATATAAATTGTCAATTTTCTAAATGTATTCAAAATTGTGCTTCCAACATTATGAAGTTCAGAACTGTTATTTTTCTCAGTAATTATAATTATAGAAAATTTAATGTTAATGAAAAATGAGTAACATTTGGGGTGTTTTACTGCATTTATTTTTAGACAAATTCAATTCAATGATAGTTTTTGTTTCTATTTCAGATGTAAACTAGGCAGTGAGATAAAGGCAGAAAATCTGGTCTGTGCTACATTGTTGTATGAGGTTTCACAGTTATATTAACATGCTTAACATTATGGTAAGTAAAATCGATTAACACTTCCACTGCTAATCAGCACTTCAGTTGATTCTAATCTTTTTTATTTAATAGCAGGTTAGAGCAGTTATTGGAAATGAAATGAGTGTGCATCAAATTAGCTATATATGATTAATTTCCTTCAAAGTGGATGAAAAGCTGAATAACAGTTGGTAAATTATCTTATTATTTCTATGTTTTCATCTTTTAGGCATAACATTGAATAATAACTCCCAAAAATTTCAGTGTGGGAAAGACAGGTACAACATATTGACTAAAATTTGTTGCTATCATTTCAAATGAAAGAAAAAATACTTCTATATTTAAACAATGAAATATATATATTTGCAGACATGATGTTTCTTCATGCAACAAGTTCAATGGAAAGAAGTGACCATGGTGAACTGCTCATTGGAAAAAAACATGTGCATCACAAGATTGCTACAACAGTCATATTCAACCTGTTATCTCTCTCACCTTACACTTCACCACAATGAAATTTTTAATTGGCATATCAACCAGTGTTTTGTAGTAGAATCTGTCGCAATGCACATTTTCAAATGAGATATTAAATAGCACATATTTTTCACATTTCACATGTTTGACCCACCACTTGTATATTTTGAATACCGGTAATATTCTTTTAATCAATTGTAGTAGTATATTACATCACAATCATAATGAGGATGTACATGTATGTATTAAAATTGAAACTACAAGTAGAAGCTTAGGTTAATGTTCATGAATTATTTTGCTTGGTATGATCATATACAAATTTGGTAGTAGGCCTCCAGGCAATGGGGCGGCAGTGCCCATGCTGGCGTGCAGTGTATGAATGTACATGTAATGATCAATTTAATAATGAATTGTCAAACAATGATTTTTTAATCTTTTCAGCCAATTAACTTGGTTTTGAGGGACCCCATGGTAATTTGGAGTGTCAAATAATGTTTAGACAATTTGCAGTGATATAATTAGGCAATTCTGACTCAAAATGTGATATCTTACACTAAATTGAAAGGCATGTGAAAGTTAGGAATATTTGAATTGCGATTATTTATGAGAATTATGGTGGAAGTAAAAATGTAATGCTTCTTCAAACTGTCTACATTGTGTCATGCATTCCTATATAGTGATGTTATTTCATCTGTCATTTTCCAATGGAAACAGTTGTAAATGACAATGTTGACTAGTAATTGGATATCATGTATTGATCTGTAAACATGTTAAATCTATGCCACTTTTAACATCTTTGCTAAGGGGTACCAATTAAAAATTAGCCCTTTAATAGGTTAATACACATCATACATGAAAAAGTACATCATATTTAGATATTAGGTATTAAAATTTCTATTGAAAATATGTATGCATGTATTCAGCTGATAAGAAAAGGTATGTTTAGATAATAACAAAAGGTAGTTGATTTATACAACCTATATAAATTAATGGCATAAAGTGATAAACAAAGTGAGTGAGAATGAGCACACATGTAATCAAGTTATGACAATATAAAAAATTACAACTCCTTAGTTACCGGTATATATAAAGGTTAAAATTGTGATTCAACCATTGTCCTATGCATTTATGTAAATTCCAGCTTCAAATCATATATCCATAATATTTATTAAATATTGATCAAAAATAGATATTTAACTAATTTAGCTTAATTCATAGAATGATTATTAATGCCAGTTTTTTTATCCCCTGCCCGTAGGGGAAGAGGGATTTTAGTTGCGCCAGGATTCTGTCCGGCGTCAGGTTTTCTTGTTGGCGCAAAAACTCAAAAACCTACCAGTTAATTTTTTTTTTAATTTTAACATGACATTCTTAGCAACATGGGGATGTGCAAGTGATTTTTAAGATGCTACCAGAATTCAATATCGCCACCAGAAGTCAACTCTAAAATTTTTTGTGAGCGCAAAAACTTTTAAAACTTAACGTCTGAAATTATTCGAATTTTACTATCACATTCCCCACCATATGGAGATGTGCAGGTGACTTTTTTAAGGTTTCACTGAAATTCAAAATGCCCGCCACGGTTCAACTTGAATTTTTTGGTGGTCGCTGAAACTTAAAAAAATATTTTGGCCAGTTTTTTTTTAATTTTAAAACACATTCCCAGCAACATGTGGATGTGCAAGTGATTTTTGAAAAATGCTACCCAAATTCAACATGGCCGCCAGAAGTCAACTCCAAAATTTTTTGTGGGCGCAAAAACTTTAATACTGAACGTCTGAAATTATTCAAATTTTACAATCACACTCCCCACAATATGGAGATGTGCATGTGATTTTTCAAGGTTTTACCGAAATTTAAAATGGCCGCCATGTATGATAGCCTCTACAAATGAGTTATAATTCATCTGGTGTAGTGTATTTATTAATGGTGAATGCTCTGATTGCATATAAAAACAACAATTACAATACACATTGTACATGTTGTAGGCCTGCTTAATATTATCATTATTTATTAGTATTTAAGTTTTTTGTGCAGTTCAGTGTGTGTTTTCCATTCCTTAATTGTGTATAGGGCATACACTACATGCAATATCTTTCAACAAATGTAATAATATAATGAGAGGAATATCAGAACTGAAAAATAGGGTAACAAATGTGGATGAAAACTAATGTTAAGAATTCTAGAAATGTAAATTAAGTCTGAAGTTTTCTACTCTCACATTCTAGAAATAATATGCTTGATAATTAGCAAGGGATATTACTGTCTATTTTTTTTTTAAATTAGCAATATATTGCAATAATTTGTTGCTGACCAAATTTATTTGTCACAGAAAAAAATATTGCTGGGACAGATGAGAAATTATTCCAGATAGGCCTACTTGAAAAATGTATAATATATTTGTATTGATAATGAGTGTGAAATAAAATTGAAACATTTTGTTTATTCCTGTTCAATCAATCTAATTTTAAAATACTTATAGTCAATAGCAAGGTTGACCTCCTGCTTAAAAATCAGCGAATGTTTCCTAGATTGGAGTCACATCCAGACCTAAATTGTAAGTCAACATGATTTGTTTTTAATTTTTTTCGGGGACAAACAAATTTTCGGAGAACTTATTCCGCAACTTCAGACATATTTAATAACCCCCCACAACAGACGGCTATTGTGATCCTTTTGTCATAGGCTCCCATATAGTGATCTTGAAAGTGACAGTTTTTTCGCCCGATCCAGGTAGGATATTCGTTTTTTCGCAAAATGTTTTTAATAGTCCCCTATATTAATAAATGCACCATTTTGAGCGATCAATTTAACAAATAGGTCCAAGCCCTATGCTTTCTGTTGGTTTTTCACATATTTTTTGTAATATTGATAGACAAAATTGGTGTTTGCATGGGTAGAGGTTAGCAGTGGTGGATCCAAGGGGAGAAGGGCACCCTATGTTTTGCCAAACTTATAAGCCTCCCTTAAAAAATGCAGGGCAAACCCCTGTGTCGCCCCCTTCTCTTCAGATCACGGATCACCGCAATTCAGGCCTAGATCATAAATTCGTTGGCCTCTTTTTTGATTATATTTTTTACAATTTTTTTTTTCAATACGCTAACGTGCGGATGGGGTGGTGTGAGACCTTATATTTTCTGTACCAGTGTAGTGTAGGCCTAGACTACACTTTAATCAGCAAATTCCACCCTCCACAAAGGTTCACAAAGTGTTAGGCCTATGCGTAGTGGAGGGCGATATTCTTGTAACAGTAGCAAGTATAGCCTCCAAACACAGCCACTAGTAACATCTATATAATTGAGGGTGCACATGGGTTAAAAAACGAACGGCGAATCGCCTGTTCCTAGGGTCCGCACATCGAGGATTTCAGCTTATAAATAGTGTAAAAACTAAACCTAAAAATTTATATCTTTTTTTATCTATATTTATATCATTTTTCCCTTATAAAAAGCGAATAGCTGGGTAAAAAGTGAGCTGGGAATAATCCATAATTTCCAGGACCCATGTGCACCCTCGTAATTATGCAGGCCTATAATATGCATGATTTAGGCTACAGGCTATCAGTGATTAAGCCTACCAGTGGGCTAATACGATTGTTCAGAGAGTAGCTAGGCCTAAAGACTGACTAGGCCTAACGTTACAGGCTGGCCTAGATGTGGGCTCCGAAAATATGCATAGAATGGCAATTGACTGTTCTGTAAACTGTCTGCATCCTGGGTGTGTGTGTGTGAGGGGGGGGGGGGGTCTGCAAGACCTCTTGCATTTGTATAGGCCCACCCAAAAATGTATTGAAGCCTACCGGCGTATGTATAGGTCTAGCTTATAGGCCTAGTCATACACACTAAATTGGCATATTATAGGACCTAGACTATAGGATAGGTCTAGCTAGTAGCGGTAGCCGGAGTCAGTGGGGCGAATCAAGCTAGTAGCGGTAGCCGAAGTCAGTGGGGCGAATCAACTGGGCCACGGCCTGCAGCTGCGTCTCAGCTTATTGTGTGGAAAATCCATTAAAAATTTACATGTAAATCAGCGAAATTCATTCACCCCTGCTAATGTGAAAGTAGGAAAAGTGCACTGGATGTAGCCCCAGTGGCTGAAACAGGTTTCACGGCTACACTAGATGCATCTCGAGCGATTCCAAAATTCCCCCGTGGGCCAAAAAAATTTGAATACAGAGCACCCTCTTAGTTCACTTATTTGTGTATTCTGCAAAGTCAAATCGCCTACATAATTTGTTATAAGTGGTCGTAAACGAGGATACAAATGGCTACTGTAAATTGTGACAGCATGTGCTGACAAGGATCAGCAAAAATTGTATAATTTTTTTGTCTGAAACCGGTGGTCGTAGCCAATCCAAAGGGGTTGAACCCAATATTCTAAGCCACATAAAAATGTAATTGGTTCAGTGAAACATTTGTGTCCAAAAAAATGAGCCAACACCGAAAACATGCTATTTTAAATTTGGTGAGGCATCCGACCTGCGTGTCAGTGATAGGGCCTACATTTATTCATTTTGAAAGTCGAGCTTTATATGCGATATAGTTCATAGTATTTGGGCAGAACAATTTAAAAATGCCTATCTTCATACCTAAACTAGCAGAATCGTTCAGCACTAGGTTAAAATAAATGAAAACAATAACTGAAAAGTAACGAAAACAACAATAATGACGGGATTTCCCGCGATATTTTTAACACTCCTGGGAGTGCCAGACAGTAGACCTACAAAACAAACCTCGAAAATGATCACAGACAGCGCACTGACAGTTTAGGGTGGTGATACCACAATATCAGGGGCGTTTTTGACCTATTCACAGCAATAGTGAAATTCAGCTCCCTCTGGCTTCCTCCTCGAAAATTAACATGGGGGCCGAGGTCGGGGTATGCCTACTCTAACCCCAGCGTGACAGTACACTGGCAAGCCTCGTGCGGACCGAGGGGTGAATTCTTAGCTAGGCCTACTCACAGTGTGGTTGTCTAGCTTGTTACTTAGTGATCTGATTGTTTGTAGCTCTTGGTCTCGTGGCTAGGTTTTAAAGCAATTGACACTTGTCGGAAGGCCCGGGCAGACCGGTTATAGGGCTCGCTAACTCAACAAACAAACAAACATAACTTGACCAATGAGAGGGTGACTTGATCGCGTGTGCGGAGCATGCATGTTCAAGTGTGTCATCTGAGAACGGCTATGATGTCTCAGTGGAGTGGGGAATAAAGTCATTATTCTTCGAAAAAAACGGGACTATGAGGATGGTTTAGGTTAGGTTTTGGTCATATTTTTGTGTATTATGTATTTTGACTGCAAAAACGGGGCAATTAACGATTTAAATTCACATTTCTGAGCATCTATCCCGGCTGCGTTTCATAAGCTTTTTATTTTCCTGACAGTATGAAACTTCTGGCTGAACTCTCAGCATGCCCGGTCGCTATAAACGCAAACACCATCTCAATTGCATGCGAGCGTGGTGACACACTGTGGCACTTGTCAGGCTTTTCGGGGAACGTGGTCCACAAACTCATAATATGATAGCGTCGTCTGGAATGGGAACTCATTTTCTCTGTAGACATCAAACCGCGCGTCACGAGATAAAATACGTTATAATTTACACAGATATTTTTTTGTGAATAATTGGATTGACAATGTCACTAAACACGGGATTCATTATAAAATGTTTAAAAAATCGCAGCAAACACAAAACACTGGCCCATTATTAGGTCAATGTTGGTCTACAGTCTACAACGCTGGCCCAAAATTGAACCAACAATGCCAATGGGTGAGTCTCATATGTTTACTGGGATAGGCCTATAGGTCTTTAGATCGAGGTCGGCCGGCACATTCCTTTACATTGAGATCTCCTTGACAACCAATCGCGTATGACATGCGGTACGGCATTTGGATCGCACTTAAATCTAAAAAATCCAACTTAATTCTGGAGATATTCGACTAATACGTCATACCTAATTTGTGAGAAAAAAACGATCATTGGATTATCCATGCCAGGCCTACCAATTGACACGTGGACAGAAATTGTTGTAGATATCTATATTTTGTAAAAAAAAAAACATTTTTAATATATGGACCCTATCTATTATTTATGTAGATGATATTTGATATTTAGGCCTATGTAGGTCATATTTCTTTCGAGTTATATAAGCGCACCAGAGAGTTGTTTTGAAGTTTGTGTAAATTCAGGATGTGTTAATATCTCCAATATTTAAGTCAACGACTTCCACTTATTTTGTCAGATCGGTTCACTCTTTTACAAACTCAAGTTGAAGATAGGCCCTACATCCCTTCAAGTCCAAGGGGATAGAATTTAAACATAACATTGTGTCGTTTATTATCACATGGTTTTACTATAGATATTTGGAATTTAGCTTATTAATAATACTATGGGGCCTATGGTCCTACAACGAACAGATTTCTAACAATATGTTGTTTTGAAATATTATATTGAACCCTTTCAGCACGGGGATCGACTTTAGACGTCAGAATTTGACGTCTACAGATGGACGGTCCCCGCACTGAAAGAATTAAATTTTATAATGGTCATATACCTATATCATAGGTAGGCCTATTCGAATGAAGCGGAAAGATCTAACAAGACATTTATGACAATTTCAAATTGAAAAAAACCCTTTGGTCCCCATGGCTTATGCAAAAAATATTTCAGCGTTGCAAGGGTTAACCCTTTCAAGCCTGAATTTACCATTGTCATCTTCATTCACTACAAGCCGCGAATTGCTGTCGCAATTCTCGACTTGTAGTGGATGAAGATGATTTGATGTGGTTTAAAAATTAAAGAAAATTGCCATGAATTGGTAAACCAATTTCATGGAAATTTTCATTTTAAAACCCCTGGTTGTAGGGAAATTAAGTCTGTTTTCAGGGATGTAAAATGATGCTTTAATGCATCGTGAGGGTTTAAAGTGTTAAAACCTAAATAGCATGTCGCAAGTGGGATATGATAGGCTACTCTTGTAATTAGCAATCTTCAATGCAGCGATGATAACGCTTTTTTATTTTCTCATTAGGGATGTTTGATCACACTTAACTAATAATTTATTACGAGATACATCTCCCACACAAAACATTATGTCATATTAATTTATACCCCGAGATATATGGTAGGCCTACTAGAAACTAAACTGCTGTACCGGTATTCGTTTATGTACATACAATACAATGGGAGGACGGTGTGTCATTATCCCTTAATAATTATACTGTATTCAAATAATGACATACTCCCATGCTTCTAACATGTTAATTAATCATGAATAATTCTACTTCATCAAGAGCCAACAAGTACCACCTTTGAACGTGTCGATAATATGACACTAGCTGGCGTAAAACTTGAGATCTGCCAAGAGGTAGCCATAGCCTACTAATTAGGAGTGGACTACAAGAAAACACATATATCATGTTTTTATGATCATGATAATGTCACGTATAATTTCATAAATAATTGGAAACGTCAGGAGAGAGCGTGCATTTTTTAACTACAGCAACATGTTAATCAGTGCTATTTTATTACTTTTAATATTTAGTTTCACCATAATGGGAAGTTGTTGTTTGCACAAGAAAGTGCGTGACGCATAAACCGGCCAAGCAGTCAATATACTGCCAAGAAAAGTGAAGACGACATCCAAAAGCACGACACGGTTGAGGTGATCCTCAATTTGACTACGTATCTTTCTTCTACCTGAAAATGATACGGTGTGTGACCAGATGCTTGTGATTATACCAAGTGCCTGAGCCTTGGAGTATATGAACCATTAAGACACACCTCCATTTCCTTCGCCTGTATGTCCCTTAGCTCCTTGTCCTTCTCGTGGAGCTGATCTTGCATGATGTCACATTCTTCTCTCATGGATTGCATTTTCGCCCGGATCGCCTGTAGTGGACCTCCGGGTTTCACATGATACAGGGGGTTACGTTCCGACATGGTGACAGAATTGCACGTAGCCACGATTGTGTCTATAAAATGCCAAACGCGGGGCAGGTCCGTCGAGATTTCTGCTCGAAATCTCGGATTGACTGGCACCGGCTTCTTATCGGCAATTGTCACCGAATACTAGCTCATGTACAGTGCCGAGTTCATTAAACAAGCGATATCAGAGTGTTGTGGTTGTGACTGTATCTGTTGACATCATACGGGTGGAGTGCGGACTGAAGGCAGGTACATATTGTGTACCAAGTAAGCGGCCTATAAGGCGACAGCTAGACACGTAAACAGACCCAGTCACGGCGCTAGAAAAGCAAGACCCGACCCATTTAGCTGGCGTATATGCTGCCGACAGTATTGACAATACCGGGGGCCAGAGGAGGTCTCTGCAGGAGCGCAATGAGAAGGCTTGCGACAGAAGAGAAGAGGTGTGGGGGGGGGGGTCCAGACGTAACAGGGGTGTCACAGCATACACGAGACGTTGAAACAATGCCGGGTTGATGGCGGGCCAGCGTCGTAGACGATGGGCCAACATCAACCCAGCATTGTTTCAACGTATCGTGTGTGATCAAGACGCAAGGCAATCTTACTACTAACTGATCAATTATAAAAGAAATATCACAAATTAAACGGAGCCATTGAAAATAAATGATAATAGTTCAATATACAAATATATATAAAACATGCTTGTCCAATTTCGGAAAAAACTATTATATAATATTATATACCCACATCAAACAAACATGATAGCCTAGCTGTCGGGAGCCAGCTAGGTAATCATGGTAATGAGCGCAAAAATACCACCCCTGCTGCACACATTGCATGCTAAATTATGTCTCGCTGGATATATTATGGGTCAATGGCCAGTGACAGGCAGCTAATATATATTTATACATAGGCCTATATACATCCCATATAATTAAGTCATAAATAAAAGTTGCAGTTATAATGCACTGACCAATATATTAACGAGCCGATCAATACAATCCTTAAAAAAACTATGTTTACTTTGAGCTCATACAAGATTTGCATTACAGGAGAGTATGATGATAAATAAGTGCTGTCTATCCCAGCAAACACGAGACGTTCACACGAGACGTTCAAAGTGTATTTTTGATTCCTCATCGTTATCAATGTCATTTCCTATGAATGATACATCACTAACTTACTCTTAACTCTATTAACCGCCAAATTATTTAATTGAAATTTTCACCCACCTGAAGTTGTGTCTCGCTAGCGCGATCCACAACTTCAAGTGAGTGAAAATTATTCAGATTTGTCAAAATGGAGGTCAACGATTGTGAATATAGTTGATTAATGTCGTGCTTTATCTCTAGCATATTCGAAAGCTGGTATTTAATGTGCTAATAAAAAATGAAAAAAAACACGAATATAATCGGGAGCGGCAATTAAAGGGCTAAAGAGTTAACGGATTTTACTTAAAATTTGAGAGCAGTTGCAACTTTAAAGCCTATTTTTTCTCTGTATCATTCGCTCTAAAATGTTAATTATTTTATTTATTATAGATGTCGATAACAGATGTAAATGTATATTTTAATGAATCAGTCCAATGCATGCACACAAAAAATATGTATGCATTCAATATGAAATAAACTTGGCCAAGCTATACGATCACGTTGACCATACATTGACCTCCATATAGTTGGGCAATGTGTTGATTCGATCTGAGTAATCGATAGATATATATTAACTTGAGTATCAGATGTCCCCACAGTATCAGCAAAGTACTACATTTACGCGGTGTAATAGATCGACACGGTGTGTATAACTGTATACTGCGTTGTAAAGCCGAAAGGGTAGTATCTGCTTACTTTACAAAATAAGCAGATAACGTTACTCCCTTTTGTCTTTAGACGCAGTATAATATTCTGTACCCAGCAAACATGAGCCAGGTTTGAGTTAACGTTGGGAATAGAAACAATGTTTTCTGGTGTTGTGTGGTGTGTGGGGTATACTGCCGTGCAAAGCCTAAATGCAGTATCTGTTTACTTTAGAAATGAGCAGATACTGCCTATCGGCTTTGTAGAGCAGTGTAGTGTCCAAACATTTCTCACCGTATAAAGACTGCGCGTGAAGTTTCCCTTACCTGAAGTTTTTCTATACACAGATTGCATAACGTGCCACTCACTAAGTAGGCATGGTATGTAACTATCCCCCGAAAATCTACTCATTGGCTACATTACAATCGTATACTACTGCTCTGCAAAGCCAAAAGGCAGTATCTGTTTACTTGTAAGTTAAGCAGATACTGCCTTTTGGCTTTGCACGGCAGATCACATAACGATGTTGAAACGGGGATCAGGGACATTCGCGTTGCACATAGAAACAGGTGGTTATTGATTACAAAATAATCCCTGAAATTAAGTCAGAAAAATCCATATATGTTTAGTTATTTTTCATTTTAATAAATTAAATTTTAGAATTATAATAAAACCAGGCAGAAGCAGATATGCTCTTTTAGGCAAATCAGTCGAGCCGTATCACCTTCGACCACCGGTAAAATGTACACAAATTTCCGGTGAAAAGAATGACTAATAATAAATAATATATAAATAATATTATAACTTGTCCATCTGATAATATGGCTTTTAAGACAATAATTATTTCAATACGAAATATAGGTTACCCCATAATATATTTTCAAAGGGAGTCAATGGTGTCGGGCTAGGGAGAGTTTATTGGATATCAATTTCATGTTATCAGCGCCAGAACAGCTAAAGTTCTTAGGTGGTGACGCAGTGGTCAGTAGCCATAGACCAGAAAATACCCTGACGTTACTCCCGACCATGAACTACCTATATATTACAAGTTCATGTCCCGATGAGTGACCGGATCTGTGCACCTGAAAAAACACTAGGCTCACAGAGCAACAGCTAGGGTTTAAATAAGATTGCACACTGACAAATCTGCACTAGATTTTCTGTTGTTGTTCCAAAGGACACAAGACAGACCAGAACGTAATCCGAATCTTATCCTTAGATATGAAAGGGTGTATCTGCCACTTTGTAAAGTGGCAGATACACCTTTTCATATCTATGGAGACGGTATGTGTCCTGGGAATCTCAGAAAACGAATTATATTGCAAATGAATCATGTTTGTGACTGTATTGATTGCTGCGCCTCGGAGCTCATGGCGATGAATTATACGCTGTATAATATGATTATTGTGTTCATTAACATTTTAATTGGTTTGAAAAAATATAATAATAATAACCAAAGAGGTATCTATGTGTGTACTAACTAAATTTCAAGAGAAACATAGGCCTACTGAATATCGTAAAAATATATCGCGATAATGTATTTCTCATTTCACACTGCTGGAGAGTGAATGTTTTATCATAGCCACAGCCCGAAATAACAAATCCCTCAGCCTAACCGTTTTCGTACGAAGTCCTACGTCCAGTAACTCTTAACAACTAAATTAAATGATAAGCCAAGCATCGGTCATTTCACACACCACAGTCGTTATCACAAATGTTAATATTCTTAAAAATGTTATAATAAATATCACAAAAATTTTCCGCATATATCGTTCAATTAATATGATATATCTATGGTAATTGAGAGTGTTATTCTAAGTCTTGTATACTTATCTCATATCACGAAACATAAACAGTGTGGAATTACCAGGAGTCCATAGTGCGCTATGTTTGATGTCTAAAGGAAGTGGTATTGCTAAGATAACGATAATAATGTGGATAAGATACGACCAAATAATTTATATAGTAAAACAGCGCTCATAAAAATTAGATACCCAAACAGCCACACGAGGAATGTGGGTGGTGACATTATTTTTACGTCTCCCTAGAAAACAGGATGCTTGGCGAAATAGTGGTATGGCACCATTAATGTACATGTTGCTTGATGAAAAACAAGCTTATCGGTATCTATAGTTCAACGTAAACTATCAAACACTGTCCAATCGCGGTTTATTCATGTCTGGTTGTTTAAATAACGCACTATTATCTAATTAAAAACCAATTGAAGTGGCGATTAGGAAAGAGAGAAGTGGATAGACGGCCTTTACAAGCCGAGAATATAAAATACTTAAATCATGCACTACAATAATTTAAATGAAAAGGTGTTTTTTAAGTCAACATGCATTCAGATGACGATTCGTCTGGTTTAATCGTGGTTTACATATTTATTTTGTAACAGTTTCTAACAAATACAAAATTAATAAGATGCATAAAGTATATGCATAAAGATATTTTTTTCAAAACATGATTTTTCTAGAACAATAATTCGTTCATTAAAAAACTTTCAAGAATGTTACTTGAAGGTCTAGTTGTATAACCTAAGCAAAGGCTCAAAGGGTTATAAGCCTACGTTGAGCCAATAGAGGTTTAATGTTGGGCCACCGTCTGCGACGCTGCCCAACATTAAACCAGTGTTGGCTCAAGGAGTACCACGGAAAAACACTAAGCAGTTTTGAGGGGAAAACATCGGCATAACTTTGCACAGGAAAACTTACAACTGATTCTGAAAAGTATATATATAGGATGAAGGTGAACGGTTTTCACAGGTTGTAATGTATTGGTGGACCCTCCCAGCAGACACAAGACGTTGAATCAATGTTAGTTTAACGTTGGTCCGACGTCGTAGACGTGGACCAATGTTAAACCAACTTTGATCCACCATCTCGTGTCTGATGGGAGCTGTCTCTAAATCACCGCCCCACCACGCATGTACAAACACTGACTGACTGCTGTTCCCATGGCAACATAAGTGAAGCCATGGGTAATAGAGGTCACTGTCAGTCAGGAAGCTAGCGCGGTGTCAAAAATTAGTTGAGATATATAGGATAGATGGAAGAGGAAATCAGTAATTTGTTGTGTTGTTCTAGCCTGGAATGCGCAGTGGTATGCCTATGTACACTATAAAACATCAAAAAGAATAAAGTATAGTAAGTTCCCATTTATAGCTCCCCATAACGCGATATGACCACAAGACAATGTGCAAAAAGCAACACTCCCCTCAATTTGCTATAACATTATTATCTTACTTGTTTAGCATTCTTAATAAATCTTTAACTAATTTGAACAAATCATTACCACACTCCTCCCACAATTAAGATAAATAAATCTTGAATTTAATATTATTAAATTATATAAAAAACATTATTCTAGATCTAAAAATATTTCTATGTACTTCGGAATAATATGAAAGGGTAAGAAGTGATCAGGTTATCACTTTATAAAGTGGCTACAGCGCCTTATTTACAATCAGATCAATCATGATGATTGCCATTGGAACACAGGTGCACCAAGAACAATTCACCCTTTCCCAGTAACTCTCAGATGAACTCAACTGTGAGTCACTAGGTGCGAATGGAATGAACAATAACTCTTCACAAGAAGCTAGGGGGTGCCTAACTATAAAACCGTGCTAAAAGTAACAAGTAAATGTATACCCTGCGCAATGACACCTCGATGATGTTTTTCAGTTCGGCCTGTATAATGGCAAATTTGATCATGGTATTGGAGTTGACAAGCTGGGCAGCTGAGAATATGCCACCCGTGACGGTGGCGGCCCGGCTGACCATGGAGCGCTTGTGGAACCTCTCTGACTCTTGTCTAATCTGCAGATCAAGCTGTGGATCATCTTCGAGGTCAGAGAAAAGTGGATCGTTATTGTTGATTATTTTGTCGTACTCTTGCAGTGCGTCCAGCTGCACGACGTTCTGTAGGGGTCCACCTTCCGGTTCCGGTCTGGGCGCGGATTTTTTCCGCCTACACGTGCACTTGAGAGGGGGTGGAGTCTTTCTAATCTCACCTGACGTGATATCATCATGTCTGATCTGTGAAGGTGACCTTCTGTCCTCTATCACAACAATATCCACCACGGAAGGCTTAGCAATCCCTCCATACAGTCTGTTATCACAACTAATTTTCTGGCGCGCTGTATAGAGTGCACGGGATGGAATATAATGATCATTGGGGCCAAATTGCTGGCACGTGACCAGAGAGTCTCGTACAGTCACATCTGTTTTACCAATCTCCCTCTCGCGTCTTTTCCTCGCAGCTTTCCCATGGATTGGACATGTTTTCAGACGCTTCTTTTTCTCCTTGGAATGATCACTGGAAACACTGGCGCTGTCATCGAAATCAGCGTCCGTGTTGGGAGCATCAGTACCGCTCCCTCCCCCTCTTCGCACTTTTTTGACACGTTTTTTCTTCAGTGTGTCGTCTGTATGTGAGCTTTTCTGGCGGGTGGCTGGTTCCCTCACAAAAGTCCCGTAAATATCCCCACATGATCCCCCGCGATAATCCTGGTAAGGCTCTCCTATCCTGTCCATGTAGAGCCTGCTATCAGCTCTCACCATCTCTGCCAGAGGAGAGCTGCGTCTACCTCTTGGACTGTTTTCTCTGTCCGCCATTTTGAGCAGAGGAGAAGTATACAGAAGTTATATAATGTACAATACTAACAACAGCGAAGTGGTATCACCTTGCCCAGAAACTTTGGTGGCCACACTATGAACGCCACAATACATAAGGAAGCAGACTGGCGCGGTGGAGATGGTTGCAGCAGCAGCAGCAGCCGTATCCAGGCGTGCTGAGATGTGCGCACTTGGAAACTGAGCCAAACTGGTGGGCAGACACAAAGTAGATATTTAGTTGCTGATAAATATAGTACTCTCGCCCTCACGTGCTGACGAGTATGAAAACCCAGGCCAGACAAACAGATCTGTTGTTCTAATCCAAAAAAACATGTTTCCCATCAAAGATTAAGTCAAAAAGTAACGTTAATTCTTGCCATTGATCAATATAAAATTCGGCACGTTTGTAGAAAACTAAATTTCGTGCAGCCAGGGTGTACAAGGTCTATATTAAAGTTTATTTACTAATTCTAAACATTGATGGAGTCGGCTTGTGTTGTTTTGCCATTTCAGATGTTAAAACTTTATCAGAGTTCAACTAGGTCAAAGTTCATGTCAGCAAACAGTTTGCTGATGTGAGGCAGTCAGTGGCGTTGGGCAATCATGCAAGCATAAAGCGAGATGCCTACGCGGCGAATTCACGCTGCAGAACGAGTACCCAGGGAGGGGGGTGATGTCCGCGCGATGGAACAGCCACTGCAATCCAGCAGGCCGCTTCCTCTACAGTCAGCCAACACATTCCTTACATTACTTTCCATATAGGGCATGGGTGACGTCATTTGCAGTTGGCTTGGCCAGGGAAGGCTGAGCCGAACACCATGCCACGGAAGAGTAGGCACCTATTCAACGTTAGCCCAATGATGTGCAAATCCAAAGGGCAGTATCTGCTTACTTTACAAGTAAGCAGATACTGCCCTTCGGCTTGGCACGGCAGAGCAGCCGTGTATATTTTCAGGGAAGCCGCTATGAGCTGTCAGTCAGCGCGCCGCTCTACGCCGGCCGGCCAATGATATAAGTCACAATAGGCCGCCCAGATATACATAGGTGCACCAAATACGGCACCCTGTAATACAAAACATGAGTAACCATGGCAACTCCTCTTCCTGTAGTTCCAGGGAAGTATAGACGATCAGTAGGCCAGTATCTCCTGGAGCCAGTAATTCTGTACAGTAGGCCTACAACTTACCTTCACAATTATTTGTGGTCAACATAGCCCACTTTATCTACCTGCGGCATATTGACGCACTCGGTGTGCTTAAATTTAAATGGTCACTTAAAAGTTGGGCCTACTCAGCACATTAAACTCCTGGTAAACATATATACGATTTTAATAAGGATATTTGGTCTACTAAACATGCTATTAAAGGATGAGAATTGTGCCGGTGGATCTTATTTTAGGCCTAGCCTACTTTATATCGCATTTTCGAAATGCCCAGTCAATATTTAAATGATAACAATAAGTTATTAATAATTTGTCGGGGATTTTCATTTAAGGTCTATACAGTTAAATTGCAATAAAAATACACATGCGTGGATTAATGGGACGTTTACCGTTAGATAAGTTATGAAATACTTTCATGTAGCACTGACTTTCTCTGCCTGACCTATAGTATTTCTTTACCCACCGGTCCCGATTATATTCATTTTTTACATTTTTTATTAGCACGTTACATATATATCAGCTTTTAACTATTGTGAGGGTAAAACGTGATATTTATCAGCAGGATTTGAAAATCGTTCACCTCCATTTTGTAAAATCTGAATAATTTTCATCCACTTCAAGTGGTAATTTGGCGGTTAAAGGGTTAAGGTGCTGATATTTGAGGATTTAGAGCTACGCCTACGTTTTATTTTATCATTTAACAAGACTTTGTCGTGCCACTGACGATGGATGTAGTATTATTTAATCTTGTTTATACAACGAAAATGTCTAAAAATACTGTTTTTATCATAGGCTGGTGTTACTTTACTACACACCAGCCAAATACATGTTCACATCGCTGATTACGTAGCTCCTTCGTCGTCCACGTCTCCCAGAGCTCTGTTATTGGTGGTAAAAAATAAGCTAACATTTTGAAATAGAAATGAGATTACTATGAGATAACTAGTCAAATAAAAAAATTACTTAACCTTTTGCAAAATGTTGTGATATTTTTTTTATAAGTAGCACACTAAAATTTCGTCATCACCGTAAAAACTCGTAAAAACTATAAAAAATGCGCTGTGTTCTATCGAAAAGTAGTTTCTATTTTTACGATAAAATTTGGAATTATTCACAGCCACTTCAACTTTAAATTGTTACCTTGATATTAAAATGTGGTGGCCTATCTTCTACATCGTCCCTTAGATACCAAGGCGACTACGTACATGTCCACTTACCTACATTATTTTCAGAAGTTAGAAAAAAAGTACCTTATTTTATTTATTGTAAAATAGTGGTTTACATTTGTGGTGTAAAATAGTTTTAAAATGTATGACCAAAACAAATAAAAAGAAGCGGAGATTTATTTACTGTAGAAAAGGCTGTGATAATTCGTTTGCATTTAGGGCCCGTATTCTCGTACAATTTAATTTAGAATAAATTGTAGGTTTCGGATTGGTCGAGATGGCCATCTCGATCAATCCGAATCCTACGATATATCCTAATTTGTACAAAAATTAGAAAGTGTCAATGCTACAGTCTGATTTTATATGCTGGATTTTGTGAGATCACATTATATGCGATGTCTCTTTTTTTTGGTTTATTTGCTGGCATGGTGTTCAAATTCACCAGTATCTGATCAGTATGGCTCGTGTGACGCGCTGCCAACATCAGCTTTCATCACAGAGCAAAACCTACAGCCTGTAATTTAGACGACTCGCCTACCCCCTGGTGAGGGAAACAAAACAAGCTGATGGACAGATTACGGCACAACAATAATCAAACAAAACGCTGTTTGATGTGGACCAATCCCACATCTAGCAGCCACACGTCAAGTAGGCCTACATGTACAGAATGATGTACACATGTAAATAGTTATTGCAGTCCTATTTCGTCGACTGAAAAGCTTTTTCAATATTTGTACTTTTCATAATTACATTTGTTTCTCATGTGTCGCAATTTTGGGGGAATTGCTATGTCAGCTACATGTTTTAAAATAAATCTCTTGATCATTCATTGCTTAAATATAATGCTATAGATATATCCCCCGCTTTATATTAAATCTTTTTTTTGATGTGCGTGCGATTCACAAGCGATTCCCATACAAACAGAGTAGACCTATAATATTATACTGTTCGCCTCAATTATCCTGTGTGGGATATGGATGGTTTCCTCCAGAGTTTGCTTAACATTCAATTGACCTATTTTTGGAAATTGTTGTTATGACAGGAATACAAACGTTTATAAACAACTTTTCCGGTTAGCGGCGGTTCTCCACCATTAGGTTAACTATTTCCTTTGTTAGTTTATAGCTGTTGCCCCCTTCCCCACCCCCCTATTGAAATCTACAGTGTTTATTGGTAGCCCGGGATTGGTAGTCTCCGGTTATGACGAGTCTTTTAAACCTCTGAACCCTTAAAGCGCCATAGTCGTTTTTATTCTGTTTTAGCAGCCGATTTATTTAAATCACTGTTATTGGGAGAGAAATCATTTGCAAATTAAACAAAATATGAGCAATATTCATCCACCCGAAGTTGTGGGTCGCGGTAGCGGTAGTGGCTTCATATATGACAGCATCATCCTGATTCCAACATGATCTATTGACATTAATTTTACAGAAAATGAGACAACTGGTCATGTGAACAGTTGTCTAATTTTCTGCAAAAAACATCGATATCGTTTAAGGTATCTAACGTTACATCTTTCAAAATAATCACAGTGTAATTTATTCCGTATTCAACAAATTTAAAACGAGCGTATGTACCACCGATCACAATGTCAAGAAGTTTCAATATCAACAAACAGTATTTAAGTTTGACGTCAAGCACGATAAAAAAGGGAATTTATAGATTCACTTGATCAAATACTACTTGTAAAAAGTGTATCTTTCTACCCAACAGTTAGAATGCACAGATACTTCTATTTTTAGTCATTTGAAGCTGGAATTGCTGACGCAATTTCCAGCTTCAAATAATTAAAAATATACTGCGGTTTGACATTCTGCGGCTTTTTAGTCAAATCAAAATGAAAACTCACGTTGCCCAGTTGTTTTTCTGTGTTTTCTAATTTGTTCGACGCTTCCTCAAGAGATGTTTGTGCTGCGTCCAAGTCACCCTCCAACTGTTGGATTTTCTTCTGAAGATTTTGAATTTCCTCTTCTTGCTAATGAAACAGAGACATACATGAGTTCTATTAAAAAAATACGAGTTTGCGCTATAACGGATGATTATACAAATATAATTATATTTTATTTTATTTGTGATAAATTAAAAAGGCAGTAACCTCTGAAAAATCTAGATAAATAATATTCAAAGGACTAAGACAAAAAAGAAATGAAATTGACATTAAATAAAAATAATATCAATCGAAAAAACATTGAGAAAATGATTGTTTATGGGAAAAATATATCATTTGTATATACATGTATGTATATTATATCATGTTTTTGGCTAATAAAAATATATAGACGTCCTGAGACACCGACAAATATTAGATTAAGCTAATTAAAATATATAAATCAAAAGCATCAATTAAAAAAATACATATTTTACAATCTAATTTGAAAAAAAATCACTTTAGCAGCTGGATGGAAAATTCTTCGAACATTAAAAGGTTGAGGATTCAAAGTTGACGAAATATTAAACGGCTGTTGAGCAAAAGGATCAGAAATAAACGAATCAGTAATATAGGCCCAATGTTGGACACCAGCATCAGGACGCTATTCTATGTACAATGTATCGTTATTTTGTGTGCAGGTATATCCCCTTACCTGAAGAATTTAGGAGACCCCAATTTTGGATTGTGAGAGCCACTCATTCCCAAAATAACCCACGTAATTCTAGAGGAGATATTTCGAATAGCGGGGTAAAAAGCATTTCTCTCGTGGAGCATTATTACGAGATATATTTGTGTATAAGATATTTTTTATAATTGATGTAGACTATTTATCTGAAATAGATCAGGCTCTAGCTTTTAGCTCGATAACAATCTTTTCTTTGTCATTCAAAATGTAAAATAACCAAGGGACTGGGCATTTAACGAGTGGGCACAAAAAGTTATGGAGCAAAAAGCATTCGGCGTCACATCCTACACAGAGCTAATGTTGGGCCAATGTCTCACAAGAGCTGCTGGATATAGTCTGGTTCCTTTTCATCCGGGTCCCGTTGTATGCCTCACTTGGCAGCTAAATAAATATCATACAAAGACAAACAGCAGTAACTGCTTACTGTTCAAGTAAGCAGTTACTGCTGCTTGACTTTGCACTGCTCTATTATATGCGGACGTTTTCACCGCGACCGCCTGGTGGTTCTTACAACAACTCCAATAATGAGCCCATATCCCAGCTAACATGAAAAGTTAGACCAACGTTGGAGAAGTGCTGGGCCAGCGGATCATCAATCAGTTAATCAGATTGTGTTAAAGCGCTCTGGGGTATACTTAATATGAATCTACTCGTGTTGTGTGTCCTGTGTGTACTGTACATGCTTTGGACCATGTATTCTTACATAATTTGGCAACGCCGAGATAATCCCATTAAGAATGAAACTTTATCTGACCGACACTGGGGAACTTGATGGAGAATTGACACAGATTCGAGACTGAAAACACCTTGTGTCAACTACGTTGAATACAATATTAATCATATTTTTTATAATTACCTAATGACTTTCTTTTAAATATATATCGTGTTTTTTTATTTAGAGAAAAGTTGTCAGAATTTTGATAAATATACCGTCACCGGAGTACTAAAGAGTTGTATCTGCCACTTTAACAAGTGCAAAATACAACTCTTTAATACTTAGATTCGTCGCTCCTCTTACAAAAAATCTATGAATTATCATCTTCTTGCAGCTGATGTTCGCTACAGGCCTTAACAGCTTAAGAAGATTAACATTTGTGTATCATAAGTTCAGTCCTAAACTGATCAGCATAACTTTAAAACGCATAAAAAAAAGGAATTTTGGTCGTAAATTTCTCTGATTTCATGCATTTTACGACTGACACACGATTTTCCGCAGGGAACACAGCCATACCGATTCGTTCTTCTCTTTCTGTTCTGACAGCTTCTGTTCCAGCTGCTCGGCCTTATCCATGGCAGCCTCCTTCTCCAGTTTCATCGCCTGCATCTTCTTCTTGATGGCATCCATAGTGTTAAGCGCCATTGTTACGGTTTTTCTGTTTTGATCCCACACACGAACAAAAGAATTGAATGAAGAAGAAACACTGCTTCCGTGGGGAGAGCCCGCCGTTCACTGGAAATCACTGCTGCACCGCACCGCTGCTGGACCGACTGCCTGACCGACTGACTGACTTGTTCACAGGTTGGAGAGCGAGGGCAGAAGATCTTCACGGCACCGAGAAGCCTGCTTCACACCACTGGCCTGATGAACGAAAGACACTGAGTGCCGGCCTATACCGACCGCCGGGAACTTCTGGGAAGGGGTGGGGGGTGGGGGGGGGGGATGCAGGTACCTCCGCAAACTTTCTTGGCCTGGTCCGGCGGGCTTCCTGGCATGCCGGGTGTAGCTATTTCGCGGGCGTGTACTCTGCCAGCGAGGGTCAGAAAACCAGAGGAGGGTGGGGCGGCACGGCCTGCAGGAGCCTGCAAAGCCAGAAGCAATCAGCCAGCAGACGTCATCATTCACCGCAGCGGCAACTTTAATCGCAGTAGTCCACAGGTGTACTCCTGCTGCTGCTGCTGCAATTTCTTTCTGCTGCTGCTGCTGCTGCTGCTGCTGCTGCTGCTGCTGCTGCTGCTGCTGCTGCTGCTACTGAAGATGCTGCTCCTGCTGCTGCTGTTGCTGAAGATGCTGCTCCAGGAGCATCATCTTCAGTAGCAGCAGCAGCAGCAGACTCCAGGAATAACGTGCAGGCCATCAGCCAGTCTGGTGGTACAGGGCCAGTGAAAGTTGGTGTGTGGGCGATAGTGTTACCACCATGTATGGAGACTGCCTCCATCAAGCTGCGAACCATCTGCTCTGCCAAAGATCCAGAGGCTGCTGGTGAGGTACAGATGATGATGATACTGTAAAGAGAGAGTGGGAGACGAATACGTTACGGGCGTAGTAAATAAACAAACTACAACGCCATGGTACAGTTACAGTCTCTCTCTGCTGACCATCTCAATTAATTGTAATGAACCTCACATAACTTAGAGGATGAAACTATGTCATATATATATACGTATACACATGCATTATGAATACATATGCACATCTGTGTATAGTACAGATATGCCTAGAATAATAAATGATACCTGTTTTTGATTGATTGATTGATTGATTGATTGATTGATTGATTGATTGATTGATTGATTGATTGATTGATTGATTGATTGATTGATTGATTGATTGATTGATTGATTGATTGATTGATTGATTGATTGATTGATTGATTGATTGATTGATTGATTGATTGATTGATTGATTGATTGATTGATTGATTGATTGATTGATTGATTGATTGATTGATTGATTGATTGATTGATTGATTGATTGATTGATTAATTGATTGATTGATTGATTGATTGATTGATTGATTGATTGATTGATTGATTGATTGATTGATTGATTGATTGATTGATTGATTGATTGATTGATTGATTGATTGATTGATTGATTGATTGATTGATTGAATAAATATTTTAATTATCCTATGATAAAGCATATTTTTGCTGAAATTAACCTTTACAGCTTTTGCAATTTTCTTGAATGGTGAAAAACATAAAAGGGAATTAAAATCCTAATTTGATGGCTTTCACTTCTTTTTATAACAAACATATTTTAAAATCTTCATTATGTATAAAATTGACAATGTAAATCGGACGTTTAATTTATGTTATATGTATAATCGGGTATATATTCCTACCATCTTATTGTCTTGCCTAATAGTGTCCTGTCTTATCACTGAGATATTTTCTCTCGGAAATGTCTATCAAATGCAGCACACAAACAGTTATATTTTCCTTTCAACATCATATGGGCAGAAAATATATTAAATAGTATCTACAAAGTAGCCATATAGCTATCATAATAATTAGCTATAGCTTTCTAATGCAAGCATATTACTGAAAAAATTAAAGCATTATTATAACATGATATCTGGCGTCTGCTTATGATGCTCAACACTGTTATTATCCGATGTATTCACCTGTATTATTATCAATACACAGGACACTGTGGCATTCCACCACACAGGAGTAGGCCTAGAGCGTAATGGTAAGCAGCAGGGCGTAAATTGATGGATTTACGGTCTGCCATTTAAGTCATGCCAGTCATATCTATATGTGGTGAATGCCAGTGTTTTATCCCTTAAACCGCTAAATTAAAGAATTTACATTTTCATCCACTTGAAGTTGTGTCTCGCTACCGCGATCCACAAATTCAAGTGATTGAAAATTCTTCGTACTTGTTTAATTGGAGACCAAACATTTGAAAAAGTTGATGCTCAAACACACATTTTGTTCTAATAACATTGATTTATTCGGGCGATAAAACATATTAAAAACGACTAGAGTCGTGCTTAGGGGTGCAAGGGTTAAAAACTATCTAGGCTAGATGGTGATAATAATAGCAATAGGGTGTGTTTGGTAGGACAATCCCAGCAAACACGAGACATTAAACCAATGTTTGCCTAATGCTTGGCCACCGTTATGACGCTGGCCCATCATTAGGCCAACATTGGTTCAACGTCTCGTGTTTGCTGGGATGTGGTAATTTTATATTCCTCTTGTTCAACTTGAGCCCTATCAGTGTCATTGCCCTGCGATCACACGCGATTGTTATATTTACCCATTAACCCGATAAGCGCGACTCTAGTCGTGTTTAATCCATTTTATTAGCCGATCAAATCAATGTTAATTTGATAAAGGCAATGAAATATGTGCGGTTTTTCTACATTTTCTCCAAAGCTTTTGATAAGGTTTGGCACAAAGGTCTATTATATAAATTAGATAGGTATGGTGTGGATGGATCCTTTCTTAAATTAATGGCAAGTTATCTTGGCGGTAGGGAACAACGTGTTATAAAACAAAACGCCGAATCAACGTGGAGGCCGATTACAGCTGGTGTTCCACAAGGATCCGTCCTTGGACCACTTCTGTTTCTTTTCTACATTAATGACTTGTGTGATGACATAGAATCGGTGATTTATCTTTTTGCTGATGACTGCTCACTTTTTCAAAAAATAGACAAAAACTATCACAAGTACGTTAACACACTAAATAGAGAGTTGAAAAAAATATCAAAGTGGTGCAAAGACTGGCTTTTTATCCTTATTCCACAAAAATGTGTATGCATGCTATTTTCAAGAAAACAAATACCAATTTTATTGCCCCCTATCACTCTAAATGGCACCAATTTAAAGTCGGTTTATTCTCACAAACGCCTTGGTTTAATATTAACTAAAAAATGACATGGTCTGAACACATACTATCTTTCACTAATAAAGCAAAAAAGCGAATACACCTCTTAAGCGCCTTCAAATATTCTATGAGCAGATATGAACTTTTTCGATGCTATCTTTATTTTGTACGCCCTTTATTAGAATACGCAAACATAATTTTTGATAATTGTTTTAAACAAGAAAAGTTGATGATTGAAAATTTACAATATGCAGCATTACGTCTCGTGACAGGCGCGAAGAAAGGGACCTCACGCGAATTGTTATTAAAGATTGTGGTTTATGCACAATGCAAAATAGAAGAACATTTCATAAATTATTAAAATTATTTTCAATCATTAATCACCAAGGCCCCTCCTATCTAGAGAACTGCTTGCCCAACTTGAGCGGCGGTGAACATAGAGTTACTAGATCTAAAACGTCTAAACATTTTAGACTTTTTTATTGTACATCTGAACAATTTCACCTCTCGTTTTTACCATCTTCTGTGAGTCTGTGGAATAAATTATCTGCCAACATTCGTTCATGCACAGTTTTATCCAGTTTCAAAACGAAATTACTCAAATTTCTCTGCGTTAAAACAAAAGTGCTTATGCAATTCCACATTGGCGACAGAGCAGACCAAATCAATCTATGTCAAATTAGGCTAAATTTTTCGTCCCTTAATGATCATTTATATACCAAATCATGTATCGAAAGCCCTTCATGTAGTTGCAGTGCTGTTCCTGAAACACCACAACACTATTTCTTTGACTGCTTAAACTATCAAGACCAACGCCAAGAATTATTTAGTTCCATTACCAATTTTCTTCCTCCAGATTACCCACTTCCACTGAAATTATTGCTACGTGGTAGTCCAGACCTAACAGTTAATAACAATATTTTTCTCACCACTGAAGTCTTAAAATTCATTCACAACACAGCTAGATTTATGTAACAACTTATTGCTACTCTGTCTCGCTCCACTGGTGAACAAAGGCAACTCAATTATCATATAATCATTATGTATTACAATGGGCATGTGTTTTGTGATTATTCATTGTTTTCTTTCTATCTTTCTATTGTATTCTATTCTATTCGAGGAAACCACTCAATTAGCTTTTTGTACCTATTATGTAATCCTCTGAAAATAAATATGTTTATACTAATCAATGTTAATGGAAATGAGTGTTTAAACATCACGATTTGCAAGTGTTTGGTCTGAAATTATTCAAGTATGAGTAATTTTCACCCACTTGAAGTTGTGGGTCGCGGTAGCGAGACACAACTTCAAGCGGGTGAAAATATGCATTATTTAATTTAGCGGTTTAAGGGTTAACAAGTTAGGGTCTTAATTTTATTTTTTATGATAAATGACCTCACATCACACTTGTTTGGCTAATCACGGGACACATATTTTTTGGGAAATGCAATGACTGACTTTTAAAATCTGTCAATGCTGAGCCAACGTCACAGAAGCCGACGTTACATGGGACATACCTGTGAAATTCGAAAGTATAAAACCTCGTAACTAAGCACTCGAATTAATAAAAATAAGCGATTTGGAACTTGTACGTCTATGTCGACACTCTAAGAAAAAATGAGTTTTGTCTTGGTTTCCATGAGTTTTAATGAATTATAAATTTAATTATAAATCAGTTCCGAGTTTATATCTATGGTGTTTCAAACAGATCAATGTGATTTGTTATTATTTCTGTGGCATACAATTAAGCTCTCAGACGTACAGACATCCGCAAGTGACAATATTAGTATAATATGATCTCCTTGGTATTAAAAGGTCGTATCTGCTATTTAACAACGTGGTATGTACGACCCTCTTACTCCGAGGTAATGATATATGCGGCTCGAGCATCGCAGCAAACCAGAGCACAATACTGCCGCGCAAAGCCAAAAGGCAGTATCTGCTTACTTTACAAGTAAGCAGATAATGCCTTTTAGCTTTGTAGAGCAGAATTGGCCCCATTTCTGTATTGGGCCCCGCCATTGAATCAACATTGAGCCACGGTTGAACAAGCTCTAGGATGGACCGTGACTACTCGGAGATATATTTATAACACATATCCCGTTCTCCGAAATCCCGGTACGGGATTGTTGCCAAGTAGATGCTCATTTTTCTAACCACTTTCATGCAAACTGAAATAAATTGTCCGCAAGAATGACGAGAAATCGTGTTTATGAGCGAACATGTGGTTTGTGAGCGGAACCTGCAGCGTGTGTCATCACTTACAACCATCACATTCTTGAACAGAAAAATCATAGGAATGAGGGAATTCCACTGACTGAATGTCAAGTTACAATTCCTCATCTTGGTAATAACCCTTTCACCGCCAAATTATTCAATCTGAATTTTCACCCACTTGAAGTTGTGTCTCGCTGACGCGATCCACAGCTTCAAGTGAGTGAAAATTATTCAAATTGACAAAATGAAGGTCAACTCTTTTCAAATCGTGCTGGTTGATGGCACATTTTATCCGTAACATATTTAAAATGTGGTACTTAAAGTGCTAATAAAAAAATGAAAGCCCGAATATATGCGGCACCGGTGGTTAAAGGGTTAAAGGGTCGTAGCTGCCACTTTACACAGTGGCAGATACCACACATTAATACCCAGGAGCGATATGAACTTATTAGGTCGGTGATGCAAATGCTAAATAATATATGTATCTGGAAAAACTCAAAATTTTGAACAGGAGTTTAAAATATTATAACTGGATGTCTTCTGCATAACTCATTTCTAAAGAAGCTTGACGAGGCACTCTCGGTGGAAATTTGTGTTTTCCAACTTTCTATAATTATAACCATTTTATGAAAAAAAAATAATAATAAAGGCACGTATTCAAACAGAGTAGTATATCTTACAAACGACTATAAGATTATGGAGAATGTTGCCCCGTTTTATAAATATCCAATTCATAAAAATGTGAATCATTAGTCTGCATGATCCTTGTTAACGACTTGGTGCAGGGTATATTCAGCAATAATTGATCTAGGGACAATCGGCGCAGACTTGTGATGGAGTTTGGCCAAATTACTTGGTGGAGTTGGCGGGGACTAGAAAATGATTGTTCATATTATGAACTCGGGGCAAAAGTGCTTTATCATATCGTATTTGTATATCATGTGAATGGGATAGTAGCA
Organism: Flabesymbios commensalis; assembly: GCA_964017125.1. Lineage (NCBI taxonomy): Eukaryota > Metazoa > Annelida > Polychaeta > Terebellida > Flabelligeridae > Flabesymbios > Flabesymbios commensalis. Next base: position 48,133,770 of record OZ024908.1, read on the forward strand.
ATTGATAACTTACATAATAATGACATTGTCTCGCCTAGTCTCTTTTAGAAACGGTTATATCAGCTTATTCTAATTTTCCAGTGTAAATAAGACATATGTTATTTCTACGAATGTAGTATTTTGTACTTTTATCTTCTTGAGAGCACGCATTGATAGACCACATTATTATAGTTAGCCTATATATTATTAAATTATACTAAAAGTATTTCTCAAATAATAGTTTGATTCACTCTCTAAATATTGATTTTTCAAATAATCCCTGTTTGTTCAATGAAAGTGTTGATGTGCCGATTTTGTTTGTTTGTTATGTGATATTTAAAAAAAGGTATATATATATATATATACTGTACACTGCAGCATGGATCGAATATTTTAACTTCAAAACTATGACAAATTTCAACGAAGAATGCAGCACTTAAAGAATAAATCACTTATAATTTGTAGCAGAATACCGACACGTGACCATGCATTCCTCACCTGGACACGCGTCTAATCTAAACATTGTTGTTTATTATGAGGTGGTCTGACTGGGATTAGAGTCATAGCATGAGATAAGATGGACCCGGCACTGTAGGCTGATTTGCCATAATACCCCCCACCCCTCGACTCACAGCTGTGCTGCTAACCCAGCTAAGGCCGCCATTCCACGTGTCCAACAATTACACGGATTAATTAAGCAAACGTATCCGGCAATCGTATGCAATTGGCATTCCATGTGTGCGACAACTCGGTTGGCCTGGTGCGACAAACTTGTATCCAGAACTGTGATTTCTTCCTACGTCACTATGTGTACTGAGGGGTTTCCAGTTTAAAACAAGGTTCATTTGTGAGCTCTTTTAATATACGAGGGATTCTATAATTTTAGGCACCAGTGAATATTTCCTTGATATATGAATATTGAATATTGTTAAAAATTCAAACACATGCCAACTAAGCTTTGTTTATTGACATAGCGTTGTCAGCAGAGCTTAATTTCAATTTTAAATGCTTATTTTTTATGAATTAATTTTTTTCTTACCGTTATGGAGAGACTAATTTACCGTTATAGAGAGACCAATTTATGTTACGGAGTAATCTTCAAACTTAAATTTCTCAGTAACCCTTCTACAAAAGTATACAATATTTAACAAGTAGTTGAACATGGCTATTATAATGTTGATCACATAATTTAGAAAGAATCACTTTATGACAATAACCGCTAAATAATGAAATAAGAATTACTTAAGAATTGATTATTCGAATCATCATAATCAGCTTGTTTAATATCACATTTTGTTAGAAAGCGTTCCACTGTACCCGTAAGACAATAATTCAATATGCATGGCTTCTCATGTGTCGATACTCATGTGTTAACAGGTGAGAGCCACCAGTCCAGCTCAGAATAGCATAACATAGATGGATTTCTTCGGCTGAGCGACGGCTGTGCGAGCTGACGCCAGCAGATGCAATTTAGACTGATCAAAGTACTTTTATTCTAAAGGGACTAACGTTATGTTCGTGTGGAGGGCTCTATTTATTACCACATAGTTGTATTATTGTCTTTAAAAATACTCTTAATATAGTATAGTTTTATTGTATTATTATGATATTATATGGTACTTGGCTCGAGTGCATATTGAACTAAACTTGTGTGGTGGCTCAGGGCCCCTGGTCACCTTCTACTTGCTCCACAGTCAAGCAAATATCTACAACGTTAAAATTGTGAAGACCTTATAAATAATGATATTGTTATAATGTTGAATGCTTTTAAAAATTGCTCCACTTGTAGTTGTTTTATAAGTTTCTACTCTTTCCAGAGGGTTTTTTTTGCTACTTTCATACTATTATGTAGTTATTTTATCTCTGGCTTTAGCGCGGGAAACAAAAATTATGTATATTATATTTTTATTTAATTTTACTTTAAGTGGAATTACCATGTACAAAGTTGCATGCTTTCAAAACTTGCTCTACTTGTTATTGTTTTATAAGTTTCTACGCTTTCCAGAGGGTTTTTTGCTACTTTTATACTGATATGTAGTTATTTTATCTCTGGTTTTAGCGCGGGAAACAAAAAATATGTATAATATATTTATATTTAATTTTACTTTGAAGTGTAATTTTAAATGTAATTACCATGCATATAAAATTTATCCTGGATGTCGAACATAGTTAGAGTGCTGGTCACCTGTATTCGACATCCTGATGTACACAATTTTATTTACAATTGCATATTTGTACAATTATTGTATATATTTGTGTATATAAAGCCTAATAAATAAATCTATGCAGATCGTCTTCAGTGTACATGATGCGATTCAATGTGGGGCCAACGTCCACGACGTTAGCACCACATTGACCCGCGTGCAGACGATGATCCTTGTAGATGAGAAACAGCAGTACTGTTTAGTTTTTAAATTTTAAGCAGTTATCAGGCTATGGAGCGGTCGCAAACAAGTGAACGTGAACAAATCTACGGACGTTATTTTATATGATGGCATTCAAAGATTTCAATGTATACATCACCTGTCCGTCAATTTCACTCTTGTGTTTAACCGTTTAACCACCAAATTAATAATTGGAATCGTCAACCACTTGAAGTCCACAACTTCAATTTAGTGAAAATTATTCGAATAGACAAAATGGGGGTAAACAATTTTGAAATCTTGTTGATTGATGTCACGTTTTTTTTAACATGCTCAAAAGCTGGTATTTAATATGCTAATAATAATAAAAAAGTGAGGAATAAATCGTGCCCGGCTGTTAAAGGGCTGATCATTCTTAGTAATATAAACCAAACGTGCTACGCAGCATGTTAACCCTCACAACACTGAAATATTTGTATACAAACCATAGAGAGGCGAAGTTTATTAAACATCATAAATGTCTTTAGTTAGCTTTTTCTGCTTCATTTGTATACCTATATGTTATGGGTCTACGGACATTATAAATACTTCAATTCTTTCAGTACGGAGATTGACTTTAGACGTCAGAATGTGACGTCTATAGACGTCAGATTATGACGTCTAAAGTCAATCTCCGCGCTGTAGGGGTTAAAGGGACTGGCCCAGGCTAAAATCATCGAAAAATCGGTGATTTTATTTCGGGTTCTTTATATGATCATATGATGTAAACATGTACATAGACTAGAACTGAATTTTTTTTATAATTTTTTTGCTGCGCATTCATCAGTTAGACTAGATATAGAGACGAAATTCCCGCATTTCCTATTTTTGACATGGTTGTCAATAATTAGAAATCAGGAATTTCGTCTCTATATCTAGCCTAACTGGTGAATGCACAGCACAAAAATTGAAAAAAATTGCAGTTCTAGACTATGTACATGTTTACATCATATGGTCATATTAAGAACCCGAAATAAAATCACCGATTCTTTGATGATTTTAGCCTGGGCTAGTCCCTTTAACATGCAGTTGTTACTTGTGAAACTTTGCTAATAGTTGATTTGAGCCATTTTGACCGTCATTGTGGCTCTATTCCATCAGCCAGTTTGGTTTTTCTTTTATAATAAAAACATGTCCTTAATTGCTGCATGATAAGATACAGTTACTTATGAAACATTGCAAATAGTTTTTCTTGGGTACCTCTAAACAATATATGTCACATACAATAACTTTCCTACAATATCAGCCATTTTGCATGTTATTTTGTCCGTATTTCAGCAGCCATTATATTTGTATAGGTCTGTTATAATACAAACATGTTGATACGAGCTCGAAAAGGGTATATTATGGATTGAGTCAATACATCAACAAATGGTTATGGCCAATATATGATTTTTTCTAAAATTTGAGAATTTGGGCGGCCATTTTGAATATATTAGCCTATTTCAGCCAAACGCACGGTTTTTATGTCCACACACAGCATATGGATTAAACAACACTGTGTCATTAATTCCAGGTGGCACCAAGTTAAATCTGAAGCCAGTCTAAAAGGCAAAACTACTATATAAGGGAGTTATTAAATTCCTTTTCAGGAGTTCAAATACCTTTAACAGAGATGCAATTACTTATAATTGGAGTAAATGCACAATAATTATTATGTGGAGAGAACAGTAGGCCCACTCTAGTTTGGCTGTGTGTGCCAGATTATTTAGAATGGCTGCATCACGACATAACCCGATAGACTAATCAATTGTGCGTTCGATATGTACATTTATCTGCCATGAACTCCGGCCGTACTGAAAGGGTTAAATAAAAGCTGTGATGTTTTACGAGAGACCGGCTTATAGGCTATTCTGTAGATCTGGTAATTTTCGCGTGTTTAGATTTTCGCGAATTTGGGAGATTTTTACCAAGTCTAGAATTCGCGAATTATTGATTTCGATGATAGGTAGCCCTCATAATAATAATTTTCGCGAGATTCTTGAATTCGCGAATTTGTCGTCCTCGCGAAAATTAAAACCCCGCGAATATTACAGGATCTACAGTATTATATTTGCTGTCACGGCATAAGCTATAGTCCCAGATTGGGCCCCTGAGTGGGCTATGGCCCCGAGACGGCTTCAGTTGGAGCTATAGACATAACCCGGACTATTAAAAATGACGGAAATACGAAGTAATCCGTCCCCAGGGTCCAGGCGTGATCAATTGTGCATATGACATCGATGCGACTAAACTTGATTATATATCTTATGTTGAAGTTAAAGTGAAATAAAGTGAAATAAATATAGCGGCTTAAATCTGTTCAAGCCTGAAGCAGAAAATGTATCGACCGTCGAAGACGTTGGGCCGACGTTGTACAAATGTTTTGTGTTTATTGGGTATGTGGTGTCGGTGATCAGACGAAATTAATGCCCTTCAACAAACTACTTAGAACTAGAAAAAAGTTCCGGAACTCAGGAGGCCAGGCTTTAGGCTGCATGAAAGCTACAGACATAAATTTGGCGTAATATTATGTAAACATAACTGTATGGTTGCTCCTCATGGGCCAGAATCTCAAATATTCGGGATATAATGAAGGAAAGAGCTAAGGAGACAAGTTAAAACATATCTTTAATGTTTATTCTTCCACCACCATCGCGGGTGTTGGCCAACATCAATTCAATACTTGCCAGTGAATCGTTCAGCCGCTTGTCTCTATCGTGTCCCTTGTAAACACGATGGAGGCTTACCCATCCAATTCTGTTTCAATGTTGGGCCAGCTTCGCAGCCCATTGCTGTTTCAATGCCGGCAAATTGTCTACGATGCCTAACACTACTCCAACACTGGGTCTACTGTATACTTAGCGCCAGCAAACACGTGCCATTCACCCAATACTGTTTAAATGTTGGCCCTACGTTTTGACGCTGGCCCGACATTGAAACAGCATTGGGTGATTGTCCCGTGTCTGCTGGAATTGCGCATTACTATGCGGGTGACGCTTGGCTCCACTCGTCGCCAGAAAAGCCACTACTCAGATAACACGATACATTGGCCCAATGCTGATGCAATGCTGGGCCACCGTCTGTGACGCTGGGCCAGTATTATTCAAACCTTATCCCTTCAAGCCCTGATCACTAATATAATCGTGATTATGTATATTTTTTGGTATTTCTTAAAAACGGAAATATTTGACGTAGCGACATCAAACGTTATATTGGACATGTTCATAAGGATTATTTCTCACACCCGTGTGCCCCCTCTTACACAAATTAGGACACTAACATTATTGCAATAAATTTAATTATGTTTTTTGCCACAACGTTGAACAGGGTTATGTAATGGTTTGTAAAAACACATGCTTTGAACATTTTGAAGATACGCGCAGTTGCGTACGGCTGCAGACGCTATTGATCCTAGTCTGCAATAGCTAAGCTTACTAAACACCATTTTATCACATCAAGAGGATATTGAACAATTATATAGCAGAGCTATTACATTTTTTTGTAGAAATTCATAAGTATATAACGCCGATTGTTAGCAAGTAAGTAACGCAGTAATTAACGAAGCTACTTTTCAAACATGTACGTATACTGAATTAGGCCCACTTTTGTATTGTCATTCCTCACATTGACTTGAAGCTGGAATAATTTTATTGATAACGCAATTCCAACAATTTAAATTAATTTAAAAAAATGACTCATTAACTCTGAACTTGCCATATTATACAATTTGTGTAGGCTACGTATATATTTGGGATCTGCATATGCATAGCCTAGGCCTACTCATAAAATTCAGTCGATGTTGTATTGCTGTAAAAAAAAACACAGGACGATAATAAGCCTACTTCCATGCGTCATCCACAGTGTGCATTCTCCTTTATTGCAATGTTCTCTGTTGTCCTGTTTGGTGAGATAATTAGCTGAATTACAAAAAATAAATCACTTTCAATTCGAAATGATTGCGCACGGCGAAGAAAAGGACGGTCTCGAGATAAGAGAGCGTGTTATTTGGGCTGTCCGACAAACACTGACCCAGCAAACACGGGGCATTCACCCATTGCTGTTTCAATGTTGGGACAGCGTCGACAACAATGTGCCAACATTGAAACAACATTGGGTGAATGCCCCAACTTTTGCTTTAGGTGGCAGGAGAGCGTACTGTACACATCAAGTAGCAGCTGGGCCCGCAGTCTCGTACAAGTTACGATATATCGTAGGCTTCGGATTGGTCGAGATGGCCATCTCGACCAATCCGAAGCCTACGATATATTGTAACTTGCATGTACGAGAATACGGGCCCAAACTTCTACACGGTAACCAGCTTTTCCCCTCTTATACATCAACCCTTCAAATGTTGAGTGGCTCCTCACTATTATCCATGCATTTCAAGCTGGATTTGCTTGCGTAATTTGCAACTTCGAATTTTTGGAAAATATAATTGGTTCAGTTACGTCGAATTTCCGCGAATACTCATTTTTTGTGTATTGCCTAAAGTATTCGGTAGGCATACTGGTAATTGAATGTGTGTATACATATGAATGTCACATACGACACTGTCGCTGCTGGGGAAATTAAAAAATAATTTGCGAGAAATATTTTAAAAAGAAGACTTAGGTCTAGATCTATACTTCTGATCCACAACCTTATTCTATCTTGCGGCCGTTGAGAGATGTTATAAATATCGGATGAATATTTTTTAAAGCAGAGATAATGAGATGCGAAAAAACACATAGTAATTCCATCACGGTATAAAAATATAGCGTCGATCACTTCTTAAGTAAATCTGCTTAACCCTTTCAGCGCGGGGACCGTCTTCATACATCAGAATCTGACGTCTGTAGACGTCAGACTCTGAGGTATAAAGACGGTCTCCGCACTGAAGGAATAAAAATATTTTTTATGGCTGTAGACCCATAACATAGGTATTGAAATGAACCAGAAAGAACTAGCTAGGACATTTATGATGATTTTAAATTGAAAAAACTCTTTGGTCTCCATGGTTTATACAAAAATATTTCAGCGTTGTAAGGCTTAAAGAAATACTGTAGATCAGGTAATATTCGCGAGGTTTTAATTTTCGCGAATTTCAAGAGTAGAACAAATTCGCGAATTCAAGAATCTCGCGAAAATTATTATTATAATAGCGATACTAAAGAAAAATGAAAATTCGCGAATTCTGAACTTCGAGAAAGGTCCCAAAATAAATAAAATCGTGAAAATTACCAGATCTACAGTATATCAGATCTCCTCCGTGAAATATATTTCATCTACTAAATAGGCCTACTTATCTCTCCATGTTAGTGGCGGCGCCAAATAATAACTGTCTATAGGGATATTACCAAACAGAATGTAGACCTACACCTAATATTCCTGTTCCGTCGCTTACACCAATACGAGTTGCCAAAATGTCATGCTGGGTCCAATACTGGCTGCATTTGATGTGCAATTTTAAGGAAATATGCAACCGTTTTCGGGGAAAAAAGTAGTCTACATTCCATTCATTTTTGTTGAAACCTAATCATGAAGAATTCACACTGCAGCACTGTCCAGACCATCCTGTCAGACTGTATACGTTTTCCACTCTGAACAAAAACGTCGTTGGCCAACAATGAGATTATATAATATGCATACGGCATCGTTGGGAAGGCGAGATGTTCTCATCTCAGCACAAGTCACCACATCAAGCCCGAGCCTTTAGGCGAGGGGTTGATGTGGTGACGAGAGCTGAGATCAGTCCATCTCGAAGTACCCAACGATGCAGTATGTATTTTCTCGTACGAATATCTATCTGAAACGGAAAAATCAAACTGAGCAATGAAGCGTTTTGGAGAGAGTGCGAGTGGGCTGATCTCAACATACGTCTCGACGTAGTGAGAGCCAACAGCATGAGTGCGAGGAAGTATTATACCAACACATTGTTCGCCAATAATTATTTTCTGCTCGGATCAAGACTGTGGATCCTTAATCTCACAATTGGCTAGTGGGTTTTCTGGTAGTCCCTATGCCGTGGCAGAGATATTTCGGTAACGTAGCTGGCTCCATACATTTACAGGGTAGACGTGGTTTCTTTTCAGCTCACTTGGTATTGAAGACGTAATATTAGCAATAATTATAATGAGATTGTGACTTTGACCAGTATATTTTGTGGGTCGCAATATTACTTTTATATACTCACTCAGGTAATTACAGTATTTACTCAGAATTTATTAAATTCGATGTGCTTTTTACACTGACATTATGCGTGCTCCTAAATTGTGCTTTAGCTGGTTGAATAAATAAATGAAATTAAATGTCTATGAGAGAGATATATAATTTAAAATATTCTAGGTAAGAAAAAACATCGGAAAAGTAAAAAAAAGTAAACTAAATGTTTCCACCCAACACATTTATTTTTGAAATTTGCTCAGACATTTCATAACTTTTTGCGCATTGGTTCAAAAGTACTGTGTTTCTCTGTATTTGCTCACTGGGTACACGACGTTGTTGAAACGTTGAACCAACGTCATTAACGTTGATTTAACGTTGCAACAAAGTCGTCTGCAAAGTGGGGGGATTCTTCCATATTAGCCGCTGAGGTTCCCTTTCGAATTGCTATCGGGTATTCAGTTTTAAATTTGAAGTAATTCCCGTCCCTCGGTAACCAAGACTAAAAATACTGACAAAAAAATAAAATTTGGCCTTTCGAAACCGCAAAAAATGATCCAGCTTTTATTTTTAAACGTATCTATTCAGTTAAGTAAGATCATGTCGCATTGAGATTAACACAACGTATATATATATAAACATTGAATTGGCATAGGTTTATCATTCACATACATACATGTGCGCATATACTTGAGTTCACGTTAGTTGCCTGTCAAAATGATACAGTTAAATGAATGAATGAATGAATAAATGAATGAATGCATGTATGAATGAATGAATGAATGAATGAATGAATGAATAAATGAATGAATGAATGAATGAACGGACGGGCGGACGCAAGAGCAAACGAACGAACGATTGCATGAACGAACAAACGAATGAACAAACGAACGAGCGAAGGTTTAAATGAATGAATGAATGAATGAATGAATGAAGGAATGAAGGAATGAATCAGCACGATAACTTTTGAAATCTCGATTAACTTGAACTGTTGAATACATTGCAAAAGCGAGAAGGAACCGTCAACTGAATGAATGAATGCATAAATGAAGGAATGCATAAATGAAGGAATGAATAAATGAATGAATGAATGAATGAATGAACGGAAGGGCGGACGCGAGAGCGGACGAACGAATGAACGAACGCTTGCATGAACGAACAAACGAATGAACAAACGAACGAGCGAAGGTATGAATGAATGAGTGAATGAATGAATGAATGAATGAAGAAATGAAGGAATGAATGAGCACGATAACTTTTAAAATCTCGATTAACTTGAACTGTTGAATACATTGCAAGAGCGAGAAGGAACCGTCAACTCAGCTGTTATTACAGTCGGTAGCGCTAACCACATTACATTAGGGCTCCTTTAAGTTCGTGTAATCCCTTCGTGTAGCTTATGTATGACGCCTATAATTATATGACTCAGAAATAATACTAGTCGCTAATAGAGCTTACTAATTATTGTATAGTTGAAAAAATAGGCTTATGGAAATGTTCTTATAATATTTGTAAAATATCAATGTAAAACAATGTGTAGATCCTATAAGTAAAAAGTGGTTTCGCATTGAGGTGAGATGGATGGATTACACACATTCTGAGAAACCAAGCAGTGTATAGGTTAAGCCTCTAATGTCAAGCAGTGACATAACTCAGGTTATTTTGGATGCATCCCCACAGGGCTTCAGTCAGACCAGGTGTAAGTCCTACCTCAAATAAACGTCAGCGGGGCATTGGTTCGGTGTTGGTCAAATCTGTATATATACGCGTTTGACCAAAACCGAACCAATGCTATAGAAGCAGTGTTGAGGCTGTCAAATGATCACCCAGATTGCATATTGCAATGCTCAAGCCATGGAGCAATGCGTAACCGATCCATGCTCGAGCCATGTGCGTCCATCTAGTGTTGAGTAACAGCAGTGGTTGGTCGGGCCGCTATACAATATTTATTTGTGCACGTGAGATATTATATTCCATTATATTCAGATATTCAGCAGGTTGTATTAAAACACAACCGTTGGTAGGTAGGCCTTATTATCATAGGGCCTACCTACCAACGATGGTTTAATGCATTAAAACGCCAATAAATCGTTGGTAGGTAGACCCTATAAACGGTGATGTTTTAATGAAACCTGCTGAAATACCACTGTCGAATTATTTCTTAGATTTTTTCACAAATGAATGTTGTCAAAAAATTAGAAGTCATATAATTACTTATTTCATAAACGTCTAGCTTATATTTGTGGTGGTATGGTCCTATAAATCTATACATAACCAGAAAAAATATCGTGAACATTTTTGCACACAAACAGGCAAATTTGGTTCCCAGATGGCATACTAGTACCTTCCGTGTATCGGCAATTATAAATTGTCCTTCTTTCAAAAAAACATGTAGGGCCTAGTCGTGAAATAGGCCTACCTGAAACCTACAGAGCTACAACTTGAGGTTTTACGGGAGTGTTTGTTTGAGAATTGTTTTAGCAGCCCGGGAAATGTTGCTAGGGCAAGGAGCGGTGACTATTTCCCAGCGAGCACGAAGCCTTGACCCGGTGTTGGTCTGATGTTGTGCCAGGGTCGTAGACGATGGTCCAACATTAGACCAACATCGGGTCAATACCTCGTGTTTTCTGGTTTACTAATGTATCCCTATGTAGGCTATATTGCACAGGACCGAATCATACCAGTACACATCCCAGTACACGTTTAGATTACAGAAGGTTGATGCTATTATTAGTTTTGGCAGTGAGCCTGCGAGGCTACATTGCTTAGCTGGTGTAAACTACAATACTGACTTCCAGAAAATCAGCAACTCGCAGGGGGAACGGAACTATAGGGGTGCACATGGGTTAAAAAACGAATTCAACGAACTACGAACCGCCTGTTCTAAGGGGCCGAACATCAAACATTGCAGTTTCTAAAAAGTGTATAAAACGAGCCTAAAAAAATATATCTTATGTAAAAAACGAACTGTACTAGCTATAAAAAACGAACATCGACATCAGAATAATATCATTCTCGAACTAAGAAACAAACTTATAAAACCTGAAGTGACACAGTGAACTTATTGTACGGCCCCTCAACTTGAACATAGGCCTACATCATTGTAGCCTACATGTAGGTGATTGAATTGTCCTAAGCCAATAATAAATGTGAAAATGTGAAAATCTTAAAAAAAATGAAGGCAATATCTTATAAATAACGAACTGAACACATTTTTTCTTATAAAAGGTGAACAGTGAGGCCAAAATATGGGTAAAAAGTGAACCGGGAATAATCCATAATTTCCAGGACCCATGTGCACCCCTAACTATACATTCCCTGCAAATCAAAGACATTGAAACAATGTTGGTTTAATGTTGGGCCAATATTGGTTACAATGCTTCGTTTTTGTTGGGTCAGACTTACTGTGTATGTTAATCAACCATCTGATGAATGATGTAGGCACACAATCATGTGGGGTAATGTAGGTCATGTAGGTCATGTAGGTATATCAAACGATCCAAACATTAAATCCATTATAACGCAATGCAATAAAGGCCGTATAACCTATCTATAAACTTCCTCACACTCTTGTCTACTATATTACAACTATAATAACTATTATGTACTAACTTGGAAATAACCGGAAAACAAACAACACCAGGACTATCGATCTTAACTATGAATATATTACTTACCAAATATATCAGGACGAAAAACTTAAATTAAAGAAGTAGTCCACTGTCTACCAGCAGTGTGCAAATATGTACCAAAAAAGGACTTCGCGGATTACAGAAATAGAACCAACTGGGGAATAACTATAGGCCTAACCAGAAACAGGCATAGAACGCATGTCTATGGCTTTAACTATAAGGATGGCCTACAACTTTTTATTGCATAGCCACATGTGAACATTCGTCATTTTGAGAATATTAATTGTGTCACATAAAAAATATCGAAAAACCAGAGTTTCAAGATATCGGTATGGATTTCTAGCCTTAAGAGGGTCATTTAGCAGATTGCACGTGTAAATCTTCATTATTTACCAGCTCATATTGCTTGCGTGATTGAAAGCTTCTATTGGATGAACAATAAAGATGATTTAAAACAAATTTAGTTGATATACATACGTTTATTGTGGAAGCACAGTCATTGAAATCGCTTCTTGTAGTGCAAAAGGTCTCAAGCTTATAAAGTGCAGACAAACAGGGCAGGCAGGCGACGGGTACGGGCAATACACAGGGGCATACATTGGGGTATATCGTGGTAAAATACTTGATTACTAGGTAAATTCGATTTTTTTTCTACTATGATGAATCGAATTACAACAGATCGTACGTATGCATAGGCCTACATATTATTATAGTGTGTGTTCTTGAGATGGCCAAACAAGAGAACAAATTCATTCATTCATTCGTAATTCCATCCGTCCGTTTTTCGTTGTTTTAGTTTGTCTTTCGCTCATTCATATATTTTTTGTCGATGCATTCGTTTATTTTTGCGTTCTTCCGTTTTTGCACCGTTCTTTTCGTTTGTTCGTCATTTGTTTTATCCGTCCGTCCGTTTTTTCATCCTTTTTTCGTTTGTTGGTCGTTTTTTTCATTCGTTTTTCTCGTTCATTCGTATTTTATTTTGCTCATTTATTAAAAAAAAAACAATGAAAAAACGAACTAGCGATTGAACGAGCGATTGGACGGACGGACGAAAGAATAGGCGAACAAACAAAAAACAATGAAAAACGAACAAAGCAATAAACGACAAACAGACAGACGAAGAAACGAACAAAAAAATGAAAGGAAGAATAAATTAACAAACCAATAAATGGATACATGAATGAGTCAACGAGCGAACGAACGAACGAATGAATGAATGAATGAATGAATGAATGAATGAATGAAAGAATAGTGGATACCTGGGAAGTTTATTCCTGTAAACTTTACAACGTCATATTGGAATGAGGAGCAATTAGTAGGCCCCCTATGACATTGAAAGTTATTTTCCCTTTTAATTTTCATGATATTTGGCCATCTGAAAAACACGTAATTAATATAATATGAATGGATGGCCCGTGGTTGACATATCCATAATACATCTTTTCAAATAACAATTGAACATGATATACCCCCATCTATGCCCCTGTGTATTGACTGTACGCGTCTCCTGTACTGCATGGCTTGGTTACACTCTCTAAGCTCGACACTTCACACTGCTGAAGGCACTTTTAATGACATTAACACAGCGCTTCCACAACACACAAATCAAATGCAATAAATCATCTTTATTTTTCATTCATTAGAAGCTATCAAACGTGCAAGAAATTGCAGCTAAATAAATACATTTATAAAAAATATCGATTGTGTAACAAAAAGTTTTAGGTTTATTATATTTGCAGATAATAAAAAAATATTTTGTACAAGTAAAATGCATTAGGAGTTTAGTGTAACTATCTGCAATGAGTTAATGAAGCTGGAACAGTGGCTTGCGTTAAATAAATTATCATTTGACATCACTAAGACAAATTATATGATTTTCTGTAAAAGTAAATCCAATAAAAACATTAAAATTAGTATTGGGAACAAACTGATTAATAAGCTGAATGCAACCAAATTTGTAGGTGTTGTAATTGATGATCAATTAAATTTGCAATTAAGTCATACAAAAGTATAAAATAAATTGTAACAAAGTTACACAATAACAATTATATAATAAAGAGGGCTGTTAGATTATTATATATGGCATCATTACCTATGCTAATATACAGAATCCTGTGCGGACACATGATTCACTTTATGGAACTGCAAGCACTTTTATATTGAGTAGTGTTAGAGCGTTATTATTATTATTGGTTACCTTCCAGAAATGCAACTTGTTGTGTTATCAATTTTTTATTATTTAGATACCCCCCGCGCTGTAGCCTTCGTCCCCTCTGGGATAAAATAGTTTGAAGTCATTTGATGACAATTTTTCCAATCCACATTAATCATATTCCTGTTAACATACATAATACTTTTAAAATTCATGTAAATATCAGATCAAGTAGGAGAAAAAACTTGTATTCTATAAATTATTCTCGCACAAAATTAAGGAGACAATGTACTTCAAATGTAGGAATAAGATTGTGGAATGATTTACCTATTGATATAAGTAATATTTCGTCAATTTATCTTTTCAAACAAAAAGAATATGAAGTGCTTCACTGCTTATGTAACATACTTATTATATACGAGACTAGAATGGCATGTATCAAGGAAATTAAATTAAGTCGAATAAAAATTGCCGCGTATCAAGGAAATTAAATTAAGTCGAATAAAAATTGTCGCCAGCTGCCGGCCATTTTGATTATCGGTGGAAAGCTGAAAATGTAACCAGGTCATCTCCTCATGGGTAGTTTCACATAAAACATTGCAGAAATCAAAAAATATTTTTGAAGTTATTGCGTTAAGAAGGCATTTTTAAGTGAAAAAATTAAGATGGCCGACATAGCCTCGTTTTCGGTCCCACATGAAAACGGACAATGCGAATAGACTCACAGACCCGAGAACCCATATATACCAGGTTACTAGGGAATTCTATAATAAAAGACGAAAAAATAGCCACCAGCTGGCGGCCATTATGATTATCAGTGGAAGCTCATTCAGTCGAAAGCTGAAAATCTAATTTGGCCGTTTATACTAATGGGCAACTTCAAAAGTTATCCAATAATTATGTTTCAAGTTATCGCGTCGACAAGAATGTTTGTAAATCTTTGACCTTGACCTATAACTTCGACCTCGGGTAAAAAAAAAATTGCCGGAGAGGTTGAATGTTTGTATGAATTAAATATGTTGCACAATGTTGGTTTAGTAGCAAAAGCTGGCGGCTGTCGGTGTGCGGCATTGGATACATCTCCTTAACGCAGCCTACATTTAATTAAGTTTCAATCCTGTTTGACAATTCATCATTAACTGTCACTGATGAACTTGTTTCGGTGTAGAGGGAGTTAACTTCAAAATAAAAAGAACCGTCTTCAGAAGATAGAACAATTTATACAATAAGGGATCGTGATCAACCCTGTCGAATGCTTTCGCACAATGATACGTGAAAACAATATGAGGGTTAATTCTCATCCATACAGCTACTAATTACGCTTTATAAAACAAAAAAATGATTTTCACATGAGCAGTGTCTTTTAACAGTTAAAAGTCAACATTTTCTAAATAAGATATCAATCGGTGATAAAATTAGATGAGTAAGCCTACAGTTTATATCCATTAGATAATAGGCCGATACCTCTGTAATTTAGAGAACAAATTAAACTTTTGCTAAACATTTTGGAATTGGCGATATAATGGCTACTTGTCATATGGATGAAATAATGCTCCAATCGAAACATGTAGCCCACTAAAAGTGACCACCACAATGTCATGAGAAAGTGAAGGATCTGTGAGGACCTTATATGGCACATGGATTTGTGACACAATCCTCCCCCTTCATTTTGTTTGGTAGTTTTTACACTTATTACTGGGTAGGAGATTTTTGACTCGATTCCAAACTTCTTCTGGATGTTAATAATTACATGAATCCATTTCATAAATGCTCTTCTATAAGCAAGCTGTTTTCCCCAAAGATTTTCTGAAAAATATTTCTGGCCGCTACTAATTCCCGTTAGTTCATGCTTCAGAGTTAACAAATACATTTTCTAACTCAAGGTATCAGTTCTATATCTTTCTAGCCGCATTTTTACAGAATTGATCTACATGGGCCTACAATTAAATCGTCTATTAGTATATCATTTTAATATTGCTTAGCATTATCAGGCCTTATACGATCCATTTCTCGTAATACTTCGTGCTAATCTCCATGATTCGAAAACTGATCTGAATTTGTATAAAATAGCGTGATTATAGAGGTATAGTAATATCTAGTAAACTTCACTGACTGTGAAATACATGTGTGGTATATTTAATGTACGATAGAAAGTGTTCGTCGACAAACCCCATCTCTGGCTCTCTACGGAGATACAGGTCAATTTCCTATAATCTTTTACGAAAGAGTTCTGTTTTAAAATACTGGTGTCATATTTTATCTTTACCTCCTGAAAGTGTTGTGAGACGGGCATATAACACGCTGATACAGCTTGGTCGATCAGGAAAACAAAATTCGGTGTCACACGTAAAATTATGTTAAATGAAATCCAACTTTTCGATTAGGCCTACTGGAAAACACAAAAAATACATTGTATCAAATCGTTTAGAAAAGATGTGGAAAATAATATAAAAGCTTTATTCACCAATAAATGGAAACATGATATTTCAATTTCTGGTTTATATCCCAAATTACGCACCTATGCAAGCTTTAAATTAACTTTTCATATTGAGCCATATTTATTATTATTAAAAAATGTTTCGGCATTAGCCAAATGTAGACTATTATCACATTCATTATAGATGAGTTTGGAAGACATAATAACACACCTGTAAATAATAGAATATGTAAGAGATGTGATTACAATGCCGTTGATGACGAAGAACATTTTTTAATCCAATGTATTTATTTTAATGAGGAAAGATATGTTTTATTTAACGAAGCAAATCATTATATTGAATATTTTGACACTATGTCAGCCAATTTTAAATTTGTTATGCTTTTATCTTCCCAAGAACACTATATTATTAAGCATCTGGCGAGACACGTTTGCATATGTCCTAATAAAATAGAAGCGTGATTTTATGCATGTACACATTTTTATTTGCACATTATACCATTTTATTTGCACATTATATCACTTTATTTCCATATTATATGTTTCATCTCTTTAAACCTTTAACTTAACTTATGCTTGTGTTTTTGTTGTTGTATACCATGTATACACATGACATGTAAGTCCAGCTGTGACTTTTTATTGTCAATAAATTTCTGTCTGTCTGTATAAATTTAAGTGCGATACCCTCAAAAATTAAATTTTCCTCACAGAGGTGACGGATATGTCAAATCTCAATCAAGGTTTAGTTTTGGTTAACATGCATGTGAAGTTTCACGTACGTTACAGAACGGTAACAAGTTATGGCCCAACTAATGGAGGACAGGCGGCCGGATACGCTGCTTGACGACAGAGGAATTGTGATTCAATAGTTCGTGATCTAAGGGGTTGTACAAGGCTCATCCCAGATACGTTGGCTAGCTGTCTTCAACACTTCTCCATTACTATAACTTTATACCTAACCCGAGAGTGCCATTGTTACCAGCTCTAAATAATCATTTGAATAATATGTTCCTGGCATCTTGCCAATTGCAATAAAATCACTCATAACTCAACAAAATTAATACAACATAGATTACATAATCCAAAAACACATTTAATTATGTGTATCTAAGCTGAAAATACAGTCAGCCGGCCTTTGACAAGATACGAAGATACTGCGACTGCCAAAGACTGTTCTTTACCCGGTAGCAGGTCACTTCGTACCATGTCCACTTCGTCACCGACCACATCGTACCAGGAAGCTACAACTTCGTGCCTCCACTTCGTACCAGGAAGCTACTTGTCTCCTTAATCCCCTGGTCAGCACACGTGATTTTTCAGGGTGCATCCTTCCCTGAACTCTCACATTTTGTTTTACAGTAAATGGTCTCCTATCGCATAAGTCTGCATAGACTTTCTCTCGTCAATAAATATCTATCTATCCTATTAAGCATGCAGGCCCTATATTAATGATATCAAAGTCAATGATGGTCGCAAGTCTGCCATTTCGAATTTGATCAAGTTGTTGTAAACATATTTATTTAACGAGGATTTACAAATAGCTACAAAGCTAAGGTCAGTGTCTCCTCATTTGATAAAGTTGACTATTGTCAGGGCATCTTGCTCCCTGAATTCGCACATTTTGTTTTATGGTATTATTTTAGCTGTCTGGCATTGTATATACTACGCATATTAAAAGCAATAAAGGCCACAAGTCTGCCATTTTGAATTTGACATTTTTCAGGGCATATCACTCCCTGAAGCCGCACATGTTGTTTTATAGTAGGCCCTAATGGTCTAGCCATCTGGCACGGTTTTTCAGATATCAGGCATATTTAGGTTATTTATGGCCGATAGTAGGTCATTTTGAACTTGATCAATTGAAATTTTTAAGGGCCAATCCCTACCTGAAACCGCACTTTTTGTTTTATAGTGAAGGTCTAACTATTTGGTACAGATAGCAATATTGAAAAAAATGGCTAGTTTGGCTGAGAGATGTAAGTCAAAAAGTATGTCAATGGTCAAAACCTTCAAAAGGCACATCTACACCCCTCAAGGGATGTGTGTGTGCAATAGTAAGAAAATCGGTATCTTTTACGGAAACGAAAATTCAGACAGAATGAATGATGGCCAGACAAATGGCAGAACATCCGAGGCGACGCCATAACCCCGTGCCCACACTTCGTCTGGTGGAGTATAAAAAATGTTCAATTTGTTTGGTGGTTGGCATGTATTTTTATTTCCTACGGTCAATGGGTTAGAATACAAGTCTCTCCTTAGAAAATGTGGACACATACATAACAGTAAAAAAATCATGGTTTTGATCACTTTATTTCATGATGAGTATTGCCAAATATGTGCAAATTAATTATTTATGTTTAATAATACACTGGAGGCCTACTAATTCTAAACTACAGCAATACAACCAAGGGGAGGAGAGGACATTATATAACTTTTACACCATAGTTAATCAGCATCTGCTTGCGGAAACACAATATAAATGTTTAACATATGCAAATGTATTGCATGCTACAATTATTTATGGCACAGACACAGAATTCTCAACAAAAGCAAATGCTGGACCAAGGTCAGCACCATGGTGTGGCCTCAAGTGTTGACATGGTGGTTTGATTGCGAAGGAAAGGGCACACAAAATAAAAAAGGTGCTTTTTTCACTCTTTTTTTTATTTGTACACTAAACAAGAAAATTTGAATGATAAATTGAATTTGATAGATTGACATAAACATTTGATTTGATTTAAATTGTGCATATGTAGGTATTTTTTACTTTGCGAAGTTGTGTGTCGCGGCAGCGAGACGACTTCAAGTAGGTAAAAAATAAAATTGCATAATGCAGCGTTTTAAGGGTTAAAAACCTTGGCATAAAAATTAAAGTCATAACATTTATACAATGTTGGTCCAGCATTGTATAAATGTTATACAAATATTTTGTGTTTAGTGGGCACAAAACCTCACCTACATTTTCTACACAGTTAAAAAGTGATTACTCGCAGTCACCAAATATAACAGCTGAAAAAGGCAGTTTGAACACAAAATAATGACAAAGATTTAAATCAATGTGATATTGTTCAACAATTGCTGATGGGCTAAGTGGTCCATGGGAAATAAAGGCAAGACATATATATCACAGTCCTCAAACTCATATGTCACAAAATAAGACATGTTGTAACATCACAACCAAACATAATTTTCATGGCATGGCAATTACGGTACAAGTCATTTTGCATCGTCTCCCATTTCATTGGGCAGACAATGTCATTGCGACGTTGAATGACGTTGCATCAACGTGTTGAGCCCAGTAGGCTACTTCACTTAAAGGACCCAGCAACATCAGTCTAATATTTTGCTAGTGAGTAAGATCATCAAGACATCTTGTTTTCTTTTTGTTTTCATTGTCAGTAACAATTGGTGTATATCTTTAAATTTTAAACTAAACTAAACATAAGTGCAATTAATTTAAATAAATGTAAATACATATAACACAGTAACATAATGAGTAACATAATGGGTATCATTAGAATTTCTACAACTAGAAGAAACCTCACCGAAATGTATCAAAGGTTTAACATCTTGTGTTTGTAGCGAAGTTGCAATTAAAAAAGACACTTTTGGAATTGACTATTTATTTTGTGTGTTTGAAAAGAAGAATTAACCTTTAATGCCCCTCTTTGCTACACATTTAAATTTGCACATGACAAACGAAGCCAAAAAAAAAATTCAGCCATTTTTAATTTAATTGCCAGATTTGAAATTTATACCATTATGTAACCTTATGTTTAATTGTTTTTTTTTAATATACAGTTTTGCAAAAAAACTCTTCAATCATATTAGGTACAGATCTTTAAACCTAAAAGCAAAAATATCTATAACACTGCCAGCCAGGCAAATAAATGGAACATTCCAATTTGCATAACTGTTCCCAATACCTAATCTGGTCAATCTCTACCTTCTCTTAATCAGTACTGGTAGATAGATTAAAATGCAGATGATTAGTATATAGCTATATATATAACAAGTGCCTAAAATGGCAGGCTTCTAGCATGTGTTAAATATAAATTTGATCCCGGCACTAAAAAGGTTAAAATGATGTTGTCAACAGTTTATATGGTAGGAAATGTAGTGTACTGTCATGTTAGATAGGCCTGGGTCATTGATCTAGATCTAAGCACAAGCGTAGTCTAAACAAATTGGACCAAAATAGCCAGGTCAGGCTAATCAAGATAACCGGCTCAGGTTGGTGCTCAATCATGTTACCCTCAACCCTTACACTGCTATGTCGCCCAAAATAAAACAAGCACAGCCTGCTGTGGGCAACTATAGTCGCCGAGTAAATTCTTAAAAAAACAACAAAAAACCCCCCTTTTTTTTTCACTTTCGTTTTGTGGTGTCTTCCTATTTGCGCTTTAAAGATAGCTAACTGACTGATTTTGTAATTTAATGGCTTTTAATATCAGTTGTTCATCACATGTTTTTTTGAAGAAAAAACGTGCCAGATATTACTTAGTGGCAAACCACACATGCTGCAAATTTTATGCAGCAGTGTAAGGGTTAAAGCGCTAAGCACGACTACACTCTCTTGTAATCGGTCTTATTAGCAGTTCAAATCACTATTATTGGAAAATGTTTGATGTCAAATTAAACAAATCTGAGTAATTTCAACCACTTGAAGTTGTGGATCGTAGTAGGGAGACACAACTTCAAATAGATGAACATTTAAACTATTTAATTTAATGCTTTAACTTTGAAGGTTAATCTTTTACATGATTTATATTGAGTTTAGCAGGTATGAACCACAGATCAATACAATGATTGTTATATAAATAACCCTTGTGCTGCTGAATTGTTTGTTTCAAATTTTCATTTATTTGAAGCTGTCGCAGTTTCCATCTTCAAAATGATGAGAAACATTTCCATGCATGAAAAATAGACATCTCCCAAGATTAATTGTTTGATTAACCCTCTCAGGGGGGGGGGGGGACTGACTTTAGACGTCAGAATCTGACGTCCACAGATAGAATAAAACATTTATAATGGCCATCGACCCATAATATTGGTATTCAAATGAAGCGGAAAGAGCTAGTTAACCCTTTCAAGCCTGAATTTACCATTGTCATCTTCATCCACTACAAGTCGCGAATTGCTGCCGCATTCTCGACTTGTAGTAAATGAAGATGATTTGATGAGGGTAGAAAATTAAAGAAATTTTTCATGTATTGGTAAACCAGATTTCACCTTTGGTCCCCATGGTTTTTACAAAATTATTTCAGCATTATAAGGGTTAAGTGAGGCGCTTACAACAAACTAATGGATCAATTTCAGTCGCATTTTATTTGGTATCAAAATTGTCCGAGCATTGATAATAATAATACCCCTGGAATGTTCAGTAAAATACTTTATCATAATCTTATAATAACCATATCTTAATGTATATATAATAACCTTATGCATAGATAACTACATTTATGCTATGAAAACAGAGAATCTAGAAAGATGGGAAACCAGAGATGCACAGAAGCACACTGTATATATAAAGAAATACATAGTTAACAAGAAGCAGCATTCAGTCAATGTTTCTTGTTTGTTGGAATTGTACATGAACTGATTTCATTTCTGTAGAGGGTGATCAAGCTTGAGTCTAAATTTTAAATTAAATGGCCATAGCAACCTAAATTATAATGAAACAATATAACAGACAAACTGACGCAAGGACATACAGACAGTAAAGCAAAGTGCCTCACTCTTCAGACAATAATGGCACAGTAGACATCAAAATATACGATATAAAAAGATTGTTGACTACAAAAGGGATGTATTTGACACTGGAAATGTGGCATATATATATTCCTTTCATTTCAAAGAAAGCACTGGTAATCACAGAAAACATGATTTAAAGAATACAACACATAATAACAAGCTACAGCATAAAAACACCTAACACTGAAGCAGTTCAAAGAGAGTACGAAAATCCCAGCAAAAAACGAGATGTTGACCCATGTTGTTCTAATGTTCGCCCACCATCTTTGATGCTGGCCCAACATTAAAACAACATTGGTTCATCGTCTTGTGTTTGCTAGGATGGTGGTGAACACTTATTACCTATGTAACAAATATTAAATTGAAGAAAAGTAGAAATAACATGAATAAGCAATACAGCATTAAACATTTTGACTAAAAGAGACTGGTATGTCAAGTAATACATATATTAGCACATGATTAGTAGTATTTAGTGATAGGTCTACTGTAAATTTGTCTGATGTCTTGTTATGTGAAATAGGAAAATTCAAAAATTCACCCAGGCATTGGATCCTAGGAGTCGCATACAGGAAATGAGCCTTTTTCATCAAACACATAAAACAATAATTCTCCACCACATGGTGAGCAGATATTTAATTAGTTAACCCTTTGAAGCCTCAATTTACCATTGACATCTCATCCACTACAAACCGCGAATTGCTAACGCAATTCTCGACTTGTAGTGGATGAAGATGACTTGAAGTGGGTGGCAAATGAAAAAAGATAGCGCTATTATTAAAACAGTTCCATGAAAATTGTCCTTCTAAACCTCTCAGTTGTAGGAAAATGAAGTATGTTTTCAGGGATGTAAAATGATGCTTTGATGCATCGTGAGGCTTGAAAGGGTTAAGCTTATGACTTTTAAAAATGATGGAGGCAAGAGAAATTGTCGCAAGAACCGCACAGCCTATATGCATGGAGCCTGATCCCCATTCTGTCATGTGCAAAATTAGCAGTCTCAAAATGGTGGTGTGTCATCTCTGTATATCATGTTAGCAGTACACAGCATAATAATGATGTGATGATGTCTACATTCACATAACATAAAATAGTCATCAAAGTTTTGCTATGACATTCACAGTATCATAATATATATTTACAAATAGTCTATAAAATGGAGAATCAATAATCAATCAACTATTTTGTCAATGAGGTAATGATTTCTATCTGTTTCTTAACCCTTGTCCTGCTGAATTGTTCCTATTGTATTTTACGTCAGTTGAAGCTGGAATTGCTATTAACGCAATTCCCACTTCAAATTGCAAAAAAAATATCTTTTTTTTTTTAAATATTCGTCTTCTAAATTGAATTATCTGACTAACTGAGCATCTACCTATACTATCTATTTCAGTGGCATATTAGTTTTTGTAAAATATGCTTGAAAACATATATATACATGGGGCGTAGCAGGACAAGGGTTAAATGAGTCACAGATAGGAAACTTAAGCTCTGACAGGACGTTTGCTGTAAAAAGTGAAATCTCTAACAGTTGAGCTAGATAACAGAAACTATATGATATATTTGAGCTGATGACCTAAGGACACAATGGTGGACAGACTGTACATATGCTACAAGTAATTGGACAGTATAGTGAATTATGAAATCTGGTAATTGAAAAGCTGTGTTTATCACCTTATGAATTAGCAGATAAGCTGTATACGATATGGTCAGTGTACATCAACAAAAAGCTAATAACAAACAGCTCCTTAACTGGGAAAGGATTTAACACTGATACATAGCAATGCATTTCTTAGAACTTTCAGTATAATATTCCTTAAAAATAGATCTATTGTGGTATTTGATCCCAGGGAATATACAACAAAACAACATTTGTGTGGGATATATACATGTGCATTATAAAATGGTGGAAATAGTCTCTCATATGCTTATACAGTAATAGAAACATGCATATTACATATATGTGATTACATAATATATAACAGGTATAAATTTCACATTTATTATAGATTACACCATGGACCTGGTGCTATAGGATTAAATGGTTCCTGGGATGTTGGCCCCAGCACCATACTAAAAGCAGTATCTGCTCACTTTACAAGTAAGCAGATACTGCCTCTTGGCCTTGCAGAGCAGCATACCCCCATGGAAGAACACAACTAAGCCAGGCTGATATAGAAGTTCACCATCTATTTTATGACTTTTTCACTAATCAAACTTGATCGCCATTTTCTAAAGTAAGTCAGAATATTGAAAATACAATATACATCATTTCCTACAGCTTAAATTTCTGATTTTGTCGCCTGGGTAATAAATTAATGTAATAAATTGCTGTAGTATTATTACATGGGTTATATTTGATACTGTATTATGCTGTGTATAAGTGACATCTTTTTTATTTTTTTGTGCTGTTATAAGTGACATCTTTTTTCCTTTTTTGTGTGCTGTTTTTGGCCTTGTACTACCAAAGTACAATAAAATAGTTGGTATGAGATAAAGAATAAAAATCCCCTCCGTAACAAGAGCTACGATAACATACTGCAATATTAGCACTAGCAATCATGATGATGAGTAATTTGATTATGCTCAATTTTTCAAGTGCAACATACTGGATACTAAATATTTTACACATAAAAAATATTTTGCATAATTATTACACTGAGTGACAGTTCTATCTAGATTTATGACTAGAATACTAAAAAAATCAATCTTCAAGAAAGAACAAATTCTAACAAATATACATGTATATTATGAATGCATCACATAGAAAATTATTTTTGTAAGTCCAGCTCAGGCTACATAAACATGGAACACTAATTTTACATTGACAATTCTGTCTACATTACAAGCAGGTGAGATTTCATTTGTTATCACTAGTTACCAGCACAAAAACAATGCCAAAGGTATCACACAAAATGTTGTGCTTTTGATTTCTTATTCAATTTTCACTATGTAAAATGATGAAATGTGAAATGATGAAAATGATGAATATATTTGTTCTCTACTGTTAACATGGTTAAACTGCCAAATTGTTCTTTAACCCTTCTTTGTCCAAGTTTACAATAATGTGAATCATCAGCAGCCGCGATTTTCATACATTCAAAAAAACCCAGTATATTTGACCTTGCAATCACCTTGAAAAGATCTTGGTGTCATCTTACAACTATGCTACATTAAAACCATGAGGGTTATATAGCTATGGGCTAAGTTTTATTATGCTGCGTCTTATGGTTGCTTTTAAGGGTCTATTTGAAATATTGCATTACAGTTAAAAAAACAAACTTGGGTTTGAGGATGTTTTTACGTGGAACTTGGGCAAAGAAAAGCTAATAATAATACATTTCAATCAGCAATGCAAAATATACTTGAGAATTTTTGGAAACATATCTTTAAGGCCAAAACCAAATTAAATTTATGGTTCCCAGGTTCACCTCTTGTTGAAATTAATAAATTACATAAATAATATATTAATTACTGCTTGTGATTCAAGTGCATATATTATTGTTTTAAATATATTTTATTAAAAGAAGTATTCCTGCATTGGTTGTTGTTATCAATCTAGTATGAAAACAAGATATGAGTTTGACTGAAAAAGCACTGTGAAGGAATAAATGGATATTTAAAAAAATAGGGCAATGTTACAAAGGGTCAACCACTGTGGCCTCGTCCCATCAGTGCACAATTATTGGGCTGTACTGGTAATTCGGTCACAGTTTATTTCTGGTAATACAGTAAACAAGGCTACTTAAATGTCATATTTAAAAAAATCTAAATACCCAGTTTATATCTATGCATAGAGAGTATGGTTCCAGATGTATGATAGATTAACTGGATATTACAGCCTGCTGTCATCCACGAGGTCAAATACATGCCTCGTGATGTCGCATTTGTCATAGCGCTCAGCATTGAAATACGCCAGTTTACGGCATAAGTACTGACTTTTTGTGGCTCATTGCACTTGGCGCAGCGACCAGATAAATTTGTAACTGCTTCAGCCATCAAAATCGCAGAAAGTAGAGCAGTATAGTCTCCCAATTAAGGAAAGTTTATGAAATTATATCTTAGTCAATATTGTTTGTTTATTTTTAGGAGTGTTTTCCACAGAATTGAGAAAGGAGGAATAAAAAATCTGTAGGAGAATTGAGAAAGGAGGAAAGAAAAATCTGTATTGTCCACCTCTCTCTCTAATATTTAATAAATTAAAACCAGCTGCAACCTTAAATCACATTATTTATATCTACATGTCCTGTAGGATATGGAAATTCAAATACACCCGTGAGTGCTACAAAGTATTAATGACGCATCATGTCAGGGATGGTTTTATCAGAGAAATCATGTCTAAACACACTTTTAACCCTTTCAAGCCTGATTTACCATTGTAATCTTCATCCACTACAAGCCTCTAATTGTTGTCGCAGTTCTCGCCTTGTAGTGGATGAAGATGATTTGATGTGGGTAAACAAATTAAGAAAATTGCCATGTATTGTTAATTCAGCTTCATGGAAATTTTCATTATAAACCCTTAGTTGTAGGAAAATTAAGTCTGTTTACAGTGATGTAAAAAGGATGCTTTAATGCATCGTGAGGGCTTAAAGGGTTGAAAGAGTAAGCCTTACACATATTATATTTACATGAAAAGAATCACTCAAATTTTTACTTCAATCTCTGAAAATAGCAAATCTGATCAATATTCACATGGCACGTCATCCATTCTGGTCCTGTGTATTTACGACCAGAATGGTCCTCCTCCCATTTCCCTTTAGGAATATAAACTTGCCTGTGGGTGCTGCCTTCTTCCAGTATGGGAGCAACCATGTAATCATCTCCCACCAAAAACTGTGAGTCTGTTGAAAGAGCGACCTCATCTTTAGGGTCAACCCACCAGAGAGGACGAATAACAGGTTCCAGGCTTTTCTGTGACTCAGCTGATAACCGTTTCACCAGCGGATAGATCTTTTCTCTGTGTAACTTTATGTAAGCCTGTGTGGTTTCCCCCAAATTATGAAGATCAAAGAAGGAGAAATGCATGACCGGCAAAAATGCTTGCAGCTGCAGCCATCTCTGATATAGTTCTGGGGAAGGATTGCCATCATAAAGTGTACCACCAACAGGCCCTGGCACAAATATAGGATATCCTGCAAGACCAAGCGCCAGTGCATCCACTACCACCCCACGAAGTCCATCTTCATCCCAATCAGAGTCCACTTCTGACAACTGAGGCAGTCCGCCTCCTTGCTTTAGGTGACATGCTACTTCAAACCTTGCCAGGTCAGCAGGACTGACATTCATGCACATCTCATTATATTTCAACACATACTCATTGGGATTTGTTATGCCAGAGTGAAAATGTGAAAAATATGGGAGAAAGTCAGCATTGCCACCATTAAATAAAAATGAATTAATATTGTACTTCTCCTTTAGCCCTTGCAGTCTATCATAGAGCCATTTGCCCCCTTTGTAATGCATGTCAACCACTGCAGCTGTACCTGAATACCTTTCTTTGCCATGCCCTCCATGCCACCAGTGTATGAGACCCGGCACATCACCACTACCATCCAAAACAAAAATGTCTGCTGGTATGCTTTTTGCAAATTCCGCTGAATCCGCATTTACAAATGAGTTGACACTTAAGGAAACTAGAAAACCTTGCTTCCTAATTGTTTCTACCATTGAAGATGGATTAGGAAATTTGTCATTGTCAAACTCAAAATCCCCATTAGCTGATTGCCAACCATCATCTATCTGCAAAATACTATATTTATATCCTTGTTTCTGAAGAGCAGTAGTGAAGTTTAAAATTTTATCTTGGTCTATCTTATCTTTAAACTGGGCCCATGTGGACCAAACAGGAAACTCTAGGAGAGAATCACGTGGCAAAGTATGTGGTGCATTCATTCTGAGACTGGATGAAAATTTGTGGATTTCCTTCACATTTTCAGCAACACAAATACTATAGTTGAGTGTGGGTAATACGTTATCTGGATTATGGTACACTGAGTTTCGGTAATCAGATATAAGACAGAGTTGCCCATCACTTCTATTTAACTCTTTATCAAACGTGTTCAGGCTGACATGTAATGGAACAGAAGGATTTACAATGATAGACACTCCTGCTGATGTCAACCAGTACGGTTCAAGTACAGACCCGAATGGGGAGGCAGTTCCTGGTTTGCCTCTTACGAAGGCAGTCTTTGTGAAGCTGCTCTTCTCTAACAGCCATTCATGTCGAGTGTATAAGCCGGCACCATACCAATGTGCATCACCCAAAACCAAACAATCCCATGGGACTGTATCTTCTCTCAAACTATGCCAAACAACCTGGTAGCAGCTTGTGGAATTATAGTCTGTGAAAGTAATGCTTAAATTTGCAAGATTTTTCCAGTGGAGACAAAGCTGTTTTGAACGGGAGTCATCATCTGAGCAGTCAAATGGTAGCTGATTGGGCAATGTCTTACCTAAATGAGCAGTCATTACCTCAAAACGGTTATAATCTGTCAAAGTCAGTTGACGACTTTCCTCATCGAAATATATACGAGTGCCCATCTCAAGGATGTGCTTCTTTTCATGGTAAAAATGATATGTAAGCACTAGACCGCCTACAATAACAACAAAAAGTAAGATTACAAAAAGCTTCAGTTTCAATTCTTTGGGTCGCCCACAACTGCCGGATTGTTTCTTCTTTGTCTTGTTAGTTACAAAGTCTTCATCCTGTAAACAACATAAAATTGAAATCAGGTATACACGACAAGAAGAAATTAGTCTTTCAAGATTTATTATGACTATCACCAGTCCCTATAACACCCGCACCATTTAGTTCTTGAATAAACTAGGCATTCATCTAAATGTATTCTTTAGAAATGATGCTAAAGTGGGCAACAGCAGAGAGTGGGAATTTTTTATGTCGAAATATTTGCATGCACCTGTTTTCGAAAACTAAGTGCATGCACGTTTATGCGCTGGGATACAGTACTTCATTGTAGTACATGTACAGTTGAATAAATGTCTTAATAACACAAAAAATATGACCTTTCGAAAAAAACTTATTGTTTTATATAAAATGTATAAGACACTTTTCAATATATAAGTATATAGTGAATGTTCAGATGCTCACAAGGGTGGCTGCTGATGAATAATAATGTGCCTAATTGGGCCTACATTCACAGGCAATTGTATACCGCCGTGCAAAGGCAAAAGGCAGTATCTGCCTATTCTACAAGTAAATTCAATCTCATAATAAAAGAAAATTGTTATCAAATTCGAATATCAGATATGCATTTCTGCAAATACCCATGCGACGCATGGGTATTTGCAGAAATGCATTTCTGATATTTGAATTTGATATTATAACAATTTTTTTTCACTGAGATTGAATAAGAAGCCAAAAGGAGAAAGCCAAAAGGCAGTATCTGCTTACTTTACAAGAAAGCAGATATTGCCTTTGGCTTGCACCGCAGCGTAATAGTGAAACCTTACTCACCTCTACTGTTGATATACTGCGCAGACTCAGTTCTCCATCATGCATAATATCACCACCACTGAAAGAATCTTGTTGTGTGACTGAAGTCACACGAAAACGAGTCTTGCGAGTGATTTTTGGACTACCGACTGAGCTTCGTGGACTATTAGGACCTTGATATGGTGCCCCATTACTTGGAGGGATGACCTTGACTTGAGGTAAAGTATTTTCATCATCTATTTCTTCACCTTCATCTTCTGATGAGCGTTTAAGCAATTCGCTCATGGAGCGAACAGTATCCACGTTTGGGTCCATTATCTTAACTTCTGCAAATTATCAAGTACAGCCGTATCAAATACACCAGTGAAAACAATTATAATTGAACTAGGATGATTGAAGAACAGAGCAAGAGAAAAAACAAACATGTATATAGCTCCAGAGAGATAGTTATAGCATGAATCGTTACAACACGGATCGGTTATAACACGATAAGGTCATAGACCCCAAAATTTAAGACCCTTTTTCTGGGTTATTTTTCAAAATAGTGTTATAAAATCCAGCTGTGCACAGACCTACACGATTTATTAAAACAGGGAGCGGATTTCGCCGCCGACTTATTGCCGCTGATTATGTGATAACGCTAACACGCGTGCTTGTCACGGTGTTCACACAACCGTGCTCCAGCCAACAAAGACGTTATAATCAATGTTGGCTCAACGTTAGGTCAACGCTGGGTTCTCTTTACCTAGTTTAGCTTATATGTGTACAAAATAATTAATGTGGTGTAGAACCCCATTTATTTCATTTCATTGCATTTGATACAGCCAACTAACACCTGACAACAATACAGCAACATTTCAGCAAAGATCTTGTCAGTTGAGAAAGCATATTTCAGGCAGAAGAATTAAAATTAAAAAATAAAGATTTTGTGAAAATTCCTGGCTAACTGGGGCATAATAAAAGTCCCAGAAGAAGTAATAATTGCACTTTTGTAGTCCTGTGAAATGATTCTTTGTCAAGCATATGTCACTAGGTGCAGTGCTTCAGAACGTGTGTAAAATCAGCAAAATGTATTATGGGAACCGAACATAATAATATAAATGCCAATGATCGATATAAAGGATATACATCTTTTCATGATAATGCATCTTAAGAGTATAGATATACATTCTCTGACACATTTATAGCTGATTTTTTGCAATGCTGTTGACAAACGTCAAGGCCACCTAGGCCTCTTGTTCTTATATAGTTTGATGATCATGTATTAAATACGCCACAATAACCCTGCCATCTTTAGATGTCTTTTCGGTGAGACTGATCTTGTATTAATAGCGCTCATTGACGCACTTTGAATTGGCGAGTTTGGCTACTTATCTTTAACATTTTAATTTTATATTTCATATATAGTCTGATGATCATGTATTAAATACCCCACAATAAGACATAATGTGATTCTGCATAATCCTGCCGTCAGTAGGTGTCTTTTCGGTAAGGACGAACTTGTATTGAATGATATAATACATTACAAAGTATAGCGGTCATTGGCGCACGTTTTAATCACCGAATTCGGCTACTTATCTTTAATATTTTTATTTTATATTTAGTATATAGTGTGATGATCACGTATTAAACCCGCCATAATAATACATTCATTGCAATGTAGACCCATATATAGGTAGATTTAAACAGTCATTATGATGGTGTTTTTCGTGTTTTTTCAGGATTTATGTGAATTTGTGATACAAGAGCTGCAATAAAAGACATATTTTTCTCTGTTTGCTTGTTCGTCTTGCTCACTATTACTGGTAGAAATGAAGCCATCATTGTAGAATTAAAAAAATAATTTGCTTTGAATGGCACTTTTATCACCTTTTCCGGGGGTTCCCATCATTAGATTTCTCGCAATTATAAAAAATGGTGCCAGCTCTCGCCTTTAATTCTATAATTGTTGCAACAAGTGCTTTAAGAGGTAAGTGGAACAGGCATGCTGTGGTCCCTTCTGATAATTTTTTTTATGCAGGTGCTATTTTTAAATTTTTGTAAAAAAATGCAAAAAATGAAAATAGACTAGGTCCACTGCCCTATGAGGAAGTTCTGGAGGACATCATTAAGACCGATTGGACAGAACAATGTGGGCATCTCGAAGAATTGAGATGCCTGGGAAATGCTGCACTAGTTTGCCCATGGTAAAACCTGGGTAAAGTTTTCTTTGCCTACCCTGCACTTCCTCATGGGGCGCACCGAGGGTAAAAATGGAAGTTTCATGGCTATAAGGATGAGAATCCATCAACATTTTTCTTCTTCCATGAACCCTCTTGGACTCGGTGATGTTTTGGCTTCTGTATCCCTGCCGGAATTTGCAAAATTAAGGTCACAGCTTTTGGATGTTTTTATCATTAGCTCAGTTTTTGATCTGGCACAGCATTTTTCTTGCTCAGTGAAAGCTGTGGAATGTGGTCAAATATTATTCTACTTCTAGCATGTCGGCAGTTACGAAAAAAGGCTCAGCATAATTTTACTGGACAATTTTAAAATTTATTGAATCCACCTACCATATAGCACTCATTGACGGACTTTAAAATGCCGAATTAGAGAAATCAGGCAGCCAGAGGAGGTGTAATAAATTGACCTCAGCCATGAGGAAACAATGGAGAACTGGGAGGCACAGTTCAGTAAAATCCCCCAAAGTCAAGAGCCAGTCTGACCAAATCAGACACACGGAACCGAAAACGGTGGTGGAGTGAATCGGCTATACATATGGAGGAGATCCAGTCATTATCGCAGAGGAGTTAACACTTTCAATTAGAAACCAAGGCGCAGTTCAGTAATTACCCCCATGGACAGCTGACAGCTGAAAGGAGCTTGCAGATAGGGGTGGGGAATCGGCTAAAAGGAAGGCCATATCAAGAAGAGAGATTGTGACTCAGTTCAGTTCAAGCCAGGCAGCCAGAGATCCAGTCATTATGGTAGTGGAGGTAACATTTACAATTAGAAAAGTAGGCGCAGTTCAGTAAAATCCCCCATGGACAGCTGGCAGCTGAAAGGAGCTTACAGAGGGGGGCGGGGAATCAACTAAAAAGAAGGGCTTACTGGAATGAGAGATCGTGACTCAGGCCAAATCAAACCAGGCAGCCAGAGGAGGTTAGTCAACTTATTCTCAATTCAGTTCATCCAAATTTGCAACCAACCCACACACGTGGTTTGAGAACGAGGGCTCACAGATACAAACATGTAAACAAGAACCTGCGACAAGACATTTTATCAATCCGAGTTTATAATTGCTTCAATTTTGATTTAGAATAAATTATTATTTCTGGTATTAATATATTATTGGACCAGAGAGTGTAAGCTGCGCCGTGACACCAGATAAATCACTGAGATATCAATCAGTAGAATGTTATTTATGAAAAACCGCCGATTAAAGTTTACAGGCATCTTCCGTGCCGACTTCCATCCTGGGAGTCGGTCTATTTCTGACTAGCCGAACAATGAATGAATGAATGAATGAAGGCAAGAACCAAGATATACCATATCTTTGATATTTTATAAAAAAATAATAATTAGGGTCTATATCGTATAGATCTGGACCCTAATTATTATTTTTTTTATAAAATTTGGTATATAGTCTATAGTGGCATTCACATTAAAAATCGCATTTTAGGTGTATCATATGGTGTTACTGATTCGCTATTTACGTGGAAAGTACTCACAATATTGACCTAAAACTTTGAGTCAGTATAAAACATATGTTCCACCATAACACAACTTATTTTCATTTGATTAGTTTGAATAATGCCACAGATGGAAAGGGTTAAAATATTACTTGATATAGTTACGGTCCGCCACTCAACCAAATAAACAAGTTTTGTTCACTGCAGCCTTTCACACGTGTACACGTGGACAAGTCAATTAAGCCTGACGGGTTGAGCAGGTTGTTTTAATTGTTAGGTATGCAGGTGCGTTGTATAATAATCAGGCTCTGTGATCCACTTAGCCTATTGTGTATGCTGGTACCAGCATAAACTGATTAGCACCGCCTTGCAGGTGAGGGGTGGCTGGGGCTCCTGGAGAGTGGGTAACATTACCTCCATGTGCGATTTGATCGCGCAATTACTTTTCAATTATCAGTTTCAATAGTTGAATGCTATTGTAAAATAATATTTACCTATTTAGCGTCAATCACAGATATATGCTATTACTCAATGTGAACATGGTAAATGGGAAGTGAACATAATCATTGATTTCACTTCACTTCCTTTCAAACAATAATTTCATGCCAATATAATGTAAGGTGCCTTACTTTATTTATTTATATTATCACTGTATAAAGTTGATATGTTTGTATATAAACATTTTATAGACTTTATTGATTTGATTAGATTTAATATAGTATAGGCTTATGTATAACTGGTAAGCAACAATTAGCAAAATGTTGAACAAGATAAGTGAATAGAATGAAACTACATGTATTTTCTACAACGGTGCAATATAGGATAGGCCTACTGGTAATGAAGAATTTCATCATAAACATAACAAAATAGCTCTACACCAATTGAATTAGGATATCTAGCCTACTTATAGATGTTGAATTCAATAGCTTTTATACAAAGATAAAAAAAACACGCCTATTTGGTGATGACGCATGGGCCCTATCCCAGCAAACATGAGACGTTGCCCAACGATGGTTTACTGTTTGCAACGCTGGTCCAACGGTAAACCAGCGTTGCAAATTGGTCCAACGTCTCATAAGTTTGCTGGGCATAGGCCTATATATATCGCCAGAAATTCACTTAATAAGTGACCGACATAGCCTATATAATATAGGTGATTGATTGATGTTGACAATACAAATTATTGGTATATTGTGGCGCCAGGCTCATTGGCTAACTCAGGGCACGGGTGTATTGGGTTATAGTCCCGCTGCGGCCGATATCTTTCCTTGGTACACACATGCAGTGACCCAAACTGTTCAAATTCATGGGATAATGACGACAGAAACGTATTTATAACCGATTTGTGCCGCATCAAAAAACTTATAAAGAAATAAAGAAAACAAAATGACCAATATGTCAAAGTTGACATGTAGCCTAAACGGTCAAAAATATATTTATAATGTCTTTGATTATTAATGACCAAGCATAAATGGATATAAGTCCAATAACTGATGGGCATTATAATCGCACCTCACACGGTTCACATCCTCTACTGCAGATGAAACAGGGCTATAATTCGGCGACGCAATTTTTTTCAGTCACAAAAGGCTGGAAAGCGAAATGGAGAGTGAAGAAATACAAGAGAGCCAAGAAAAGCAGCAATTATCATGATTATGAAAAGCGAGAGACAAAAATACCAGAGAGCCTGGCCTAAATCATTAAAAGTAATCTCGACCCCAAGGCCTGAAAAATGTCCATTAAGACTTTTCAATGACTGCGCGGGCTGTGGGCTGAGCATGCGGGCATGTAACTGAAATGTTACTGATTCTATGAAAAAAACTATTTTCGACCTGATTATTCGAGGGCAAGTCTTTGATATGATCGTCCTATTTTGTACGGGGTCAATCTGTGGCTGAAACCTGTTTCAGCTACTGGGGCTAAAGGTACCAGTCCACCTACAAAAGTCTAAACTTGCCTGGTACATTAAAAGTTTGAATTGCTAAAATTTCATTAGATTAAAGCATTTCAACAAAAAAAAATAACATAAACTGAAAGAATCTTGATACTCCTTGCAAAGTTTGAATTTGGCTAAAATTGGGTGGTGGGCTAGTTTCTTTTAATTGATGAGTTAGTAGGTGCTTGGTCTTTGTGCACAGGTTGTAGGCCCACCCCCATGAGGTAAATTAACCCAAGAAGTAAATATTTTGAATCAATGATTCGAAACCTCGCCTGAAAAGGAGGGGCTTCTTGGGCATTTCTGTAGGCCTTTTGAGCTGTAATCCCACGGGCTATGCTCGGCAATTTTTTTATGTATCTAATCGCAGGTTATCTTCAAATTCCCCTTGAAATCCTCGAACCCTCACCCACAACTCTCGACCTTCAAGCCTCGACCCACAACCCCCTCGACCCACAAACCCTCGATCCTAGACCCACAACCCCCTCGACCCACAACAACAAAATAATATTTTTATTTATCCCATTATATGGTAGATCTATTAACCAAATATTTCTACTTCAAGTAATCTATATTTGGACGCTTCAAGTTCCGAAGTTGTTCGGAAGTCCCCACGCTCCCGGGACTTCAAGTCACCCATATGGGACTCACTGCTGGCAGTTAAATTAACTATATATAATTATAGTCAACATGACTGTTAGGGGGGCACTATTCAATCTCCGGGAGGCGGAGGGGCTGGATTATATATCCGCGCCCCGGTGGTTCCCTGAAAATGTCAAATTTGTACCATTAGCTATTAGTTTTTTATCTCTTCTTTTTCTTTGAAAATAAATGATAATTCCGTCTTGCTTGTAAATCACTGTGTCTCTTATTTTTCGTCATCTGGGTTTCTGGAGCTTCTCTTGCAGGCCTACAGTTAGCCTTGTCGTCCCCTCCCAGGCCGTGGATTGATGTATTTGCTTTACCCGAAAAATTCAACAAGGCGGTGTTTGAGAGCGAAGGCAACCCCAAGGTCCGATAAATGTCCATAACTTTTTAGTGACTGTGCGACCTCTGAGCTGAGCATGCCGGCATGGGACTGAAATGTTGCTGATTCCAAAAAAAACTATTTTCGACCTGATCATGGCCCGTATTTTCCGATATGACAGTCAAAGAAATGTCCCACGATTTTGTATGCAATCAATCTGTGGCTGAAACCTGTTTCAGCCACTGGGGCTAGCCTACAGTGTCGCATCTTCAAGTGTCTCTCACTTTCCAACACAGTGGTATTTTTAGTCACTCTGATATCTCACTGTTTATCACGTTCGGACCACCATACGACATGATAAAAATTGAGTTTATATAAAGGGAATCACACGTGTATAAGATAAGTGTACAGTAAGGAATTTCTTTGTGATTTTTTTAAGGTTTAGTTATACCGTATTCAATCTAATAATGCCCAAAATCAAATAACAGTCAGTGCACCCCTGATTTGAAAATAAAACCCACGATATAGCATGTAGTCTACACTATATATGATAATTAAATACTAGCCTAATCTAATACTCCACCACCCCCCTCTAATCACGTAGGCCTACAGGGGGGTTTTCTAATTAATATGAAGAATAAAATGTAGGTATGGGCCTAATAATTTATATAGGCCTATTATAATTAATATTATCTCCGTAGGGCCTAACTTTTCCTTATAAATAATGTCTATCCAAAAATTGTTTTATACATAGATCTAGGGCCTCATTACCGGTAATTTTGTTATTCATGCAGGCTATAACAGTTTCTGATAGTTTCCATATTTGTCTTACCGATATAGGCCCTGTGTATACAAAAATATGAATTAAAGTCTGCTACTGTTCTCATAATCATAAAATGAACTACATAAAAAGCTACAACCTATTATAAAGGCACATAACTGATACCAGATAGGCCTTATATAATCCCAAATGTGCCTGGAAGTTTAGGCTACAACGGGAACAGGCACATTTTGGAGAGTGCATCACGGCAAATAGGCCTTGATGCCTTTATCTGATAAATCCATAGAAATATATTATATATATATTTTGTGTGTGCTACCATGCATGCAAAACAAGCGTTGATTGTTGTAGTCTATTTACTTAAGAATTACATTAAATAGTCCTCCAAACTATTTCCATTTAGAATGCTAAAATTGCTAGCGTAGCATGAGAATGACCCGTTTGTTTAATACGCCAATGGTATAGAAAATGAGAATGTAGACCCCCGCGCCACCCAGCCGGGAGATTACCTTCCGCACCTTTTAAAATGAGTGGGCTGAGCCAAAGTACCAGGGTAACAGCCCATGTGCACAAGAGAAAAGATCAACAAACATGCTGGGCGGAATTTTGGGGAGATGTTTTTTTATTTTCTCACTTCACAGCCAGTAATCACACTAAATTGAATAATCGTCTGAAAATAAAATCGCCCCATCATACAAAGTAAGTGAATATGTAAAAAAAATCGACTAAAAACGGTAAATATTGATATGAGAGCGAAAAAGCATCCACCACGGTGAAAGGTGAATCCGGGTATACCCTATAGACTACACTGTGTTGGGAGTAATAAACACGATACAATATGAAATATTTCAGACCTGTCAACCCTCCCGTTTTCGGCGGGAGCCTCCCGTTTTGGAGGGGCATCTCCCGACCTCCCGTTTTCACGTCATTTTCTCCCGTTTTAAAATTCTTTTGACCTCTAGAAAATAAATGCTCTGTTTACCAAAATAAACTCTGTTTATAGGCCTATATGCAAAAAAATTGGCCTCGCTTCGCTCGGCATCGTTAAATGACACTTAGTTTCTTAAATTTCTGAAGCCTGGCTTTGCTCGTCTCTTTAACCCCCACACCAAGACTAAGCCTACTTTGAGATCCATTTTGCTTAAGGCAGATTGTGGAATAAATAAGATATTGGAAATATTGCAGACAGGAGGTGAAATAAATAATTTGTGCAGTTCAAAAACTCCAACCCCCTCCCCCCGCCCCTAGTAATCGAATTATAGCCCCCTAAGCACTCTTGTTATTCTGATGTCGGTTTGATGTTGGACACTCATAATCTACAACGCTGATCCAGTTTTAAATTAGGCTACCACTGGCGGAACGCCTCGAGTTGGCGTGGGATATCTTATTCCGGTCTGTCAGCACTGGTCAGAGGCAGGATGTGAAATGTGTAAACAATTTAAGCCCTAAACACATTATGGTATGTTTAATAACATGATCAAACCATATGCAGCCGACCAATACGGCCTACGTATTTTTCAACTGACGATACAATATTATGTTTCACTGTATATAGGGGGGGGGGGGCCTACAAATTTGGTACAAAAAAAGGAAATTCATAGAAAAGTTTACAATTATAAAAACGTTGATTGGATAAAGTTAGGAGCTTTGCTGAGTGTTAAATGCTCCATAGATTAAAACAGACTAATAACAAAGATGTTGATCTGGCCTGAGAGAGTTTGCTTCAGTACTGTGATGATGCTGTTGAGACATATGTGTACCTAAAATTACTGTAAGAAAATCAAATTTACCCCCCCTGGTTTGACTCTGAAGTGAGAGGGTAAAAAAAAATAAGAAGCAAGCTTGGACAAAAGCTAAGAAATTTAATAGAGCTCATCATTGAGAAAAATTTTGAAAAGTAAGAAATGAATTTCAGAAATTATTGCAGGTCAAGCACAACCAGTTCATTGCTGATTTGCCTGACATAGGCCTACTAAAAGAAAACCCTAAACGATTCTGGTCTTATTTTCGATCAAAAAACAACAAACACCAAATGTCTACCTACATGGAGGTGTAAATGCTACTAATCCCAATGGTATGGCTTGCATGTTTAACAAATATTTTGAATACGCTTCCAGTAACAATACTGGTGTGTCATCAGCTGTACCAGATATTGATGAATATAAAAACATGTTTGTGTCAAATATATTTTTTACAGAATCAGATGTCTTCAAGGTGCTCTCCAGTCTGGACGGCAGTAAAGCTTGTGGACCAGATGGAGTGTCACCAGCTGTATCGAACCAGTGTGCTAAAGAATTGACTCCTTCTCTTGTGTCTTTGTTTAATTTTAGTATGGAATAGTCTAAAGTTCCGACTTCTTGGAAATTGGCCAACGTTATACCTGTTCATAAAAAAAGTGACAGGGGTCCTGTTTCTAATTACAGACCAGTTTCTTTATTAATCATTGTATCAAAAGTGGTGGAATAGTTTATTCACAACCATGTTAGTATAATTAGGCCCTTCTAATAATCTGATTTGCTCTGAACAACAA
The DNA here is from genome assembly GCA_964017125.1 of Flabesymbios commensalis. Classification (NCBI taxonomy): domain Eukaryota; kingdom Metazoa; phylum Annelida; class Polychaeta; order Terebellida; family Flabelligeridae; genus Flabesymbios; species Flabesymbios commensalis. The sequence continues at coordinate 48,173,587 of OZ024908.1, forward strand.
GGATTTATAAAAGGAAAATCTTGCAGTACCCAACTAACGGGTGTTTACCATGAAATTGGTTCACATCTGGACAGTTCAATTCAAACTGACATAATATATTTAGACTTCAGCAAAGCTTTTGACAGTGTATCGCACAGACTGCTACTTTATAAATTAAAAATGGTTTTAATGGTCGATTGCTAGACTGGTTTACCTCGTATCTATATGATAGGAAACAGCGAGTGGTTGTAGAGTGTGGAATCAAGCTGGTTGAATGTTTCATCTGGCATGCCACAAGGTTCGATCCTGGGGCCTATGTTATTTTTGTTATTCATTAATGATATGCCCAAGGTTGCAAGCTCTAGTGAGTTGAGTTTATTTGCCATACTGAGTTATCCCGATGTAAAATACAGTGAGCAATGTACCATACCTAATCTGCTACCACTGTCATTTCGAAGAGATTGGGCAGAACTAATTTTCTTTTTTAAATGTTTACATGGATTATTAGCAGTACAATTAGAGGATGTTTTAGACACAAATTTATACACGACAAATCTCTTTGTTCGACCAGCGCAAATTGCATCTTTGCACTTTATACACATTTTGACTCAATTTTGGTTTAATGTCGTGGTTCAAGTTTAGGTCAACATTTCTCCAACCGCTAACTTGAAAAAAAGTTTAGTAGAGACAATATTGTGGCTTCATCTTGTCAGTTTCGTCAATTAGATAAAACCAGTTTCTTCAGTTTTATTTCGTTAGTTTTGTCGATTAAACAAAGCCGTTACAGACACCATGATTGATAAACATCTGCCAATGATACAATGATTTTTTTCTTTGCGAGATGAGCCAAGTCCAAATATTTTGGTGTTCAATATTGGCCTTGATGAATGATGATCCAAAAATTAATATGAATTTTTTTTAGAATTTATTAGTTAAAGGAGCCAGGAAACAGCAGGAATGCCCTCAGAAAAGACGTATAACCTCGCGAGCTTCCGGACCCCTCGCCTAAGTGAGTGTACGCAAAACCACATAAAATCTCCCTGTTTCATATTTCTCAATGTTGACAGGTATGATATTTAGTTCCTATATCATGCACCCCGTCTTTTCGTGTCTTTTCGGTATAATGTCTGACCGTTTTGTTTTGTGCATAGAATAGAATAGAATATAATCTTATCGACCCGCTGCGAGCTAATAACGCAGCTGTCTGTGCACTAGAATAGAATAGAATAGAATCTTATCGACCCGCTGCGAGCTAATTCCGCAGCTGTCTGTGGTGACCTGCTCCGCAGGGCTACAGCGACTTCAAGCCTCCATGGGCCTGGAGAAGCGAGCATCCACCTATTTCCCCACTCCCGTACCCCCTTCCACCTTCTAATTTTTATATCTACTTTACTCCCCCCCGCCTATTTTGCTTTAATGAGGTCCACACCCTTGGGTCAGTCCCTCTCCCTCTTCTTTGTTTCTTCTCTGATCATGGGTTGAACCCCCAGTTAACCTGAGAGTCCGCATAGCACCCCAAAAAAAATGGTAGGCACTAAATAAGAGACACTGGAGGCACATACATCCCAGGGATGCTCGTGCCTGGACCAATCACAGACATTCTTGCATTACAAGTCGATGGGTGCACTCGATTAATATTTGATTGGTGATATTTACAAAACGGAAAAAAATAATCTTAATACAGCTGTAATAATAGACCATTTATCAGTATATATGCATATAATAACAAGTGCTACTAAAATAACATCCCAAGATGTCACAGCACCTTTGTTATAACTAATACATGATGATGTAACATCCTAGGGATATCATAGCTGCTTCTACATCCCAGGGACTTTATAGCACCTTTGAAATAGTCATCCCAGGGATGTTACAACTCGTTTGTTATAACTATTACATCCCAGGGGTGTCATAGCTCGATCATTTGTAATAACTACTACCCAGGGATGTCACAACACATTTGTATAACTAGGCCCGCTACATCCCGGGGATGTCGTAGCTCCTTCTACATCCCAGGGATACTATAATGCCTTTGTTATAACTACTACATCCCAGGGATGCTATAATGCCTTTGTTATAACTCCTACATCCCAGGGATAATATAATGCCTTTGTTATGACTACTACATCCCAGGGATACCATACCTCCTTTGTTATAACTACTACATCCCAGGGATACCATACCTCCTTTGTTATAACTACTACATCCCAGGGATAATATAATGCCTTTGTTATGACTACTACATCCCAAGGATGCTATAATGCCTTTGTTATAACTACTACATCCCAGGGATACCATACCTCGATCGATCCTTTGTTATAACTATTACATCACATGGATGCCATAACTCCTTTTTTAACTATTACATCCAAGGATGTCATAGCTCATTTAAGTATATAACTACTGCATCCCGGGGATGTATGATTACTTTATTATAACCAGTACATCCCAGGGATGATGTAGCTGTCCACTAACTATGATAATGTAATCATGACATCCCTGGGATGTACTAGTTTTGATAAAGTAATCCTGACATTCATGGGACGTATCAGCTATTTTAAATGAGTTATGACTTCCCTGGGATGTAATAATAATATTATAACAAACAATCATGACATCCCTGGGATGTAATAGTTATGATAAAGTAATCATGACATCCCTGGGATGTAATGGTTATGATAAAGTAATCATGACATCCCTGGGAAGAAATAGCTATGATAAAGTAATCATGACATCCCTGGGATGTAATAGTTATGATAAAGTAATCATGACATCCCTGGGATGTAATAGTTATGATAAAGTAATCATGACATCCCTGGGGATGTATCAGTAACCTGATATTATGAGTTATAACAAAAAATCTATGACATCCCAGGGATCGATGTAGTAGTTGTAGCAAAGTAGCCATGACATCCCTGGGATGTAGTGGTTAAAACAAAGGAGTCATGACATCCCTGGGATGTTGTAGTTATAACAAACGAGTCATGACATCCCAGGGATGTCATGATTTATTCTTTACAATTAATACATCCCAGGGATGCTGTAAGTTAATCTTCACAATTAATACATCCCAGGGATGCATCCCAGGGATGTCATAATTCAATCTTCACAATTAATACATCCCAGGGATATCATGATTTAATCTTTACAATTAATAGATCACAGGGATGTCATAATTCAATCTTTACAATTAATACATCCCAGGGATGTCATGATTTAATCTTTACAATTAATACATCCCAGGGATGTCATAATTCAATCTTCACAATAATACATCCCAGGGATGTCGTAAGGTGATCTTCACAATAATACATCCCAGGGATGTCGTAATTCAATCTTCACAACAATACATCCCATGGATGTCGTAATTCAATCTTCACAATAATACATCCCAGGGATGTCGTAATTCAATCATCACACTAATACATTCCAGGGATATCGTAAGTTAAACTTCACAATTAATACATCAAAGGGGTGTCGTAAGTTAATATTATAATATCAATATAATACATCCCAGTGGTGGATTAATTCAATCTTCACAATTAATACATCCCAGGGGTGTCATAATTCAATCGTTACATGTCAGAAGTCAATCTTTACATTTAGTAAATCCCAGGCATGTTGTCAGTTAATCTTCACAATCACTAATATCCCAGGGAGGTCATAATCCTATATCACAATTAATGCAGCCTTCACAATATTAATTCAACCTTCACAACATAGGAGCCTACATCATCCCATAGATGTCATGATACACTCTTCACAAGTAATATAGGCCTACGTGCCAGGGATGTCTTAAGTTACATCCTTGTGGCGTCTCTTAACCCTTTCAATTAGCCTGAATTTACCATTGCCATCTTCATCCCCTACAAGCCGCGAATTGCTGTTGCATTTCTCGACTTGTAGTGGATGAAGATGACTTAAAGTGGTTGAAAAAATAAAGAAAATCACCATGTATTGGAAAGCCATTTTCATGGAAATTTTCATTCCAACACCCTTTGTTGTAGAGAAATTAAGTCTGTTTTCATGGATGCAAAATGATGCTTTAATGCATCATGAGGGCTTAAAGGGTTAATTAATGAGCAAGCGAATGTGTTAGAACATGCCAGGGATGTAGGCTAACATCCTTTCGGCATCTCTTATTTAGTGTCTCGGGTAAATAAGAGACAGCCAAAGGATGTTATACCATCACTGAATGACGGTATACCCTAAATGACTATTTGAACAATAATCAATTGTGTCCTCAACATTTAATGTAAGAGCGTCCGTGATTGGCCATACAGTGGAACATCCCCGGGATGTAATATCCTTTCGGCGTCTCTTATTTAGTGTCCACCAAAAAAAATTGGGTCACAATTTCACGACAATATCACGTATTTTCGCCCAGCTTGAACATTGTAACGATTGTTGAATACTCGAATCACACTTGCGTTATGCCTTATGGATCCTATCGCATTCGAAATAGATCTTAAAACGTTGACGTTATAACAGCACAATATGAATATGATTCCTAAAAAGGATTTAATCAGTTAATTTTAAAGATAAGTATCTTACTGATTTTTTATGTATTGTATTGTTACTGACAACTCTGTGGTACTGCCCATCTCAAAATCTAGTTTTTGTACACAACATGAACATAGTCTACTAAAGTTCAGTGGAACATCAAATTCTAAAATGCATAAATTAAACATTAGGCCTACATCGGTCAGTTCCATATATAGTGGGGGCTCTTAGGTAATTGGGTGTGCACTTCTGGATAAAATTGTGAATTTTGGCACACAAATAGTTAAGATATTGCTCTACAGGAATTTTGATGGAAGCAAGTTAGTACGTCAAGTTTTTGGCCGCCATCTTGTTTTTCAAAATGGCCGCTACTTGGGACCTATATTCAGCAATATTTCATAAAGAAAGACAATTAGAGAGCTCGTAACAAGCTGAGTTTTTTATGAAAGAAGCCTAGATATATGTAGAGTTACATAGTAAACGTTCTAGAAAATCATCTTCAAGCACTCTGATATATTCAAGATGGCGTCTAAGATGGCCGCCAGCATATAGTCATATTTAATAAATAGCGTAAAATGATCGATTTTAGCTCGATTTTCTTTTGTAATACACTATTTCAAATAGTTTCGTGGTCAGTAAAGCTATGACTACCCCCAGCAACTTTGAAAACATATTTAACCCTTTTATTCCAAGAGGCTTTTTAGCGAACACCCCTGTAATCTCTATTGGGAAAACATTATTATTTATAATCAATTAATTAAGTATTAATGGCGATGTCTATTGGCTTCAGTAATATAGCTATATTAAAAGCACGCTTATTGGTCAATTAATTTGTATTTTTAGTTATTCAAGATGGCGTCCAAGATGGCTGTCAGTGTATGGGCAGATTTGAGAAATTGTGTAAATTCTTCCATTTGTTATCAATTTTCTTTAGTAATACATCATTTCAACTAGTTTGTATGGTCTCTGAGTCCAGCTAACTACTCCCGGACAACATGAAGCAATACTTAGCACCTTAACATGAGGGTTTTCAGTTGGCGACATAAAACATCTAAACTGTAGTTGGTGAGCCACTTAACCCATAAACCTTTCCAGCTGTTTTTCGGGTGTGAAACTGATTTATGTTTTTTTACATGTCACAGTATCCTTGGTGGAAACGTTATCCCTGTAATGAATAATAAATAGTTAATATTGAAGATGTTTTGATCATATAGTCAAAAATGTGTTGAGGACTAATGAGAGTGAGTATTACATAAGCCTACCAACCAAAACCTTCCTCTGTTGATCACATTCTGATCAAATCGCTGGTTTAGGGAAGGTTGGAAAGATCATTTGAAGATATATTGCATGTAAGTGACATGTGATTGCATGTAGGTAATATGCCACTGCTTGCCTACAGTCCTCATTTGGGGGACAGCGAGTATAATCTTTGTCTGTATGGAACTATTATTTGAATGCATTCCCCTGGTAATAATGTCACCATACACATACTTGATCACAAACATTAGCAGCGACACATGTAACTTGCAAATATACATGTGCTTCAATGCATGCACTGGTATGTCAATGATAATCAATTGCTTCTGAAAAGGTGGTGTATTTAGATATAATGACAGTGTCTATAGGGATATTGTGTGACAAAGGTCCTAGATACGGATCTATGGGTGGAACATACTTGATAGGCCTAGATTAATACTCAATTTATTGCGAATGATCCTCAGGGGTTCTAGATATACCTTTTTGAGCTACTGTACTTAAATATGTCTACTTTCAGTATGGTACTTTGACCCAGTTTGATGTTGCGCTCTTTTCCGGGCCATAACATTAAAACTATTGGTTTGATGGACCAACTGTTGTACAATGATTCGCAGGAGCTCTAGATGTGCTGTTTGGGGTTTCTTTACTTTGGTCCACTTTCTATACTACTTTGACCTAGTTTAGTGTGTTTGTCCTTGATGGATCGTTACCAAAGTTGGTACAGTTCAGTAACTCTATAGGTGTACAATCAATCAATCAATAATCAATCAATAAAACGTCTATTACAGTGAGTATTACATAAGCCTACCAACCAAAACCTTCCTCTGTTGATCACATTCTGATCAAATCGCTGGTTTAGGGAAGGTTGGAAAGATCATTTGAAGATATATTGCATGTAAGTGACATGTGATTGCATGTAGGTAATATGCCACTGCTTGCCTACAGTCCTCATTTGGGGGACAGCGAGTATAATCTTTGTCTGTATGGAACTATTATTTGAATGCATTCCCCTGGTAATAATGTCACCATACACATACTTGATCACAAACATTAGCAGCGACACATGTAACTTGCAAATATACATGTGCTTCAATGCATGCACTGGTATGTCAATGATAATCAATTGCTTCTGAAAAGGTGATGTATTTAGATATAATGACAGTGTCTACAGGGATATTGTGTGACAAAGGTCCTAGATACGGATCTATGGGTGGAACATACTTGATAGGCCTAGATTAATACTCAATTTATTGCGAATGATCCTCAGGGGTTCTAGATATACCTTTTTGAGCTACTGTACTTAAATATGTCTACTTTCAGTATGGTACTTTGACCCAGTTTGATGTTGCGCTCTTTTCCGGGCCATAACATTAAAACTATTGGTTTGATGGACCAACTGTTGTACAATGATTCGCAGGAGCTCTAGATGTGCTGTTTGGGGTTTCTTTACTTTGGTCCACTTTCTATACTACTTTGACCTAGTTTAGTGTGTTTGTCCTTGATGGATCGTTACCAAAGTTGGTACAGTTCAGTAACTCTATAGGTGTACAATCAATCAATCAATAATCAATCAATAAAACGTCTATAGCGCCTATGGCATCAGCGGACCGAGCTCAGAGGCGCACAAATCCTTAGTGTGATCATGTGTCATAATCGAGGCCAAAGCAGGTTCGTCAACAGGGAGCCGGGCTGCTGAGGAGCTAAAGTGCTTTCACAGATGGAGTATGCAAGTTGTTAATAAGCACATCTTTCTTTATTTGTCAGCTGCATCACAACACGCCGTTGCCGATAATTCTGAAATGTTTTTTAGGCTGGAGAGGGTTATGATAAAGACCGTCGATGTGGTATCAAAAATTCCAACTCCTTTAACATTACAGGAGAAAACGTAGCATCGTGCCATACGAGTCTTTAGACACCAGTCCGGATACACAAGTCAGTTCTAAGCCTGATTGGCAGAAGCAGCTGCTTTTGAAAACCGTTAGTTCCATTCAAGCTCTAGGTGTATGTTCAACAAATGAGACATGTTAAATACCCAATAACTCGTTGAGAAGGCTTCTCAGAACTTTGTTTGTCGTTTGTAGATTGAGTGTGTCCCATTGGATCGTCTCACAACATAACAGAATAAAAATACAAAATATTTTTTTTCTTTGAAAAAAAATTATCATGCAGCCCTGTAACAATTAAGACTCGTCTCCATTTAGTAGATTTCACACAAGAGCCCTACATACACTGTCATTATAATCACACCACCATTTCAGCGGCGATTGATCGACGTCGACATACCAGTGCATGCATTAAAGCACCTGTATATTCGTTTAAGTTACACGTATCACTGATAATCTTTGTGATCCAGTATGTGTATGGTGACATTATTACCAGGCGCACTGTCAATAAGTGGTTCACTCAGAAAACATCACGATTACATGCAATATATCATCAAATGATCTGTCCAAATCAGTTTCACACCTGGAAAACAACTGTAACATTTTGGATGTTTTTGTCGCCAAATGAAAACTCTCATGTTCAAGTGTTAAATATTGCTCAACATTGTCGGGGAGTAGTTTAGATGAACTCACAGACCATAGAACTAGTTGAAATGACAAATTTGCACAAGTTCTTAAATCTGCCCGTACACTGGCAGCCATATTGGACGTCATTTTGAATAATTAAAAATACAAATATTATTAATTGACCAAAAGTGCGACTTGACTATAACTATATTACTGACACCAATACATCACCATTAATACAGAATTATTTGATTATGAATAATGAAGCTGTCACAATAGAGATTACAGAGGCGTTGGCTTGAAAACCTCTTGGGATAAAAGGGTTAAATATATCTTCAAAATATATGGGGTAATCTCTATAGATTTACTGATCACGAAACTATTTGACATGGTCCATTTCAAAAGGAAATTGAGCTAAAATCTACACAATTTACACAAAAAACATAAATCAGTCTCACACACGAAAAACAGTTGGAAAGGTTTAAGGACTAAGTGGTTCACCAATTACATTTCGGTATAGCGCTATGTCGCTGATTGAAAACTCTCATGTTAAGGTGCTAAATATTGCTTAACGTTGTCTGGGAGTAGTTTGGATGGACTCACAGACCATAAAAATATGATGTATTACAAAATAAAATTGATATAAAATCCAAGAATTTACACAAATTCCTAAATCTGCCCATACACTGGCAGCCATCTTGAACGCCATCTTGAATAAATAAAAATACAAATTAAGTGACCAATATAAGCGTGCCTTTATTATGCCTTTAATATAGTATTACTGACACAAATATACATCATCATTAATACTTAATTATTTGATTATAGATAATAATATATTCCCAATAGAGATAACAGAGGCGTTCGCTAAAAAGCCTCTTGGGATAAAAGGGTTAAATATGTTTTCAAAATTTCTGGGGGTAGTCTATATAGCTCTACTGACCAGGAAACTATTTGAATTGGTGTATTACAAAAGAAAATTGAACTAAAATCGATCATTTTACGCTATTTATCAAATATGACTATACACTGGCGGCCATCTTGGACGCCATCCTGAATATGTCAGAGTGTTTGGAAAGGATTTTCTAGAACGTTTACTATGTTAATCTAGATACCTCTAGGGTTCTTTCATGAAAAAATCAGCTTGTTAGGAGCTCTTTAAGTGTCTTCCTTTTTAAAATATTGCTGGATATAGGTCCCAAGTGGCGGCCATTTTAAAAACCAAGATGGCGGTCAAAAACTGGATGTACCAACTTGTTTCCATCAAAATTCCTGTACAGGAAGATCTCGACTATCTGTGTGCCATAATTCACAATTTTATCCAGAAGTGCACACTTCATCTCATATATTGACTTAAGAGCCCCCACTAATAATAAGAATTTGTATGGGACACATGTATCATGTAATTTAATAATAATTTATTATGTAATACTAAACTTTCAATCAGTCAAAAATAAGACAATAGAACTAGAACATGTCATTTACTCCACCAAGCCTGACATAATCATCGGTACGGAAATGTGGCTAAATTCGAACATACATTCTATAGAAATTTTCAAACCTGACTTGGGATACACTGTAGGGGAGAGTGGGGCAGAACCGCACAGTGGGGCACGTCCGCACATGGGCCGTTTTAGCATATGAGCGTCACCTATCGATCGTGGCTTAACACTGTGGGGTAGTTTATCATCTGAGACAACACATGATGTTGGCCTTTCGTGGCCTGGCAGTATAACTTGTGGTGTGGTGAGAAAATCCCGTTTTTCACACGTTTTGAATTAAAATTGTCGATTTGTGTCACTTGATGTAGAAATCATAATAATGATGGTATGAATGGTATACTAATGTTAGCTTAGGGTCATTTACTAGTACTTAACTTTACCACTGATTTATATCAGTTCTTCATTGTAAGTGAGCGATGTTAGGGAACAACAGGGAAATATAAGCTTATGGGGCACGTCCGCATACATGGCATAACGGTGTGCGGACCTGCCCCACTAGGAATTGCCCCAGGGGAGATTTCGAAAATGTTATGTTACATAGTCCTACAGAGAAATTTAATCCAGACTATATGTGATAATGTATACATGTACATATGCAAACAGTAGGAGGGATGTGTGACCATAATGGTGTGTGACCAGGAATATAGGTGTGTGACAAGAAGGATGGGTGTGTGACCATGCAGTAGGATGGGTGTGTGACCATTAGGATAGGTGTGTGACCAACAAGATGGGTGTGTGGCCAGTAGGATGGGTGTCTTACCAGTTGGATGGGTGTGTGACCAGTTGGATAGGTGTGTGACCGATCATATGGGTGTGTGAGCAGTACAATGGGTGTGTGACCAGGAGGATGGGTGGTTGATCATGTTGGTGACGATGACAGAGCCTGAGGTCAGGAGACAGCGACAGACACTGACAGTGACACTGTGGCATATTCACACTCACAGACACTGACAGAGCAGGAGCACTTGATTGCTTGAACAACTGTCATGACTGTTTTCTCCTAGTTTCAGGACATTGTCCAAAATTTCCATCCCCTAGTCTAGGCTGCCAAAAAACTAAGGGACCGTCTCATACAGACCTAGTCTGTGGAGGCTAAGGCTTAGGGGCCTCAGGCTTAGCTTCTTTTCGCCATATTATGACCTCTTATAGTCCATTAGGTAGTTTAGGCTTAGACTAAGTTTAATAGCTCCAAAAATATTTGAATATCCAAAGTCACATTAAAACTGATCAACCAGGATCGGTTATTTCATAGAACCCACAATCCACAGCATCGACGGACCTGAGACTCCGAGGGGGTTTAAGTAGGCCTTATTATACCCCTCCTCCTCGACCTGAAAAACGCAAGGGGGTTTAAAAGCATGATAAGTAATCACTGAAACCCCCTCAGATTCTCAGGTCGATAGGGTTTAGGTAATTATAAAACTCGCCGTCAAATTAACCGGGATCGCATGATTTTTGGCGATTTCTCCGTCAATTCTGAACCGATTTTCTTAAAATTTTGCAAAGGCCATTTTCTATTCAAATCCTAACAGCGGTACAAATTTCGCAAAATTATTTTTATTATTTCAAAAGTTAGACCATTTGACATGTAACAAAATTCTAGAATTAGTTTAATGGGTCTATAGAGGGACGTCGTAATTTCAATTTATTACATGTCAAATGGTCTAACTTTTGAAATACGATATATAATTTTATGAAATTTTCAGGGATAGGCCTATTAGGACAAAATTTCATGAAAAATCGGTTGACAATTGACCGAGAAATCAGCGAAAAACATGCGATCCTGGTTGATCACTTTTAATGTGACTTTGGGTATAGCCTACTTGCACCACCTCCCCCCCCCCCCCGGATTCGAGGGTGTGAGTCGTGGGGATTTTGGAAGTAACCACCAAGCATGATATCATGACTGTCACTCATTTCGCAGTCTTTTATCAACAGATTTTCATCAAATTTTGCAAACACCATTTTTAAAAATCTCGTAAAATTATATATTTCAAATGGTCTAATTTTTGACAAGGAAATCGGTTCAGATTATTGACTGAAAAATCGGCAAAAATCATGCCTTCCTGATCGATCAGTCTTAATGTGACTTTGTATATGGTCCTACAGGGGCATATGATATGCATTGCACGGTCTGTTGCAAAGTTTGTAAGGCCTATTAGGCCTGTACTGAAAATAATGATCACTAAAAACCATGGTTATATATTGTATATAGACTGTCACAATGAAAATAATGAGACTAGGACTACCAATAGCATACCGTAACATAGAAAGTACCGGTAGGCCCACGTAGGCCCCCTATACAAATTAGTGGGGGGTACTTTGAACAAGTTTACAACCTGTGTAGAGCCTTCAACCTCTGTTCAGTGAATCGTAGACCCTAATGACACACGTCACAGGCCTATTTAAAGAAACCCTTTAACCACGATTCACAACTTCCAAGTGAGTGAAAATTCTTCAGAATTTACAAAATGGAGGTCAATGATTTGTAAATATATTATTTTTTTCACTAGACTGTCGGACAACAAATACCAAAAGCTCGCCACCATTATTACTTGTCTAGTATTTTCTCACATATATGCCTTTTCGCTATGCAGATAAAATAAAAAATGTTTAAAATGATATTTTTTGAAGACTGCGTTCATGGTTACTACTTAATTGTGTCCAATTAAATTGCTTGATAGAACTGCCGTAGGCTACCCGACTGGTGGCTATATAGGGCCCTCACTGTAAAACTTTTCACTGTTGAAACAACAGTAAATTGCTAGCAGAAAAAAACGCCAGCAATTTACCGCTAAAACGACAGTGTAATGTAGGTACGGTAAGTTGCTGTTACTCACAAAACGGCAAAGTACCGTAGAAGTAGCAGCGCACTGTTTCTACGGTAAATTACTGTAATAAGTAACAGTAAGTTACTGTACCTCTATTGAAAATTAAATACAGTAAATTACTATAATTTAAACGTAAACTACCATATTAAATGTCTCTACCATCCAAAAAAACGCCAACTAAAATGGCCTAAGCTATATCTTTTAGCAGTTTGCTCAAAACACGATGCTGAAAGCGCTCTTTTTGCAAAGCAAATTATTATTTATGATCGTCATTCTGAAAACCACAGGTGCTTCATTGCTGTGTCCACCCAATTTATTTTATTTATAGAGATTAGAGATTATAGGCCTACAAGTCAGCCTTCCCATAGCACAATTTACAAGCTTGTGAAGTCAGAACAACTTTCCTACAGCTTCGAAATGCACCACGCAGATGTCGAAAAAACAGCAAATCAATGTTTATATGGTAATGCGCTGGTAAGATAACAGTGTATGTAGTTTATAACAGTGATTACTGTTAAATCGACAGTTCGGTAAATCGATGTCAAATTAAACAGTAAAAAGACGTAAAAACAACAACAAAGTTTTACAGTGCTGATTGGTTCATTGTTTCCTATTTGCTCAGAAATTTGTCTAAATAAAAAACACCAAGCTTTTGAACAGATTGGAACACTCCTTAAAGTATATGTATAGGCAAGATTAGTTAAACACAGGCAGCCCCCCCCCCGCGCATGCCTAGGTCTGGGCCCACCTGTACGCGCATCAATGATCATGGTCAAGTGGGGGTCCGTCAGGAGTAAACATTATTTTATTAATCAGTGAAGCAAAGCGACTGAGCTGCTTTAAACACAATCATTTCGACTCTCATTCGATCCCTGATATTCGAACACCATATAGAACAGGATATATTGGGTGGAAACACGACCTTCATCGTGTCAACCTAGCAGTAAAGCTGCCGCTGATAGTGCTTAAGCTGTGGAGGACTAGGATCAACCAATGTTGGCTTGGCGTGAAGAACGTCGCAAACGGTGGATCAACATTAGACAAATATTGGGCTGGCTGGAAAATGATATTGACACAAATCTGTTTTGATTCTGGAAGTCGGATCGTCACGTCGTCATCTAGGATCGGGAACCCTGTGACGTCATGCCGATTTCCATAATATTGATTCGCCGCTAACAGCATTGTCCATTGCGACATTGGGTAACTATATTATATTCGATGGGATGAAGCTGCTTAACTCTTTCACTACTGGTAGGGCAACCCAGTTATGGCCGTTGCGCCGGTATAAACATCAGTGTACTCTGGCATTTAACAACTGGTGAAGTTTTAAGGAAACACAATGTTTCTTCTCTGCTTTACTAGTCATGATTCACAATCAGTGTTGTGGATATCCTCCGTAAAAGAGAGGTAGCATAGATGTAGCAGAGATAGCTAGAGGAGCGCGCAGCGCAAAGGCTGACGCGAGATTATGCACTAGTTCTGGTTTAAACCTTATAGTGCCTCTCTTTTTTCACCTGGTGAGGAAGGTGATTGTACAAGCATTGGCAAGAAGTCCAGGAGACAAGGAACCAGGGCAGGGCTGCTGAACCATAAAGAAACAGCCGTTTGAGCGACCAGCCACCAGAGTAAAGGGCAAGGACTGACCCTTTTGAGATGTGCTCTGCTTTCTGAGCAGTGTGTTTGAAACCACCATCATGAACCGTCATCGTTAGCCAAATGTAGGTACGGTAAGTTGCTGTTACTCACAAAACGGCAAAGTACCGTAGAAGTAGCAGCGCACTGTTTCTACGGTAAATTACTGTAATAAGTAACAGTAAGTTACTGTACCTCTATTGAAAATTAAATACAGTAAATTACTATAATTTAAACGTAAACTACCATATTAAATGTCTCTACCATCTAAAAAAACGCCAACTAAAATGGCCTAAGCTATATCTTTTAGCAGTTTGCTCAAAACACGATGCTGAAAGCGCTCTTTTTGCAAAGCAAATTATTATTTATGATCGTCATTCTGAAAACCACAGGTGCTTTATTGCTGTGTCCACCCAATCTATTTTATTTATAGAGATTAGAGATTATAGGCCTACAAGTCAGCCTTCCCATAGCACAATTTACAAGCTTGTGAAGTCAGAACAACTTTCCTACAGCTTCGAAATGCACCACGCAGATGTCGAAAAAACAGCAAATCAATGTTTATATGGTAATGCGCTGGTAAGATAACAGTGTATGTAGTTTATAACAGTGATTACTGTTAAATCGACAGTTCGGTAAATCGATGTCAAATTAAACAGTAAAAAGACGTAAAAACAGCAACAAAGTTTTACAGTGCTGATTGGTTCATTGTTTCCTATTTGCTCAGAAATTTGTCTAAATAAAAAACACCAAGCTTTTGAACAGATTGGAACACTCCTTAAAGTATATGTATAGGCAAGATTAGTTAAACACAGGCAGCCCCCCCCCCCCCCCCGCGCATGCCTAGGTCTGGGCCCACCTGTACGCGCATCAATGATCATGGTCAAGTGGGGGTCCGTCAGGAGTAAACATTATTTTATTAATCAGTGAAGCAAAGCGACTGAGCTGCTTTAAACACAATCATTTCGACTCTCATTCGATCCCTGATATTCGAACACCATATAGAACAGGATATATTGGGTGGAAACACGACCTTCATCGTGTCAACCTAGCAGTAAAGCTGCCGCTGATAGTGCTTAAGCTGTGGAGGACTAGGATCAACCAATGTTGGCTTGGCGTGAAGAACGTCGCAAACGGTGGATCAACATTAGACAAATATTGGGCTGGCTGGAAAATGATATTGACACAAATCTGTTTTGATTCTGGAAGTCGGATCGTCACGTCGTCATCTAGGATCGGGAACCCTGTGACGTCATGCCGATTTCCATAATATTGATTCGCCGCTAACAGCATTGTCCATTGCGACATTGGGTAACTATATTATATTCGATGGGATGAAGCTGCTTAACTCTTTCACTACTGGTAGGGCAACCCAGTTATGGCCGTTGCGCCGGTATAAACATCAGTGTACTCTGGCATTTAACAACTGGTGAAGTTTTAAGGAAACACAATGTTCCTTCTCTGCTTTACTAGTCATGATTCACAATCAGTGTTGTGGATATCCTCCGTAAAAGAGAGGTAGCATAGATGTAGCAGAGATAGCTAGAGGAGCGCGCAGCGCAAGGGCTGACGCGAGATTATGCACTAGTTCTGGTTTAAACCTTATAGTGCCTCTCTTTTTTCACCTGGTGAGGAAGGTGATTGTACAAGCATTGGCAAGAAGTCCAGGAGACAAGGAACCAGGGCAGGGCTGCTGAACCATAAAGAAACAGCCGTTTGAGCGACCAGCCACCAGAGTAAAGGGCAAGGACTGACCCTTTTGAGATGTGCTCTGCTTTCTGAGCAGTGTGTTTGAAACCACCATCATGATCCGTCATCGTTAGCCAACCATCCGTGTCCGCCGTGCCATCACCCAAGCTAGCAATGCAATGATAGAGAGCTCATTGCTTAAGACCAGACTCCGCCTCCTGCAGTGCTATGATAGAGAGCCCACTGCCTCATGTGTCTCACAAAACGGCTCCTTTCAGAGCCCCTGTTCTCTGTGGGAACAGGAGTTCAGAGGTTCAACTGATATCCGTCAACCGTCAACCGTCAACCGTGTTCTTGTCTCATGCAGTGGTGTGTCACACAGAACGGCGCCCCCTGTTCTATGTGGGAACAGGAGCTCAACCGTTATCCGTCAACCGTCAACCGTCAACCATGTTTAAGCGTCAGCCTGGATTGCAGCCAGCAATTGATCCAGAACTGTATTAGAGCCTGATCGTTTTTGAACGATCTCATGATTCAACACCAGATCCTTGAAACACTGTGTGTTTTCAAGTGATCTAAATGTTTTAACCGTCAGTGCCTTCATCCTGGTTTTGATCATAGGGATATTAGTGAGGTCATGCAGATCTATTGTTCTGATTCTGTCAAGGTAGGTTATATCAAGTGCTAGTCTCAGGCACTTGTTTTGAAAGATCTGCATTTCCTTCACTTGTGATTCCCTTAAAGCTCCAGTTATCAGTGAACCATATTCAAGGACAGGGCGTATAAAGCACTTGTAGGCTTTTAAGATGGTATATGTTCTGGCGCCCCAGTTTGTCCCTTTGAGCAACTTCAACAGGTTCAGTCACCTGTAGACCTTTGTCATTAGGTCTTTCATATGGTCTTTGAAGCTAAGCCTTCGATCAAATAGGATTCCAAGCAATTTGGCTGTTTGAGTTTGAATAATAGGCTTACCAAACAGTTCCAGATCTATAAGTTCTGGTTTTGGACCGACACTAAACACAATCAGCTGAGTTTTTTGGCATTGGTTGCATGTATCCAGATTCCTATGTCATCTGCGAACTGGGAAAGCCTGACATTAAGTGAACTCATGTCTGGGATATCATTCACATAGATAATGAAAAGGAGAGGGCTTAGGACCGAGCCCTGAGGTGTGCCCGCATTGAGGGTCACCTCCTCTGAGCAGTTGTTACAGCAATTGACTTTGATCGTTCTGTCACTTAGGAAAGATGATATCAACCTGACCATCTTCCTAGGTAAGCTGCCGTTCATCAGCATGTATCTTAGCCCGTCATGCCACACCGAGTCAAATGCTTTCTCAACATCGATAAAGATTGCTCCACCTTTCCATTTCTTAGTGAATCCCAGTTAAGTTTCCTCTATCAGTCTGAACACATGTTCCATGGCGATGCGCTTGCTCTTGAAGCCATTCTGGCATTTGTTAAAGAACTTTTCTTTCTCAAGAAAGTTCCTTATTCTACCAGCTAGCGTTTTTTCAAAGAGTTTGCCCATACAGCTCAGCAGGTTGATAGGTCTATAGTTCCCCGGCATTTTCCCATCCTTGCCTGGCTTAGGTATCATGATACCTTCAGCCTTTTTCCATAGCTTAGGATAGTATCCTGTAGCCATACAAGCATTACATTACCTTGTCATTTGCTTGCTTAAGTACACCTTATCTGATACCATCCAGACCAGCGGCCGAGCTAGATTTGCACTTTTTCAGAAAAGCCTTGATTTCCCCTGTTGTTATTGGGGCTAGTGTCTCGTGATCATCGTCCTCTTCCGGGACGTGGTTTACTAGTGGCTTGAAGAGCATTTCGTGGAGAGAGATATCGTAGCAGAGATAGCAGGACGTGTAGGCTTATATAAGCAGCCCCGGGGGGGGGGGGGGCACTTCAATACCTTGGACTACTGCATGGGGTCAGATGTGCCGCTGGACAGGGTGCCTTTTTTGAGCTTCCAGCATTGACACAGGGTGTCTTTTTTGAGCTTCCAACTCTGGGCACCCGGTTAGCATGTATTTTGCTGATTGTTCAAGCCATTATCACCCGAATTCCATCACTTTTTTCTAGCCTCAGAGCAGATAGCCCTGAAATTTCATAAACAAATATTAAAGAACTTAAAAAGACCCTTAAATATGAAGTATATTGGTAGTAATTGCCCCATAAACCAATCAATCAAATTCGGTGTCAATTTCAAAATAGCGACAGGTTCAGGTTTTGA
The DNA here is from genome assembly GCA_964017125.1 of Flabesymbios commensalis. Taxonomy (NCBI): domain Eukaryota; kingdom Metazoa; phylum Annelida; class Polychaeta; order Terebellida; family Flabelligeridae; genus Flabesymbios; species Flabesymbios commensalis. The sequence continues at coordinate 48,191,731 of OZ024908.1, forward strand.
ACACCCCTACCCATTTCTAGGGCGATTAGCTCCCCCCCCCCCGGGTAAGCAGCTAACTGCACCCAGTTTTAGTTAAGATTATGTAGGCATTAGACGGGGCACCTGTCTGGCACTCCGTTTCCAGACGGGGAGCTGGATGTTGTTTATATACTCCAGAAATTCAAACAAAATGGCCACCTTTTATACTGTTCATACCAGCTTGATTCGAATTTTCAATTGTTTATATTTTCCTGACGTGACCTTAAAAACTTATGCATACACATACAATTTTTCGCCGTCACAAATTGATTGTACACCACTAGACAGTCAAATGAGGGTGTGCAGACATCACACTGGTGCCTCGCCAATAGGCAGCTTGTCAACCGGGGGCGGGACCGGTTGACAATGTTGACTATGTAAGCATAGGCCTATCATGTGCAATAATTTCGCAAGAATACGATTCTAACATCTTTTAAAACGCAAACTGAAGTGACTATTTAATTGTTATTAATAGTGCTGGATTTAGAGAATATTTGCCCTTTTACGTGTAATAAACAGATGGCGATTGAAGAAACTGAAAACAATAATTATTGTGGACCACAAAATTTATTCAACATCTTAGGCCTAGGCCTATTGAAGGGGAGTGAGTTTAAATGTTAGGTCGTTGATGGTGGCCCAACTACGCCGCATGGAAACAATCATTATAGTCTAGGTATGCTATAGGCCTACGGCACCGGGTTTTATAGTTGGGTAGGCCTGGACATCCACCTCAAGATTATTTTTAACCAACATCGATATTTTGAGCTGCCCCCCTTGCCACCCTGGTCCAGTCAACTTGCTTGGTATGGCCTTGACAGATATATATTGTGACGCAAATTCGTCATTTCGTGCAGGAGCAGGGTCCTCCCCAGGAAACACAAGTCATTGACCAAACGTTGTTTTGATGTTGGCCCACCGTCTACAACGTTGGCCCAACCATAAAACAACATTTGGTCCATGTCTTGTCACTGTCTTTCCTGGGTTTCACATTGCCAGTGGTGTCAGTTTCTTGCCAACAGCCAAGCTTGGACCAACAACATGAAGTGATGAACAATGCAACATCTGAGGAATGTTTTATAGTTTAGTCTAGACCTAGGCTAGGGCTAGCCTACTGGGAATGTAAAATGTGTTTAGCAGTGTTTAGTGAGGTTATGTCTTAGGTATAGGCCTATTAGTATTAGGGGCCTAGTCTAACTATAATTACATGGCTTGTGAAGGAGCATGGCCATGGACAGTGACACGTACTGACGTCGTCGTAGTGTCGACAGTGACTGCTAGAGACTGCACTGCTCATGCTGGTGAGTCAATACGCATAACGTTTTTTTACCCCCAACTGGCGCCATTTTAAAAATCTAGATCAAAACGAGAGCTAAAGGATGATAAAATTATTGACTTACTTTTTACCTACAACAAATCTAGCCTTCAGAAAATCGAAATTCTTCCCGGTATTGGAAAATCTGATCACGAAATTGTTTTTGCAGAAATTGATACCCAGCTTTGCCGTGATTTAAAACCAAAACGTAACATCTTCCTATATAGAAAAGCAGACTGGGATGGCATTAGATCTAATCTAAATTCCCTTTATACTAGTACAAAAAATGCCAACCAAGTGTGACAGGTTGAAATAATCAACTGTATTATTATTATTAATGTCTTAGTTTTAAATGTACGTTGTTATTACATGAAGTTTTCTTAATAAACCTAATGTATGTCAAATTTAGATGTCGAAGATATTACACAAAAAATAATTTCATAAGCAGTGCCTTCTTAACAGTAATTTAACAATCCCAGAAAACTGAGTTTACAAAAGGTACATACTTATTTTTTCTCTGTGATGATATATTAGAAAAATAACAAAAACATAACTGTGGCACCTTGCTTATCTGCCAACCAACCAAATTATGTGTCACTATTTGCCATTGACAACCAGAATACACGAAACAATAATTGCTTTTGGTGGCTGCCACTTCAAAATTGTTAATAGAAATTTAAAATACAACATCATGGATACATATAATTATAACGCACACACATAAACTCTTAGATACAATCACTGTTCAAATATTATTCTAATATCTGAAACACAAAAGCAAAAATAGAATAAATCTTCATGTCAATAATGATAAGCCAAAATATAAATTCAGTTCAATTACTTAGAAATTGATATATATATATATATAAAAATAAAAAAGTTGCTATAATTTCATATGATTTTGAAATAAACTAACAGGTTTATGATTATACACAATAGTTTGTTCTCGCTTAACAGTAGTGTGGTATATTCTAAATTACATTTTAATGCAGTTAATTTAATAAAGCAAAACCTCAAATATTCCATTAGAACCTAGTAAGTAAATTTCAACTTTACTTTTCTTTGTATGAAATTACATTTTATAACATGACAAAAAAGCAATTCTACACTCATTTAAATACTTACTCGCCCAACAAGAGCGATAAAATACCTTGGGCAAAATTTACTCTTTGGTTCCACATGGAACCTGAGTCTGCTGGTACACTGTGCAGCATTTGGTAGTTTTCTCCCATCCATGCAGGCTTTCGGCGAACTCTACCAGATTGCCTCACTGTAACAGGTGAATCTTCCACATGCAAGTCATTATCATAATCATTATCTACATTATCATCATTTACATTTTCAACATTATCTAAATCAATTGTTGGTGTTTCTACAGATCTGCCCTCAGACCTAGCAGAAGACTCGCCACTAGCAACTGACTCTGGAGGTTCTGTTATTACAGAGATATCATCTCCCTCCTCAGATAAGACCTCTACGCAGACATCTGGCATCAAAACCTCATCACGATCAACTATAACTTGATCGATGGGTTCAACCAGCTCTACGGGTTGTATAGGAAAGGACCAACACTTTACTCTGTCTCTGAGTCAGAATCTTCTGAGGAACTTACCACAGGCTTTGAGGGTATATGTGTCACCACTTTTTTGCGAGGCCTACTCGGCAACACCTTGCCACGAGGTTCTGGAACTGGTACATCATCCCTAGCCGGGATGGTATTAATAGGGAATAAAAGATTACGGTGCAAAACCCTCTCACCTTTCCCTCCAGCTTCCCTTTCCACCTCATACACTGGTATGTCAGCATTGGGTTTACCAACCACTACATATACCTCATCCTCCCAGCGGTCAGCGATCTTACGCTTTCCCCTCAAACCTACGTTCCTTACCATAACACGTTCTCCTTCCTGAATGGTACAACCACAAACCTTTCGTTCGTAGTTCTCACGTTGTCTCATACCTGCCTTTTCCGCCTTAGCTGAAGCCAGGGAGTACGCATACTCTAGCTGCTTCTTTAAAGAGTCCACATAATCTGTTTATGACTTACCATCATCTTGATCCTTTCTGCGAAAAACCAAGTCTACGGGTAATCTGGGATTTCTCCCGAACATTAAAAAATATGGAGTGAATCCTGTGGACTCATGACTGGTGGCATTATAAGCATGAGTGAGAGCGGGGACATACTTTTTCCAGTCAGCCTTCTGAGCTGGCTCCAATGTAACAGTGTTTTAACTGCCCAGCCCGGGGACCGAGCCACCTTCTCCGACTCACCTTGTTTTGCTGAATAGAATTGCTCCAGCTATGTCTCTGGTGGGAGAATATTACCAAAAATCCTGGTCAATTTATCGATCACGGTGTCAGCTGTGATGTCTTCACTGAGAGTGCGTAGGACATCAGCTGCTGTACCACGTAGTGACCTGCGTACTGACTGTACAATCACGGATGGCGAATATAACGGGTCTTTAATTAACCCTTTGACCTCAAGTTTCCACAAAACTTACATCACCCTTACCTGACTCTCCAGAGAATGTGGAGAGTCTAGGAGGTCCAGCCATCAGAGTATGGTTTGTATTACTGCTGCTGTCTGGGGTAGGGTTGATTTTCATGGCAGTTGCAATCTCCTGCTGTTCCACTGGAGAGAGATCTTGCATTTTCTTTATTAGATCCTGCACAGTAGTCATGATTGCTAATTTCTAAACACAAACTGACTATAGGAAAGTATTGTTAAACAAAAGATGGGAAAAATCAAAAACAAGAAAAATATATCTGAAAACACTCCAGATAAGAAAATCAAAATCCAAAAATCATATACCACTATGTGAAATAAATCCTAAATATGTGAATAGTCCATCCAAAATTACGGATAAGTTTGAAGGAACTATCATAAGGTTAACCACCAAAAATAGGATGTCAAGAGAACTCGCAGCCAACGCTGATCAAGTTACGTAATGACGCGCACCTGAAATCAAATCAGACAAAGTGAAACAATCTTGCTTTAGACTTCTACTGATTATCACACATGTATACATACAAAAATCAACATAAAAATCATATGACTAATTTCAATAAACCCAATATAATATAGTACGATATGTCAAAATATAACGCTCCAGCAAGCGCTGATCTGGTTATGTAATGACATGCACCTCAAATCAAATCAGACAAAGTTAAGCAGTAGTATTTTGCTATATACTTCTACTGATTATCAAACATATACAAAATAATTCACAAAACAAAATATATATATCACAATCTTCTTCTGTATCCACGAGTAGGTTCTTCGATTTCTTCAACTGTTAACGCCAGTTTGACAGTTGTTTGAGTCTAGTTCTATTGGGACATAGAAACAAAATTCCACCGGCCTCAGCCCGGAGAAAATTTCATTTCACAATACAATCAAAAGTCACAGTTCTAACGCACAGTCGCTTGATACCTAAGAAGATAACAACACTGAAAGAAAATCTAAACAAAAGAAATTTTGGTCCTTTATTAAAAATATGCGAAAAGACTCAGTGGGTGTTACCCCATTGCGCAGCCAGGGAGACACTTTCAGCGAAGCCTCAGACAAAGCCAAAATAATAAACAAACAATTCAGTTCTGTGATTACTCAAGAACCCCCCGGATCCATGCCAGACAAAGGACCCAGCTCCTTTCCCTCCATGCCCCAAATTGATATTTCTACTCCTGGCGTTAAAAAAACTTTGAGATAATTCAAAACCCGACAAAGCTTCAGGCCCTGATTCAATACCTCAAATGATCTTAAAGGAACTAAGTAACGAAATTGCTCCCATACTACAAATTATCTTCCAAATTTCCCTCACAACTGGACAGGTACCGGACGGCTGGAAAGAAGGTAACGTGGCACCAATTTTCAAGCACAAGCCTAGTAATTACCGCCCCATGTATAGCATCCAAAATTATGGAACATATTATTGTAAGTAATTTAATGAAACATCTTGAAATTCAAAACACACTCTTTCCTCTTCAGCATGGTTTTCGTCGAAATCATTCATGCGAATCGCAGCTTCTTTCTCTCTTCCAGGACCTAGCCAGTAGTACAACCCAAACAGACATGCTCATAATGGATTTTAGTACAAACGTTTAAATTACAAACTCAACTGGTATGGCATCCGAGGGGATGCACTTGAGTGAATCACTGACTTTCTCTCTTCTAGATCCCAAAGGGTTGTCCTGGACGGTGCTACCTCTGACAGTGATCCGGTATTGTCGGGGGTATCCCAAGGGACTGTCCTGGGACCCATACTTTTTCTGATCTACATCAATGACCTGCCTGATGGTGTCGTAAACAGTACAGTCCGCTTATTTGCTGATGACTGTATTATTTACCGCCCCATCACAAGCAAAAAAGACACCGAATTTCTCCAGTCGGACCTTGATTCTGTCGGCTCTTGGGAAAAGACTTGGCTTATGCAGTTCAATGCAGACAAAGTGTTTTACCATGAGGACCGGCAGAAGCAAAACAATAATGAATAAATCATACAAACTACATGACCACCCTCTCCAAAGTACTGATTCAGTTAAATATCTTGGCCTTACTCTAACCTCTGACCTTAAATTCAATACCCGCATCAACAATGTTACAGCGAAAGCTAACAGCATCCTTGTACTCCTCCGCAGAAATCTAAAAATCTCCTCCCAAGCTGTCAAAACACAAGCGTACCAGTCATTGGTCCGACCCCACCTGCCGCCATGGTTTGGAGCCCGCATACTTCCGATAACATCAAAAAAGTGGAAATGGTGCAGAGACGTGCTGCTAGGTATGTGTGCAATCGCTGGCACAATACTAGCAGTGTTAGTGAGATGGTTGGCCACCTCGGCTGGGAGTCCCTTGCTATACGTATCAATTACATGAGATTCAATGTGATGTACAGGATTACATGTATACGTCTGCGGGGGATGACTGGCAGAGGTGGCTGATGCCATCCACCAGACAAACACGTGGGTTCCATCCGTGGAGGTATATTCCACTGAGCCCGTCCAATGACCCATACAAATTCTCATTCCTACCCTCCACCATCTCCGTTTGGAACAGTCTCCCACCTCATGTTGTCTCCTCCCCCACCCTGGACTCCTTCCGTCGACAACTCACGCACATGTAAACAGCAAGGTTTTTTAACTTCACCTTTTATTTTCACTGCACCATTGTTTTGTTCATTATAACCTACTGTTTTATTTTTAGGGGTTATATTTAATCACATCGAAACCAATCTTTGAATGCACCACCGCACATACACTACGGCGTGCAATACTCCATTTGAGGAGTGATCGCTGTTATCACAAAGAAGAGAAGAAGAATTTTGCTTATTGAGATCAGCGATGATAACATTCTGTTTCTCTATCTCCTATTTATATTTAGCCAACGTTTTTGTTGTCAAAGTTCCGTTGTCAGATTAATTTCCCGAATGTCTGAAGCTATGAAAACATTTCATTGTTTCGCTGAATTGATTTGTTCTTGGAATGGGCTAACAACATGAACATTTTTTCTAAACGATCTAAAAATTTATAAGTCGTTAGAAAACGATCCCTATGATTGTCTTCGAGCTTGTCGATTTAACTCTGATAAAAATCAGCTGCCGACATTGTTACCTGTGGAGAAAGATGTAATCACACACAGAAATATGACATGCAGAACAATGTGCAAGCGAAAAACAAAGCATAAAATATAAGAGATAGAGCAATCACCACAACGCAGAGTATTTGTCTTACTAAATACAATAAACTATATATGCCTTCAAATGTTCAAAGTAAATAACAGATAACACGTGGTAAAAAAACGTGGTAAAAAAACATCGTTATCTTCTTCTTCTTCTTCTTCTTCTTACTGACCAAACTTCAATATTGAAGACGGGGGCCAGGCATGCGTGTGGGTAATAACTAGTTGTTTGTTTGTTTTTCTAATTTTCTTTAAAATAAATAAAAGTACATGGTACAGGTAATGCTATCATGGCCATTTAGTTGTTGCTAAAACTGTGCAAATAGGCCCTCTTGATTCAAATATCGAGTCAATATAGGCTAACATTAGTGACTGTGTGTGAAAAAATAATTAAATTTAACATAATCATACAGGTGCAGTCATGTGTTTCTGGTGCAAGGATAAAAATGGCATGGTGGTTGGTATTTTATTTAGGGAACGTGTGGCTATTGATGCTAGCCTTAAAAGCATCAACTGTGGAGGCCTATGAGATTTGTGGGGTTAAACTGATCCATGTTAAGATTTTTCTAGAGAAAAAACTGTATTTAAAAGCATTGATATTGGTTTGGTATGGTTGGAAGCCCAGGGGGTGAGTACGGGAGAGTCTTAGTTTTGGTTGGAGATATGGGTGAGATGTTATAGCCACAGCTGCGTTTAGAATTTTGTACAGCATGATCAGTCTTGAAATGGTTCTTCTTTCCTCTATGGTTTTCTAATTTAGAAAATTTAGCATATCCAGATTCAAGCTTCCGTACTCTCCCCTAAGTATATATGGATTCCGCACACAGGTGCAGTAATCAAGGGTTGGCCTGACAAGTGCCTGGTATGCCTTTTTGTTTTTATAGGGGTCTGTCTTGTCCGAACATTCCTCTTTACAAAACCTAGGGTTTTATTGGCTTTGGCTCTGATGTTGTCAATGTGAGTGTTCCATTTTAGCTCGTTGGTAATTGTAATTCCTAAATATTTTGCAGATTTTACGTTTTTCAGAGCTTGTCCATGAAGAATATAATTGGTTACTATTGTAGAACGTTTGTTTGTATCTGTCAACACTTCACATTTGCTAACATTGAAATCCATTAGCCAAGTCTTTTCCCAATTTAAGTGGTTAAAAACTGATTACAACTGATAAAAAAACGGATAAAAAGTAACAGAAATGATAGTATGAATGTTTCGAAATAAATATATAATATTATTATGTCATCTGGTCACCCAGCAAACAAGCCCTATACCGATTCAATGCCGGTCCACCGCCTACGGCGCCGGTCCGGCACTAAATCAACACTGCCAATGCCAATACGTCGTGTCTATTTGATAGTTTATCTAGGTCTTCCTGGAGTGTCTGACAGTCTGAAGGATCCAAAATGGTACGGTAAACAATGGCATCGTCACAAAAAAAGTATTTACTAGTTATGTGGTATATAAATCACAAGCATTTAATTTAATACAACAACATATCAATATATATCAAGTCAAGTAAAATTTATATAAGTGTCACCCACAATTCATTTATATTAAAAACAATACAGTGGTACATTTATTGTGGCCAGTCAGTTCTGACTTATGAGACACTATCTTAAAAACCCCATAGCATTGAATGATATATTGTTAAAAATCATGAAAATTATGCAGGCTACCCAGCAAACACGAAACACTAAACCAATGCCGGATCAATGCTGGCCAGCCATCAACGACGCGGCCCAACATTGAACCAACACCGACCCAATGCCTCGCGCTTGCCGGGCATAGACCTATGTACGCATGGGTCATAGACCAGTAACCTAGCAAACACAAAACATGTGCACAGCACCCATACAACGCCGGGCCAACGTCGAAGCGGCATAACGTCTTCGACGCTGGTCCAACACTGCACAGACGCTACACACACGTCTCATGTTTGCCGGGAAAACATCTGAAATAAAATAATATATAGCTAATCATGTTAAAAGTTGATGGCTACCATATTCACGATAACAGTAACACCAATGTATTATGTGAATAAGTTATGCTCTCTTCTCTGGAGCATCTAGTAACAGGCTTTTGCTGTATGACGCACTATGTTCGAGTTTGACACCAAATAATTAAAACGTTCGTCCATGGACCATTCTAAAAACATATCGTGCCTAGATTGAGCTTTAAGAAACAGTTCATCTCGTAAATCGGCATAAAAATTACACGACATCAGTAAATGCTTTTCAGTTTCTACTGATCCTGAAACACAAATTAAAGAGGTTCTTTCGTCGACAGATAACTGTGAATATCGCCCAGTCTCAATGTGAAGTTGAGCTACACCACATCGCAAAGAGGCTAGGGCTCTACGCTGGCTTAATGTAATGTTCATGCTAAGGTAAGGCTCTTCTCTAAAATCATTTTTCAAGGTGCGATAAGTCCTTAGTTTATTCCCACATCCGTTACGGCGCTGGTCATTCCAGAGCTCACTGTGCCATTTTGTTCAATATCTTCAAAAACACGAGTATCCATATATTCAAGAACTCAGCACAGTGAGCTCTGGATACGTCATTTAAATGCTGTAAACCCAAGACAGTAAATTTCGATCTCACCCTAAAACATTCGGGCAGCAGCTAAATTCCAGTTAAACACTTTTTTGTTTAGTTTATTCTGATACATGCAAGTTAACCTACACCACAGACGGGTAACATTTAAAATCTGTTTATGTAAAGGTGTTTTCCACCCCAATTCAGCTTGGATAGCGAGGTTAGGACTGTGCCTACGCACCCCCAAAAATACTCGACACGCCCGGTTATGAACAGCATTTATACAACTAAATAATTTTAAACCCCGAATAGCTGAACCATATTCAAGTATGGGAGATACCATTCCGTCGTGAAGAGTACGATAACAAGGTAAAAGAAAACCCCCAGTAGCTTTATACTTTGAAAAAAGCACACCATTTCACACCAGCTCTGCTTGCAGATACTGGTAAGGCCTTTGCCATGACTGATACATCATAATGTTCAATGAACCAGAGGCCCAGGCATTTGTATTTAGAAACAATATCGATGTCAAGAGATCCACATTTAAATTTAAAACGAGTACTCTGTTTTGAGGGTGGCCGGAAGTGAACTACATTTATTCTCGATTGATTTAATAACATCTGCCATTTTTCACACCACCTATTTACAATCTGCAGTAGTGCCTGTAGGTCTTCCTCGCGATCCTCTAAGACTACAAAGTCGTCCGCGTACATTAGAGTGCATATTGTACTCTCACCAATATGTATGCCTTTACCTGTATTATTTAGCTCTAATGCCAAGTCGTTTACATAAAGGTCAAACAACAATGGAGAAAGAAGGCAACCTTGCTTGACTCCTGTCTCAATGTGGAACCAGTCTGTAAAACTATTGTTGACTCGAACTTTACCTTGTACCTAGTTATATCAAGACTGTAGGGTAGAAGAAAAGTGATCAGGCAATCCCAGGGTTTTCAGCTTATACCATAGTAAATTTTGGTTAATGCGATCGAACGCTTTACGCATATCTATTGTCATAATTAGATAGATCAAACCGCTATCGGTAGTATTCTAGTGATTATCGGTATCGCATAACTGTTGTAGTTGGTTACGCGCCAAATAATAAATGGCTAAAATGTGAGATTCTTTCGTCTAATAAATATCTTATTTTACAAGACTTGTTATGTCTTGACATGGTGTCAGAAGATGAAATGGTAAATGAATCATTTGTTCAGAGTCTGGTTATACTGAAAAGCTAGGATCATCTGGGATATCACGAATATTCACAGAAAAACGGCGAAGTAAAACTGAAAATTTTCCAAGATGGCGAAATTTCATCCACCTGAACAATTTGATTTCAGCAAACCGGCTGAATGGCCCATGTGGAAAACACGATTCCAAAGGTTCCGCACCGCTACGAAGTTGAATAAAGAGGACGAAGTTGTCCAGGTTGACTCGTTACTGTATGCGTTAGGACCCGAAGCAGAAAATATTTTCAAAACATTAACTTTTACTGCTGCCGGTGATGAGAAAAAGTGGTCAAAAGTGATTGAAAAACTTGACAGTCATTTTATTCCACAAAGAAACATCATTTATGAAAGGTCAGTTTTCCACGAAAGAAAACAATTACAAAATGAATCGGTAGAAGAATACGCCAGAAAGTTGCACGAATTAGCCGCAACATGTGAATTTGTGGACAAAGACGATCAAATTAGAGATAGATTTGTCATTGGTCTCCTCGATAGTGACATAAAAAGAAGATTACAGTTAGAATCAGAATTAAAACTTGAAAAAGCAGTTCAAGATGCTCGACAGTATGAAATGATAAAATCGCAAATGACTGGTTTGACGCTAGCGACCGGCGAAGAGAAAAATGTTCAAGAAATAAAGAGACGTCACAAGCCTAATTTTAAAGCACAGTTTAAGAAACATGTTGGTGCACAAAAGTTTCAGGTAAAGCAAACATTTGACCGACATAATGGTGAAAATACTGCGTATGAATGTTCAAAATGCGGCAGAAGGCATGGCGATAGAATCTGCCCGGCGAAAGGACGTCAATGCAAAAAGTGCAATAAACTTAATCATTTTGCAGTTAAATGTAGAACAAGAAATTTGAATGAAGTGCAAGAAACACACAGTCACAGTGACCAAAGTGAAGAGGCAGGAGCATATTTCTTTGGCACTGTAGTAGAGTGGAATGAAAATAGTGATGCATGGTTCGTTCAATTAAACGTCGGCGGATCAAACGTGAAATTCAAAGTCGATACTGGTGCAGACTTGACAATTATGTCGTCAAAGACATTCAAACAATTACCAGAAAAACCACAAATAATTCCTACTACGGTGAAATTGCTCAGTCCAGGTGGAGAGCTTAAATGCAAAGGTGAATTTAGAGCACATACTGTGTTTAGAAATATTGAATATTCTTTTCGTGTAGTCGTGGTCAAAGGTGAAGAAACGAGTAATTTACTTGCCAGGTCAGTCTCGGAAAAGATGGGTCTCGTCATTCACGCAGAAGAAATTTCACGAGAAATATTTGATAGTGGTGGACTGTTGAAAACATCACCAGTTAAAATTGAACTGAAAGAAAATGCTATTCCGTACGCTATGACTACTGCTCGTCGTGTTCCATTTCCGCTTATGAATTCGGTGAAAGAGGAACTGGAAAGAATGGTGGATAGTGGTACAATTCGTGAAATAACCGAACCAACTGACTGGTGTTCGCCCATGGTTCCAGTTATGAAGAAAAATGGAAAATTAAGAATATGTGTAGACTTGAAAAAGCTTAACGTATCTGTGAAACGCGAGCGCTACATGTTGCCGACATTAGTGGATATAGCACCCAAACTCAACGGAGCAAAATATTTCAGCACTCTAGATGCTTATACTGGTTTTTACCAAATACCTCTTGATAGTGAGAGTCAAAAACTTACAACTTTCATCACGCCATTCGGAAGGTACTGCTTTCAGAGAGTACCATTCGGAATTACGTCTGCTCCTGAAATATTCCAGCGAAAAATGGCCGAGCTATTACAAGGCATTGAAGGAGTTGTTGTGATTATGGACGATATTTTGGTGTTCGGGAAAACAGAAAGTGAACATGATGAAAATTTAGAGAAAGTTATTCGCAGATTGCAAGAAGCCCAGTTAAGGCTAAATAAAGACAAATGTAAATTCAAGTGCACATCTGTAGACTATTTTGGACACATAGTGTCATCTGATGGGTTGAAACCTCAATTGGAAAAAGTTGACGCAATCAAAAACTTGTCGCCACCAGAAAATATTCATGAGTTACGACGCATATTAGGACTCGTAAACTATTTGGGAAAGTTTTGCCCAAATTTATCGACAATAGCTAAACCTATGAGTGACTTATTACAGTCAGATCGCGCATGGTTATGGAGTCAGGATCAACAATCTGCATTTGATGCTGTTAAAGAAAAGATATGCAATGCGACAGCTCTTGCATATTATGATGTCACAAAACCAATAATAGTTACAGCAGATGCGAGTAGCTATGGACTAGGTGGTGCACTATTACAAAAAGACGGTGATAAAATAATTCCTGTTGCGTACTGCTCAAGAACACTTACAAAAGCAGAAACGAGATACGCACAAATTGAAAAAGAGACATTAGCGGCAGTCTGGACTTGTGAAAAATTTGACCGTTATTTGGTCGGATTGGACAGTTTTACATTAGAAACAGATCACAAGCCACTAGTACCGCTCATTAACAAATGTACAATCGATGAAGCACCGCTGAGAATTCAACGATTGCTAATGCGACTAATGAGATTCAATGCAAACGCGCTACACGTACCTGGTAAAAATTTGGTCTTAGCAGACACATTATCACGAAATCCTCAAGCACACACATCAAATACAGTTGATATAGAAAAAGAAGAAGAAATTGATTGTTTTGTGGATTCAGTCGTCTCGTCCTGGTCAGTCAGTGATAAAAAGTTACAGAAAATAAAAGACGCAGTAGATGAAGATGAAGAGATAAAGACCATAATAAAGTTGACTTTAGAAGGATGGCCGAAAAGTCCTAAGCTAGTACCAGACATAGCTAAAATTTACTATGGTGAAAAAGCCAACTTATCTGTGCATAATGGCTTACTAGTCTGTGGACAACGCATTGTTATTCCAAGATCATTGAGAAAAGATATACTAGAAAGAATTCATGAAGGACATCCTAAGTTGAATAAAGTCAAAAGACTTAGCTAAAACTACAGTGTGGTGGCCAGGAATTAATAGTGATATGCAGCAGAAAATTCAAAACTGTTCTTATTGTCTAACTAATGCTCCTACGCAGCATAAAGAGCCTCTTTTGCCAACGAAATTACCTCCACGTGCATGGTCTAAAATTGGAGCAGATCTGTGTGAGTTCAAAAATAAAACTTATTTGATCACAGTAGATTACTATTCCAGATGGATTGAGATTGATTTGTTGTCTACTACAACTTGTCATCAAGTTATCGGCAAATTGAAGAATATGTTCTCGTGCTGGGGGATAATTGATGAACTGATCACAGATAATGGCCCTCAATTTTCAGCGAGAGAATTTAAAGAATTTGCTGAAGAGTATGGTTTCACTCATACCACATCCAGTCCATATTTCGCACAAGCTAATGGAGAAGCAGAGAGAGCAGTACAAACTGCTAAGAAAATATTAAATCAGCCAAAGCCTGATATCGCTTTGATGAACTATCGTGCAACTGAACACTCCGCTACAAAATGTAGTCCAGCAGTTGCAATGCTGAAGAGAGAAATTCAAACACGAATTCCTACGCTTCCAGAGAATTTGAAGTTAAAAACTTGCCAAGGAATAAAGAAAGCTGATGCTAAAGCTAAATGTGCATATAAACAGGCTTACGACAAGCGGCATGGTACCAGGAACTTACCAGCTATCCAGCCAGATGAAAATGTTTGTGTTAAACTGGATAATGAGAAAACTTGGGGTCCTCCATTAAAAGTGATAGGGAAAGCAGGTGACAGGTCTTATTATGTGGCTGGTCCACATGGTGTTATTCGTAGGAATAGACGCCACCTACAGGTTGTGCCACCCGCTTCAAAAGTCAATAGTCCTACATGGTACGATTTACCTATGTTAAAAACTATTTCAGTACCATCTACCCCAGTTCAAGGTGTGCCAAGACAATTAGTACCTGCAGAGCCACCTGGTGAACTAGAGACAATTAATAGACAAGTGCAGAATGAAAATCGTTATGGTACTAGGTCTGCCAGTGGCAGAGCCATAAAGAAGCCAGAACGCTTCAGAAACATTTGAATATAGTTAAACATGTTAAAGTATAGTTATGTAACATGTCATTATTTGGGCAGAATAATCCCAAGACTTGTTGCAGGCTCATGAGACAGTCTACTCTCAGAGTCAGGTTTAATTTGTAAAATTCGTAAAATTTTAAGAATATTAAAGTTTAAATTTTAGTTTTGATCATTGATCTCAAAGGAAGGGAGATGTCATAATTAGATAGATCAAACCGCTATCGGTAGTATTCTAGTGATTATCGGTATCGCATAACTGTTGTAGTTGGTTACGCGCCAAATAATAAATGGCTAAAATGTGAGATTCTTTCGTCTAATAAATATCTTATTTTACAAGACTTGTTATGTCTTGACATCTATGAAACAGCAAAGGTATTCTTTTTAGTTTTTAAACGTAAGGCTTTTATCTTAGCTCTCTTTACTGCTCGTTTCACTTCACTTTCAACAATATCTGATTCCAGCATCAATGTTTCAGGTGCGGGTAAGGCATATCATGCCTAGATAATTCTGCCATGGCATGATCATAAAAATTAAGATCGAATATTTTGTCAGAGTGAGAATCAGCTGAGAAAAGACCAGCATAATCAGTACGCCATCTGTCGAGTACATCTTTATGGTTATTAGACACTGAACCATCTGTATTAACAATTTCCATGGGGATTTGCTGTTTTCTCTATCACATATATGCGGCCGGCCACATCAGTTTATTGTACTCTTATAACTTGTTTATGATATTTTTTGTTACAAGCGAACATCCACTTCAAAACAACTTTATATACAGTCTTAATAAAGACTAGGGTGGATGTCAGTCTCATTTTTTTTGTTTTAAGCACCAAAAATGCAATTTTCCAAGATGGTCGCCACGAAGTAAAATTTAAACAATATGTAGATATATTTTTATCATAAAGGGACATACATTAGGATTTTGATGTCCAAAGTGTTTTTTCTCAGCATACCAGACATGGTGGTGTTTCTAGAAATATTTTTAGACATTATCGTCTCACCAAACATAATACCGCTCCCATAGACTTACATGTATTCCCAACATTCTTTAAATGACAATATGTATGTAAAACTATATATTTTTTTAATCATCAGGACATACTCTATCGATATTAAAAATAAAAAAGGGTGTTTAAACGTCTGGCATTTTTTCTATTTTCACATGGAAATATTAGGTCCTCATCTACTTTCTGAGAGCTGCCAATACAAATCAAATGCAGCATATGCCTTGTTACTCTGGCTCCAAGAGTCACACTACGCTTCATGTAAATGAAATTGGCCTGGCTCGCCAGGCAAATGCCTACTCTGGTTCCCAGAGCCACACTACGCGTCGTGGTCGAGCTTCATGTAGCCTCTGGTATGCCCCAGTGTCGAATGTTTGTGACTTGTTGCTATTTTTAGATGAAAATGGGGTAATCCCCGAATTCAGGAATTTTTGAAAGGTCACTTCCCTGGATGAAGAGTTGTTCACAGTATTGTATTTCCCCTCTGACGCATTTCCTATGACTTGACCCAGAAAATTATTCTTGCTTTAAAAACATTGAAATCGGGAAAGATTGATATAAAATGTAGTCCCTGTGTTGCCTGCCACGCCGCGTAGTGTGGCTCTGGGAACCATTTTTTTCGTTGTACAATATTCATCACAGCGTGACATATTATAGATGATATGTATCGAAGGCAAATGTTGAAGATTTAACTCCAAAATCAAGAGACTGTCCCAGACCAAAACAGGTGTACACCTAGTATACACTATTGTAGACGCCTGTATATTGAATAGGCCAAAGCCATTTTTTCTTGGATTCCGAGTACGAGCATGTTTTCTTCTAATAAAGTATGACATATGTGATTTAAAGTGGTAGCTAATTATATCACGCTTACCGGCTTAAAAGATACATCAACGAATTTAAGAAGCAGAAAATAACATACTTATTACCAGAGTGGTAGATAAACACATGCCTTTAATAAACACATTCAATAACAGTTTAGACAACACTAGTACTGACGTTAGAATAATTCTAAACTCTGAAAGCTCTAATCACAATTATGGTCGACTGTAGTCGACTATAGTTTTAATCGGTTCTATTATCAGGTGAGATCACAATTATTTGTAATAAAATGAATATCAATATTTGTAAATGTTCGGTCTCTAAGTAGATAAATGTAAATATTTTCTTATTACTGACATCTGATAATTTACATATAATTTACAGACAATTTACAAATAATTGCAGACCGTTGCTGCGATGTCTGTGCATGAATACATTGTTTAACTTACACGATTTCCAGGGATTGCAACACGACAGCTTATGCGCTCGCATAAACATTTTATGCGATTCAAAAAAAAAGAAATCACACTGTGCACAAATATTTTATAAGCTAACAAAGCTCCAACTCTTCATCTGGAGGTTGCTCTGCGTCTACAGAACAATTTGTATATGAAGTGGTCAATAAAGAACCTGAACCGTGTCATAGTTATGATCTCTGTGGCACCTGCCAATATCAGTGTATTGACCACCCATCTTCCGTTGGAGAAGAAAGTATTGGGTGTGATGGTCCATGCGATAAGTGTTTTCATTATATGTGTGTTGGTCTAACTGGAAATGAGATTTTTGACGAGGGACTGTATCAAGTGATATTTGTAAACCAAGTTCTCTAAAACGAAAAAAAAACATTGTGTTATTTTAAAAAAATATGCTTTATCTGCTGAAATCAAGACATTTTTTTACAGAATAGTTTGAGAATGCTAAGGTAAGATTCTATTTTTATGTGCGGGTTTGAATGACATGGGGGTCTGAAAATGGGGCATGCCTTCCCATTTCTTCTCAGAGTGAGATTAAATTAATCACTTATCCATTTCAGGTGCCTGTGATACAAATGTCAATTGATTCAAGTCAGGTATTTAGTTGTTTTATGATCAATATATCATCTTGCTGATTAAGGCGATGGAAGTCTGATGGGGGCATAGTTGAAGCTAGATTCTCAAAATGAGACCTCTATATATATAGATTAAGAACATTTTTGTGCTTAGTTATAAAGGAGCCTTGGTGTAACATCTGGGGTAATACAGGATGCGGATATATACTTTTGCATGAGGCGCACTAGCATCAACCTGCCACATAGCTTTTCTAATGTTTTTAGCAGGGACTTTCTATTGTCTAGCTAGCTGATGGAGAAATAGTCGGAAAGGTTTTCGTTTTAGGTTTTAAATGGTTGTTTATGTCAGTGGTTGATGAAATTGCACCTCTCAAAGAAAAAAAATTAAAACAAAGATCTGAACCATAGATCACTTCCTGATTGTTAGATGATATCAGGACAAGAGATCAAGCCCTTGAAACTTTTCGAAAAAAAAAACTGATGAAAATTATAAATATTTTTGTAATATGAGAAACACGGTCCAGTACAACATAAAGAAGGTTAAAAGAGACTATTTTACAGCAAAATTTCAGAAAGCAATTAATCTACATATGACATATCAGACATATAAAAAGCTGTAAAATATTTTTATTAAATTAAAAAGCAGTGCAAAATGTATAGGTTTATCATGGGAAGACAAACTTACCTTTGATAAAAAGACAGTTGCAAATATGTTTACCACATTTTTTAGTTCTGTGGCAGCTAGCCTCGTAGGCAAACTACCAAACACAAGTGGTGGCTATGCTGGAAATGTTGCTTATAGATACTACCAGGATAAAAGTGCTAAACAAAGCTCATTTATATGTTCTCCTGTCGGTGAGGAAGACATTTTAAAATTATTACATAGCTTCAGTATTATTAAGCTACTGGTCAGGCTGGGCTGTCAGCTAGGTTTCTCAAAGTTGGGGCAAATCAAATATCCACTGCAATATCACAATTCATAAATGTATCTTTATATTCAAGCGGAGTATTTCATGTTAAGAATTCGACAAGGTTTGCCCCTGTATTTAGAAAAAAATCGAAGTTAGAACCAGGAAATTAGAGGCCTGTGTGTATTTTAACCGTAATGTCAAAAATTCTAGAAACAACTGTACATCAACAGTTAGACAATTACTTGAGATATAAAAAAAATACTGTATAATTATCAATCAGGATTTAGGAATTCTTATTCCACCGATTATTGTTATACACACCTGACAGACCAAATCAGATTCGACATGGACAAAGAAAACTATACTGGCATGGTCGTGATCGACCTTCAAAAAGCTTTTATTACAGTTGACCATGATATACTGTCAAATAAACTCAAAGCTCTTGGTTTTGGTGATTTTTCAAAATCTTGGTTCTCATCATTTTTAACAGATATATTTCAGAAAACAGAAGTTATTTGTTTTTTTATTATGGTGGTCAATAGTGGAGTACCGCAGGGATTCGTCTTCGGACCATTAATATTTTTGGTTTATGTAAACGATTTGGAGACTCTAGGAGAAAATTATATAGCAGAAAGTATTCTTAAAAAAGGAAATCCTTGACTAAAATATTTGAGTAGAAATTCTAGGAAGCTGGTGGTTGCATCTTCGGTTTTATGTAATTTTGGTTGTGCCTGCTTTGTATGGTTAGAGGGTCTCAAAACAAAACTATGCTATTTTTTCTAGGCTACCCCTCCCCCTCTAGGTCTCAAATTGGCAGAGAAGAGTTCGCAATGTTTCACTTTATATCAGCCTATCAAAGGGTCAAACAAATGGATGACATCATGCACAAGTGGGCTAACCCACATTAAAAAACAATGAAAATAAATGTCATTGATAGCAACAACTTGATCAATAAACGAGTTTCACATTCAGGGTTAGACCATTTGGTCATTGATTTTGTTACTTTTTTGTTAATTTGTATTTATTCGTTTTATCCTGTACTTCATGTTGCTGTGCTGTTTTTTTCTCAAATCCAAATTAAACTATGCAACATGATATATAAAATTGTCCATGGAAATGACCCTCAAAATTTTAACTGGGACATTTTCATGGTCAATGACCAACATAATTTTTTTCACTATAAATAGCATTCTATTGGTTGTATTACCCCAGGTAGAATCATGGGGGGGGGGAAACATTAAGATAATCAGGTGGTAGAATATGGAATGGGCTTCCAGCGTCTCTGAGAACTAAAGATTTACTTTTGTTTAAGAATAATTAAGAATCTCAGAGAGGAGCTAAATATTAAAATTTTATTTATATTACAGCCTTATAAATACAGGTATTGTGCCAATTATGTGCTTTCGAGATGTAAAAAGCCTAACTAAACGTCTAACTCGTTTTTACATAATGTTTCTAACAAGCAAGCTGGAAATTACTTCATTAACCCTTACAGATAAAAATAAATTTAGAGTACCAGAACATATTGGCATAAATGAGATACATTTCATTATTTGCATTATTTATAAACTGTCATAATCATCTTATATTTAATATAATTTTATGCTGTTTCTGCTTGTTTTTGTTAAAATGCTCTGACTTTCCTAGTGCACAAATTGTCTGTAATATGTACAAATTTTAATGAAAACTGTGAAGGTAATGTTCTTGTCACCGCCAACCCATCCACCCTACCCGCCCAAAAACACACCCACTCACTCTTGTTAGGAAATTGACGTAAGCCCATATCTATAATGCTTCTCTGAAACAGTGCACGATCACAAATTGTCCATAGCATCTTCGTCCAGAAACTGGTAGATTTACTGGTGATTAGGGGCAGGCTTGATATATTCAGCAATAAAATAGGAGAATGAGGTGAAGTATTGTCTATAGGATGTCAGAGCTTTGTAGAGATAGCAGTGTTCCTAGGTGAGGCAAGGATGTGATCGATGGTTAATTTTTTGGACTTTATTATAATGTAAAATAATATGTGGTTACAGAATTATAGGCCTACACAGATCAGAGGCTGTATATAATAGGCATACCCATATAACATTATATTTGTGTCTGTGGACTGGCGACCATGCTAGCTAACAACAAACTGCCCCAGTGGTGTAAAAACAAGAACATGCGTGTTCACCACGAGCCATGTCATTTAATAAGTAAAGTTAAAAAATTATATACAATGTAGGTAGGTACATCACAAAAAGTGATTTTGATGTTTTTTTCGTGTTTTTTCAGGATTTGTGTGAATTTGTGAGACACTGTAATATATACAAGGCATATTTTTCTCTGTTTGCTTGTCATTTTTGTTCACAGTTACTAATAGAAATCAAGCCATCATTGTTCGTGGAATTAAAAACATTATTTGTTTTGAATGGCACTTTTATCACCTTTTCCGGGGGTTCCCATCATTTCTCCCAATTACGATAATTTTTTTACGCAGGTGCCATTTTTTAATTTTTGTAAAAAAATGCAAAAAATGAAAATAGACTATGTCCACTGCCCTATGAGAAAGTTCTGGAGGACATCATTAAGAACAATGTGGGAATCTCTAAGAATTCAGATACCAGGGGAAGGCTGCACTAGTTTTGTTTGCCGGCCCTACGCTCCCTCATGGGGCACACCGAGGGTAAAAATGGAAGTTTTATAGCTATGAGGATGAAAATCCACAAAAAAATGTCTTCTTCCATGACCCCCTCGTGGACTTAAAAAAAGTAGACCGGAGGCCGGGGCCGGCTATGCCCAAATTTCTGATTGTTTTGTGCATATGTGGTATATTTGCTACTGTTACTGTATTGCGGGGCACTCGTTGGGTGCCCTGATGCATCTAAAAACTAAAACTCTCAGGAACGTTCCTCTCAGTAGTTTTCTTCGGCTGCTTCATAAAGTTCCAGTGTCTGGGTGATGTTTTGGATTCTGTATCCCTCCTGCCATTTGCAAAATTTGACGTCAACTTTTGGACGTTTTTATTATTTAGCTCAGATTATTATCTAGCACAGCATTTTTTTGCTCAGTGAAAATTGTGGAATGTGGTCAAATATTTCTTTTATCATGTGGGCAGTTACGAAAAAAGGGTCAGCATAATTTTATTGTACAATTTAAAAAAATATATGATGTAGGTCCTACCTATTGTAGGTCTACAAGATAAGGCCAACGTAACTATTCGACAGTTTGAAATGTCATCCAGCAGCACCTCCTATTTGGAGTATCAGGCTGGAGGGGGGAAAGGGCTGGTGGATTTAGTCAACCAGTTGACTCTTGAACGCTGCCACAGTTTTTGATTCTATGGCAGCTGCCGGAAGAGAATTCCAATCAGGGATAGTTCGATGCCAAAAAGAATTTTGTCCCAGTGTGGTGTTAGCTCTAAGATGTTTATAGGCTTGATTGTGCCCACCACGTGTTCTTCTGTCCGCTGGGATTAAACGGTCATTGATAGGAATTTCGACTAGCTCATTTAAAATTTTGAACATGCTTACAAGTCTAGAATTTTTACGTCTTGTTTTCATGTCAGTCCAGCCCAGGTTCTGAATGAGAGATGTCACACTGATTGTTTGTCTATAATTTTGGGTGACAAATCTTGCTGCTGATCTTTGAATTTTTTCTAATTTATCAATATCTTTTTGTCTAAAGGGGTCCCAAACTGCTGAAGAGTATTCTAAAGATGATCTGACCAGGGAGAAATAGGCAGTCTCCCTTAGTTTAGGGGGACATGCCTTCAGGTTCCTCCGAAGGAAGCCCAGAGTGGTATTTGCTTTACTTGTAATTTTGTTAATGTGGGCCTCCCATTCCAGGGTCTCACTAAGGCAAACACCAAGATATGGTGTTGATGAAACGTTCGCTAGTGTTTCTCCTTTAAGGGTGTACTCAAATTCCAGTTTTTTTTATTTCGGCCTGGACACCCTCAAAACCGAGCATTTCGAGGGGTTGAAACACATCCCCCATCGATCTGCCCAGTCCTGTAACACAGATAGGTCTCTCTGCAGCTGCTCCTGATCTGCTCGACATTTTATCGGGCGATACAGGAGGCAGTCATCTGCAAAGGAATGAACCTGCGAGGAGACCGTGGACGGGAGGTCATTAATATAGGTCAAAAAACGTAGGGGTCCGAGAACAGTACCCTGGGGCACACCAGACCTCACGCGAGCTGATTCTGAAGAGCTGCCATCAGCTACTACTTTTTGGGTTCTATTGGTCAGAAAATTTTGAATCCAATTAAGAGTTGTTCCCCGAATTCCATAGTGGTCAAGTTTGTGCAAGAGGCGTTGGTGGGGGACAACATCAAAGGCCTTACTAAAATCCAAGACAACAACATCTGTTTGTGTCTTGCTTTCAAAATTTTGAATAAATTCATCAGTTGTAATCAAAAGCTGGCTTTCGCATGAGTGTTTTGATCAAAAGCCATGCTGTACAGGTGTTAAAATTTTGTTTTCCGAAAAATGGGACATAATTTGTTTACAAATGATGTGTTCGAGTAATTTGGCACAAACACATGTGAGGGATATCGGCCTGTAGTTTGCCGGAGAGTGCCGATCCCCTTTTTTGAAGAATGGGGCAACATTAGCCTCTACCCAGTCATCTGGTAATTTGCCCGTCTGTAGAGATTGGACAAAAATAATTTTAAGAAAGGGAGATATTTCGTTGGCAGCATTCTTCAGAATTAAGTTCGGGAGTTCGTCCGGTCCAGATGCCTTTACGCCGTTTAAACCCTCAAGTAATTTAGTTACACCTTGAACGGTAATTTCGAATTTAGGCATTTTAGTATTCGGTGGTCTTGTTAATTTAGGTATATTCGTGGTGTCTTCCGAGGTAAAAACTGAGCAAAATTTGTTGTTTAGTATTTCGGCCTTACGTCTGCTATCTGAATGCAACTGGCCGTTTTCCTTCAAGGGAGAGACACCATTTCCATCCTGACGTTTAGATTTAATATACCGCCAGAGTGGTTTTGAATTTTTTTGTTCTAAAGATTCACAAAGTTTGTTTTTCAAAAAAGACCACCTGATGGCACGCTGGGTCTGCCGTTTACATAATTTATATTTTGCCCAAAGGTCAGCTTTATTCGTACACTTGGCTTTGCTATATAAAGATGTTTTTTCCGAATAGATGCAAGGAGTGATTTGGATAGCCAAGGTAGATTTTCCCGAGGGGAAGTCATTTTATTTGGTATAAATTTGTTCAGGCATTGATTTAGGATGGATTTATGTTTCAACTAATTTTCATTAACAGAACGGCTGGGACTGTTTTCTGAAAAGGAGGTCCAGCAGCTCCTAATTTGTTGCCTGATAGCTTCCCAATTAGCCTTTTTGAACTGACGCACTGGGCGGGGTTTTGTACGACGGTAGGGTGGGTCAATATCCAGTTCGGTCACAACAGCACAGTGATCCGAGATTCCAGGTAGGCCTACACTATGAGAAGATTTTATCAAACCAGGTTTATTTGTGATCAGGAGGTCCAAAATATTTTCTTCTCTAGTTGGTTCTTTATGAATTTGGGCCAAGGCATGTGTATCTAGGCTTGACAAAAACAGCTCGCATTGTGATTTGTTTGCTGCTTTAGGATTTACTACTCCATTGTCTCAGTCAATACCAGGCAGGTTAAAATCACCTCCCAGGACAATGGTCTGATTTGAATTTTTTGGCATGAGGTCTAAAGATTTCACAAGTTCTTCTGAAGTACAAATTTTGAAGTCAGGAAGTCTATAAAAACACCCGAGGGTTAAGGATTTCTTCTCTTCTTTGTGTGAACAGCGTTCGCTCCTTTCTTGGAGCATTGCACGCCGTGGTGTGTGTGCACATATTACATGTCGGAAACTCGTGTTAAAAAGTGCTAGTTGTAACCTAAAGAGAAAACAGGAGGTTACAGCAAAACAAAAATTGTGCATAGAAAACAAAGGTGAATTAAAAAACCCTGTGGTTTACATAGTATTTAGCCGTAGGCGGATGGAGTCTAGTGTTGGAGAGGAGACAACATGGAGTGGGAGGCTGTTCCAGACTGGTATAGTGCAGGGTAAGAAGGAAAATTTGTAAGGGTCATTTGACGGGCTCAGTGGAATATACCTCCACGGATGGAATCCTCGTGTTTGTCTGGTGGATAGGGTCAACCACCTGTGCCAGGGATCTCCCATTGTAGTATGCACTATTCTGTACATTGTATGCAGTCTCATATTACTGCGACGCACAGCAAGGGATTCCCAGCCAAGGTGGCTATACCATCTCGCTAGCACTGCTGGTGTTATGCCAGCGGTTGCAGACATACCTTGCAGCACGTCTCTGCACCATTTCCACTTTTTTGATATTATCAGATGTATGTGGGCTCCAAACCGTGGAGGCATATTCCAGGTGAGGTCGGACTAAAGATTGGTATGCTTGGGTCTTGACAGCCTGCGATGAAATTTTCAAGTTTCTGCGCAGGAGGCCAAGAACGCTATTAGCTTTTGCATTTTGATGCCGATATCTGAACTTTAGCCCATAAAATTTCACAGTTGGTTTCTAAATCAGGGAGGAGGGTCATGTCATAATGTTTTCTGACAGCAATAAAGACTCCTCCTCCTCGGGCTTTCAAATTTCGATCTATACGCAAAACTTGGTATTCAGGAGGGAAAATTTCACTGGTAGTGGTATCCTTGTCAAGCCAAGATGCAGTGCCGAGGATACAATCAGGTTGGTAGTAATTTAGAGATGCTAAAAAAATTGCTACTTTCCCCTTTAGGCTTCTGCAATTTATTAATAAAGTACGCCAGTTTCTTTGACGGTTTTTAGGCCTAAAGGGGGGAATTGGACTACTGTGCTGTGTGGGAGCGAAATCTGAATTCGGTGAATTGACGTTCTCAGAGCCACTAAAATTTAGATTGTCAAAATTATTTGTTCGATCCAGACATTGTCCCATTGAGTTATCATTCGCAACAAACATGCACACGCACCTGAAACATCACGTGACTTGTCTTCTGTCTGGGTTTTTATTCAGAAGGAGAAATGGCTGCGAATAATTATTTTGGGTTTACACATGGTGGAACACAATATGGGTAATATATTTTTGCAGTGTTAGAAATAATGATACGAAGAATACATAGATTAGTAGAATTATTGACCTAAATATGCAAAAAATAATTTATTTTGATGTTGAAAATTGGCACGCCGCCGGCATGGCAGAACTGTCATTTTTGAAAGTGTCATGGCCGCCGGATTTTATTAATTCATGGTCCTCATCATGAGGCTCATGCCAGTCATGGAGTTCCATAGCTCTAGAAGTTAAAACATGTAAAATGCCTACATGGCTTACGGCACCATGGTGGACAATTGATAAAATCGAGTTCGGAGAATTTGATATAAGCTCAAGAGATGCGCCTTGTGCCGCTGAAACTGAGTGAATGTTTCAATCGATTCAATCATCAATGGCCGGTCCCGTGAATGGCTGGTCTAGCCGATTTTTTCACGGCGACTCGCTCCGGCGGGTGACGGGTCCGGCCTCTGTTAATTCTGCCGACGCTGTGCGTTAAATGTATCTCACATGATACTGAAGCAGTTTTTTTGGCCTGATCACTAAAAACCTAGGAAAAGTCAGCCAGGCCCAGGAGCACATGTTAGGAATATCGAAAAACAAAAAGTTAGGCCTAGACTACATTATGATTATTTAAAATCAATTATAGGCTCTAGTTTTTTTCACTTTTTCTGTTTCTTACAATTTTTTTTCATGTGTTCCACTGTTCAGTATCGCATTGCAAAATGCTACGCAACTCTGCCCATTTTCTGATCAAATTTGTAATTGATTAGCACAATATTTATACATAAATGATAAGAATGTCTAGCAAGTTAGAACTTGGAAACGGAAATTGCTAATCAATAATTTTCAAACATTTTTTTCCCTGTTGTCTATTATACCATTTTAAAAAACCAAATGACGGCAATTTTCTTTCAAAATATATTCTTTGTTTTAAAATATTGTAGGCCCAATAATTGGAGGTACACGGGCGCTCAGCGTGAAGGCGCAAATTATGAGACAAAATAATAGCACATCAAAAAACACAAACGTGACCATTTTCAAAAGCTTCTATTTTTTTTGTTGGATAACTAAGATCTTGTTTAGTATTCATGCGCAAGGAAATCAGTGATATGAAAAAATGTGGAATGCCAGGCCTGAGGGAGTCAAGACAAAACAGTCAAAAAGGGTCTTATCAAATTTGTGATGGTGATCTATCAATTGGCCACTCTAATTTTATGTTAGGCAAAGCTAATCTGGTGAATTGATTGTCAGTGGTTGAAGACACTGCATATCTGTGAAATGACATCCATTAATTTGGGCACACAACTTGCAAAAGTGTACAGGTTTTTGCATATGTCTACAACATATTACAGGGCACGAAATAAAGATTGTTGGCCTGGTTGTCCGCCGGACCACCAGGTAACTTTTCAGGTTGTCCGCAAGATTTTTTAGTTGTCTGAATTTTGGGACATAAAAACATGCAAAAACAATATTTATTTTTCAAAATAAATACATTTTAAAACAAACACTGGTGATTCTCTGGAAATCTGATATCTCCAGAGGAAAATGCATAATTATATAAACTTATGCAGAAATTGAAAAAAAGATGTGCAGCTGTCTAACCCTAGCCAAGACAGTGCATATCACTCATGGCAAAAAATGTATCTTACGCCAACCCACTCAGCTGTGGCAAGAGAGGCTCAGATGTTTTTAGCTGGCGTTTTAAGGGAATATTTTGTTCAGTATCGGTCATATGCTAATAAAATTTGAAATTGATTAGAGAAATATTTACATAAATGATAAGGTTAAAGTGTGAGTCAGATATTGAAGAAGACAAGTTAATGTTTTTCTAATAAAATTGTCACTGGTTTTCGCCGTTCCACAGACACAGCTGAACACAGCTAGTGCTCACTCAAATGTGTTCCTGACTTAATAAACCTTCACTCTTGAAACTGATTAACTGTGATCATCGTTAGGTTTATGCTGAAAAATTTCAAGTTATCATCAATTATGAAATTCCAATCAATAACCATCACTACCGGTACATATTGTATTTTTAATTTTTAGTGCCCAGGCACCATCACCATATCAAGCAACAGCTCAGACAGCATACGTCCAGCCTACCCATCAGGCTGCCTTTGCTGCTGCGCCAAGGCCACAGACTTATGAACCATATCCAGCCACTCATACTGCAGGGCAGTATGCCTATGCTACAAGAGCACAAGTACAGGTAAGTTTTAAATGTAGCTTCATGTGTCTGGGGTGTATTTTTTCTCAACTTAAAATAATTGTGAATTTTGAAAATCCAGTCTAAAAAATAACTGCTGAGTGTAGGAGTATTAACGACTGGTTGGCAAACACATGTTCCCAGAAGCCACAAACCCCCCAAAATTCTTTGGTGGCTCACAATCCCGAAGCTTATTTTCTGGGGGTTTCTTTCCCAACAGATCACATCCCTGATGTACAGTTAAAAATGTGAGCTAGACCATGCAAGAAAAAAGTTTTATTAACTCAAAGTTTTCTGACCCCGGATACAACAGTGCTCTGTATTGATTTTTTTAACTCAAATATAATTGAAATATTTGGATTGTTGTATTTTCATCAATAATTGCTTTGTTAAAAAATGATTTTAGTATCATTATACATTTTATACTGTTAATTTTATCTTGTCTAGCCTTCTGCTGCCACATATGATACAGGAAAGACATACTACACGCCAGCAGCAGCTGCACCAGCTGCTGCCGCAGCAGCTGCTGCTACTGCTGTCTATACTGTAGCTGAAACAGCCTACCAAACAGGTGAGCTTTTAAAATCTATCAAACAATGAGCTAAAATTTCTTTCAATGCATTGAGAAAATATCCTGAGCAGGAATTTAATAAAATAGATGTGATATAATCAGGTTGACAAAAATAAATTTACAGGTTTACCAGAACATTTGGAATCCTAAGGTATATTTGTGACCCATCGGCATATAATCAGTTGCAATTTATTATTTTCTGAAGTCCAGAAATTCCAAAAATGAGACTACATACAAAAAATTCTTATTTTTTTATTGGATACTTAATTAAATAATGTACAGTGGAACCTGTTTAAGATTTTTTTATTGAAAACAGCCTGCTGTTGAAGACCACCTGTCTTTAAGAACGTAAAGGCCATTTGCAAATATTTTTTTATCTTCACACAATTTTCTTAGACCTCTCTGACAGATGACCTCTGTTTAGTTAGCAAATTGTGTTTCAGGGGTGGTTTCCCATTCCAGAACTTTGATTTGATTAAAGATAATTCCTAACTCGAGATATATTTATAACATTGCATTTGTTCGACTTAAATGAGTAAATCATAAAAATTTGTAGAAAATGTTATTTAATGTAACTATCTTTTGTCATTATGATGTTAGAGTGACACATTCTGATATACCGGGTACCGGTACTGAGAAAAAAACTGGATTAGTTGAAAGAGGGAAAAAATTATTTCAAATTATTGACTAGCAATTTTCTTTTCCAAGTTGTAACTTGCAAGACAATAATAAATAATGATGAAATAATATTTTGCTAATCAACTTGAAATTTTCACATTTTAAAAGCAAGCAAGAATTTTTAACCTTTGTATTTTTTTTCTAGCTGCTAAACCGGTATATTCAAATACATCATACAGTGCTACTACTACACATCGTCCAGCAACCAGTGCAAAGACACACAGTGTGGGTCAGGGCTCAACTTCCAACTATGTGTACACAAGTACCAGCACACCCAGTACACCAAGTACTAAGTTCACCTCAAACAGTCAGTATATATGCAATAATTGTATAATTTAGATATTTTGCAGGGCTTTATATCTAAGTAGTGTGATCACACACCACAGCAGTGCCAAATTGTAATTCAGGAGTAGTAAAATAGCACTCCTTAACATTCCAGGTGAACATTTGTTCAGACTTCTTTAATATGTGTTAAGTCCTGATTTTGTGATATTTGTTTAATCCTAAACATACCAGAAAACTAGATACATGTATGTTTATTTCATAAGAAAAATTCAGGTCCAGTATTTAAAAAAAATGACCTCTTTGCCCAGTGTCAATAGTTCTAGAATTAAGCTTTCAATGTCAATTTCGGTATAATTACCTCTTTTAAACCATAATTAAATACTCTGAAAGATAAGTGACTGTTGTAAAACTTTTGTTACTTATAAATTATGAATTAAGTTTTTCACCCTCATCCATTTTGCCTGAAGGCCATTGTCATCCCCCATGACGTCTGTCTGTCTGTCTGTCCGTCCATGTGTCTGTGTTCCCGTGTAAGCACAGTTGTTGTTGTAAGCGACCATGTGTTCACCATACAAATCCGCTGGAGAAGTAAAAGAAATGCGCAGATCAGATTTTAAATGGCCGCCAACTTGGACATTTTCACAGGAACGAAATCAAGAATGTGCAACTTTTTTAATATTACTATATTTGATTTTTTCCCATCAACCCTTTTAACACTATGTAAGGCCACCCTTTGAATATGTTCGGATTTCACACAGTTGAAGTTACAGTAGGGAGGGATAGATTTTTTTCAAGTCTTTTATATAGTAAATTCTTAGATGGTGAAATTGCTTACAACCACCAAGAAACTTCAAAATATTATGGTTGAGCCTAAACCCAAAAATTGTTTGTTCCCGGTCCTCACCGACCCTATCTTTAGATGATGATCCTATTTTTTTCAAGATCTACCGTAGGGCCAATAATTTCCCATTTCAAAAAAAATGATTTTCCGTTTCACGTTTTGGTGAATTCCGTTTCATTCCGTTTCAGCTCGATTTTTACAGATTGCTGTCTAAAATAAAGTGACTGAGTGTGCTACAAGTAACTCAGATCTATAATTGAATAACAACACAATTGTTGATTGCCAAAATCATCAACAGAAAAAAACATTATTTTCTCATATTATAACTGCATGAATTAGTATCTTACCAATGCCAAGCAATAATAAAAAAATGACTGTAGGAATAATTGTCTAAAATAAAAATGGCTGAAAATAGTCAAGCTGAATGACGTCATTGCAATGGATTTCCGAAAGGAAAAATGCCGCCATCACATGTACACACGGCATATGCTGCGATCAGCACTGTCAAAGTCGCGGCAAATGCCGCAATCAACAGGATAAGGGTTGAGGTCAATGAAAAACAGAGTGAAATAAGTGGATTTGGACTTATAAAATTATGTTTCCGTTTGAACTTAGAAATATGCAATTCCGTTTAACAGGGTATATTCCGCGAATTCCGTCCATTTCCCGCGATCGCGGAAAATCAGTGGCCCTACTACCGGCCCTAATTTTTTTTTAGAGATAAATAACCTAGCTAAACTTTTTTTTCAGCATGTTGAGGCCGTTTTCATTGCTATGTACAGCCCATTGATCATATAAACAGTACCACTTTTTATGCAGAATTTGTCTATTTTGCTTAGCTAAACAAAAATATCCGACATGTGCGTCACCTTAGGGTGTAGCAAAGAAAGGTAAAAAAAATTGACCTACCTACCCTATTTCTAAAAAGTCAGTTACTGGGAACATTAAAAAAAATTATTATCTGAAACATAACTTTTGTTTAGGCCTTAATAGCATTTGAGTCAAATTGACCATATTTGAGCAGCTTATTTCTTCAGGGTTCAATTTGTTTTGAAATTTTGTGTAGAGATTCCAACCAAGTGATTATGCTTGTTCCAACCAAGTTTTTTTTCATAAATAAAATATTTCGCTGATCACAGTTTGATTAGCAATTTGTGTAGTTTTTCGCTACGCTATACTGAACAAATTCGACCCTGCCCTTCAGAGCTCGAAATTGGACTTGGAATTCCACTTGTCCAGTTGGACAACTGGCTAAAAAATTGACTAGTCCTTCCCAAAATTATCACTTGTCCTTCCTAATAATTGTCAAGCAGGCACTCGTCTCGTAGGTCAAAATCAGAGTAACTGAACTCGTCCTTCCCAGATTGTTGGTCATATCGGACAGGGCCGATTTCGAGCCCTGCCCTTGGACAAGAATTTGGGCAGATGATTGATTAAAAAAAAAACACAGCTATGTTGACTGTTTCAGATTGAAGTGCTCAGAAATATTGTTTGAAAAATATATATTTTTTTAAGCCTCACCCAACTTTATTTACTTGATACCTTCAGGGATCGGCACTATTCTTAAACACTAAGGAACTTGTCACGAGCTTCCAACTGTAGAGAGAAAATTATGAATAATGAATAATGTTGAATGGGTTAACCCGAAGATATGAGTAATTTTCACCACTTGAAGTTGTGTCTCCCTACCACAGCCCTCAACTTGAAGTGGGTGAAAATTGCTCATAATTGTTTAATTTGAGACCAAACATTTGCAAATTTTGCTTTTTAAACACACATTATATTACCAATAACAGTGATTTGATCGACTAATAAAACGGATCAAAAACGACTTGTCATGCTCAGTGATGTAAGGTTTTAAAAATATAAATATGACTCAACCCGATCTGTTTGTTAATAGCTGGATACGATGCAGCCCTATATAGTGCTGCTACAAACTACTACCAGCAACAGCAAGTGCCAAAGTCTGGCAGCATTCCAACCTGGACAGCCAAGAAAACTTTCCCTGCCAAGCCCAAACCAAAACAACCACCAAAGTCTCCCCAACTCCACTACTGTGAGGTGTGCAAGATCAGCTGTGCTGGACCACAAGTAAGGCCTACTCTTTCATCAAGTGTCAACCCACTTTGTGGTGAATAATTGAATTGTTTTAGTGCTGTCTATTGTTCATTTTTGTTGTTATTAGGCCACACCAAATTAATTTTATTGATGACATTTTCTCGGCAGAAAAACGTGCAAATATTATTATTTTTTTTTTTAAATAATTTTGATTTCCCCCTAAAATAGGGCGAGCAAAAAAGCGACAATTTTTTTTTCAAAAGGTTGATTTTCCGCAAAAATGAGGAAAACGAAGAAGAAATTTTTTTTCAAAGAAAGAAACACTGTCGTACCTTAACTAATTAATATTATTCTTTAACAATAACGTAAAGGCTTTACATTTGCAAATGTTTTTTTATCTCTACAAAATTTTCTCAGACCTTTCTCCGACAGATTACCTCTGTTTAGTTACCAAATTGGCTAATTTGCTTATCCATTTACTATCCACCACTTCATTTTCTCACAATACAACAATTCATCCAATGTTCGCAAAACTTTCTACTGTTCGCAAAACTTTTTAAGACCATTGTCCGACTCGTTTACCCTGGTGAAAGTGTGGATCTGTCGGGAGATATATACAATGTTGCATGAGGATATGAGTGCTATGATATATGCAATAGAGAGGATAACTGTCATGACTTTCCAATTCTGTGGGACCGAAACCGTCCGGACAATTACACCTATTGGAAAAAGGAGTGTTTTTCAGCTGCAATATTTATAAATATCAGGCTCAGAAATTCGAGACAAGCTAATGTAACGACTGTCACCACCCTTCCCGACTAGTAATCACCATGACGCAAAGTCGTCGGTATAAACATAATGTATGGTCACCAATTAACTGGAGGGGGGGGGACTGACCATTGAGGCTAATGCACTTAACACACGCTGCTCATTAACCCTATCAATCCAACAGGTTATCATTAAATTATTATTCTGCTGCTGATTTACTACACGTGTCGTTTCAGTGAAATATGTCTATATATATTTGACTTCAATCTGTTTTTAAAAAAGCTCATCGTATCTGTTTGATGGTGGGAATTTAAAATAGCTATATCCGTGCACATTGTCACGGATTTACTGCAATGTGTGAACTCATTTACCATTAACAAACAACAAGAACTCTGGGTTTAGTGCAATACATATTTAATCAGGCGATACCATATTTACAGTGCGTATTTTAAACGTTCAAGCCGTCTGCAGCAGTCCTCTCTGGTCACCTTGGTCCTTGTGTATCAACACCAGCCTGTCTCCAACCAGTCCGTCAGAACCATGCGAGATCCCCGTCTCTCCATGTAGCTACAAGCCACGTCCTCACCATCTGCCCTCAGTCACCGAGTGTCCCCCTGCATCACGATCCTTGGAATCAACACCATACCAGTCAATCAAGCTCCGCCAGCACGTCTTGCCGTCATCACAGGTTCACCACGTCTCCTTCATATGTAATGAAACACTTATTTGTACCTTTTAGTACCAGCATAATAGTGTACCAGGTACCCCCAGATTGGACAACGGCACCCGCTACCCGGGGCGAGTGTACACTGTCGCCATAGTGACGTACCCCGGGATACGGTACTCCGGCCCGGCACCCTTGCGGTCCTACAGCGGCTAATTTTTGTGACACACATTTGTGTAATATTTGCATAAATTTGGGAGTAACTACTGTCACTTAACTTAGAAACTTAAAAAAATACATGCCAAGAAACGCGTACACAGCTCATTAAAAACATTGAGTCTGTCCCTGGTGAGCACAATGCGTTGATCTAGTGTTGGGGAAATGCTGGCCCACTGTCTCGACGCTGGCTCAGTATCACGCCAGCACTGGATCAACATCTCGTGTTTGCTGGGTC
This sequence comes from Flabesymbios commensalis, assembly GCA_964017125.1. Taxonomy (NCBI): domain Eukaryota; kingdom Metazoa; phylum Annelida; class Polychaeta; order Terebellida; family Flabelligeridae; genus Flabesymbios; species Flabesymbios commensalis. The sequence goes on from OZ024908.1 coordinate 48,225,874, forward strand.
ACCACCCCTCAACTTGACATAGAAAAGAGCAACATTGACATCAAGACATCTATCATTAAACCCCTTCATGCCCGCTGGTTGATAGCAGTCATCAAATACACCAAACAGAAAACATACTTATTATCAAGGCCTTTGTACAAGCAGGTTTAGGATAAAATGGGAATAAAATATAAAATATTGGTATCAAGTTATGTTTTTTGTCATAATAAAAATATATTTTATATGTTGTCATTCAGTCATTGTCATTCAGTCATTTAAATATAAGTCTTAGGACTTGAACTTTCACAAGTTAGCGTGACCATCGCACAAATGGAATAAATAACCACAGTTGACTGCACAGCGTCAGTCACACCCTTGAAAACCCACTCCCAAAGTTCAAGAAACACTTATGTGATTTACAATATTTCGCTTGAAATATGATTTCACGCTCATGGTCCTTGCGCGAAATGGGCAAAAATTAGTTCCACGCGAAATAAAAGTATATCACAGTAAATGTATTGCTTTTCGTGCAGACCTACAGAGAACATTTGGAAGGTCAGAAACATAAGAAAAAAGAAGCGGCAGCTAAGGCAGGTACAACACCTACTACAGCTCGTGGGCAGAATCAGCTGCGATGTGAGCTGTGTGATGTGGCTTGCACAGGAACAGATGCTTATGCTGCTCATATCCGTGGTGCTAAGCATCAGAAAGTAAGTTGATCAGATTTTCCGACATTATCTTTTTAATTTATGTTCATCCCCTTCCAGGGTGTATGGAATACTGTTTCTCTTTTTCGCTCACCACATTTTTTCCTGGGCACTGAATGTACCATTTACTGTAGTGCAGGCTTAAATTCCTCACAAACGCGAATTTCGACTATTTCATGGGAAAATTATTTTTAAAATTGATCATTTTTACCATTTGGTGTAAAATCGCTACTTGGCCTTTACTATTATTGTCACCCCGCTTCATATAGACTAAATCACCCTTACTAATTGTCGTAACATAGCTGTATTATCACTATTTTGGTAAACATGACAAAAAGACTGTCTAATCCTTTAGACTTTCATCAGTCATGCTGCATGACTGATAAATATTCATATTCATTGCAAGATAACCAATTAAATAAATAAATAAATAATGCTACACCAAATTCAGAAAAAAACATGGCATGTTTTAATTTATCTGGACCTTTGATAATCTGCATGATGCAGATTATCAAAGGTCCAGATAAATTAAAACATGCCATGTTTTTTTCTGAATTTGGTGTAGCATTATTTATTTATTTATTTAATTGGTTATCTTGCAATGAATATGAATATTTTTAGGAGAGTATTGAACTCAACTCAAGTTGTGCTAATAGCGAGTTTTTGAGCTTAATTAGCTTCAAAAGTTAACTCCTGGTGATCCCCAGGAGCACTTTCAATTGCTCTACTAGCTCTTGGTTAAGGGACATGAGAGGAGCGCCGGCACTATCGCGCTCCTTATAAATGGAGGACTCTTTTATATATATATCTGCACAGCCGTTATTGGGGTGACAATAAATTTGAACCTAGATATAATACCTTATCGTATACAGATTGTTATTAAATGTTTCGCAAAGTTTTATTTTGGCTTAAGATGATAGGCTATTATCCACCAAAATTATACAGACCTATGATATATTCTAACCTTTAATTAAAAAAATGCACCTCAAGTTATAGCAGCACCGCCACTCCAGTCTATAAAAACTCTTTGGTGTAGTGATACTGTATAATGCTGTATGATGTCTTCATTTTACTTTTTCAGGTACTTTATGTGTGATTATTTACTGTGAAATGTTACAATTGAGAGCACCCTCGTTGACTTAATTTTGGCTGTTAGTAAATACTGAATGCATACATTTATAATATGCTCGCTGTTATTTATTTTTCAGGTTCTTAAGTTACATACGAGATTGGGCAAGCCAATCCCGTCTACAGAACCAACTATACTGAGCACAAGCAGCACTACTAGCACAGCCACTAAGGCCACTGCTCCTTCTACTACAAGCGCCACAGGCACCAAGCCCTCTGTTAAGCCAATCGCAACTTCTACAAATCCAGGAGTTAAGAAGATGGTCACCACCCCTAAAATTACCTTTGTGGGAGGCACCCAGCTCAAGACAACAGGCATCAAGACAGAAGAAGTCAAAGTTGCCAATGCAAAATCTGATAACAGCAGTCAGAGTACTTCGTCTACACCCGTTGATGGTAAGCATTTTTATATAAATTACTTTTTTATGTTCAGCTTAAAAAGCTGAATATATTGGTAATTTTTAATCTGTCAATGATCTCTGATATGTACTGTGTTCAATCATTATCTTATTTATTACAGAAAAAACTGATTACGATTTCTGTCTTCCCGGGGAGAAGGATATTGTACCTGTTGGTTAGTATAATTTTTATATATGTACAGTAAGATGAACCTTGTAACTTTGAGAAAAAACAATACTTGTTGTTAAATATAAGACATTCAGTGGGTCAGGAGAAACATTTAAGAAGGGATGTTTTCACTTATAATAATATAAAAGCAAAGTATATGGCTTTAGGTTATTAGTTGCAACATCCATTACAATTTCGTGAAATTTTTACAATCAATAACTGTGATGATTTTTAAGGAGAAGCATATATTGAGGAAGTAAGAAATGAACTCGGCATTGTGGTGAGCTTCCACTGCAAGTTGTGCGAGTGTAAATTCAATGATCCAAATGCTAAGGTGATGCACTTGAAGGGACGCAGACATAGACTGCAATATAAGGTGAGGTTGACTATTTTGGTTTGAACATATTCTTGACACAGCAATAGAGAGAGGCTAATTGGTAAAAAGATGTGTGTTTGTATACTGAGTATTTTAATCGTACTCCTACTGGTAACAATGTTCATCCAAATTTACACACAAAAAAATGGGCCAAATCTCAATCAAATTTAACATGTCATGTATTGTTTTACAAATAACTTGCATCCATGCATACAGAAGAAGGTTGATCCGAGCCTGCAAGTGGAAGTGAAGCCTAGTATCCGTACCCGTAAACTGCAGGAAGAAAAATTACGTCGCCAAGCTGCAAAAGAGGAGTTCTGGCGCAGGAGGGATGCAGAAGAGCGCTGGAGGTACTCATTTATTTCATTTCAGGAGACATACTCTATTGTGTATCTATGACCTTAACTACTTGATATATGATCCATCATGCCTCAACCCGGGTCACCATAGTATTTTCAGCCATTTTTTAGACTTAGTTGTTTAATTTGTGGTAGAAAAACGTTTCTAATCCCCAAGATTGTCCCCCTCATATAACATGTTGAACAAAATGCACTGGAATTCATATTCCATTCTGCTTACCCGCTTGTAAAATTTTCAATAAAACACTTTTCCTTCTGCACTGTAAACCATGATAAACAGTGATTTTTCAGACGAGGCTGAGTTATACATTATTATAATCACTAGCCATGGGCAGGGTGTGATTGATCATATATAAATTTGATTAGGCCTGATGTAATTCACTTATTGAAGCTCTTTAAAATCTAAAGTATTTTTTTCCATCAGATGGGAGAGGGTGGGGGGGGGGGGGACAGGCATATAAAAATTCAAGACCCCAAAATGAGTGAGTGAGGCTTTAAGTCGCGTTCTGAATATCATGGCAAAATCATGACAGAAGGAAGCCCGAGCCTGAGACTATGCCCTACTCTTATTTTGAATGACTAAATGTTCTAGTGCACAGTACCATAAGTAGCACTGTACACTCCATGCCTTTGAACAGTTTTGAGCACTGTATATGCACAACCGCGATGACAAATATCTGGCCCAACTAGGATTCAAACCTGGTACCTCCAGGTTACAAGCCCCAGTCGATACAAATGAGCCACTTGGGCCGGCCTTAAGACCCTAGATAATTTACCTGATGTGACTATCTGGATTGATCAGTAGCAAGTAGACTTGACACCTTTCGTTGACTGATTGCCTTCACTTTTTAATTGCATTAGGTCACCTTTGATATTCAGTGATTCAGTCGACCCAATTTCAATTTCTAATAACATGCCATGCAACCTGACAAATACTCTTACAGGATTACATAAACTCTGGGGATTTTTCGACTACCACTGTCACACCCTAGAACCCTGTCCCAAAGTTTGTTGAAGGTGAACTATATTTCGGTTAAAAGATTATTTTCTATGATGATTTAAGCGAGAAATTTGCTAAGGATAATTTTTAAGTGAAATGTTGTGGCTTCTTTTCTTCACAATATATTTTTTTTTAAATAAGCACCTTACAAAATTTTTTATAAGACATCTTTAATTCATAAAAATGTTCTAAGCAGAATGGAATGGGAACAAAGACGTTATGAAGAGGAGTTTTTTGGTGGCTGGCCACGTGGTCCAGGAGGAGGAAGAGGAATGCCACCATATGGGGGTGCTCCAAGGGATATGGTGAGTCTTATTTTAGGTGATAGGTTGGTGTCAGCTTTGACACTGAACAACCCTCACCAGAGGCATGCTACTGAGTTGTCACTATTTTTATTTGTTTTCCGAATGGCAACAATTCCCTCTGTCCGTCCTAATATTTTGTGAAGCAAGATCATATTCAAAATAGCCACTGCTCTGACATAACCAGTCTTCCTGATCATTTTGTCCCCAAGTACAATTTTATTCTGAGTGATGACCTTGTTGAGGGCAATTCAGAATCTGACATCTAAAGTCGATCCCCTTGCTGTAAGGGTTAAATATCTATATATTTTTTCCTAATTGTTCACTTTGTTTATTATTAATGTAAGATAATATGAGCAAATACTTTGAAATGGAATGAAATATATTTACTTATTTTTCTAGAATAGTATTTTTTATATATACAGTGCAACCTGTACATACCGGACCCTAAACAAACCGGAATCCTGTCTGTGCTGAAAACTGGACTCATTTTTTGCCCAAATGTATAAATTATTTCACATGTCCAAACCAACATCGGAAATAAAGTTTTTAGAGAAATTAAAAAAACTGCAAACTGAGGGGTGACAAGATGATAACATCCTGCTGTTATGCAATGGTAAAGATACGAAGCTAAGTGTTGTTAGCACCCTTCGCTCTTTTTGTGTCAGCACCTTTACTATTTTACTAATTGGTAAATCAATTTAAGAACATATGGATTAATAAAATAATTGATTAATAAAATATTTTAACCAAACTAATTTAAGAATGTGATTGTTTAATAAAATAATTGGGTAATAAAATATTTGAACAAAATCATTTATTAACCAAATATGAAACGTTTGTGTCAGTGCATACATTTTGATACAAATAATTCTTAAACAAAGTAGACTATTTTTTCCGATAAATATACTTGTTATGTTTTTGATACTTATTGACAAAAAAACACACAAATTTAATAATGTATGGGTAGCATATATAAAACTTAGACCTGTGAATTGTAAATTATGTAAATGCAATTAGTTTCAGACAATTCAAGTTTTTATAACAACATAAAGAATGGGCACCCACGGAACCTTAACGACACTAAATTTTATGCTGCATATGTAAAGTATAAGAATATGTCGTTATTTCTTTCACGTTGGATTATTTTTCATTCCTAGTTAATTGATACAATTCAAGCCTTGAAAATTTCCATACAATTTTACCGCACATTGAGGCGCTATCCCCGATCCTAGACTGTTTGAAGTTGATAAATAAAATTATGATAAATGACATAAAAAAAAGTTTATTATATCAATTTCATTTCCATACAGCCACCTATCATTTGTAGCCCTACCTACAATGCCCCCTGAATCATAACCCCCGTGTCAATTGTACTTGTAAGCTATTGTTGTTTGTTCCTGTAGAAAAGCAAAAAACCTTGTCAAAACTTGAATAAAACAACGCACCATTCTGGTATGTACAGGTTGCACTCTACATATAATTTACTAGATGCACAATATTGACCAGGGTCCAGAATTTTAAAATATTTTTATTTTGCAGCCTATGCGTCGACCAGACACATCTGATGATCGTCATGTAATGGCAAAACATGCCAGCATTTACCCTAATGAAGCAGAGGTATGGATTCTTTTTTTATAGATTTATCCCATAATGCTAATTATAAATCTAATAGATTTTTAAACTTCTTTAATATTTTGAATAATATTCAGTATCTTTAAACCATTGAAGATATTACGTGATCATCATTATCTGATATTTTGATGTGTGATGTAAATAGGACAGACAACTGAAAATATTTAGCTAGTTGACGTAATTTTCTAACAGTAAATATTAGTAGTAGTCGTTTATTCTCTTCGAAAAGTGGGAGATTGTCAAAAGACACTCAGAAGTCGCTTTCATGACAACCACTCATAAAACAATACAGTATTACAATACAAGACGACATACATGATATACAAATATATATTGTTTCACAAAATAAGGATGATTGATATTGATCACTGATACCTTACCACTAGAAAGGCAGGCAGCCAAAGTAGCTTGCGACACTAACAATCTCGTTTTCGAAGCATATCTCGAAAACTCACGGGAGATTTATTTCATATTGCACACACACATCACTAAGGGGTGTAGATGTGCCTTTTGGTGCTTACAACCTTTACCCTACTTTTTGACTCTCTCAGTCCAAATAGCTTAAGGTACTAACTATCTGGTTTCCAGAGAATATCTCTGAGGTTTAGTGTGTTTCTATCACAAGGGTGACATGAGGATTGTGGCAGACTATGGCCTCATGTGAATAATTGTATTTATGGTTACAGCTGCAGACTGTACAAAATATAGTTTCTTCATGTGAGAAAGCATTGAAGCAAGTGTCTGATTTCATCACCGACAAGCTGGAAAATGTATCTGAAATTCAAGAACCTGATGTGAACAAATCGTGAGTTAAAATTTTATCATTATTATTCCCATGTCATCATAACCAATCTTATTTGTTGCCGTATATTTATATATCCAAAGATTTGACAGTTACACACCTGTGGTGTGAGACTTGGATCTGAGGTAACCGTGTAGAATGGTATGAGTTGCAAACCCCGCATTAGCATCTTTGCATTTACCAAGTGGCTTAAATTTGCGATAGTGATGGCAGATCAATTTCTAATTATGGGATATATGGTGATAATTGTTAGGTCTCAACCCACTATGTGGTGGAGATCTTTGTTATTATTATTCAACAATTGGATGAAGTAAAACCTCTATATTTGCCAATATTTATCCGATTTTTGCAAAAATGTTTCTGAACACTAATGTATTTACCCTGCTTGAATTTGAAAATAGCCTAATTTGCATATCCAAGATGGCCACCATGGCACTTCTAATATATAGCCCCATCGTTACTGCATTGATAAAAAACTTTTAGTTGTTGAAGGTAGAGATTTCCATAACAAAGTTTTTTTTCTGCTTTTACAAAATTTATTTTTATTTCTATATATTTATATAGTGTCTTAAAATAAATGAACTGATGTCTTGTGTTGAAACAGAGATGCTCCCAAACCCATGGAAACGGACAAAAAGGAAGCAGAAAAAAAGGAAGGAGAAGACAAAAAAGAGGGTGAAGATGGGTAAGTTTAAATTGCAGATTTATAAATACAGGCCTCTAATTTAACGTTTTCCCTCTGTCTGTCTAAGGGTTTTAAATCCTTTTGTTTGAATAATTGCAACAAAAATTGTGTTTTTTTCTTGTCAGGGAGAAGAAAAGTGAGCCCAATTCCCAGAGAGCTTTAAAGGGAGTTATGCGTGTTGGTGTATTGGCCAAGGGATTGTTGTTGCATAATGATTTGAATGTCAATCTTGTGATTCTGTGTTCGGAAAAACCAACAAGAACTTTACTAGAGAGGGTAGTGGACAATTTGCCGAAACAGCTTGAGGTATGTTAGTTAAATGATTTGAAAGCTACAGATTCATTCCGATGTTCATGGAACTTTTTTATGAATTTTTTATGTGATGCTTTTCTCTAAATTGGGGGAATTTTTTCTTCTACTCATTAAAATATGATGATAATTGCCTTGCCATAGATAAAGGGTAATGCACTTTGTAGGAGGTTATACTGTAAATTTCTGAACTAGCTTGTCCTGATCTTTTTCTAAGTAGTCAATCAGGTTTTTTTCTAACCTTATTTTATCATTTATTGATGATGAATAATTAACGATATTTTACCAGAGTGTGGCACCTGATGAATCCTATGAAGTGAAAATGTGTGTGGAAGAGGCAGGAGTTATCGTGACTTCCAACAAAGAACCCAAAGCCAGCTGCACAGTCACATTGACTTCTCCTATCATGCGTGATGAAAACACACCTGAGGGTGGAGGTAATCTTTACCAGACCAGAATTACCTGGATTGGCCCCCTGGCCCATATTTTCACCTGCATATCTTTTGAGGAACATAGTCATTTACACTTTTGTCATGTGTGAAGATGCATGTTTACTCCTGATGTGTACAATGTGCTTTGTCTATAGCGTTTCATTTGTACTCTACCATGTAATATCAAACACCAGTATCTAAAGTGTCAATCAATAAAGGGAAGAAACTTCTAACTAAATACAAATTATGCACTGATATTTTTATATAAATTATATCATGTGACCTCTTGACAAGAATTTTCGACAGCAAATTATTGATGGGACTAAAATAATTCATTAGATACTGATTCGATTTCACATGCATGTACTTTGTTATGACATCTACCGGGAAAATTATTATTTGCAAAAGTAAAACAAATGTTTTTTGTTAGGCACATTTATCACACATCTGGAGTTAATATTTTTAAGTTAATATTTTAATGATGTATCTGAAATTTTATGCGAATGTTCCTCTAAAGTTCAAGCATAATAACAAATAAACTTAAAGGAAGGCTTTCCTAGAGTAAATATTGTGAAATTTTGCACAAGTCACTGGTGAAGTTTTGTGCAAGTGTACTTGTTGGCTGGTTTTAATACCGGCCATATCATGTCTGTAATATGCCTTTGTTTGTTATTTTCTACAAGCGCCTCAGCAAAGCCTTCTAGAAGTATGGTGTGAGTACAAGCCAGATTGAGATATGCCAGGATTTTTGACCATTAGGGCTGTTGGTACCAGTGGTTGGCTTATGTGTGGTTTTCACGAGGCTGCTATATTTTTAGATATGGCACATTGACAAGCATTATAACTTTAAGCAGTGATTGAATAAATTCCTTCAGATTCTGGTAACTGTCAAGTTCAATTTTTCCAACCATCAATATACAGCAGGCTTATAATATTCACTTTACCTGGATGTTGACTATGAATAGTGATAATCTGTTATCTGCTCTTAGTCATTTCCCCTCTTGTTACCTCCTTGTCAAAAAAAATATTTAAACCTCCTACAAATTTAAATGAGGATGGAGGATTTCAATCATAACAGCATGTTGAGATATTTATTTATTTTATTTTTTTGATGTGGGGCATGCTGTATTATTCTTATTTCTAAAGGACAGTAGATCTTTGTTTTCTATGAAAATTTTACAGTTACATTATCTCGTCTGGTAGGTCTAGTGCAATTCTGGAAAGGAGAAAAAAATTATAATTATTTTTTAATTGCATTATATTGAAAAGATCATTTGTCACAAAATTAGACTACTATTTAATAGTGGCTCTACTTTTTCGGCACCTCAACACTGAAAATAATTTATTATTGCTCGTCATTTGCCATGTCCTGACTACCATAGGCTCCCACTGTTTCACCAAATTAGCAGTTTCCCTGTCATATGGTCAAACACCCTGGTTGTGGCGTCTGCTCCATGCCTGGTGCCAAGAGTTTCATATTGAGACACCGATTTGTTTATAGAGAATACACAGACCAAACCAGACCCACCGGATGTACTGGACAGGCAGAAATGCCTTGATGCTCTCGCTTCCCTGCGACATGCTAAATGGTTCCAGGTTCGACTGATTTGCCTCTTTTATTCTGTTCTCCAGTAAAGGGCCGACAATTTCGTTTTGGGTGGGTGTGGGGGGCATGTGTTAAAATGATCAATCTTTGGTGTTAGCATTTCTTTTAGTATATATAAACAATATAGGTATTGATTTGAAGAAGAGAGTTTTGTGTGAGTTATGCATCGACTATGTTATTCTTAATATCTTAATAAATGCAAAAACTAAATTACATCCACCTTGTTAAATAGGGGGTGATGTTATTTAAACGGTGGCATATATTTTCACTTGAAGCTCTCATTTTTTGTTGCCATGTACTATTAATACAATGTTTTCTCATAAACCCTACAAAACTTTATACCTAACCAACGAGCAGGCTGGTTTGGGAAAGTTTGAACATTTTTTTTTCTCTCTTGACACAAACCACTGACAAGTGCCTACCTACACAATAGGCCTACACTGCATGGAATTTCCCTTATCAACTTGCTGATATTTCTGCTTGGTAAAAGCAGCTGATAGCTAAGAAGGAAGGAAGTAGTGTTTGGATTGAGGTTGACGAGGAATGGAGCTGTCGTTGTGCAGTGTTGATCGCTCTTTTTTCTTTGCTCATCCACATAAGTTACTTCCTTTCTCTTTGGCAGTAGCTCTTTCCCAGTCATTCACTGAACATTCATAGATTTTCATTTATTGTAGTTGAGGACAATCTAGGTAAGTTAGTAGATGGGGATGAGAATTTATCTCAAATTTACTTTAAGACAAACTTAATGTACTTTCTGGGCCACCATTCTCATCCCTGGTCTTCAAGACACTGTACAAATTGACATCTTCTAATACACACTATGATTGCTAATTGTGTGATGATCTAAGAGACTATGCCACCTACAAAGATTGATCATTGTGTTGCACATAGACCTGTTGGCAGGTGGCAGGGACACACCAACGTGGGCACCGGTCATGGCATGTCGCAGGCAGATCCTAGCTGTTATTGCTGCTCATCATTGACTGTGAGCTTGTCATGCTTGCTAGATGCTGCCGTACACTGTATGGCGTTGCCTCATCCATAGGCTGGGCACTATAGCGGCATGACCAGTCACCCTCAATAGAATACATAAAACCAGATTCTGAACTTCTCTGCAGGCATAGCACATCACACAATATCCAATAAATCATTATAGGCATTTTTTTCTAAAGTGAACATAGCCTTAAGGATTTTTTTAAAAGAGTTGCAACTGCTCATTATGAATAGGAATTGGAATTGTGTATCTGCAGAGGGGAAAAGAGCCTGCCAATATTATTTCAAGAATCTGGATTTATTAATGTAACATGCAGTTTAACTGCTAACATTTTGATTAAATTTGATTTAGTAAATTTTACATCCAGATTCTTGGAAAAAAGTAATTGATCAAGCAATAATTTGAATTTACGTTTTTGTTTGGTTTGGGTGGGAACAGGCTAGAGCCAATGGTCTACAATCTTGTGTTGTGGTGATACGTATCCTGAGAGATTTGTGCCAGCGTGTACCGACATGGACACCGGTACAACAATGGGTAAGATGACAGGAAATTTTCATTTTGGTTCTATTGTAAACTAGTTATTTTTAGCCCGCCTTTTAATTTTAATTAAAAAAGGTGGGCTATTGCAATTGAAGTTCGGCGTCGGCGTCGGCGTTAACATTTACTTGTGGGCGCGATAACTTGAAAAGTTTTTCATGTTTCCTTCCCAAATTTGTTTTGCATGTTACTAATGACCACTTCTCGGACAAGTTCAATAATGGCTGAAAAAAAATTCAAAATGGCCGACTTATTGCGATTTTTCACCTTTTACGTCAATAATTTGACCTTGTGGGCGCGATAACTTAAAAAGTTTTTCACGTAACCTTTTTAAATTTGTTATGCATGTTACTAATGACCAGTTCTCGGACAAGTTTAATAATGGCCAGAAAAAAAAAAAAATGGCCGATTTATTGCGATTTTTCACATTTTACGTCAATAATTTGACCTTGTGGGCGCGATAACTTGAAAAGTTTTTCACATATCCTTTTCAAATTTGTTATGCATGTTACTAATGACCAGTTCTCGGACAAGTTCAATAATGGCCAAAAAAAAAAAAAATGGCCGATTTATTGCGATTTTTCACATTTTACGTCAATAATTTGACCTTGTGGGCGCGATAAGTTGAAAAGTTTTTCACATATCCTCTTCAAATTGTTTATGCATGTTACTAATAAGTAGTTCTTGGACAAGTTCAATAATGGCCGAAAAAAAAAAAAATGGCCGATTTATTGCGATTTTTCTCATTTTACATCAATAATTTGACCCTGTGGGCGCGATAACTTGAAAAGTTTTTCACATATCCTCTTCAAATTTGTTATGCATGTTACTAATAAGTAGTTCTTGGACAAGTTTAATAATGGCTGAAAAAAAATTCAAAATGGCCGATTTATTGCGATTTTTCTCATTTTACGTCAATAATTTGACCTTGTAGGCGCGATAACTTCAACATTTTCACAAGTATCCTCTTCAAGTTTGTTATGCATGTTACTAATAAGCAGTTCTTGGACAAGCTCAATAATGGCCGGTAAAAAAATCAAAATGGTCGACTTATTGCGATTTTTCACATTTATTTTACGTCCATAATTTGACCTTGTGGGCGCGATAACTTGAAAAGCGGCTGGTTTAACATACCATTTATATATGTTGGGTTGTTATTTACGTGATGACATTCGTCTTTACTTTCTTTATCATAATTCGGTGGCGGGCTATTATCGAGTGTGCTCTTGTTTAAAGGTTAAATTAGTGTACCTGCAGAGCACATATCATCTATATCATAATATAGGGAATTGCTTATTTTATTCTTGAAAAATTGTACCGCAGGTAAATCTTGTATCAAATATTTTGTGTTTCAAGGGCGCAGAGAAAGTTGTATATAATTTGTGGTAAATGGATTTATGACCCATTAAATGTGGATAAATACTTTTTGAATGTTGTTAGCCCTTATCTGCTAAAACTGTATATATATGTTTTCAAGTTAATTTTAGACTAAATAAAATACAGGTGAACATCGTTATAACACGATCGTTGGGGTCCAATAAGTCAAATCGTACTATAAGTGAATCGTGTTATACAGGACAGAATCGATCATACAACGATGAAAAATAATCATACTGGCCATATAAAAATTTGAATATTTCTAAGACGTATTACAGTTATATTAATGGATTATTGATACTATTCTTTTATTAAAAGATTGTTAATAAAAATAACAGACAAAACAACAGGGGAACAGTTATTCATTGTACTGAAGAATAAGACAAACGTGTGTGTTTACAGTAACAGGTGCGTTATGACAACACTCTCTGTCGCCAGATCACCCCAGTAGACATGACACATTAAACCAGTGTCGGCTTAAGGTTGGGCCACCGTCTGTGACGCTGGCCCAACAATAAACCAAACTTTGATTCAATGGGTCGTGTTTGACGGGACGCTGATATTATATCTATAGGACGTTCGCCTCCTCCATGTGTAAATAAATAAATAAACAAACAGGCGTGCCGTGGACTGCTCATTAAGGCAGGGTATTAGTATTGAAGTGACCGGGAGGATTAGTTATGACAATGTAATGTTATGTCCCGACGTGATATTGTTCTAATGCTGGCACATATTAGGCCAACACTGGTTCAATGCTTAAGGCGGAGACGGTATGAGCACGGCAAACACAAGACATTACCATAAGCACATGTTGGATTAGTGCTGGGCCGACGTCGAAGACGTTTGCCAGCGTTGAACCAGTATAGCACGAACGTTCGGACACCTGTCTGGGAGCTGTGTCATGTCTGGTGACTCCGTGGATGCTAGTGGATAATGTAGTAAAATAATTTAACTATCTACAGTATATCACTATCCGGAATCATACTCTCTATGCCCGGTTACATTAAACCGCACATAAGGCTTATAAGTGCTTTTTAAAAAATGATATTTCAGTAGTAAAATTTCTGTTCATTAACTGGCAAAAAGACAGTAGTCGAACTAAGGCCCATTGATCGTGCAATGTATGGGCGATGCCACAAGGGTTATCGGTAATGTCAGATATGCATTCGGTGTCTGGTAATTTCTCATGATCTGACAATAGACCTGTACTGTTTTCTTTATCTGGCTTTATGTCATACCGATGCCATATTTCGTCATATAATTACAGCGATATGCATGAATTATAATGCTATCTTATATTAATTATTTTAATTAAATTAAATTGCTATCCTAAATTATGACACGATATTTACACAATTTCTGTTCTAGATAATTAGGCCTACACGATAAATGGATGATCAAAAGACGACCTGTCAAAAATGACGCGACACCATGCTGCTTGCACAACATACACAGACCCAGCGTTGGTACGACATTGAGCCAATATTGAGTATGCCGTCTCTGTTAGCTGGAGCACTGTTGTGTGAATGCCGTGACAAGCATCGTGTTAGCGTTATCACATCAGCGGCAATAAGTCGGCGACGAAATCTCGCTCCCTGTTTTATTACATCGTGTAGGCCTGTGTACAGCGGGTTTTTATAACACGATTTTCTCGAAAATAACATAGAAAGGGGGTCCAAAATTTCGGGGTCCATGACCTTATCGTGTTATAACCGATCCGTGTTGTAACGATTCATGCTATAACGATGTTCGCCTGTACCACTGAAATTTGCAACATAGATTTTGGTAGATGCTCAGTTAATCAAATATTTCCATTAGGAAGATTTTTTTTTCATAAATAATATTTTTCATTTAAATATTTGCGTCAGCAATTCCGGCTTCGAATAATTGAAAAATACTCACAAACAATTCAGCTGCACAAGTGTTAATATGTTTTCAATGTGTTATGACTATCAAAGTTTAATTTTACAGGCAATGGAGTTGTTGGCAGAGAAATGTGTCAGCAGTGGTGGTGCTAATATGACACCGGGTGATGCATTGAGAAGAGTTTTTGAGGCAATAGCATCTGGAGTTTTATTGCCTGGTATGTGGTTTTCAGTCACAATAGTCACAATAGAATTCAAAACCTTTTTATCCCCCGCCCGTAGAGTAAGGGGGATTTTAGTCGCGCCAGAATTCTGTCCGGCGGCACATTTTCTTGTGGGCACAAAAACTCAAAAACTACTGGTCAAATCTTTTTGAAATTTTAACATGACATTCGTAGCAACATGGGGATGTGCAAGTGATTTTTTAGAGATACTACCAAAATTCAAAATGGCTGCCAGAGGGCAACTCTAAAATTTTTGTGGTTGCAAAAACTCTAAAACTTAAGTCAGAAATTATTCAAATTTTACTATCACATTTCCCATGATATGGAGATGTGCAGGTGACTTTTTCAAGTTTTACTGAAATTCAAAATGGCCGACACAGATCAACTTTAATTTAATTTAATTTAAAACGCAAAAAAATTGTTCGGTCAATTTTTTTTTAAATTTCACCATCACATTCCTAGCAACATATGGGTGTGCAAGTGATTTTTTATAGATGCTACCAAATTTCAAAATGGCCGGAAGAGGTCAACTCCAAAATTTTTTGCGGGCTCAAAAACTACAAAACTTAAGGAAAGAAATTATGCAAATTTTACTATCACATTTCCCACGATATGAAGATGTGCAAGTGATTTTTTTAAGGTTTTACTAAAATTCAAAATGGCCGCCATGGATAAACTTCATATTTTCTTGTGGGCGCAAAAACTGAAAAATTGAAACCAGTAATAATTCACATTGTACAATCACATTACCCACCATCTGGAAATGTGCATGTGATCTTACTGAAATTTAAAATGGCCACCACAAATCAACTTTTTAAATATTTGTGACCGCAAAAAGTCTAACCTAATTGATGGCGGGAGATGATATAGGACTTCAGTTCTCTTGTTTGTTTCTGTGATGGGCTATACTCAAGTGTTCTTTTCTGCTTAAATGTAAATAATATTTAGTTGTTTGGTAATTCAGGTGGACCTGGCTTGTATGACCCATGTGAAAAAGATCCAGTTGATGCTGCATCTTCTCTCAGCAATCAAGAGCGTGAAGATATCACGGCTAGTGCTCAGGTATGGTGTTAAATTTTATGCATGTGGCCATATTGTAAAATTATAATGTAGAGTGTCGTCAAACTGCCTCGATCTGTGTTAAAATGGTCTCCAATCTTTCATTTTTAAATGAAGACTTCCAGGATTCTGTCAGGCGTCACATTTTTTTGTGAACGCAAAAGCTCAAAAACAAGTGGTCAAATTTTTTTGCAATTTTAAAATCACATTCCTAGCAACAAGGGGGTGTGCAAGTGATTTTTTCAAGTTGCTACGAAAATTCAAAATGGCTGCCAGAGGCCAACTCTAAAAATTTTTGTGGACGCAAAAATTCTAAACCTAAGTCAGAAATTATTCAAATTTTACTATCACATTCCCCACGATATGGAGATGTGCAGGTGACTTTTTCAAGATTTTACTGAAATTCAAAATAGCCGCCAAGGGTCTACTTCAATTTTTTTGTGGGTGCAAAAAGTTAATCTGCTCAATTTTTTTCAAATTTCAACATCACATTCCTAGCAACATGGGGATGTGCAAGTGATTTTTCAAAGATGCTACCAAAATTCAAAATGGCCGCCAGAGGTCAACTCTAAAATTTTGTGTGGACGCAAAACTTGAAGTCAGAAATATTTCAAATTGTATTATCACATTCCTCACCATATGGAGATGTGCAGGTGTTTTTTTAAGTCTTTAACTGAAATTCAAAATGGCCGCCATGGACGAATTTCATAATTTTTTGTGGGAGCAAAAACTTAAAAAAATTGAAGTCAGAAATAATTCACATTTAACATTACCAATCAGCTGGAAATGTGCAGGTGATTTTATTGTAATATATAATGGTCACCACAAGTCGACTTTTTAAATATTTGTGACCGGAAAAACTCTTAACCTAATTTATGGCGAGGGATGTCGATGATATAGGACTTTAGGCCTCTTGTTTTATTAATTACACTTTTTCAGATAAAATATTTTTTATTTAATAATCAATTATAAAGTAATAAAGACTTCAATTCCCAATCGATTTCAATTCTGCTTTTTTTTTTTAAACAAAATATTCACGTTTTTCAATTCACAATTTAATGTACAAATATGTATACCCAATCTCTTGACTTGTTTCATATTTTGATAAGAATAGAGGTTAGCGCAATGGAACTTTATTAGTTGGTTAAATAGGTACATTTTGCTCTTTGATGTGAAGCATGATGAATAATTATGATATATTGTAAAAGATTTGTATTTTCAGTGGAAATTTTTATTTTACTGTTGATATTTTGCTTTTCTTTTACCGACCACATTATTTTGCAGCATGCTCTGAGACTGATATCCTTCAGGCAGATTCACAAAGTGTTAGGTATGGATTCCCTGCCAGCACCAAAATACATGCAGAATAAACGTGGTAACCCTCGCAAGAGAAGACGAACTAACAGCACAGGAGAGGGTGCCGATGAAGGTAAAAATAAATAGAAAGCCCCCAAATGATGTTTTTTTATTGAAGTTGAAGTTCTGTGTTTAAGTTCGTTCTGGTGTACGATTAATATCACACACATCTTCATATAATTTATTCATATGTTCTTTAGGCTCTTGATAGTTAGATATATATTTAAATTTATTTTTTATGCTCAATTGCTACAAATAGATGTATTAGTTGGCAATTTCATGTTTTTAGTGGTTATTTAGCAGTGTTTCATCTAGGATTCAGAAGGGACATGGCACCACCCATCATTGGGGGCATTTAATTATGCACCTCGGTCACCAATTAAGCTTTTCTAAGGTTTGAGATTTATAAACAAAATAGTAGAACAGAGGGACTTCAGACATAGTACAATTTAAAGCCTAATAGGACATTTTTTATCAATTTAAAACCTTATACCAATACTATATTTTTGTCATGTCGAGTTGAACAAAATTATTTTGTGAAGGCCTAAGACAGCAGGCCATTTTATAGCAGTAATTAGCATATGTGTGGTACTGACTGTGGTAGGCCTACTAGATCTAACAGTACAATATTTTTTCAATATCATTGACATTGGTGTAAAGATCCAGCAGTGGAATTAATGATTTGGCGAACACCATTATGATCATGTAATCAGTAGGCCTAGGAGCATGACTTTGTTAAAATTACATGAATCACACTTGCTGACAGTGACATTGTTGCAACTCCCAGTATCACTAGAACTGCCATTGTTACTTGTCTCAGTCTCTCATATCCACTATTCATGGTAATATTGATACTAAGTAACGCATAGATTTACTGGAGCAAATTCTAAACATACTTAGATTTCAGGCCTGAGTTTTTATACACTCGGTTTATGGCTTCATCGTAGCATAATCTTGGAAAAAAACCCCATATATTTTGGGCGGTGTAAATGTGCCTTTTAGAGGTTATGACTTTTGACCTTGGTCAAAATGGCTCATAGACCTGATATTTGGCAATCCGTGCCAAGGCAGCTAGACCAATAATATAAACCAAAATGTGCGGTTTCAGAAAGGGATATAATATACTCTGAAAAACTTGCAACTCCATCAAATTTTAAATGGCCACTTGTACTATTTTTGACTTAATATGTGTAATATCCAGCAAACTATGTTAGATAGCTAGACCATTACTATAAAAGAAAATGTGCCAAACAGCTAGTACATTACTAGGAAACAATATGTGCGGTTTTAGAGAGGGATAAATTTCAATAAAAAAGGGATAGATTAAAAAAATTCAACTCTAGTCAAATAGCCACTTGTGCATTATTGATTTTAATACATGTATGTGTAATATCTTCCAATCTATGCTAGGTTGTTAGACCATTACTATAAAATGTCAAGTTTTCATTAGGACATGGCGGGGGATTATGGAGATCTTTAGCCCTGCGTTTAAAAAAATTGAGAAGAAAAAAAAAAACCAGTACGGATTTTTCATCTGTGAGCTTATCATGATTTTTTTTTATTATTTAGCTGGTGAAGGAAAGAAAGACAAAAAGGAGGAAGAGGAAGCTGAAACAAAGGAAGATTAGAACCATGATAGATTAATTTTAATGAGCATGTGAACATCAGACATGCAAATTGGATACTGTGCTGCCGGACTCTGAAAAAACATCCTATAGATGAGAATTCAGTCATGATAAAATGTTTTTTCTGCAGAAATATTTGCATTTTGCTTCAATTAATAACAGCCCTGGTAGGTAATGTAAATACATTCAGTCAGAATTATGTAGATAGATATGTCATAAGATCGGATCGACACAAAGGTTATATCATCTTTATAGGTGTTGCTTGAGTTTTCATTACACTTTAAAAAAATTAGATGTGCTAGCAATTTTCATAGCTAAGGATTTCGAAAGAAAGGAATTTTATGTTCCTTGTGCATTTCTTACCTATATTAAAGCTTTGTAATAAACCCACGTGCAAGATATTCAATTTAGCTGTAACTACAAGTTCTTGGTTACTTTAACAATTTAAGCTATCCTTTTTTTTACCATAACTCATATCCTGAAGTTTTTTTTATTCAAGTTGCAAAGTGTCTAATTTCGGTAAATACTGGTAAAAATGGCCAGCCGCTTGGTGTTTATTAAGGGATCAGTAACTTCTTACTCCCATATAATTCAAAGGGTTTACCCAACTGTAAAGGTCAGCACATTGTTAATTTGCTTATGTGAAAGTAATTTCTATGTAACTAGCTGTTTCCCCTATGTAAGTTATGTTAAACATATCTATGGTGAAATAATATGTGTAAAAACGTCAAACTCTTGTCATCATCTGGATAAATATGTGAAGGGTTTGGTGGCAACTTTGTAGTCATATATATTCAATACCATGTAGACATACAAGTGTTATATTATAAAATGTAATCTTTTGCTATGCTTATTGGTTCACTCGTTTCTATGATACATGTTGTGGTACAGTTTGTGAATGATTTATGTGATACAGCAATGTATTCACTGAATACAGTAGAAAACAATTTATGGAGATAAGCATTCAATATATTTGAATTGTATTGTAACAGATATGAACGTTTTGACTTTATCTCGCAAAAACCCATTTTGATTTGTATTTTTCTCTTAATTTGAAGTGATGTGGCATAAGGAGCGCAGCATTAATAATAAACTATTTAATTCAATTGATTTTGACCAATGATTACAAATGTTTGTTTTTTCCTGTAATATAGAAATCTAGAATTATACTTTTTCACAAACCAGATTTGTTCTGTCTGGCTACACTAAACAAGAATACAATTATTTGTCATGCGACTTGATGTATTTATTTTTTAGTTGTATTAGTGAATTTTTGACAAGAACTGCAGGTGGCAACATTTCGACAATCACCTGGTGATACTATCATTATTGAGTAGAGGTTGTCATGACCAGGTTTGCCTGGTCTAGACTGAATTTATCAAGATTTGATTTCATGACAATATTGACTTCATTCTGGAATAGATCATGTAGGCTTTTTATTAAGTATCCCCGATAATACGGGATGCTTATAGTGCTGAGCATAATCGTATACGCCCGTACTTCGTGTGTCCCAAATGACTATCACTGACATCTTCTCAAAAACCACAACACCCAATAGATCCAGTTTTCTGTGATCACATAGCCTATAGTGGGCCCACCAAAAGTTATTTCCGAATAAGCATAAATTTTTATATTTGATGAGTTATTAGGATTTCCGTTGTCAGTTTTACGACTGTTAGCGGCGTCAGTTTTTGAGCTGTGTGTTGAGCCATTAGTTTATACCCTGTAGATAGCCCACATTCTGACCTTAGAGAGATTATATCTCTGACACCACACGCTCATATCATCGTATGCACGCATGTCGATTTACCAGATTTATCGGCCGTTTCCCCGTGAGTTTCAAGTTATGAATAACCAGACGTATAACCACAGAACTATTTATGTGTCCACTTCGACTCATTATGTAGCTTTTTTCACTATTTTTTTGATCTAAGAATATGATGCAGGTAAGAGTTATTAATTCTGTTCAGAGATAAATGAATGGAGTCAAACAAACGTATTCTATTTCTCTGTGAATAGAAACTCGTATGTGGCGGATTAGTGGTGTTTTCTATTTGCCATATATATTTAGGACACTGGAGCATGTTTATAAGCCTACAGTTGTTATATCAACAAAACTGCTCAAAATGAGGCGTGCGGTTATAAAGATAGGGAGAGGGGGTTCACCTGAACGAAATCTGTGTGTTGAGAATGGATAGCCCATAAGATTTCACTGAGAGCTGTGCCTACCTTGGGATCAAACTAGGCCATTATTAACTTAAGAATGGTGAGTTTTAAACTGGGGGAAGCTAGCAAATGTGCTACTTTCCAAAGCAATTATATTACGATATCGATACAATATTTTTTGCAATGATATATATTGCATTTAAAAATCTAACCCTTGGTTGGTCTTAAGCCTTATACCACCGGTACCGATCATATTCGTTTTTTACATTTTTTATCAGAATATTGCATAAATCAGCTTTCACATAGTGATGGTAAAACGTGACATCAGTCAGCAGGAATTTAAAAATAGTTGACCTCCATTTTGTCAAATCTGAATAATTTCCAATCGCTTTACATGGATCGTCAGCGAGACAACTTCAAGTGGGTGAAATTTCTAATTGAATAATTTGGCGGTTAAAGGGTTAATAGAACATAGCCACATTTCCCCTGACCAATCACACACACATTAATTATTTATCTGGGCCAGTCACATCTCGTAGACAGACAGACCAGTAAAGAAGTAACTTTGATTCAGTATTGTTTAACTGCTGGGCCAACATCGCGGAAGTGTCCCATTCCCAATAACATCCACTGTTGTGCAACGCCAAAATGCAGTATCTGCTGACTTTACAAGTAAGCACATACTGCCTTTGCAGAGCAGATAACGTACTACGACCCGTTGTTTGGGGGGGGGGGGGGGGGGATGCTAAGCCTTTGGTGTATACACCACATAGTTGCATACAGGTCTGTGGTATACACATTTCTTCTGTCACCCAGGCACATCTCGCTGTGAGCCTACCCCTTACGATTATGTAATACTTAAACTCTGACATAACTAAGCTACTGACTGGATTAAATCTACTTCATTTCTAAATATCTAAGGATTAAATATGACATTTGTTCTTTTCAGCTAAAATGATCGCAGATTGATACATTATATATTCCTCTAGCCCCTAAATTGATGGCTTATTTATTTACCAGCAAACACAAAACAATCACCATGCTGTTATGGTAATTAGGCAGCCGAGGCAGATGAGGGCTGCTTACTGTATTCCGCACGGTCCGCCGCTGCTGCAGTTATTTGTTTTCAATCTATTTGTTTTACTAATCTATCAACTTCTGCTTCCTTATACTTCACATAGCTATCACATACCACTGGGTAATTGTTTTGGTGACATATTGATCCCCATATCATCAACCCTTTAATTACTATGGCCACCAACAGGGCCGTATCCAGAGCTTCTGACTAGGGGGGTTACGAAATGGCGATACGCTGGAGTGGGATAGACTGTCATGTTTTTATAGTTGTATCTATGTCTCTATGATTGAGAATATGAGGCGAGCGCAGGGAGCCGAAATTAGCAGCTGGGGGTTCGGGGGCGCTCCCCCATGAGAAAATTTTGTTTTTGGTTGTTTCTGGGAGCACTTGAGATTAATTTCTGGAGATATAATTGAGCTCTTAATTGACCACCACGGCCCCATCTCTTGTCTTGATCCGCTAATGCCCCCCCCCCCCCCGAACTTTTTTTATTTCCGACAACCTTTAGATGCAATTTCCTTGTACTTGGCAACATGATTTACTATTAATTTTTGTCTCGTGTGTTTCTAAACGTTGTTTAATTACTATACATTTTATCTGAGGCTGTTGGCAAGCCTATCCATGATTTTTGCGAGCATACTTGCCATCAATGGGATTTCCCGTCCACTACGAAATTTATATTGTGGAAACAATGCAAAGCTTTTAGTGAATATGGGACAAATAAATTAAAGTAGCCTAGGCCTATAACATACCCCAAGAGAATTTATGTCCTAATTCACATCGATTTGATTTTGATTTAATTTATCTATGATATTGGCATCCTAGAAACTTTATTTTTTACTATTTATATGGAAAGTATTTGCATTTTATTTTCCTAAGCATAGGAAATTCTTACTTTTTCAAATAAAAACGCTTGCGGTGGGCACATCAGCATAAAAAAGGTTTTTACATTATTGGAACTCATTCCAACATCTTCTCAAATAGGCCAAAACGCATAGGTTCAGTTTTTTGTCATGCCATAGCCTACAGTAGGCGCACCAAACGTTGTTTCTGAATAAGCATGATTATCTGTTTTTTCTTGAGTTATTAGGATTTCCGTCGTCAAACAGTTAGGGGTCTCGAAATTTTAAGCTGTGTGTTGAGCTATTGATTTATACTCTGTAGATAACCAGTAGATTTTACTGAGAACAATGCCTACCTTGGGATCAAACTAGACAAATATAATCTTGAGAAAACACCACAATGAGGGTTTGAAACTGGGGAAAGCTAGCAGACGTTTTATTCTCCGAGACCAAATCTACCATGATATCGATACAATATTTTGCAATAATATATATTGCCTTTGAAAATCTAACCCTTGGTTTATATGCCTCCTGACCCACACCTACAATTGTGGTGAAGAACATTCGGAGACAGGCTGACCTAGATCTTAAGGAGATCATAGGACGAGATGATCTTATCTGACCAATCACATAGGCCTACACAATTTCTGGGTCACTGATACCGCTGGACCTTCCAGTATACTAACGTCATACCAGTAAACATGTGACTTTGATCCAGTGTTGTTTCAATGCTGGGCCAACGTCTCGGTGGAGTCCCATTTCCGATAACATCTGGTATTGGCTGTTAGCAGCCACGTGATAACAGCGCCATGAGCATCCCCAGGAGACACGTGACATTGCCCTTGTGTTGTTTGTTTCAATGTTGGGCCAGCGTCGCTGACAATGGGCCAACATTGAACCAACACATGGTTAATGTCCCGTCTTTGCTGGAACCCTCCCCCGAATGACTGACCGCTTGAGTTCAATGTCTAGTGCTTTCTGGGGTCCTTCTTGATGACGTAATTATTTTCAGTCAATTTAAAAAAATCACCTTTCACCAACGACCTTGAATGGGGTTTGCAGTAAATTTTGCCGCCGGCTCAATATAGGGCAAATGTCGGCAACATTTGCCCACCATTGACTCAGACTGGTAATTATTGTGAATCAAGCACGCTGTTACGGAAATGAACCTTATGACAATTTCACATGAAATAAAACAAGGACAAAGTATGGTGAAATATTTAATATAATTTTCATTATTTTAAATTTCATGGCTATATCATCAAAATTAGTGGCTTTGAAAAAGTGTCCTAAATTATAGTCAGCTGTGTTCGTTTGATTTAATTTATCACCCATTGCCTAGCTCTTTTTTCGTAAGTGACTACATGCTATAAAAAGAAATAGTTGACCACATTCCACTGTTTCCACTCGGCAAGAAAAATGCTGTGCTATGACCTCAATGTTGCAAATTACGGCAGGGTTACAGAATCCAACACATCACCCATACCCTTGAATTTTGGCTGAGATAAACGTTATTCAGAGTTTTAGGTTTTAGATACATCGGGGCACCCAGTGATTTCAATGAGTGCCCCGCAATACAGTAACAGTGGCAAATATACCACATATATGCACATAACAATCAGGCATTATCTCCTGCCTCTCTTTGCGTTTTTTTTAGTCAACGAGGGGGTCATGGAAGAAAAAAAAATTGGTGGATTTTCATCTTTATGACTAAGAAACTTTCATTTTTACCATCGGTGCACCCCATGATGAAGCGTAGAGTAGGCAAACAAAACTTAAAATAAAAAAATGGCACCTGTGTAAAAAAAACGGAGTGGCTAATCGTACGGCAAAGTTTTAATGGGAGTCAATGGGAGCCCGTCATTTCGTAAACGAGGCTGCCCATAGAGTTACATTATAAAGAATCACATAGGCCTACTATTAGCCACTGCCAAAAAAATATCACAAGGGCCCATAGCATGTCTGTTCCACTTACCTCTTCAAGCATTTGTTGCAACAATTATTATGAAATTAAAGGCGAGAGCTGGCCCGGTAATTGTGAGAAATCCAATGATGGGAAAAGTGATAAAAGAACCATTTAAAACAAAAAATGCTTTTAATTTTACAATGATGGCTTCATTTCTACAAGTAATAATGAGCAAAAAAGAACAAACAAACCGAAAAAAATATGTATTTTATTGCCGTGTTTCACAAATTCACATAAATCCTAAAAAAAACACGAAAAAAACATCAAAATGACTTTTTATGATATAGGGCCTACATATTAATATTATCTATTGAGCGACTATTTGCACCCTGAATGTTTATTTACCAGATCATTATTATGCTTCAAACATTAACTTTGCTGACGGTGGACAAAAATGAGCAAACATTGGTTGAACGTCAAAATGAATTATTTACAGGATATTACCACGCTGACTGTACAGCAAATCAAAAGTATGTTCCCGAAAGATGTTTGTTTTATATTTACCGCTATCACAGTCCACAATAAGCACTGAAGGCATGACAGTGCATCAGATCACTGAGCGACCAACCACATAGCCTATCTCAAGACATGGGGACGACGTTTTTCATAACTAGTGGTCGCCCATTGTACTAAATATTCAACTTAATCATGAAGAATCATGTTTTTTTTTACATTTTAATTTGAAATAAAATCTTTTTCATAACAAACTACGTATATATACAGATAAACTAGTATCAATAATTAAAAAAAAACTAACGTTACTATCTTTTTATTTTGCTTTATCAGCTCATCCGGCCTTTATTGGGCCTAGATGAGCTGAATGCCATCGTGTTGCGTCTGTCCGAGCGTCTGTCCACAATTCACAAGAAATGCTTCTTCTCCCTCAGTTCTCATCCGATTTCAATTTTGTTTGGATTGTTTGAAAGAGCGCATGCATTGAGACAGCGTTGGGTCAACATCTCGTGTGGGTCTGCAGTGCGGCACTGTCTATATTGGCGCTGGTTATATTTTCATGTAGTCTGGTATTTGATGATTGCAGAACATTGTAAAATACAAGGATTATGTTGCTGTGTTTATTGGAGCGTGTTGAACCCTGCCTGGTAGTTATCCTATGAATAATATAATATCAGTGATAATATCTTATCACACGATTTATTTAAAGAAACATTATATAAATTAGTGTTATAATATTCATTACACAATACATCCGGTTGGGAGTGCTTGCACGGTATTTTAATATACTGCTGAACTTACATCTTCATATCATGTGAACTAACATCTTGCACTTGTGTGCATCTAATTATTTTTAAGCAAGTTTTTGCAATCTAATGTAGTTATTGGCGGAAAATATATATTTGTTCTGATTACAGTTTTACATGGCGCATTGCTTAAATATGAACTTCAGTCTGATGCAAAAAATAACTCTTAATAATGTTTAGAACCGCAGGGTTCTTGTTTTTCATAAAATCCATATGAAAATAGCCTTTAAGAACCCTCATTTAATTCACCATAAACCCTCATGATTCCTCAATGTTTTATTATTATTTTTAATATCCACTTAGTGTCACAAATTAAGTCAATACATCATAGATCCCAATGTAGTCCAAATCTATTAGTCCAGTAGTTTTTTGTTTGTTTTTCAGCAAGGGGGGTTACAGAAACCAAATACCCCTCCCCCCTGGATACGGCCCTGCACTAACGAATAAATGCTCATTAACGTGTTTCAGGAAAAAGCTCCCATCAGATCTTCTTTTAATTTCACAAATATGTTCAGCTATGTCAGCCAATGACCTGATTAACTTTTGGGAGCAAACAATTTTAGTAATTTTGGGATATTTACGTAACTCAAAAAAAAGCTAAATAGCTGACTATGAATATAAAACAAAATGTAATGTCTCACACAAGCATAACCCATGACAAATTTTGCCCTAATAAAATCCAAAATGGCTGCCAGTCGGCCATTTAAATTTTTTTTCCCAGTATCTCGGCAATCTTGCATGATAGAGCTGATCTGTGAACTTCTGTTTCCTCATACTTCACATAGCCATCAGATACCAACGGGAGATTTATTTGGCAAATATGCACAGCAATGTCAGCCAATGACCTGATTAACTTTTGGGAGCATACAATTTCAAAATGGCGGTTTAGCGGCCATTTTGAATTTGACTAATTTTGTGATATTTACGCAACTCAAAAACGAAGCAAAATAGCTGGACCATCCATATAGAACAACATGTAAGGACTCTCACAAGGATAACCCATGACAAATTTCGCAGAAATGAAATTCAAAATGGCCGACTGGCGGTCATGTTTTTTCTCATTATCTCGGAAATCATGCATAATATCTAAAGCAGTAATATAAAATAAATCTTGAGAAAGTTTGCTGATCTATATCAAATTTGAAATGACTAGCGATAACGGAGGGCTGCTTTCGTGTTTGTTTCGAGCGACTCTTTCTAGTTATGTTAATGTTTATTCTGTGTGATGCCACCATTCACCAGATTTTCAAATTTTTAGTGCTGACCTATCGCGGCATAAGAGGTACTGCCCCTCAATATCTGTCAACTCTAATGTGCAGTAATCAACATACATCGCATACTATCAAGTGTGCTGAAGCACAATCATCATTCAAGTCACAACAGAAAAACATCTCTTCTGCCAAGCTTTTTTAGTTTGTCGGCATGAATGACTCCAGTGTGAGTTATCATATGTAAACATTGTAGTAAATATATAACAAAATATCTTTACTATCACTCGACAAAATTCACCCCCTTGAAATAGCGTGAAATATCATTTTTTTATCTCCACAAAGGTGCTTTTTTTTGGGTATCAATGTTTTTGTGACGTATTTTAATTCGGGCCCAGGAAAACAGTGGTTACAAATGTATACATTAACACGTGTTGACTGTACATAAAAGGTTATAATCAGAAGGGATCATACATTTTGTTGTTAACTATGCATGTCTCGCTCAAATATAGGGATTTTATTCACCAGTGCACGTATACAGATATCACATTTTCAAGTGAATGAAAAGTAAAAAGATTTTCATTACTTGATGGATAAGTACACACTCGATTCCGATAACAGCGATATTTTTGCCCACTGAAACATATTTCAAACGATTACAGACGTGCTTATATAGCGATTGAATGGTTAATGTAGAATCAGCATGGGATTAATGACTTTGAACCAATGCTGATCAAATGTTGGCCCACTGTCTACAACGCTGCTCCATAATTGAAAAATATTGTTTTAACGAGTTGAGTTTGTTTGGGATAGGGGTTCATTACGTAATAACCCAGCAGGCACAATACGTTGAATCAATGTAGGTTTAACGTTCGTCGTAGATGGTGGACCAGCGGTTAACCAACATTGATTCAATTTCTTGTGCCTGCTGGGAAGGATCCATATTTTGCGAGGCCCAGCAAACACGAGACATGTATATACACACAATTTTGATATGATGTTGGCCCATCTTCTGCGACGCTGGCCCAACTTTACAGAGGCCTTGTGTCAACGTCTCCTGTTTGCTAGGTACTGGCTAAATTCGCTCATGCTTGTAAAACTGATAGTCCAGGGGTATTAGTCTAAAACTCATAGAGAACTTGAACAAATTCGTAACAAGCTGAAAATTTCAGCATATATTGTTGAGACAACATAGAAAAACATATCAAAAGTCCTCTAAGATCCCCCTGGTATTAGTGCCCGGAATGGGGATAATAAGGGGGTAATAGAAATAGGGATAATAAAGGGAATAATTACGATTACTTTAAAACTATTTAACCTGGAATCATAAAAATTGTATCTAAACATATGTTTTTTCCCCTGTGGAATCTATTAAAAATATTTGTCTTAATTTTTAGCCACCGTTTCATCCTCAAAAGCGGTAAATAGGGTAAAATAGAGGTAATAACCATAATTTATGATCTATTTGACCTAGATTCATAAACTTTTTTTTAAAACACTTTTAAAATTTGGCGACCTCCCCTTAATTACCAACAACAATTTTTATATCAATTTTAACCATCCTTTCCTCTCCTTAAGAGGTAAAAATGGGGGTTGATAACCATAGCTTATGAACTATGGGGTCTAAAGTTACAAAAATTGTTTTTAAACATATGTTTTAGTTCCTGAGGAATCCACTACAATTCCTTATATCAATTTTTAACAACCCTTTCTTTCCCGAAAGTGGCAAATAATGGAAAATTATGAGAATAACTATAAATTTGACGGAGATTAAAAAAATTGGTATTTATATATTTGTCCTAGCATCAAACAAAAAAGTGTAGGCCTAATTGAAGGGAAAATCAACCATCACCATTTAATCTCAAAAAACGAAATTGTGTATGATGTTGTATTCATTTTTAACAACCTTTGCATTCTCAAAAAGTATTTTCTTGTAAATTGTAGATTGTTAATCACATAATAAAACAGTTAATTCGTGTTTATTTCAAAGAGCTTAAACTATTAAATTTTAAACTATTAAACTATTAAACGGTTTCATTATTTTTTCTCGGATGCTAAAATATATATTCTAGATACCAATTTTATGATATTAAGTAAGTCAAATATCGCTCACCTCTTAGCCTTATTTACCACTTTTCGGGATGAAAGGGTGATTTTACAGCATCATATCCTTTTGTTGCTAGTTGTCGCATAAGTTTAAAATGCTTTTACATTTCCTCCCATGGTAAAACATATCCAGGTGGGCCCTAACAATTTTATAAATCTAGGTAAAATAGCTCACAATTTGTGGCTATTATGCTATTTTTTTGCTTTGGGGATGAAAAGGTGGTAAAATATTAATACAAATGATAATATTAAACACCCCAGGTATGTTTTGATACAAATTTTATGAATCTAGGTCAAATAACTC
Organism: Flabesymbios commensalis; assembly: GCA_964017125.1. NCBI lineage: Eukaryota > Metazoa > Annelida > Polychaeta > Terebellida > Flabelligeridae > Flabesymbios > Flabesymbios commensalis. The sequence continues at coordinate 48,255,726 of OZ024908.1, forward strand.
ATAAAGTTATGGTTATCACCCTAATTTTACTTCTATTTACCACTTTTTCGAGGAAAAGGCGGTTAAAAATTGATATAAAAAGTTGTTGCTGGCGATTAAAGGGAGGTCGCCGAATTAAAAAAAGTGTTTTTGCTTTTTTTGCCGATGCTAGATACAAATTTTATGAAACTAGGTCAAATAGCTTATAAGCTATGGATATTATCCCTATTTTTTCCTATTTACCACTTTTGGTGATGGAAGGGTGGCGAAAAATTAATACAAATAATTTTAATGTATTCCGCAAGTGATAAAACATATATTCAGATACAAATTTTATAAATTTAGGTTGAATACTTTTAAATGTATTGTTAATACCCATTGTTTACCCCATTTACCACTTAATACCCCAATTTCGGGCACTAATACCAGGCGGATTTTAGAGGACTTTTGATATGTTTTTCTATGTTGTTTCAAGAACATATGCTGAAATTTTCAGCTTGTTACGAATTTGTTCCGTGTTATTATCTAATAGTCCTGGACTATGAATACCCCCGCCACGCAGCAGAATTATATCTAAAAATAAATCTGCATATTATCGGTATACAAATATAAAAAGCAGACGCTGTGAGCGGGTGATTTGAATTGTAAAAATTACACGATATATACGTAGTTTCATTAGAGATATTATAAAGATGCTCCAGACGTGCCAGATCTTGTTGCTGGGACATAGAAGGTCCACCAGGCCCACCTCAAGACCAAGGTCCGCACATAGATTGGTAACATCAAGGATACTACAACCCCTTGTGGGCGGCACTGTCACACTCCTAATACACTGAACACATTGAGTCCCCAGGGATGATATATAGGCCCTATAGGCCCTATATATATGCCTTCTAGAGCATGCACACTTATCCAGGCAGGAGAGAGGGGGAGATTCTGTGCGAATCACATTGTAGAAAGGGCTGGGGGTATATTCTCGGAGGGAGGAGTAGATTCCGTAGTAGGCTCGCGTAGGCCTATAGATGTTTAAAAGGGGAGTATATGTTGGGAGGGAGCGGTGGATTCTGGGAGTGTCCCACAGTCGCATATTGATGTTTAAAGGAGGGTATATTCTGGGAGGGAGGGGTAGATTATGGGAGTGTCGCAATAGTAGTAGTAGTATTAGTAAATCATTGCTTTACGTGGTGAAGAAGGGGGTATATTCTGGAGGGGGGGGGGGTTAGATTCTGGAAGGGACGCACATCTAAGAGGGGGGGGGGGTATACTCTGGGAGGGCGGGGTAGATTCTGGGAGGGCGGGGTAGATTCTGGGAGCATCGGACATAGTTGGAGAAAAGGGGAAAATATTCTGGAAAAATGAGGTAGATTCTGGGAGCCCCATTTGATATAAAAATGGGTATATTCTGGAAGGGAGGGGTGGATTATGGGAGTGTCGCATACAGCTGTCAAAAAAGGGGGTATCCTATTCCATGTATTCTGGGAGGGAGGGGTAGATTCTGGGAGGGTTTCAGATGTTTAAAATGGGGGTATATTTTGGGTCGGAGGGTGAATTCCGGGAGTGTCGCATATAGATGTTTAAAGGGGGGGGGGTACATTTTGGGAGGGAGGGGTAGATTATGTGAGCGTTGCATATAATGGCTCAGAAGGGGGTAGATTATGGGAGGGACGCACATCTGAGGAAAGGGGGTATATTCTGGGAGGCCGGGGTAGATTCTGGGAGGGCGGGATAGATTCTGGTAGCATCACATATAGTTGTAGAAAAGGTGGTATATTCTGGAAGGAAGGGGTAGATTATGGTACTGTCGCACATAGTTTTCAAAAAGGGGTATCTATTCTGAGAGGAAGGAACTCGAGTAGATTCTGGGAGGTTCGCATATAGATGTTTAAAGGGGGGGGGGGTATATTCAGAGAAGGAGGGGTAGATTATGGGAGGGTCGCATAGATGTTTAAAAGGGGGTATATTCTGGGAGGGAGGGCCGGTAAGTCATGGGAGTGTTGCACATAGTTGTGAAAAAAAGGGTAGGGTAGATTCTAGGAGTGTCGCTATTCTGGGAGGGAGGGGTAGATTGGGAGGGTCGCATATAGATCTAATATATTTAAAAGGGGGGGGGTGTATATTCTGCGAGGGAGGGACAATCTCGGAGGGTCGCATATAGATGTTTAAAAGGGGAGTATTTTCTGAGAGGGAGTGTAGATTCTGGGAGGTCCTCATATAGGCCTAGATGTTTAACTCTTCCTTTACCGACTTCCCCCTGATAAAACTATCCCCAGAAACGACTTTATTTTTAAGGAGGACCCTCTGAAGTAGCCCCTGGGTACAACACGGGTTATAGCTATTCGCATGCGCACATCGCACAAATTAAAAATGCAAGAGAACATTGTGCCCATGTCACTGATCATTCTGGTTGTCGATTTTCAACCACGCATGTAATGAAATATCTCTATTGCAATCAATGCATATACACATGTGGATTTCGCATAAATGCGAAATTGGTAAAGGAAGGTAGTTTTCGCATAAATGTGAAATTGGTAAAGGAAGAGTTAAAAGGGGTTATATTCTGGGCAGAAGGGTAGATTCTGGGATCAGAAGACACTTCACATAATGAAGAAAAAGGGGGGGGGGAGACTTAATTATGATAAACAATTTGTTTTGGACGAGATTGTTGATCTGTATCTAGATCTCTATACACGTCGTCTTGAGCTAGATTCACTTTTATAATAAACATTATAACGATGAGTCTTATTAATACGCTGATACTTTAGCCTACACAAATATGTAGTTTTTCAGCAAATAATTGTTTCTATTATTTTGTCTTCTGACCATATCATACTTATCATAGTGAAGTAGTATATTGGAACGAGAGCATATTACTAAAATTACTTCACAAAACTAAATGTGCATTACACGATAATCCTGCATGCCTTATTATGTGGTGACGGGTATTTTTTTCATCAAGTTTAAAGTATATATTATGGATACAACATATACATGTATTATGTAATCAGTGGTAATCAGTGGTAATTGTCAGTCAAATTATGTTATTGGTTTTTGCCTCAATTAAAATAATAATTAAATAGGCCTACCCTTCCAATGTTTGGAATTATATTTAAAAGATAGATATAGGCCTCTAATGATTTTGTTTGAAAAGCGCTTTGTCGAATGGAATGCTTTGCGTAATATTTGGTTTACCTGGATACTAATTTTCAAATGTAGATTTTTTGTCAGGCCAAAAATATCATGTGTATGAACAAATCCATTATGTCTCCAGAATTCATGTCAGGTTCTCTCAAAAGGCACAAACAAACACAATTTTCCAAGAAGCCTTACGGCGCCCCACAAATCCCACAAAGCCCCCCCCCCCCCAGCAACGAGATCAGCCTACGGCCCTGAGGAGTGGGTTGGATCGGTCCCAATAACCTGTATAGTTATCTGAAAGGGTGTCTATGCGCAGAGTCGTGCAAAGAGTGTATTAGAAACGCGTCCACAGCTCTCCTAACAACATTGAGTCTGTCACTAGACACAAGACATTGATCCAGTGTTGGTAAAATGCTGGCCCACTGTCTTCAACGCTAGCCCAGTATCACGCCAGCACTGGATCAACATAACGTGTTTTGATGGGTCAATTAACACCCCTCAACTTGACACATAAAATTAAGTTCATACCTCTCTAAAGTCATTCACCGTTCTGTTATCATCACAGATATATGAAAGTTTAAGACTGCCGCTGTTCCATTGGATAGGACTAAATAAAAATATATTTCACACGTTGTCATTCAGTCGTTGTCATCAAGTCATTGAAATATAAATCCTGTGACTTAAACTTTTACAAGCTAGCGTGACAATCACACGATTAGATTACATAACCACGGTAGACTGCGCAGCAATAGTCACACACTTTAAAACCAAGTCCCAAAGTTCACGAGCTACTACTACTACTAATAATAATATACTCTATTTATAGAGCGTAGACCATCTAGTACGTTGTACTAATTTGCAATGGGGCTGCCTCTTTATACACATGCAATAGTACAATAATTTAAATATGTACAAAATAAATGTTAAAATATAATACAGACTATAATACAAAATATAATACAAACAATATGACAATATTTAAAATCGTATGTGTACATTTTCACTGCAAAAACATCATGGCTATTTAAGAATATGTACATCATATATGTTTTATTTATATTAGATATTCGGTTATTGTTATACATAGTACATATTAACTAGAGATAATTGTAACGATAGAAAAAGAAATTATTGCCATATTGTGTAAATATTATTCCCGTACCAAAACCAGAGATAAAATAACTACATTACTTATTTTACAATGTTTCATTGTAGTAAAAAGGACACTCTGGAAAGCGTGGAATTTTAATTTGTAGGCCTATATTTTAGTATATGAAATATTGTTAAAACCATTTAGTATGTTCTTAAAAGTACTACGAATAGTACATTAAAATATGAATTGTGTTTTTATTATAGGATTCATATCATAACTATGATTGAGCGTACAACACAAAATAAAATAGCGAAGAATGATTGGTGGGACTGGCATTAGAGACGTGGAGTAGCTAACTCTGGTTCGAACGTATCAGCAAAAGCCGCCGTCCAAGATTCGAACCAGATATAGAGAACGTTCCATACAAACTTCAATGATGGCATGCGAGCCGTGGAAGAGGTCACTCTGGTTCGAACGTATCAGCGAAAGTCGCTGTCCAAGATTCAAACCAAATATAGACAACGTTCCACATAAAATTTAATATTTACCATTACCATGATTACCATTACAAATTTGCCAAGTATGTGCCATGGATATCACAACATGGAATAAGCGAATCTGGTTCGAGCGTATCAGCGAGAGCCGCCGTCCAAGATTCGAACCAGACCTAATGTTTAGTGATTACCATTACGATTAGGTTTTAGAAAAATGTTGTTTTACATATAACTGTTTGAAATTATATTCCTCTTTTATTAAAAATGAAATACAAAAGTTATGTCCATAATAAGAAAATCCGGGAATTTCGTCTTTACATCTCGCCTAACTGGTAAATGCGCAACACAAAAATAAAATAAGAGACCCTGGGGCCTTGACGCTTGTCAACAGCATTGCAAATATCAGCTATAAAAGTGTCGGAGAATCTATTTACTCTAAAATGCATTATCGTGAAACTATTTATATCCTTTATATCGATCATTGGAATTTATATTATATGTTCCGTTCCTATAATACATTTTGCTGATTTTAACACGTTCTGAAGCACTGCACCTAATGAAAAATGCTTGAGAAAGAATCCTTTTACAGGACTACAATGTTGGTATATTAAAAGTAGAGGTGCAATTAATATTTATTATAGGCCTCTTAATAGGCCCTAATTAACCAGGAATTTCGCGATTCCTGATTTTGTCATTTTAATTCTTCTGTGGTAAATAGGCCTAACAAAATTCGTCACAGAATTGTAAAATATCAGCTGTTAATGTAGCTTATTCGGCCGTGAGATGTACAGCTCCCCTAATCCATCATTATCACATGTAGTCTACATTTAGATGTAAGGCCTTGGTCAAGCTGTTGGTCCCAATTTGGTTGCACGAGTGGTAGGTCTACAAGGCACTTTCACAACACCCTCTTACGTAATACCAATCACGGAAATCTCAATAGCCTACACACAGTGGGTCTAAGGATAAAGACCCGTGAATGCTTTCTCAACTCACACGGACCTTTGTTGAAACGATTCTGTAATGTTGGGTGTCCAGGATATATCAGGCCAGGTGTTTATCTGTAGTAATGGACATTATCTGATAACTGATTACAAGATGTCTTATGTATTCTTCCCGGTATATATTAATCTTATATTAAATATATTAGCAAAACGGTTCAAATCAATGATTTTATGATCAATACATACAGTATACATTGATGATGTACTCTATTGGCTTAGTTATTTGATCGGTATATTTTGTCATGTTTCACTATTTTTCACTATGTTTCACTCTATCCATCAATTCCAATGAACTGTCGTTATTATGGTGCGTGTGTTGCCATCTGGTGAGGTGTAACCTCATAATTTATTATATGTATCCCGTCATTCTCGGACCATAACATGGCTATTTCGCTAAGCAATTTTAAATCCGTTCCATTCTGACCACCGTTAGAGGCACAGCCAGGAGCCGTCCTTCAGTTTACTTTGACCAACTTATAGTGGTGAATTTTCAAGTATAGGTCTAGTTGTTTTGTATTTGAAGCAGTAATTATTGATTAGCCGTGTAGTTATATTATTTAACCGTGTAGTTATATTAATTAATAATTAATATAACAATTAATTAAATAACAAATTCATTTAATTATTAAGAGTTGGCGTTGTTTGCCGTCCTGTGATTAATATGGTTTTTAATTGAAATACGTTTGGTGATGTTAGTTTTATTAATTCACTTTAATAAGAAATGTGTTGACGGTGTCTATTATTATTTAGGTGACGTAGGTGTCTACCACGACGTTGGTGAAGATCAAGTGGTCGTAATACATGTATGAATGTCTGTGAAACTTGGATGCTGGTCATGTGTCAACATGGGTGTACTTAGGGTATGCGTTCATGCAATTGATGTTTAGCAGTGTTTTTGAAGTTCATAAGAATAAAGTATATTTGGTAACGATGTGATAAATATGCGACATTATTAATATTGTTAATTACGCTTTAGAAAGTGAATAATATAATTGTATTCTTATATAGATCTGTAGGTTTTCATTTGGGATGGTTTGATTCGTGACAATAAAAGTGATTGATGTCTGAAAACTGGTTTATTGTGTCCATGGCTCGATATGCTCACGACCCGTATTTTTAGTAGGCGCTACTGAGGACGTAATAAGTGATAACCCTCTGGTACCAGGTTACCAACCTGCGGTCGCCAAAAACCCTACGACGACAGAGCAAAAACCTCCCTACGGCAGTTATAGATTATTTTTGTTTGGTTTCCATAGGTGTTGTTGAAACTCACTTATGTGGTAGACCTATCAGTTACTTTCCATATGATAGATAGGCTTATCATGATCATAGACGACCCCACATTGTGAATGAATTGCTGAATTCATTTCACCCAGAAAATTCAACATTTTTCAACATGAAGGTGACTGCTTTCGACCCCAAGGGCCAAAACATGCAAATGCTCAGCTCATAGCTTTTAATTACTGCTGAAAATGAGCTCAGCATGCGTAGCAGTAGCTGAAATGTTACTGATTCTAATAAATCTATTGTCCACCTGATAAATTGGGGCAAAGGCTTAGATATGACTGTCCAAAAAATGTTCCATATGTTTGATTCAGGTGAATTTGAAATTTGTGGCTGAACCCTGCCAGCCACATTGGAGCTAGCGTTATTATATAATTATAATAAGAATTTTCGTGAGACTTAAATTCCACACAACGAAGCTGCCATTCACAAGGGAGAAACAAGGATATTTCTCCAGGAGACAAGTAACCAGGGCTGCAGAACCATAAAGAAAGAGCCATTGAGCTACCAGCCGCCAGAGGATAAGGAAATGAATTAATGAATGGGGTTTTAGGCCACCTATGTGCACATATAGGCTAAACTGGGCCAGGCGAACCTCCAGAGGATAATGAGATGACACTGTTCCCCAGACACAGGATTCGAAATTCGAGCCCTGGTGGTCGGATGCCGAGCATGTTACCTCTCGGTCACGGAGGCTCCCCACAATATTAAATCGTTACCAGTGAGCAGGGAAGAAACATTTTTATTTCTTTAAAACTTCAAGGCCAGAAATTATATAACAATACAAAACATGCAGAATGTCAGGAGTACACCTGACTTTACTTAAACACAATTTATACTATTTATATCTTGTATTTTAATTTTAAAAGTAAAATAATATTAATACATAATATTACATTAATGTTTATGTTATAAACATAATAGTGATATGGCATAAACATCCAGGGTGCAAATAGGGGGGGGGGGGCAGTGCATTTTCTCACCAATTATGGTTTTCTTCAAGCAGAACCCTGGCATCTAAACCGTACAGTTTTTGGAACTCTGGCAATCTATTCAAATCATTTCATGACTCTCTCGGCTTCTCCTTGGCGGGCTGGTGTGTGTGGCTGGCAGCGGATTGGAAAGTGAATTTACACCGGGGTTTAAATCATATCGCATTAGATTAGCTATTGAGCAACGAAGCAAGGAATGAGTACTGTCCTCATGTAATACTGCAACAGACGACATTTATAATGATGTGCTGTAATCAGTCAGTATATCATCCCCCGCCATAAATTAGGTTAGAATTTTTTGTGGTCACAAATATTTGAAAAGTCGACTTGTAGTGGCCATTTTAAATTTCAGTAAAATCACCTACACATTATTTCTGACTTTAATTTTTGAGTTTTTGCGCCCACAAAAAATTATGAAGTTCATGCATGGCGGCCATTTTGAATTTTGGTAAAACCTTGAAAAAATCACATGCACATCTTCATATCATGGGGAATGTGATAGTAAAATTTTAATAATTTACGACTCAAGTTCTGAGTTTTTGCGACCTCAAAAAAATTGAAATTGATCCATGGCGGCCATTTTTAACAAAACCTTAAAACAAGAGGCCCAGGGGCCTTGACGCTTGTCAACAGCATTGCAAAATATCAGCTACAGATGTGTCAGAGAATGTATATCTATGTTCTAAAATGAATAATCATGAAAAGGAAATATGTATAGGCCTATAAACCCGGTACTATGTATTTATATCCTATCCATCATATCCATATTATATGTTCGATTCCATCATTTCCTGATTTTACACACATTCTAAAGTACTGCACTTAATGAAAAATGTTCAACAAAGAATCATTTTACAGGACTACAATGTAATTAATATTACAAAAGTAGAAGTGCAATTATTATTTATTCTGGGCCTTTCAACAGGGCCCCCTCCCTTTGTCATTGTTGTTATATACTGTAGATCTAGTAATTTTTGCGTGTTTCAATTTTCGCGATTTTGTGATTTGGGAACTTTTCGCTGGTTCTATTTTTCCCTAATTTTTAATTTTGAAAAAAAACCCGGTTGTAATTAGATCTAACTGATAGTTACTGAGCTGAAATGTCACGTTTTAATGGCACTTACTCAGCCGTGAAATCAACGAATCCCCTTATCTATCGTTATCACAAGTAGGCGTAATCCACTGGTTCTACCTCACAGTGAGTCTACCTCAGGTCACGACAAGTGCCTACCTTCTCAACTCACACGCGTCCTTGTGCAAATGTTGGGTCAAAACTGGAAATACCATGCCATCGTTTAATCAGCAATGTTTTAACTTCCAGAGTTTGTTGGGATGGTGACAATGGCGGTATTGATATATACAAATTACTGGTAATTAGCAAAACGATTTCAATCATCGTCATCAATAGCAGGCGGGTACAGACTTGCATAGCACTCAAATCGAACACCAATTATACATCATGATCGATAAATATGCACATCGATGCATTATTTTTATTCACGCTCACACACTATCGGTTGGGATATACATTGTTGTTGAGTCTTCATAGAGGCTGTAGTTAAAGCTCATTGTAGTACCTTAATGGTCATTTCCGATGATAGGTAGCGCTATTATAATAGGCCTAATAATTTTCGCGAGATTCTTAAATTTGCGAATTAGTCCTCCTCGCGAAAATTAAAACCTGGCGAATATTACCAGATCTACAGTATACAAACACATTACCTGATCACTGATATCAAGATGATGTGTTATACAGTATAGATTCTTGCTAGTATCTATAAGCTGATTAGCAAAACGGTTCCAATCAATGATTTTTATGATCCATACAATCATATACATTGATGGTGTACTCTATTGGCTTGAATATATTTTTTTTAGTTTTCATGTGTTGTTAATTTTAGTTTAATGTTGGGCCAGCGTTGCAGATGGAGGACCAGCAATAAACCAGCGATTACTGCAAGAGCTGTGTCAGTGTCGTCACGTGCCAACGGCACTGGGCCAACGTTGGGACAACGCTGGCAGCAAGTGAGAGAGATATAGAAACATCGAATGCTATCACAGTGTGGCTACGCAGTGCCAATGTCAGTCCAGTGCTAACAGCACTGAGCCAGCATTGGCCCAACGCTGGCATTGACGGGCCAACACTTCCAGCGTTGAGCAGGTCACCACCACACGTTGTCACTCACCTACGGGTCGCCGCGTTGGTGAGTGAGTGACAATTCACAAGCCATGTCACGCATTCACATAAACACTTATAAATAACAGATTAATAATTTTCACCAACAAACAAAAACTCACAAAACGCCAAGAAAACAAGCATACACTCAAATACACAATTCACCAACCATCAAAACAACAAGACAAAATAACAGACAGGATTCAAACACCACAACGAATCCTGGAAGGGTTTAACGCCCCTGGAGGCTCTGAGAAGAGACAAATTCAAAACAATCACATTTGTTAAATTTCACAAATTAAGATGAGACGCTATAGCTTCTAGGAACTTTTAGTCAGGCAGAATGCTGATATAAACTGGAAATTCATACAGAAGTTTATATTTTGATTGATTTGTGTTCAGTAGAGGCTAGAGTCATCATTTCCACCAGGAGTACTAAATTTTACCCACTGGCAATTTTTTTATTTGCATATTTCCAAGATGGCCGCCAATCGCTAGGCTTAAATCTATAAAATAATATATATCTGGGCCTACTTGTTCAAATTTGCTTATCTTGGGAGTCGATTTCCATCAAACTAAATGCCATAAGTATATTAATGACATTTTAAAATTATTCGGCAGTCAAGGTCAAAGGTCAAGGCAATTTTATGGGTCTGATAAGGTTAAAAAAGGCATTAAATGTTGCGCGTGACCGAATTTCACCCAACCAAAACAACATTTATTTAACCCCTTCAAGTCTAACATGACGGGTGCACCCGTCATGGATTAGTGCAACCTGGACTAGCATGATGGGTGTACCGTCATACCAAAGTCATTCTTGCAAAGTAGCCTGAACATGGTAAATATCATGGAGCCCTACAATGCATAGTGGGGATAGAAGCATCAAAATTGGCATGAATACTCCCTGTGGGCTACTTTTGAAAAAAAACAACTTTAGCCGATCAAAATGTCAAGATGGCCGCCATTTTCAAGATGGCCGTCATTTTGAGTATCAAAATATATGTTTTTTGAATTAAACCCCAGATGTTCTATTCGAATGATCTTGGTGTCAGATCATATATTTTTGGCTATGAGGAATCTGAATTTTTATTTTGCGAGACCGAATATCCAAGATGACGGCAATTTTTCCAAATGGCTCCCTTTTCCAACATTAAAATCACTTTTCGGAGTAGTTCTGCCACAGCTTTCGCGGTAGTTGCAGAATAAGGCTGTGTACTGGGTGCAGTACCTGTGCTTTATAAGTCATCCACATCTTCTGGATGAATTCCTGGCACTGGTCCTTGCAATGGAACATGGTCTTGGTGAAATACAAGCTTTGGTGATTGATTGAGTATGCTTGAGTATACAGGAGTAATGTCATGGCACAACCAGGCACACTGGTGACGTCACTGCTATGGGACTCAGCATGGGGTTTAAAAAGCATCAGCTAGGTCTAAACTCAGTGTCAGAAATGTTGTCTAATGAGCCCGGATCTCTCAGCTATAGTAAACTATAGTTAGATTATATGTTGTTAGATGTCCACGCCTGAATAGACAGGGTGTGACCGAGAGCAGAGCCAAGGAAAATGGGACTTTGGTCGTATCCCATACCTGGTGGTAAAAGGATAACCTTGATTGAACTGTCCCTAAAGATGTCGAAAACTGCACCCGCGAAAACGTCTACATTCCACACTGACTGGAAGTGTTGTATTTTTCAAGAGGATAAAAATGAAGATCTCACGTAGAGGCCTACCAATTCTCTTGAGTATCACTATGGCTGTTATACCATGATTGCGACGAACATGCAGTAATTCTCTTCTATGCCCTTGGTGTCCTTTGTTCTGGATCATACAAGGCTTGACAAAGGCGGAGGAAGCACTGAGGAGGAACAATGCACTAGCACCCGGCAGATGTACCAAGTAACAGGATGTCGCTCTTTGTAAAGCCTATCCTAGCTCTCGAGGTCGAATCGTGTTGTGAGAGTCACAAACTTCAGAGTCCCTAGTTTTAGTTCTGGTACCTGGTGTTAGCAATCCTCTTGTTGATCCAATTATTTGAGAAGGCAAACTTCAATCTGTACTGTCAGTCACTGACCGAACTGATACCATTCTTATTTGTCAAAAACAATGTAAATTATGCACAATATACTCCTGTCCTCTACAAAGACAATATGATTTAACAGAAACAATCTCAGATCGCTCAGGCGTTCTGAGCTGAAATGTTATTGTGCATAAATCGAGCCGACAGTTCTCGCCAATAATTATTGACCAGGCTCTTGAGCAAGCGAACGCAGTCGTGGAGGCTGATGGTGGAGCATTCGGTGTGTCTGGAGATCCTGCCGCACTCAGAAGATGGATGGTCACTGGTCCTGAAGTCACATGCTCAATCACGCAGTAGGAGACAGCTAGCACAACAAAAGAAGGTACTGAGCATACCATGCAGCCATCATGAGCACCAAGTCACAAAGGAGCTCAAGGACATTTGAAGAATATGCCATATTTGATGTTCTCTCCACAATACATTCACACTCTGCCAAGCACAATATGACGGACAGCGTGTTCAACCTATACAGGTCAAATAGTGTCAAAATTGAAGCCAAGTTAACTTAAGCAGGGACGTTCGTGAGATGAAGGATGTCAAATAAGAGCAAAATTCCATCGAACTGGCGCATTTTTCTCAGAAACAGTGAGAGAATATGATCATTGATATCAAAAGAAGATTTCACCAGCAACCACATGATCGACCTAGATGAATTTGCCCTCTGTACTCACGAGGAGGCGGGCATGATGATTTTCGTACATACCAATTTTGCGACAAAAGGAGAGAGTCCTAATGGCAAAAGCTAGTGACACTGGCATTATTTGCATAGCAGGCAGTCAGTATGATGTCAGCTTTCCGAGAGACTGGTCTACACCAGCTGTGACTTGCATGTGGCCAAGCCAGCACTTGAGATCTTGTAATCTGACTGAAACTTTTATGTTCTGCATTACAGTATATTACTTCCAAGTAGTTTTATTTCTAAGTATGTCTAGTCTAATTCAGATTCTGCATTGTCACAAATGTATGATTTGATACCAAGATCATTAAAATCGCACAAGTTTAGAGAAAACTATCAAGAAAATGATTTTCATGCTGGAAATGGCCGCCATTTTGAAAAATGGCCGCCATCACATTCTGGAACATTGTTGTGCAGACAGTTTTCACCAGTATGTTTTGATACTTTTGTAAATAATCGTAATCAGAAAATAAATCACGAGCCACATTAGATGCCTTTTCTAGCCTTACCAGATCCATAATATGACCTTGACCTTTGACCTTCACCTCCAATATATTCTTCAAATATCATAAATGTACTGATGGCATTTAGTTGATGGAAATCAACTCAATTATCATAAAATTTGAACAAATATGCGCAGAGATATGTCATTTTTAGATATGAGTTTAGCGATTGGCGGCCATCTTGGAAATATGCAAATTATAAAAATTGCCACTGGGTGAAATTCAGTACTCCCGGTGGAAATAATGACTCTAACCTCTACTGAACACAAATCATTCGAAATATAAACTTCTGTATGAAGTTCAAGGTTAGGGTAAATTTTGCCAATATTCTGCCTGACTATTTCTATTTTTCAAATTATTAACTTCAGACACTTTCAGACTATTCCACTCAAATTCATTCAAAACTACATAACTCTGCCGTTTTTTCTCTGGGTATGCTGGAGTATCGTGACGGCACACGGACAGTCGGACAAACAACACAAGGTAAATTGATCATATTTGATCCAAAATTTAACATTCCTGATTTCTAATTATTGACAACCATGTCAAAAATAAGAAATACGGGAATTTCGTCTCTATATCTAGCCTAACTGGTAAGTGCGCAGCACAAAAATAAAAAAACTTTTGCAGTTCTAGTCTATGAACATGTTTACATCATATGGTCATATTATTAAGCTAAAATAAAATCACCGATTTTTTTATGATTATAGACCTGGGCATGTCCCCTTAATGAGTAACGAAGCATGGTTGGTGACTTTACTATCCACATGACACAAATTATGCAAACGGGGCAACAATTATCGCACCGCAATATAAGTCATAGTGTCTCAAGTGTTGATTTAATTGGACTATGTTTGACAACTCAACCCAGAATTCACATTATAAAAATCAGCGACGCAACATGTATAGGGGCTATACTGTATTGTCCACTCTAGCTTTTTAGCATTGAGTGTAAGTAAACAGGTCACATGTTGGACAGCCAAGTGCAGAGCGCAATTTTAAGTACTGTATATAGGATCCCCAGTGGCGGATCCAGGAATTGACAAACGGGGGGGGGGGGGCGCAGATTTTTTCAAGAATTTATAAACACCACAGCCAGCCTCGTATGTTCTAGAGGGGTCCGGGGGCATGCCCCCCCCCCCGGAAAAAATAAATCTGAGGCCTCAAATGAAGTGTTCTGGATCATATTTAGGCCTGTTTTTTCTTACCTATTCACGTCACAAAAATGTAGAATTTAATAATAAGAAAAATAGCGCTCTAGCAGTAAGCTCATTGTGTGTAAAAATGAAATGAATCGGGCTTTAGGCCACCTTTGTGCACATATAGGCTAAACTGGGCCAGGAGAACCTCCTGAGGATGGTGAGATGATTGAGATGACACTGTCCTCCAGACACAGGATTCGAAATTCGAGCCCTGACGGTCTGAGGCCGAGCACGCTACCTCTCGGTCACGGAGGCTCCCCACAATACTAACTTTCACACGTGGATGGGGAAGAAACATTTTTGTTTCTTTCAAACCGCCGAGACCGGGAACCAAACCCCGAACTCTGGCGTGAAAGGCAGCGGTGTAACCACCACCCTAGGGCCCCCGCCCTCATTGTGTGTAAAACGTATCTGTAAACGTAGGCCAGTCAGCGTGTTTGGTAAGCTCGCGACGATTGTTATGCACACAGTGAACAGATACACTAACGTAATGCCGGGTCAAAGTTAGGACACTGTCGACAACGCTGGCCCAACATTTAAGCAGCATTGGACAGTGAGTCGTGGTACAATGTTGGTCCACAGTCTTCGACGCTGACACAACATTGTTGCAGCACTGGGTGGATGTGTCGTGTTCGCTGGGAGACCCGGGAAGTGAGGCGCGTGGCACCTTTGACAACCACGGGCAGATAAATGACACAGTTAGTCTGCAACCAAGTCACACTCATCTGTTCATTTATATTAATACTGATTCAATCTAAGATCACCTTTCATGTGGGAGTGTTCTATTGTGTAGGCCTACAACGCCAGGCCTATCTGAACATTATATTTTATTAAGATATATTGGAATGAGAGAAATGCGTTCACGAAAAATCACAAGATATTGATCACTGATCATATTTCCTATGGCAAATTGTATACGTGTAGGCCTCAGAATGTCCACATTGCTGGGATAGCATTAACGCCTACCGCTGTTGTCGCTGTGTAGCATGTGCGTTATCAGTGGTTATTACACCCTGACACCAATATTCAGTCACACACTTCTTGTGTCTAGACAATGCCGCTAGTCTGCAAATAATTTACGGAATGTTCTTATTTGAGCACGACGATATCAAAATATGGTATTTCTAATAGATGAATTATAATAATATAAATTTTTAGGCGAAATATGAATATTTTAAAATCTGACTGAATACATTTCATACAGTGTATAGGGCCTGCCAAAAAACTGTTGCCGGTGTTGCCGCCATTGAGTATCGTGTATGCAGATGTCTGTCTTGCGTTGTGTCACGGAGCTAGTAGGCCTATTAGTAGAACAAGGTAATATCTATAGGCCTACATCATATTATCACAGAACTGAATTCCAGTTCTGTGATATTATGATGGCCCATGGATACTGCCGACATCCAAAATTTGAGGTCGTGTCATCACTGATTATGGGTAGACGTTGCGGTATGTCAACATACTAAGTGAATTTAAATGTGCACGAGAGACATAGATTTAATAAAAAAAATGTCTCAAATGTTTATTTAAAGGATCTGCTAAATTACAACTTTATTAGCATTTTCATTCAGATTTTGAAAGATAAGACACGAGATACAGGGTAGCTACTGGCTGATTCAACACCTCATTTAGACTACTGCGACCCTCTGTTCGTCGGGGGCGCATCTAAATTAGGTAAATTCCTTGCCAACCAGATATTAGCAATGAGTATTATATACTAATGGAGAATTTGAAAGGCTTAAAAGCAGTTTTTATAGAAGCTTCGATGCCTTTATCTCACGCTCAGCACCCTTCGGGTGCTAGGGTTCACTTAGCATATTCTTAATAATATGTAATTAGGTCGCTTGGCTTGCCTTTCAGCTTCGCGTGTAACAGCTCCGGCAAACACAAGACGTTGACACAGTGCTAGCCTTATGATGGCCCACCATTTAAAACGCTGGCCCAGCATTAGCCCAGTATTAGTAGCCCAGCATTGGTCCACCCGTATATCGGCCTTAACATGACAAACGTGCTACCAGTGCTAGCTTAATGCTGGCCCATTGTCTACAACCTTGGCTTAGCAGTAAAACGGCATTGGGTAAAGCTCGTTTTTGCCGGGGGTCCCCATAACACGATGTACTGACCCAATGTTAGATCAATGTTGGAGCAGTGTCATAGATGATGTCACAACATTTAACCAACATTGGTTCAGTGCATCATGTTGACTTACTACAAACAGCAGGGACCCAGCAAACACGAGGCATTGAATCAATGTTGTTCTAATGTTGGCCCGCCATCTTTAACGTCGGCACAACATTAAAACAAGATTGCCTTGTTGTCAATGCTTCGTGTTAGCTGGGTATATGACACTTCTGCACATAGCCAAATACCAAGTATCTGCTTATTTTACAAGTGTGCAGATACTGTCTATTGAAAGAGCTCTTACAAACAAGAAGGAGGCAGTGACATCAGCGAAAAGGAAGTATGTACTTGATTTACAAGTGAGCAAATACGGTCTTTTGGCAGCGCTATGGCAGGAAGAGCCAGTTAAAAAGCAGTAAATGCCCAGTTTACCAGGTAGCAGATAATGCCTTTTGACTTTGCACAGGCAAAACAGATAACGACTTCCGGTTACGACAGACGTTTTCCCTAAAAGTCAGCCTTAAAACTTGGAGACTCTGTCTCCAAGCTAAAAATCACCTGCACATTTCCATATTGTGGGTAATGTGATTGTAAAATTTGAATAATTTCAGATGTTAAAGGGACATGCCCAGGTCTAAAATCATAAAAAAATCGGTCATTTTATTTTAGTTTAATAATATGACCATATGATGTAAACATGTCCATAGACTAGAACTACAAAAGTTTTTACATTATTGGAACATTATTGGAACATAGGTTTAGTTTTCTGTCATTCCATAGCAGTAAGCCCACCAAACGTTGTTTCTGAATGAGCATAATTATCTGTATTAGGATTTCCGTCGTCAATTTTACGACAGTTAGGGGTCTCGAAATTTTGAGCTGTGTGTTGGGCTATTGATTTATACCCTGTAGATAACCAGTAGATTTTACTGAGAACAGTGCCTACCTTAGGATCAAACTAGGCCAATATAATTGTAAGAAAACACCACAATGAGAGTTTGAAACTGGGGAAATCTAGCAGACCAAATCTATCATGATATCGATACAATATTTTGTAATAATATATATTGTCTTTGAAAATCTAACCCTTGGTTTATATGGCTCTGACGCCACAGCCACAATTGTGGTGAAGAACATTCGGAGATAGGCTGACCTAGATCTTAAGGAGATCCTAGGACGAGATGGTCTTTTCTGACCAATCACATACAGAATATCTGGGTCACTGATATCGCTGGATTTTCCAGTATACTAACGTCATACCAGTAAACATGTGACTTTGATCCAGTGTTGTTTCAATGCTGGGCCAACGTCTCGGTTTATTTTGTTTATTTGACTTCCAGTTAAAAACATGCAAAAAAAGTACATTATCATTATTATTAATTAGGTATTTTTTTAACATGTTAATAACTTTGGTTGATGGGAACAGGTCTACAATGCCTGTCAACCATATTAGTGGATTAAAATTATATAATAAAATAATATGACAGTGTAATATAAAACCAACTGTTCACTGGCTATAGGTGTTGCCATACTTATCATGTAAGGCAGCGTCATATCCAGTGTTTAAATTAGCAATGTTTTTGTGTACATGCTTTTAAAAATGTACATAGTATAGATTATAAATTTTTAGATATGTACACATAAAATAAAATAACCGACAATTGTCTGTCATATGTTTCCCGCACCAAAACCAGAGATAAAATAGCTACACTGTGCTCTACACAGTGTAGCAAAAAAAGACACTCTGGAAAGCGTAGAAACCTAATTAAAACCTCCAAGTCCTTTAGTTGTTTATTACATAAAAGAACAGACAACTAGGGTATGTGTAAAGGAAAAATAGTAAAAACTTATGGCACTCTTATTTTTAACATAGGCCTACATACATCCACTGCCAAAAAATTATGACAAGGGCCCATATCATGCCTGTTCCACTTACAACACTCCACTTTGCAACAATTATGAAATATATAGTGCTATCGGCAGCTTATTGTTTAAAGTGACAATTGTTTTACAAAAATTTTCAATTCTCTCAACATCTTTTAAGAAAAGTGCCGTAACACATCTCTGAGAATCATGTAATGGAAAAGAGGGCTTTCTCAAAGCGCAGAAACTAGTTCGAGGAACCGCACATTGGAGGAAATCAGTGTCAGATAACAACATGTATTGCGTACGTTTAATGTTCACCGCCAGATGATTGGTTTCAAGCTCGTATTGAGCTGTCATCCGCGTCAGGTTATACGGTACTGGTAAGTTAAAAATCTGGTACAATTCATATCGCGAATTTGTATCTATCAAAGGTAGACTCACCAGAGTGAGCAATTTCTTTCTCTTAATTATTGTCACAGTCGTTAAAGATTGATAATAATACCATATTGTTTTGGGGATCTTGTGGTAGAGATAAATATTCTGGAATATGTTTCTGAATATCATATAATATGTCCTGTAATTGTTTAGGTGAAATCACGGATGGTGATAAATGTCCTAAGGCTAGTTGATTTAATTGTAGTTTAATAGTTTCTAGATATAACAGTGCTTTATCCAGAGATTCCTTAATTTCAAGTATCATCAAACTTATCCTTGAATATGTTTGTACTACACCATTTAAGATCAATAAATCCATCTTTAACCCTTGTGTGATGTTAGTGAATTTTTTATCTAATTCCCCTACTATCAAACTCAGATTGTTAATAGCATGTCGATTTTCTGTCAGCTCTATTCGCGTTATATTGATTATAGATAAACTGTCCTCTATTACATGAATTAAGCTTTCTTGGTTTGTAGATAAAACTTCTAATCCTTTTCTCATTACTCTTACATCACTTTTTGTAGCTGTGCCAAATAAAAACGATAACCCTTTTCCCACTAGAGGAACTAAGGTTCGTTTTGTACGTCTGGTAGCTTTCTCTCGTAATGACAAAATCTCTTTAATTCCTGTCATTGTCATATAATAAATAGTTTTCATGGACTGAACTTCTTCTCTATAGCTGTTCAATAACTTTTCAAATTGACCTTGTCCAACTGGAACTAACTTAAGATTCTCCAGAACCTCCTCACTTTTGAATAATTCCACTCTTATCTGTTTAGCAAATGATTCATATGCTCCCAAGTCACTGACAAATGTAAATAACCACCGCGCCTGTGTAATTGATACTTCTCTTGTCTTCCTAAATATCACGTTTTCGCTCACCTTCTGGGATTCACATGCGTCAAGCATCACTGCCATGAGCATTGCAGCCACCAATATTATTATGCCTCCAGCCGCCATGAGTTAGCAAAGCTCTAGCACTGTAACACAATAACATTTTTTTTCTTACCTGATGCTTGTACGTTTGTTTATTTTTTTTCTCTTAAAATTAAACCCATTTAAACTCTCTCATGTGTTGATAATTTCTTCTCCTGAAAGTTATCAACTTTAATTACATATCAGCGTAACTCCCAACTGATATCCACATCTCCTTGCTCACGGGAGAACTATATACCTTCATTGATAATTTATTCTCTTTAAATTATCAACTTACCTTCTTATTGATATCCCTATTATCATCCTTTTATTCCGTATTGATAATTTATTTCTCTTTAAATTATCAACTTACCTTTATTTCAAGTCGACTGTTTCCTTGTTATCGAATTGATAATTTCGTCTCATGAAGATTATCAAACCTTAATCTCTTACTCCTGACCTTATTCCATATGACGCTTTTGTTTACGCTGGTCTCGTAAACGCGTATATGTATCACGTGCCTTAGCAATTTTCTTTTGCTCGATCCAAATGGCACTTACCTTATTCTCACTTCTCATGTCACTTACCATTTCTGCCGTATCTGAATAACTATCAGCATCTCGTAACCGTTGTCTTAACTTAGACAAGGGGAGATTGTCCTCTGAATCAGATGCGACGGGAGGGGTGTATAGCTCTGTTTGTTCACTATCTTGCTCTGCTTCGGTACTTACCACTGGTGGGACAACATACTTAGCGGCTCTGTCATTTATTTTTCTAGGAGCAGGCATGGGCCAGTCTGATATATTAGCCCTCTCTAGATGTTTAGCATGCACTTTCCTTACATTGCCTGTAAGTTGGTGTTTAATCGTGTAGGTATAAGAACTATGTTTGGTGACAATGCGGTAGTGACTCTGCCAACGTTTTTCCAACTTACTCTGACGTTGATTGTTGTAGAGATACACCGGGTCACCAACTTCATATTCTTTATCCCTAGCACGTTTGTCATGGTAAAATGCCTGCTTCCTTCTAGCTTGCTGGAGATTATGTCTTACCTTGACGAAGGCCTCATGTTGGCGCTCCAAAGCTAGTTGATGATGTTGATCACCCAAGTACTTCCTCCTGGGACGTAAAAGATTGTCAATAAGTAGTACAGGGTCACGTGTGTACAAAAGGAAAAACGGTGCATATTGAGTGCTATCACTCACAACCACTCTATATGCTGCCAGAACTTGTGGGAGACTTAAATCCCATCTCTCTAGCCTGTCAGAGGCTTGTTTTGACAACATATCATTCATGACTCTGTGGAACCGTTCCGTTTTTCCATTACCTTCTGGATGATAAGTAGATGTAAAAATATGCTTAATATTCAAATTCTGACATAATGTTTCCATTACTGAATTCTTGAATTCCGTCCCATTGTCCGTCACTATGGTGACTGGACAGGAATGTCTCGGAATCAGCTCATCCAAAATGATGTTGGCAATGGTTTCTGCAGATTTATCTGGAATAGCAAAAGCTTCTGGCCACCCACTATATATATCAACTATAGTTAAAATATAGCGGTTGCCCTGCAGTGTGGTTGGATAAGGTCCGCATGTGTCAATACCAACCTTTTGAAATGGATATGTCACCTCATCCATTTCCTGCAATGGAGTGCTGTGTTGTTTTAGCATTCTCTCCTTGCATGGTACACATTTATCAATATGACTTAAAACATCCCTGTACAACCCTACCCAATGATACTTGTTGGTTATGAGCTTGTATGTCTTATCTGGTCCCCAGTGCGCACAGCTCTCGTGAAATTGCTGCAGCACCATGTCCTGATATTTTGCAACTGATGAGGATGAGGGATTGCAACTGTGGGTCATCTCTTTGTTCTTTTTCCATATCTGGCAACATCAATGCAGATTCGTCGTCTGTCTTGACGTCTGACATGTCTGCTATGTTGTCACTTTTCGCATCACGCGTTGCAACTACATTAGAGTTGAACATACCTACCTCTGGCATGTTTTCATCAACTTGTGATACAGGCAGCCGACTCAACATGTCTGCACGTGTGTTTTTCTTACCTTCCAGATACTCAATTGAACAATTATATGCACTAATCTTTATGGCCCACATTTGAATTTTTCTGTTTTTCATTTCAGCAGAAAACAAGTATTTTAGTGGTTTATGATCTGTTCGAATCACAAATTTAGCCCCTTGTAAATAATGATTTAATTTTTCAAGTGCGTATACAATCGCAAATCCTTCTTTTTGAATAGTTGGCCATTTTTTCTGTGAGTCAGACAACTTATGTGACAGATAATGTATGACCTTCTCTCCGTCATCTGATTCTTGCGCTAATAACGCACCCACACACTGATCACTAGCGTCTGTATATAGTATATACTCTCTGCTAGGATCTGGGTACGCTAAGATCGGCGCTTCTGTCATCATAGTTTTTAATTGTTCAAATGAGTCCTGGCATGCCTTGGTCCAGGTAAATCTGGCATGTTTCTTAGTCAGGGCAATTAGGGGTGTCGCGATTTCAGAAAACTTCGGACAAAACCGCCTATACCACGACACACACCCAATGAATGATCTTATGCCCCGGACATCAGTTGGTGGCGCCATCTTTTGTATAACCTCTACTTTGTTTGGGTCAACTTCTAGCCCCTCACGACCAACCATAAATCCTAAATAATTAATTTTTGGTTTCATGAATTCACATTTTGACATTTTCAATTTCAGTCCAAATTTTTTTAATCTGTCAAATATATTTTGAAGATGGATCAAATGTTCATGTTCTGTCTCAGAATAAATGATGATGTCATCAAGGTATGCGATGGCATATTCACCACTGATTCCTTCAAGTACATATGTCATCAATTCTTGAAATACGCTCGGAGCGTTGCACAGGCCAAATGGCATCACATTAAATTCATATAAACCTTTGTGACAAGCAAAAGCCGTTTTACTGCGGTCTTTAGGGTCTAATTCTACTTGCCAGTACCCAGATTTAAGGTCCAAACAGGTAAAATGTTTCTTCTTTCCCATAGATGCTAATATATCATCTATATGTGGTAGTGGCCAAACGTATGATTTTGTAATTTTGTTCAATTTCCGAAAATCAACACAAAATCGTTTTGATCCATCCGATTTTTCAATTAGAACTACTGGAAACGACCATTCTGAATGACTTGGCCTGATTATGTTATTCTTTAACATATCATTCACGGCGTCGTCAATGACTCGTCTCTGATTTATGGCTGTCCGATACGGGCGTAACCTGATGGGCGGGTTATCACCAGTATCTATTTTCATACTCACCGCTTTGGTTCTGCCTAAGTCTTTATCCGTTTCTGCGAATAAATCCTTATTCAGACTAATCAAATGTTGTAATTGATTCTGATACTCAGGGGGTGCAGTTATTTGTCCTACTTCTAACACGGCCTCATCACCTCCCCCCGTCACTGTAGACTCTGAGTCCACAGACTCTAGATACTCACTTCCTCCGCCGTGTTTACGTCTACCAGTCTCTGATTGGTACTCACCTCCCCCAGTCTTTGGCCCAGGATAGTTGACAGATTGTATACACGACACATTAACCCTTTCTGCTTTACCGACCACATTGCCCTTGCGTAACTTAAATGTGCGGTTTGTGTGGTTACAGATTTGTATGGGAATTTTTTTGTTTTTGTTTTCGGCTATGGTATTTGTCACTAACAGACCCGGTTCTCTTTCCATAAACCCTGTTTTGATTGCACTAATATTATATACCGTTTTTTCAAGTCCCCCGTGTTTTAGTCTGGTATTGCATACGGCAGCTGTCTGTGGTGGCAAAACAACGTCCTGGGCTAATCTCACAAAGGAGGCTATGTATGCGTCATCTTCCATGCGTATAGTTTGTTGGTCAATTGTAAGCTGGGTATTTTCAAAATCCAATTTAACTTTATTTGTAACCAGAAAATCTCTCCCCAAAATCACATTTTGAGAGACACCTTCTGTTACGTAAAAAGGGTGTTTCTTATACAATTTTCCTATTTTGAATTTCACATCGGCGATGCCGGCAATTTTTATTTTACCACCATTGACAGTCCGTAGCTTTAACTGTGTATTTTCTAGTAGATCATGACCCTTTAATCTGTGCATAATCCTGTCTGAAATGATTGACACTTGAGCACCTGTGTCAATTAAGGCTCGAAATCTTTGTCTTCCAATTGTTATTAGTACTGAGGAGCAGTCCTCTTTCTCTAAATTGACTTCACAAATGTTAGAACCCTTTTGTCTATTTGAGTCCAGAATCGGGGCTTTTTTTAATTCTGGACGTTTCCGTTTAACCCTTTTCTACAGGCTTTTTGTAGGTGACCCTTTTCCCCGCAGGCAGGACAGGGTCGCCTGTACGCAATGTGTTTATGGGGGCAATCCCTTTTGAAATATGTCTCGGCCCCGCAGCACCAGCATCGTCGCGGCTGTGCCTCTACCCTACGTATTGCTCCCGTCGCACCATGGCGACCTGTCGCACCCTTGCCACAAGAATAAGCTCTGTGCCCTATTTTACCGCAACGGTGGCATTTACCATAAAATTTGTCAACCTCCATCGGCTCCTCGACCCTATCGTTTCTGTCTTCATGTCCCGTTTTTCTATTTCGTAATTTAAACCTCATATCTAAATTTTGTTCCGTAGCTGCTAGTTTTACAGCAGCTTCCATTGTTTCCGGCTGTTGGCGCATTAATTTTCTGGCTATCGTATCAGATGTCAGTCCGTCCACGAAAATATCTACAAGTTGGCATTGTACCAACTTGTCTGTGATTCTGTCAGGCCACGCGTCTTCCGCGAGTGCAAGCATGCGCTCGGCATATACTTGTACTCCTTCAGTATGTTTTTGACGTGTCCGTCGCAACATTGACAAAGCTTGTTGCGGATCCGTCACTTCCCCAAAATATGCCGTTAGTTCTTTTTTTAGGTCAGCCCATACTGTGGGCGAATGGGCAGTAGTATATCTGCCTATAAAATCTGACACCAATCCCTCAGAAGCCTGGTATGCTATCCCCACAGCTTCATCCTCATGTTTGGCCATAATTTTTACATGTTTCTCTATGCTTTTAACCCAATTTCTGAACTTTTTGGTTTCCCCAGTGAATTTAGAAATTGCGTTATCGCAGTGTGTTTTGCCTAATATACCTGAAATACCCGCTAGTTGGGATAATTGTTGATTTTGTACCTCTAATGGGTCATTAGCCATTGTTGCTAATAATATTTAGTTCCAAATAATAATAATAATAATGATACAAATGACAATTTTATTTATAGCAGCCTAGAATTTAACTGACCTGCAAGTGTATCGAGGTGTTTGTGTCTAGCCAACGATCCCAACGTTGCGTAGCTGTTGTGTAGTTTTTGTTTTGTTCCTCCTGGTAACTCCCGTCAGTCTGTCAGCGCCCAGCTCCGTCCTTGATCCCGTCAGTATATATGTCCACGCCCAGCTGCGTCTGGATCCTGATTATTTGTCCTCCGTCTCGTCTCGATAAAAGTGGTGGTTTGATATAGCCACCACTACGTTCATTAACTAGTATTTATCCACTGATATTTGTTTTGCCGTGCCAAGTCAAGTCACTTTGTAACTTTCCAACGTTGTTCAACCAAGTTCTTGCATTGATTTAATTTGCTTTTCAAATTAAAATCCTGTCAGATGGCACCAATGTAAACTGGTTTTATCCGTGACACAAATCCTGGTCACGGCACCAATGTAAACGGGTCTTATCCGTGATACGTTGACACGCTATCGTCGGGTGTCCAAATGTTCTGGCACGGCAAACACAACACTCGTGGATAAAGTTAAATTAACTCTTGAATATATATAAAATATATATTAAGCATAAAACATTCAATTTCTCAGTACACTGATGTTAGTACTTATATCTCGTTGTGTAATTTTGCTGTTGCTTCAGTGATCTACAAGATGTTAGATACCGAGGTAACTCCCACTAAACTTAGCCAAACCCGAAACGTCTCTGTTACAATACTCCCCAATTTCTCTCTGACTTTCTCCCTGAATTTTCCTCTGAATTTCCTCTCGAAGGCTGTGGGCGCCTTCCTTTATAGCGGATCCCGACGGGCGCGGTCACTTCCTGTGGTGAAATGACATCTCCACCAATCAGGATCCTTACTTTGATATACATTCACATTCCTGGGCTGTTTTCCAAAACCGACTCACACAGGCCTCTAGAAATAGGGGACGTCCTGTATGACAATTAGTACTTGTCGCAGTACCGTCTCCACCATGTGGTTCACATGTAAACAGCCCAGGACAGCATGTTTATTCTACCCTTTACTTACCGAAACCCCAATTTAGCCACCTGTTACTTTACATTGTTACACCCCCAGAAAAGGTGATAAAGTACCATTTGAAACGAAAAATGCTTTTAATTCTACAATGATGGCTTCATTTCTACAAGTGATAGTGAGAAAAAAAGAACAAGCAAACCGAGACAAATATGTCTTTTATTGCAGTGTCTCACAAATTAACATAAATCCTGAAAAAAACACGAAAAAAACATCAAAATGACTTTTTGTGTCTAAGTAAAGTATATGTACTATCACCTACGTTTAGAACAGATAAAACAAACACAAAACAAACACATACAATAATAAATATATTTATTCAATTGGCAATAAAAATAATTAATAAAATAAAAACATTTATTTTACATTCATTGAAGTTTGCCGCAGTTTGTAAGCTGCCTTTTACAGCAGCAACACGCAAACTATCTTGAGCAGTCTTCAACTTTTTAACGGAATCAAAACAGAACTCTGGAATAGAATCTATCCATTCTGGAGCATCTAAAAATGGTTAAGAAGTGGAAGACAGATCTCGTTGGTTCTTCAACTAATCTGCTAATTGTCGCTGACTGTGATTGCGACTTGCATCTATGAATTTATTTTTTCTTTGAGCGTGAGCTTATTACGTCTAGCTTTTGCCATTTTGATGCACAACGATGACTTACTAAATTCAGATCCCCTTTTTATATCTTGTAAGCTGTTGTTCTGTTTATTCTCTTAGACATCGAACAGAAAAGAGCATTAATATAAAAATACTATCCCAGAGTCGATCATTAAATGAAGACCGACAGTTCTGCTGGCAAGAAAGTTGTGTTTAACGGTGGTTTTGACACTTCTGTGATGTCGCTAAACAAGCTAAATGTGACTGGGAGCAGCTCAACATTGTACTATGACGTGTGATGTTGACCCAATGTTGGTCAAACGCCTGATACTGGTTCAATGTCTCCTATTTGCCGAGTTATCCCTTCAATTGATCAGAGCAGACCCTGCGAACGCTATGGCCTGTGGCGTATTACATGATAAATCACACGCGTAATTGCCGTCTCTAAGTTACGAAAACGAATCAGTTTATTTGTTATAGGTTATGAAATGAAATGAATCGGGCTTTAGGCCACCTTTGTGCACATATAGGCTAAACTGGGCCAGGAGAACCTCCTGAGGATGGTGAGATGATTGAGATGACACTGTCCTCCAGACACAGGATTCGAAATTATAGGTTATGAACAGATCAGTAATACAATTAATATAGAATGATCATTGCAATCCCGATACTTGATAACTAGTACAGATACAGAATTATTATAATTACATGTTGGTCTATCGAGTGCACAAAAAATATAACGTTGATATGTTGAGCTCTGAGGGTCAAATCCCCGGCAGAAGAGACAATAGTGTTGCTACTTCCGATTCATCACGATACTCATATTATTATAATTTTACTTAGTAGCTAATAGTGATTCAATTTTCTAAAATGGGACCAATAAGAACGGTATACAATAAATTATCTTACAAGATACAGAATACAGTATCGTTATCAGCCTTACTTTATTAAAAGCTACCAATAGGGTAAAATAAACAAGAAATAAGATTAATTCTGAGCAATCAGACGGTTGTCGCTTGTGTTCAAGCAAGCGTGAAGGCGCGACGTCCACCATATAGGGTCCATTGCAATTTTAATGCCTCGCCAAGATTGCCAGATAAATAACACGGTGCAGGGCGTTCAGCTCACAAGGACCATAGAGGTTACAAGGTCTTATCCAGATAATCATTATGTGTCGTTTATGGGCATCCAAGCGTGAAGGCGCGACTTTCACCGTATGTGTGAATTCTCTGTCAGTGATCCAAAAGGCTAAAAAACTTGACCCTTGATGTCCCAGGTGGTCCACTTAGCGAGGTTCGAGACTGGTTTTGTGCAAAACAAGTGGTTCGAGTACCGAATAGCAGGGATGGTCCGCTAAGGGTTAATCCTTAAGCATTACGTCAATGGGAAAAACTTTGGGACTGGACAGAAGTGGTCGGAGACGCGAGGTGGTCCGCTTATTGAGGTGGTCCGCAACCGAGGGGATACTTTACCTAATAATATTATCTATCGAGCGACTATTTGGACCCTGGATGTTTACTTACCAGATCATTATTATGCATGAAACATCAACTTTGCTGACAGTGGACAAAAATGAGCAAACGTTGGTTGAACGTCTAAATAAATTATTTACAGTTTATTACCACGCTGACTGTACAGCAAATCATAAGTATGTTCCCGAAAGATGTTTGTTTTATATTTACCGCTATCACAGTCCACAATAAGCACTGAAGGCATGGCAGTGCATCAGATCACTGAGCGACCAACCACATAGCCTATCTCAAGACATGGGGACGACGTTTTTCATAACTAGTGGTCGCTCATTGTACTAAATATTCAACTTAGTCATGAAGAATCATGTTTTTTTACATTTTAATTTGAAATAAAATCATTTTCATAACAAACTACGTATATATACAGATATACTAGTAACAATAATAAAAAAACTAACGTTACTATCTTTTTATTTTGCTTTATCAGCTCATCCGTCCTTCATTGGGCCTAGATGAGCTAAATGCCATCGTGTTGCGTTAGTTGTCTGTCCACAATTCACAAGAAATTCTTCCCCTCCCTCAGTTTTCATCCGATTTCAATTTTGTTTGGATTGTTTGACAGAGCGCGTGCATTGAGACAGCGTTGGGTGAACATCACGTGTGGGTCTGCAGTGTATATATATGGTTATATTTTCATGTAGTATGGTGTTTGATGATTGCAGAACCATTGTAAAATACAAGGATTATGTTGCTGTGTTTATTGGAGCGTGTTGAACCCTGCCTATAGAGGCTTGGTAGTTATCCTATGAATAATATAATATCAGTGATAATATCTTATCACACGATTTATTTAACGAAACATCATATGAATTAGTGTTATATTATTCATTACACAATTTTAAAACAAGTCACTACATCTGGTTGGGAGTGCTTGCACGGTATTTTAATATACTGCTATCAGGTGAACTAACATCTTGGCACTTGTGCATCTAATTATTGTTAAGCAAGTTTTTGCAATCTAATGTAGTTATTGGCGGAAAATATATATTTGTTTTGATTACAGTTTTACATGGCACATTGCTTAACCCTTTAAGCCCTCACGATGCATCAAGGCATCATTTTACATCCCTGAAAACAGACCTAATTTTCCAACAACTGACGGTTTTAGAAGGAAAATTTCCATGAAACTGGCTTACCAATACATGAATATTTTCTTTACTTTCTCACCCAATTCAAGTCATCTTCATTCAATATAAGTCGAGAATTGCGACAGCAATTTGCAGCTTGTAGTGGATGAAGATGACAATGGTAAATTCAGGCTTGAAAGGGTTAAATATGAACTTCAGTCTGATGCAAAAAATAACTCTCAATAATGTTCAGAACCGCAGGGTTCTTGTTTAATTTTTGTGCTGCGCATTCACCAGTTAGGCTAGATATAGAGACGAAATTCCTGATTTCTAATTATTGAAAACCATGTCAAGAATAAGAAATACGGGAATTTCATCTATATATCTAGCCTAACTGGTAAGTGCGCAGCACAAAAATATAAAAACTTTTACAGTTCTAGTCATGGACATGTTTACATCATATGGTCATGATATATTGATGATTTTAGACCTGGGCATGTCCCTTTAAGGTTTTGAGTTTTTGCGCCCACAAACAAATTTGGAGTTGACTTCTGGCGGCCATTTTAAATTTTGGTAGCATCTTTCAAAAATCACTTGCAAATCCCCATGTTGCTAGGAATGTCATGTTAAAATTTCAAAAAAATTAACCGGTAGTTTTTGCGCCCATAAGAAAACCTGACGCCGGACGCCGGACAGAATCCTGGCGAGACTAAAATCCCCCGGGTGGAGATAACTACGAGCGGGGGATAAAAATCCAAAATTGTTTATTTTTTAACGAAGGCGACGTTATATGGGTGCTCTACTGTCCACTGATGCCCTTAACACAGTGTAAATTTAATTGACACATGTCCAACAGTCGGGCTACTAGCCCATTTTTCTACACCATGCGATTCTTTTACATTCATAAACATATGGGAGTCTAATTAAAGCTGCATTTATATTCAGAGAACAGACAGACAGACAGACAGACAGACAGACAGACAGACAGACAGACAGACAGACAGACAGACAGACAGACAGACAGACAGACAGACAGACAGACAGACAGACAGACAGGCAGGCAGGCAGGCAGGCAGGCAGGCAGGCAGGCAGGCAGGCAGGCAGGCAGGCAGGCAGGCAGGCAGGCAGGCAGGCAGGCAGGCAGACAGACAGACAGACAGACAGACAGACAGACAGACAGACAGACAGACAGACAGACAGACAGACAGACAGACAGACAGACAGACAGACAGACAGACAGACAGACAGACAGACAGACAGACAGACAGACAGACAGACAGACAGACAGACAGACAGACAGACAGACAGACAGACAGACAGACAGACAGACAGACAGACAGACAGACAGACAGACAGACAGACAGACAGACAGACAGACAGACAGACAGACAGACAGACAGACAGACAGACAGATTACTTTATTTCACCAACATATATAAATACAATATGGTGAGGGAGACTCCTTTTAAGACATTAACGCATGTCGCTATTAAAGGAGCCACCCTACAACAATTAAAAACAATGACATACATTATATAGAAAATATACATAATTATGATATCGGCCAGTGATGTGAGTAAAAATGTTGCTTAACGTTACTTAATTGACCGGGACGGACAAGTACGTGACTTTTTGATTCCTCAAAACAGTGCTAACTGTAGATGAAAAATGAATGATGTACAGATGATGAGATGAGGGTAAATATATATGTTATAGAAATAAAAATACAATAAAAAAACGCGTGACAATTTGATGTTAACATGTTTGAGAAAAGTGGTTCATGGGGCTATAGTCATCAGATTTATATATATTTTATAGAGAGGAAACACACAGCGGTAATACATCACTATATTTATATATTCATTTATACAAAAGAATAATAAGATTAAATCATGTATAAGTACACAAAACAAATTAAATATTTTATAATAATTATTGGTGTTAAATAAATATACAATTTCTAACATAACTTTATATAAGTTATGACATTATTATTATTATACTTGGATAATATGGCATACAATATTATAATAATAATAAAATTGCTCAGATTATTATAAATCGACGCAAATTTATTCTTCTATAGAATGATACATGTATGAAAAACAAAATGAATAATTACAGAGCGATATAAAAGTTATGACAGTCTGCATTGATACAGCAATAAAATTATATGATATATTTGTATTGAATTAGTTTTGAAATATCACAAGAGGATAGACCTTGTTCCTATATACATATATTCGATGCATCTATAAAAAGATATTTTCGGAGAATTGTACATCAAACTTTAAAACATTCTGGGTGCTATGTAGGGCTGTATCTTCGGCGTAGACTATAAAATTAAAAAGTTTACTCGCTTCTGAAATATCATTAATGTATATTATAAACAATAGGGGACCTAATGTTGAACCCTGTGGTACTCCGGTAATAGTTCTGTTTTGTGTAGATACAACATTTTAAAATTCTACGTATTGTTTTCGATCTGTCAAATAACTTTTCATTATGTTCAGAGCTGGACCATTGAAACCATAGTGATTCAATTTGTGTAGTGGAATTTTATGATCCATTGTGTCCAATGCCTTTGATAGGTCAATAAATATATTTAATGGTGTATTACCTTTATCTAGTTCCTGTGAAATTATATCTACTAATTATAATGCTGCATGTTCGGTAGAGTTTTCTTTCCTAAGTCCATACTGACTGTCGTTGTATGAGAAGAGAGCTATTCATCAATTTGATTGAATAAAACACGCTCGAATATTTTTGAGATGGCTGGCAATATAGAAATGGGTCTGTAATTGTCGATTTTTGTGTTATCTCCCTTTTTATGTATCAGGATCACTTTGGATAGTTTTAGCTTGTCAGGAAATGTCCCAGAAAGTAAGACTGGTTCATAATGTGGGTAATTGGTTGGCTTATTTCATTCTTGATCATTTTCAGCATTCTAGTTGATAGGCCATCTGAATCGCACGTATCCTTAGGTTGTAGACTATCAATAATTTTAAGTGTTGTACCTTCCTCAATAATATTGTTTTAAAGTCAAAGTTTAATGGAGAAGGATGTTTTAGAAAATGATTGAACGAGATATTGCTACTTTTGCTTTCAGAAGAAAGATTGGTACCAATGTTTGTGGAAAAATATTCAAATTAAACTATCAGCAATTTTATTGCTCTCCGATACTTTTTGATCATTGATGTTTAGAAAATCTGGAAATTTATTATCTTTGTTAGATATTTATATTTTATTGTAGACCATTGTTTTTTAACGTCATATCTACGTTTATTGAAACATGAATGGTAATGGATTTTTTTCGCTTCGCGAATACGTTTGCTTAGTAGTGCACTGCAGGTTTTTGAAATACTTTTCAGTTTGTTTTTCTCTTTTGAATTTAGTGAATTCCTTTTTAATTTTGCATAAAACTTGTCTCTAAACACTATTGATCGGACAATTTCATTTGTAATCCATTTGGATTTTTTGTGTTTGTGCTTGTTGAATTTTACGGATTTTTGAGGTAGACATTTATGAACGCCTTGAAATATATGCTTGATGAGAATATTATAATTTAGTTCTGGATCAGCGTCTATTTTGTTATCAAGCTGTTCACCTAAATTATTTCTCTGCACTTCAACTTGAAGATCATTTATGGCCGATATGCTTTTGTCTCTGATTGTTTCAAAATATGGGGCCTGGTTTTCTACTTACTGTTTGATTCAGGCTTATAAAGTATGGGAGACGGTCTGATTTTTCACTTAATAGAACACCTCTTTCGTATTTAAATAATATGGGGATAGTTTGCATAGAAACTTATCAATAAGTGTATCCGATTGTTTTGAGAGTCTAGTTGGCAAAGTTATTTTGGGGAAAAACCCAAATCCCAGAACAGAGTCAAAGTAGGCCCCATTCATGAAACATGGGTTTCTCTTTAAGCCTTAATAGGTCTATGTTATAATCAACCGCAATTATTATCTCACTTTTTTGGTTTTAGCGTTTTATCAGCTGGTCTGTTTGTTACTAGTGGATTTTAATTAATAATAGAACTCCAGGACTATTCCTCGAAAAGGCAATATTTTCTAAGTTCGCTCATGATGCTATTTTTATTTGTGAAATTCAGGGTTTTACGCCTTCCACTTTGGGTGTCACACATAGGCAGGCCTACACAGCAAACACAAGACGTTGACACAATGTTAGCCTAATGGTGGCCCACCGTTCACAACACTGGGCCAACATTAGCACAACGTTGGCGAACCAGTATAGGCCCTAACACGATAACCTACACAGCAAACACGAGACGTTGACACAATGTTAGCCTAATGGTGGTCAACCGTTTACAACACTGGGCCAGCATTAGCCCAGCATTGGCATACCAGTATATACTGTAGGCCTTAACACGATAAACTTTCACCCAATGCTAGCTTAATGCTGGTCCATCATCTACGACCATGGCTCAGCAGTAAAACAGCATTGGCTAAACGTCTCGTTTTGCAGGTTCAAGGTTGGTTCAATGCTGGAACAGTGTCTTAGATGATGGCACAACATTTAACCAACATTGGGTCAGTGCAAGCTAGAAAGAGGCAGTGACATCAGCGAAAAGAAAGTATATATATACTTGATTTACAAGTGAGTAAATACGACTTTTTGGCAGCGCTTTGGCAGGAAGAGACAGCTAAAAAGCAGTATGTCTAGTTTACCAGGGAGCAGATAATATCTTTTGACTTGCACAGACAGAACAGATTTTAACCGGATGTCAACAACAGACATTTGTAGTTAAGGCAAACTAATCTTGTCGACAAGCTAAAAACTTACCGAGTTCTACCCTATGGACATGTTTACATCATGGCCCTATGGTCATATTAAGAAGCCGAAATAAAAAATACCGATTTTTTTTATGTTTCAGCCTGATTGTGTCGCTTTAAATAATTCTATTATAAATAATACATAAATGATTATGTCCTTTAACAAGATAATTTTAACATATTTTGTAGGCCTGCCCTTTTACCAAAGTACAAAATTTGCTCATTTAGACTTGACGTTTGAATCAGAATAAAATTAAAAGCAACTGAAAATAAAGTATGTCTCATTATTTCATATTTCTTACATGCTAAAAATAGATATAAATAACCCTCATCTTCATCCAAATTATCTCAACATTCATTCATATGAGTCGAGTCTATAAATAAATTATTTTAATTAGGCACCGGTCTATAATTATTTTAATTAAATATTCAATAATATTTAGCTATCATTTTCTGTAATGAGCCTTCCATATTCTCCATATGCTTTGTCTTTTAAATCCAAATGTTCAAAATTTTGACAAGTCGAATAAATTGATTGAAATAATTTCACTTTTTTGTG
Organism: Flabesymbios commensalis; assembly: GCA_964017125.1. Lineage (NCBI taxonomy): Eukaryota > Metazoa > Annelida > Polychaeta > Terebellida > Flabelligeridae > Flabesymbios > Flabesymbios commensalis. The sequence continues at coordinate 48,290,563 of OZ024908.1, forward strand.
CGTTAAAAAATGAATTTCATCATCACATATAATTAATGAACAGAACATGTGTAACGTCAAATCGTGTAAAAAGTCGGCAGACGGAAAATGGTTGACATAGTTGATACTGGACAGTGAAGTGAATCAGACAACAGCTCTGGAAGTGGAACAGATTTAATTTGCAACTTTGGTCTCCTTTTTTATGACGTCTCATGCTGGGATGACCCGGCTTGGATGACCCGGCTTATTCTCAAAGACACTGGTCAATTTCACAATCTTATTTTTCAGTTAGACCTCTCTCAATAATCAATTGCCCAATTAGATCTAGTATTTTTTTTATAATATATTTCCAATTATCGCTCACTTGGACTTGGTCCGCAGGAGGCATAAAGAGGCCCCGGTTAGTGCCCACAGGGCACTGATGAGGTACTGGACCGCATCACTGGCATGTTAAGTCTACGCCAAAAAGTAGCTCTAATAAAAACATGTGACGTTATCAGTGTAGAGTGTATTTACACAACAAGAGCATGTGAGACCTGCAAAATTATCATAGACAACAACAAAATGTGAGGTTATTAATAATAGGTGGTGTGAAGAGTTAATTATCTGTTCAACATTATTTTATTTTATTCAACATTAAAATGCACAGTGCCCTCAGGGAACTGCACACAATTCATTACATTGGAATGTACAGTGCCCCCCGGGAATCTACAAACAATTTACTACATTGAAATACACAGTGCCCTCAGGGAACTATACACACAATTGATTACATCTTACTACACAGTGCCCTCAGGGAACTACAAACAATTCATTATATTGAAATACATAGGCCCCCAAGGAACTGCAAACAATTAACTACATTGAAATACACAGTGCCCCCAGGGAACTACAAACAGTGCACTACATTGAAATTCACAGTGCCCTCCGGGAACTACACACAATTCACTACAATGAAATGCACAGTGCCCTCAGGGAACTGCACACAATTAATTACATCTTAATACACTGAAGTGCCCTGAGGGAACTTCAAACCATTCCATACATTGAAATGCACAATGCCCTCAGGGAACTATACACACTTAATTACATTTAAATACACATGCAGTGCACTCAGGGAACTGCTAACAACTCATTACATTGAAATGTACAGTGCCCTCAGGGAACTGCAAACTCTGTATTTCAATGTAATTAATTATTGGTAGTTCCTTGAGGGCACCATGTGTACTTCAATGTAAAGCATTGTTTGTAGTTACTTCCCTGAGGGCACTGTATCTCAATGTAATGAATTGTAGGTAGTTCCCTGAGGGCACTGTGCATTTCAATGTAAGGAATTATTGGCAGTTCCCTGAGGGCACTGTGTATTTCAATGTAAAGAAGTGCTTCCAGTTCCCTGGGGGCACTTTGCATTTCAATGTAATGAATTTATTGTTGGTAGTTCCCTGAGGGCACTGTGTATTTCTATGTAAGGAATTGTCAACAGTTCCCCAAGGGCACTGTCTATTTCCATGTAATGAATTCTTAGCAGTTCCCCGAGGGCACTGTGTATTTCAATGTAATGATCGAATTGCTTGCAGTTCCCTGAGGGCACTATGCATTTAAATGTACCCGTAATTATTTGTTTGTAGTTCCCTGAAGGAACTGTGCATTTCAATGTACCGGTAATTATTTTTTAGTCGTTCCCTGAGGGAACTGTGCATTTCAATGTAAATAATTATTTGTAGTTCCCTGAGGGCACCATGCATTTCAAAGTAATGAATTGTTAGCAGTTCCCTAAGGGCACTTTGCATTGCGATGTACCCGGTAAGGAATAATTGGTAACTGCCTGAGGGCACTGGATTTCTATATAATGATTTGTTGGCAATTCCCTGAGGGGAGGGGTTGTCTGTTTACATGAGGTATATTACTACGCACTGTGCTTGTATTTGCCACCAGTGCCCTGAGGGCACAAACCGGGGCCTCTTTATGCCTGCTGCACTTGGTCCTGGAGCCCTGCCCCTGGTCCTGGACTTGGTCTTGGTCTTGACGTCTCACCACACATAATACACTTCCCATAGACTTTAGGCCTACATGTATTATGACCCATACGCTTGGGCCTCCCAGCATTCTTCGAATGAAAATATTTACATAAACCTAGTCTATATATTTTTTTAATCATCTCGACATACTCTTATGAATAAAAAAAATAAAAAAAGGTGCTTAAACATGGGGCTTTTTTTCTATTCGCCGATGTATACATCCACAGCACTTCCCAATAACTCAGCTTAATAACCCATGCATGAATTTGATGATTTCAATGTTTTTGGAACTACAAATCATCTCTAAATCCGAATAAATAGGTGGAGAAATCATATTTAAGTAATATTTTTCACAGAGGCTGCTGTAAATAGCCACACATTTTTTTGTAAGAAATCATGTAGATCTAACTCTCTCACTATTAAACTTTTTAATTATATACGCATATGAATTTGTGTGGTGAGACCTTGACTTGCTTTGCAGGTTTGAGGTCTCACCACCCTAAATAAGGCGAAGTCCGGCCAGGTGTCTACTAATAAAGGTATCATAACACAAAATATTTTTAATGCTTCTGTTCTAGATCTAGGCCTAACCTCTGTTGAAATAAAAAAATATATAGGCCTAACGAGTAACGTTAGTGACTAGTCTAAACAGGCTAGTAATATGAATAGGCCTGGGCACACCTAAAAAGCGAGCGAAAATTGTTATGAACTAAAGTAGGGGCTCATGTATTGATGTAATGATATAAGCTATAATAAGGCGATGTAACGTGAGAATAACGTGTAGGCTAGACTACCTATTATATTATGAACAAATCAAATGGCAGGCCCTGCCGCAGAATGTTGAGCGATCCATATATTGTCGGAAGGCCCAGGCAGCCCACTTGTGTGATAAAGTCTAAACCAAACAAACGAACAAACAAAGGGGCCTGCAACACTGACTGAGTTAGATTACCGTACACTACTATTTACAGAAATGTAGACCTAGTGTTATCTACATCGTCATTGTTTAAAAGAAGAAAAATGAATCTTATGAAAATATGAATGCCGAAATATAGACTACTCTGCCAATACCCACAATTATGCGGCTATAGTGATACACATCAACTGTCCTACCCACTCGCTAGGTGGTACCACAATCACATGGGTGATAAAACGGGACAAGTATGATGAAAATATCTGTCTTAGTATGTGGCCAACAGAAGCTGAACTTTGTCATCTGAACAGAAAGCACCCATGAACATGATCAGAGGCATGTTGGACCACGAAATATCAGTCATAACACTGTGTCTGTAAGGGTTAAAAATCAAATCTAATTTTGCTAGTGGACTCTGACCACATGCGTTGTTGTAAGAGTTTGCTCCCGCGCGTCTGCTCGCTATAATTTTGTGAATATTTAATAAACACACCTTTTGTTTCCGTCATGCAGGATATCAGATATAACTGTTTCATGATAATCTCGCAGGGGTACAGTGGGTTAAAAGGATGTGTGTCTGGTCTGTAACAGAGGGTAAGAATTAGATTTAATTTTTGAGCTGTTCTGACGTTTATACACGTCATGGACTGTAGCTCAAAATCTGTCTGGCTACCAAACATATATCGGACCTGTTTTTGAAAAAGGACAGATTAGGTTTTGTGATGATATGTGACACTGTATGTGGATATTGTCAAAAAGGGGTGAAATCGGCCCATGGAATTGAGGCAGTTTACATGTATTTCAATGGGAGCGGCATTTGGGGTGGTGAGACCTTATATTCACAAATTCCCCCCAAACCCCCACTGCGGAGCTAGGCCCTATGTGCCATGGGGGGGATTTGACATTTAGGTGTCCCAAAAACATAAAACGTCCCCATACCCAGTAGGTGAGTATTCAACTCACCGGCTGATGCACGGTGGTATCGTGAGTTGACAGCCAGGGCGGTGTGCAGTCAACTCATTCCCTATTATACCAACTCATCCCCCCGTATATCAGGGGATCAGCAGAGCTGGTATGGGAGTTGACGGGTGGGGATAAGTTGGTTATAGCTGTTGGTTGGTATTAACTTGTCTTTAATGATATTTGATTATTTTTTATGATGATCACTTAAATGTATAAGATATGTTTTGAAATCTGACTCGAATAAAACATAATTAATTTAAGCATATTAGGCCTGGGCCGAATAACATCGTTGTTGTAATCAGGTAACAATAACGGAATAATGACAGAAGTGTTTAAAAATGTACATTTGCTATTGTTATTTCGCCAGTCTATTGTTATAGTCATATAATGACCTTCTGCCAGATATTTGAGGTCCCAAGTCGCGTTAGAAAGAAAGTCGTTGATCACAGGTCGGTAACTATAGAAAAATGTCCTGTGCAAGAGAAAAAAGTCGTTTGAGACAAAAGGTCGTTGATGGCAGGATCTACTGTATAAATAAATAATAATTGTTTATATATATTTTTATAGTTAACCCTTAAGTGTTTTTTAATATTAGCCGAATAATAAGTCAGTTATTGGGAACGAAATTATGATTATTTCCATGTGTTGCCATTATTCAGTTGATGAGTTGCTGAGCGAGAGCAATTGTACATTGTAGAGTCAGTTAATATTAGTATAGACTCGAGTACTGTTTTATAAACTGTCAATTAAAAAGGTGGTGGCTATAGTTATCTCACAGTTTGATCCACTACTTAATTAATCGTAGGCCTTTTCATAGACTGTACGGCCCGCTATAATAGTTTCTAGTGTTAAAACTGTGATTAAGAGAACAATTGCCAGCACTAAATACCCAAATCCCTGCCATGTTGATGCCTTAACATCAGTGGCCCTACCATCACACCTCCTCCTTTGATTTTTGAACAGCGCTAATAACATATCCGTGCCGATACCGGGCGACGCATATATATATAACACATCTATTGCAATCGTACCTGACCCCTTGAATGCATTAGATTTTCGTTGAAATTTCGCGAGCATTGGTGGAGCGAATTAATCAAAGACTCACAACTCATCAAAGCCGTTGACATTTCACGAGCGGCTATAGCTGACAGGTCTGAAGTGACTGACGCGAATTCTCATCACAACACTTGATGTGCAAGACTGACGCGAATTCTCATCACAACACTTGATGTGCAAGGGGTGGAGTGGTTGGGTTTACAGTTAGACCCCTGGATATATTTTATTATTGTCATTGTCATAGAAGGCCTTCAGTAAACTATTCGAATCTCTATAATTACGACGATAACAAGAGCTTATAAATCTAATATACAAATCTAATAAACATGTCAACATAAATTACATAATATATTTAATTTGTAACCTCTCATAACGTAAATATTTTCATTTAAGTTGTATTTGTTTATTTATTTATTTGAATTTCCATGTCAATATAAAGTCGGAAGCGTCTCGGTACCGATGTGCTAAGATGCTTTAGTGAAAACACTGGAATATATTCTTAGCTGGTATCAAAATGAAAAAATGCCCATGGTCTGGTGGTTGCGGGCACACAATGAGGAATATCCAGACTGTGACTGCCCACTTCACATGATTTTTTGGCATATCAGCAGAGCTGAAATCACTGAGCACTGTTCTGTTAATCCCTCACCAGGGCTCCTCAACTTCTCAACATGGATTAGGCCCCTTACCCCCCTCCCATCACCTTGAACATGGCTGACGGCCCTCACCCCCTCCCATTACCTTGAACATGGCTGACGGCCCTCACCCCCTCCCATCACCTTGAACATGGCTGACGGCCCTCACCCCCTCCCATTACCTTGAACATGGCTGACGGCCCTCACCCCCTCCCATCACCTTGAACATGGCTGACGGCCCTCACCCCCTCCCATTACCTTGAACATGGCTGACGGCCCTCACCCCCTCCCATCATCTTGAACATGGCTGACATCCCTCACCCCTCCCATCTCCTGCAACATGGCTGGCGCCCCTCTCATCACTTTGAACATGCCTGATGTCCCTAGCCCCCCTTCCATCACCTTTGAACATGGCTGACAACCCTTAACCCCCTCCCATCATCTTGAAAATGGCTGACACCCCTCACATCACATCATGGATTAGGCCCCTCACCCCCCTCCCATCACCTGAAACATGGCTGACGCCCCTTAACCCCTCCCATCATCTATAAATGGCTGACGCCGCGCACCCCCCTCCTCCCATCACCTTGAACATGACTGAAGCCCATCAACCCCTCCACTGAACCTAAACATGAGAACTTCAATGTTTTGTCAAATTAGACATTTATTTTGTAGCAGTCACTTGAATAGTCAGAATGATTTCCAATATCAACAAATCCCGTGATTCCAGCCTGGGGTCAAAACTTGAAAAGACTCCCACACCCCAGGGGCTTGAACAAACAGCAAACCCCCAGGTAACCACTGTGGTAACTCCAAGGCTGCCCCGCAGTGGGGTGGCTCGGGGATTACATTGACTGCTGCATTAGTTACTGACTTAGTCCCAATCCCATATCCTAGGGAAAGGCCTACAGTCTGTTTCACCAGATCCTGGGGGTACTCAAATATTTTCATTTCTTTTCATTTTTCCAAGAAATACAATTTTTTTATGTGTTGCTTAACACAATTGATAAAACTATCATTTTTAATTTTCACAAACTCAGGTTAGAAATATATTTTGCTGTGTGGATTAGGGTTTTCACTTAAATATAATTTTTTGAGGTGTATATGTTAGGTAAGTCTCATGGTAGAAAAATATTGGGGCCACACAGAATTTAAATATTAAACTAGACAATGTCAAAAACGCCCATGATTGCCTCAAACCATAATACCCTCCATTTAAGTTCGACCTATAATGTAATCATGAAAAAAATTGTCCAATGGAGGGTATTAATTATGGGTGGGTCAACACCTAAATGCTTCTGGTCTTGACGAACGTTAGGGCCTACTTGTTAGTGCACCCAAAATAACTTTAATAAAAATATATATCATTAGATAACGGCAAGTCTGCAGTAATGTCCTATTGTCATTACTAAGGCTCAGCTGAGTGTACTATAACAAGGGAGCTTTAAATATTTGAATATAGTCATTAGTGTATTGCAGTTTTATGGTTGGTTACAATTATGGTGGGCTGCTGCAATTATGGGCTGCTGTTATTATAATTATGGGCTTCACTTTGTTGCTGAAAAAGCATGACCAAGGGTATAATGGGAAAAATATATTTTAAAATTATGTTCCTCTATATTTTTCTGGCTAATTTGATTAAAAAAGGAACGAATAATAATACACCAAATTGGCATTTAGTTAAACTGTTACTTTCATTTAATTAATTTGTCTGGTACAGGACTTTTGTTGATTCTAAAAAAAAGGTATGTGAAAGGCCACTTTGCGTCTTTTGATTCTTAAGAAATGTTGCAGATTTGTAAATTATTATTTCCAGGAGTAGGGGCCTAGCACTATTACCAATGCCGGATCCAGAGCAGGTACTTCAGGTACTTAGGGGTAGGTGGGGGAGGGGGGGGGAGGGGGTTGAAGAGGACCAAAACATTTTTCTTCTTTTTTTTCTTCTTTCAAATATATATTTTTATATATTTTTATTTCTTTTCAATTTTCACAATGTCAGGTTAGGTTTGGGTGAAGGTCTCCACTTAAATATAATTTTTTGTGGGTTTATATATTGGGTAAGGCTCAGGGTAGATGTATGATGATAAAAAAAATACTAGCCCACTAGACACTAGCCCATAATTGCCTCAGCCCATGATACCCTCCATTACTCTGGTAAAAGTTACATCTTCACTAGTTTTTTGGTCCTCTATTAGTATTAGTGTGGCAGATAGGTCCATTCTCCACACATAGATGTCGCTCAGGTAAACCCCTGCTCTCTTTCTGTAACCACGTGCTATGTTTTGGCTCAAACTGCTCATTTTGACCAGATTTGTTATAAAAAGTGTTGGCTTATAAACATGCTTGTGTGTCCTCAATATTGTATTTATAAACAAACACCACTACTCCACAACATACAAGTTTCTATTCACAGAGAAATAGAAAAACATCAAGGGATTACTTTTTCCGCCTATTAGACCAGAAGTGGCTGGGGGTAAGGTGTCACCCGGAATGGGAATTTAGGCCACTATCATTTTCACATAGCTGGACTACTCAGGGGTCAGAATCAACCTGTTAATCAGGTAACTGCCGCTGCTTTACTGAAATATGGTCAAAATTGTATATGACCTATGCGCGATTTTTCCGATTTGGAAAAATCTAGCATATTACACATTTCCGCCCACTAAGTAGTGAAATTTTGAGTTATATCAATATATTTGATATCAACAGAAAGCTATTGGCACAGGCTTTCACGCGGATGTAACATATTTTCTATCCGATCTTTGGAAAATGCACAAGAGAGTTTTAAGTTGGTATTTTTACCCCTAATTTTACCTATTTTTCATACTTTTTCAGTAAATAGTCAAAATACTTTTCTCTTGGCCGATTTTTGTATGGTACATATGTTTAGTTTTGCTTCAAACATGTTCTACAACTATTGTGGTCTTAAAATAAACTCATTTGGAATAAAATATTGAGTTATGTGAACATATTATACGCTTTTTGGTTAGACGTAAAGATTAGCTTGCTTTTCTTCAAGCTCGGGAAAATTGATGGTATCTCACATTTTTGCCCCACTGAGTAGTCAAATTTTGAGCTATATAAATATATGTAATATCAATAGATAGCTACTGGCACAGGCTTTCACATGAATGTAACATATTTTCTGTCCGATCTTTGAGAAATGTACAAGAGAGCTTTAAGTTGGTATTTTAACCCTCAATTTTACCCACTTTTTCAGACTTTTCAGCAAGTAGTCAAAATACTTTTCTCTCAGCTGATTTTTGTATGGTATAAATGTTTAATTTTGATTCAAACATGTTTTAGAACTATTGTCGACTTAAAATAAACTCATTTGGAATAAAAATAATGAGTTATGTGAACATATTACTCACTTTTTTGCTTGGACTTAGAATTGACTAGCTTTTCTTCAGGCTCGGAAAAATTGACTGTATCTCACATTTTTGCCCAATGAGTAGTCAAATGTTGAGCTATGTCAATATATTTGATATCAATGGTAAGATACTGTCACCAGCCTTCACATGGTTGTAAAATATGTTGTGTCTGATCATTGCCAAAGCAAAATAGAGCTTTAAATTGGTATTTTAACCCTTAATGTTACCTATTTTTAATACTTTTTCAGTAAAAAATAGTCGAAATACTTTCTCTCAGCTGATTTTTGTTTGGTATAAATGTTTATTTTTGATTCAAACATGTTCTAAAAGTATTGTTAACACAAAATAAACCCATTTAGAATAAAAAAATAACGAGTAATGTGAACATATTATATTTTCTCGCTAGACGTGATATTAGCTCGCTTTTCTTCAGGCTTGGGAAAATTGACCATATCTCACATTATTGCCCACTGAGCAGTCAAATTTGGAGCTATATCAATATATTCAATATCAATAGAAATCTACTGACACAGGCTTTCATCAGGATGTAAAATATGTTGTGTCCGATCATTGACAAATGCACAAAAGAGCTTTAAGTTGGTATTAATTTTACCTATTTTTCATACTTTTTCAGTAAATAATCAAAATACTTTTCTCTCAGCTGATTTGTGTATGTAATAAATGTTTATTTTTGATTTAAACATGTTCTACAACTATTGTTGATTTAAAATAAACCCATTTGGAATAACAAATAATGTGCTATTTGAACATATTACACACTTTTTTTGGTTGGACATAAAATAAAATTTGAGCACTACAATAAAGTGCTAAATTTGTATTTTACCCAATTTGAACAATATACAACGTTTTTTTTGTGAAAACCAGCAGGACTTCTCGCTCATGTTAACTTTATATGGTATAAATGTTTGTTATTACTTTTACATTCTCTGAAGTCATTTTTCAAAACTGATCTTGACCACTGAAGAAGTGATTACAACCACTTGAAAAGTTATCTCAGCCACTACAAAAGTGATCTTGGCCACTAAAGAAGTGATCACAACAACTTTAAATGTTATCTCGGCCACTACAAAGTGATATTGGCCACGGAAGGAGTGATCACGGGCACTTTAAAAGTTATCTCAGCCACTACAAAAAGTGATCTTGGCCACTGAAGAAGTGATCGCAACAACTTTAAAAGTGATCTCAGCCACTACAAAAGTGATCTTGGCCACTGAAGATGTGATCACAGCCACTTTGAAAATTATTTAAACCACTACAAAGGTGATCTTGACCACTGAAGAAGTGATCACAACCACCTTAAAAGTCATCTCAGCCCCTACAAGTGACTGTGATGGCGTCTTTAGTGGTCGAGTTCTCTTTTGCAGTGACCGAGATCACTTTTTTAGGGGCTGACATAAAATTAATAATGGTCAAGATCACGTTTGTAGCGGCTGAGAAAGTGGCTGTGATCACTTTTTAAGAAACCAAGATCACTTTGTGGTGGCTTACATGATTTTTTCAGTGGCTGACACCAGTTTGTTTGTGGCCAATATCTCCTTTGTAATGGCTGAGATAACCTTTAAAGTGGCTGTGATCACTTCTTCTGTGGCCAAGATCACTTTTGTAGTGGCTGAGATAACATTTAAAGTGGCTGTGATCACTTCTTCAGTGGTCAAGATCACTTTTGTCGTAGTTTAGATATTTTTTAAAGTGGCTGTGATCACTTCTCCAGTGGCCAAGATCACTTTGTAGTGGCTTAGATAACTTTTTAGTGGCTGACACCAGTTCGTTTGTGGCCAAGATCTCCTTTTTAATGGCTGATATAACCATTAAAGTGGCTGTGATCACTTTTTCAGTGGCCAAGATCAGTTTTGTAGTGGTTCAGAGAATTTGAAAGTGGCTGTGATCACTTCTTTGGTGGCTAAAATCACTTTGTAGTGGCTTAGATAACTTTTCAGTGGCTGACACCAATTTGTTAGTGGCAAAGATCACCTTTGTAGTGACTGAGACAACTTTTAAAGTGGCTGTGATCATTTCGTCAGTGGTCAAGATCCCTTTTGTAGTGGCTTAGATAATTTTCAAAGTGGTTGTGATCACTTCTTCAATGGCCAAGATCACTTTTGTAGTGGCTGTGATACCATTTAAGTTGCTGTGATCACTTCTTCAGTGGCCATGTTCACTTTTGCAGTGGCTGAGATTATTTTTTAAGTGATGGCAATCACTTCTTCAGTGGTCAAGATCATTTTGTATTTGCTGAGATAACTTTTAAAGGGCTGTGATCACTTTTTCAGTGGTCAAGATCATTTTTGAAAAATGGCCACAGAGAATGTGAAAGTAACAAAAAATATTATACCATATAAAGTTAACATGAGCGAGAAGTCCTGCTGGTATTCACTAAAAAAAAGTTGTAAATTGTTCAAATTGAGGGATAAAATACAAACTTAGCGCTTTGTTGTAGTGTTCAAATTTTACGTCCAACCAAAAAAATGTGTAGTATATTCAAATAACTCATTATTTTTTATTCCAAATGGGTTTATTTTAAGTCAACAATAGTTCTAGAACATGTTTGAATCAAAACTAAACATTTATTATATACTAACTGCTGAGAGAAACGTATTTTGACTATTTACTGAAAAAGTATGAAAAATAGGTAAAATTAATACCAACTTAAAGCTCTCTTGTGCATTTGTCCATGATCGGACACAACAAATTTTACATCCATGTGAAAGCCTGTGTCAGTAGATATATATTGATAATAAATATCTTGATATAGCTCAAAATTTGACAGCTAAGTGGGCAATAATGTGAGATATATATGGTCAATTTTCCCGAGCCTGAAGAAAAGCGAGCTAATTTTACGTCGAACAAACAAAAACATATAATATGTTTACATAACTCATGTTTATTCCAAATCGGTTTATCTTATGTAAACATAAGTTCCAGAACATGTTTGAATCAAAACTAAACATTTATTAAAATGATAAATGATAAAAAAATGATAAATAGTCTTTATGTTGTTGTATGAAAAAATACTCTTTGTTTATTTTTTCTTCATATTTTACTCCTCATTACCCATTTCAATGAGTGAAATACTGTACTTTTTAAACCAAAAAATTATCTGGAGCTCTGTTTTGGGGGTTCTGGCCTTCGACCTAATTTTGGACCATTAACTTTGTGGCCATTATTGATGTTAATTAATGGCGGGGGATATCTCTTGTTCCTATATATAACGTTCCCGTCATTCAGTTTGGCAATGTGCATTGTTAATACACTGGCCAGGGAGCCTCTTCCCCAACCTTTTTTTAATGCAAACTAAATGATGCCATACTTCTAAATAACCGTAATTTGGTGATACTGAAGAGGTATACTCCATTTTTGATAATAATCATGTTCACAATGGCTGATGGGGTTGATGCATCAACCCCAGGTTGGGCTAAACCATGATTTTGCCCCATTTGAAATATTTTGTGATCTATAGAATTAACCACAATTTACCTAAGTTTCATAGTCTAAAGCAATAGTTTACTGATAAAAAATGTGAATGATTTTCTATTATTCTGTTTGTTTATTTTTGATAATTATATAGCCATACAAAGTACATACATATAAAATAATATTTGATAAATTTTCATTTTATTTTTTTCAGCTATATAGAATAGTCATTATGACCAATAAATTAGACGACTGCGGACTTGTTTCCCGTAAAATTCCACCACAAAATATAGTACATAGACTTCACATTCGAGAAACCCACATATGTAGACCCGGTACTCACTTTCATGTGGCTCGGCGTCTACATACAAATGTGTTTCCAAATTTCACTGTAGTGGACGTGGAAAAGCCTCCTTGTTTCTTGAGAAAATTCTCCCCAGATGGTCGATATTTTATTGCATTTTCTGCTGATCAGACTTCAATAGAAATTTATGAGTTTCAAGGAGCAGCAGCGGCTGAGAATTTGTTACACGATCTTAAAGATGGTACAGAGTGGCTGCATTCCAGAGAACACACAACTATACGGAATAAACTATTTGAGAACTTTTTTCACTTGAAACATGTGACTAGTGTAGCGTCAAATGGAGAGCATCTCAATAGAGAATGTAGTCTTTTTACTGAAGACGGGAGACATGTAATTGTAGGTTCTGCAATGTTTATACAAGAAGACCCTTATCCCTACTTCTATGACAGGTACAGAAACAATGAATCTGTCTCTCCAAATGCCAGATCTCCTTTAGAAGATTATACTTTGCACTTGGTTGACATGGAATCTGGGCTCTTGTGTGACAGCAGACATTTTAAGTGTGATAAAGTTTTTCTCTCCCACAACCAGGGTCTTTATTTGTACCGAGACACACTTGCGGTATTGTCTGTGCAACAGCAAACCATCCACATCTTCCAAGTAACGTCTGGTGGTAGTTTCATTGACGTTCGTAATATCGGTCGTTTTTGCTATGAAGATGATCAGTTGATTATTTCAGCAGCTCGGAGGAACAATGCTGTTGTTGAGCATCCTTTCAAAGAGCCAATAATGAACTCGTTGAAGCATCGATTGATGGTGTTTCTATATAAACAAGCAGTTGAACAGAGTAAACATCAGGGTACACCTCGTCCATTACTACGTTTCTATCAACATTTTAATCAATTCACAGCTTTACGGATGTGGAAAATGCAACTCTTGGATAGCAGTCATCTTTTGATTAAATATGCTCATGAAGATGTTGTGACACTAAAGACCACTGACCCAAACTCGCAACCTTCTTTCTTTGTTGTATATAATATGGATACAACCCAGGTCCTGGCTGTTTATGAGAACAGCTCTGAAGAATTGCTGGCTTTATTTGAAAACTTTTGTGACCTTTTTAGAAATGCTACATTACATTGTCCTGCTCAATTCCCTTGCTCCACGTCTGGTAATCCATATGCGCGACAAATTCATCAGCGGTTTAAACAGACGATAATCAATGCCAAGTTTGGTGGTCATACTGAAGCAGTGAAGCGTTTATTGGCACAACTGCCCATTAGTGCACAGTCATACAGCAGTAGTCCATACCTGGATTTGAACCTATTCAGCTATGACGACAAATGGGTTTCAGTGATGGAGCGACCAAAGGCTTGTGGAGATCATCCTATCCGGTGAGAATTTTACATCTGATACAATTTATGTTATTGGTATTATTACTATATTGTAAAACGCAATGTATAAAAACACGTATTTATGAAACAGCAAATATTGTAATTTACATTTTATTTAAATTGTAACCCTTTTCATGCTTATTAAATTATAAATACAAAAAATAACAAGTACCGGTATATATATGTGACCCATATCTGCACATAATCAATCAACATCCCCAAAAAACAGCTGACTGCACTTTTTATATTCTCTCAGTCTGTCATGATACACAGAATTAACATGATGAAATGTTACATAATTATATTCCCTGTGTCTTAGGCGCAGGCGTGCAGAATTGTTTCGTACAGATCAACAATGAATGTTGTAAATCACAATTGAATCATTTTTTCTCTGTATACATTGTGAAAACAAGGTTTATAGTAATACATGTACTAACATTTTACCACATTGTGATGGCATTTATGGTAGACTAGCTGCTATATTTTTTTTATTTTTTGAAGCATTGTGTCTTATATTATAACTGCTCCGTGGGATGACATCAATTTTTTTAATGAAGTAGTGTATCGCGAAGATCATGTTTTTAATTTTTCAAAATTTTCAGATTTTTAAAAACATTTTTTATCAACATTTATAAGAATCAGAGAAAACATAAACAAACTATTCGTACACCTAAATCATGGTTGAATGTTAGCACAGCATTGGACCACATGTTGATGCCGTCGGCCCAGCGTCAGGCAGACAATCAGTGCTACAGGTTAACCCCACCATGCCGTCAATTTCAGACACCATGACCAATAGCATTGTTTTTCATGTGGTCGGTCAGAGACTGTGGGTATTGTCGTATGAAGTGTAGCATACTGCAGGCAGTTTTCTTACATGGCAATATACGACCATGGGAATAAAACTATAGTTTGGTCTTTTTCAGTGCTTTTAAATTTTTTGATTATTATTTTTTATTTTTAGTTAAGCTGTCGCTTTAATAACAGGCACCCATGCTAGATCAATCAGTCACGGATTCAGAATCTTGATTACATGGCGTGTTCCAAAATTTTAATTATAGACTGTTTGTACAAATCATTCCAGACAGAAAGACTTGTATCATAAAAATTGTGATAGCTGGCACAGGTGTTATATAAATTGTTGTTTTATTCGGCCAGTTTTATAGATAACACTATATGATTTAAATTTTTTTCACTATATCCCAGGACCCTCCATTTAAAAAAAAAAAAAACTGATGCAAATAATGGCTGTAGTTCTAATCTCTTTGAGAATGGCACCCAAAAACTGAATGTATATTTTTCATTATTACTTACAGCTATGTTGATTCTTAACTATTTACCTTGTTCTATGGTAACAAGCACTATTACTCCGATTCCCCAAAACAGAAGAAAGTCATTGAATGACAGTGATAATTATAGGGCTATAGCCCTCAGCAGCCATTGACATCAGGATTTTTTTTACTAGACAACAGGGCAGGTAAACTGTGATTTTTGTCTGCCCTGGTGACTTTCAACTGGACCTGAAAGTGGTATGTAGGGCTAAAACTATGAAAACTTTACAAGACTAACCGGTCGCCATATGTGGACAGTTTATCCGGCCTGGGCGTTTTCAACCTGCCTCGGGCGGCCGGTCGGACTTTAATGTCAATGACTGCCTCAGCAGTATATAAGCCTATCTTGTGATAAAGCGCTTTCTTAAATGATTTACAATTTGGCTTTTCGTCGAAACATTCTACAAGTCAATGTACCTTCGTTGTTAAAGAGACCGTACAATGTTTTTTGAATGGTGGAAGTATTGTTTATGGTATGTTACTTGATGCAAGCAAAGCCTTCGACAGAGTTCATTTCATAAAAATTTTCAGACTACTTCTGTCCAGAGGTCTTTGTCCTGTTATCTGCAGGTTAATTGCCACTTTCTATACTAGTCACACATCGAGAGTTAAATGGGGTTCATCTTTTTCCGAAACGCTCTCAATGAGTAATGGTGTAAAGCAGGGTGGGGTTTTATCCCCTGTCCTGTTTGGTGTCTATATTGAAAGCTTGCTTGATAAACTTGAACAATCACGTGCCGGATGTTATATTGGTCACATATTCGTGGGTGGGAGCATTTGGATATAGGCTATGCCGATGATATTATTTTGCTTGCACCATGTAAAAAATCTTTAGTGTTTTATTAGATATATATAAGCAATTTTTACTAGAATTCCAAGTAAATTTTAACTCGAGCAAAAGTAAGCTCATTGTTTTTACAAATGACAATGACTGTGATACTTCAGTAATATTCAATAATTAAATGATCTATTCCGTGTCCAGTGAGCAGCATTTTGGTCATAATATCGGCAATCAGGTATTTTAAAAAAAGATTATTAAAAACAGTGCCGCTCATAGACAAAATGGCCACCAATCCCTCCTTTTTCTTTTAATTGCAATACCGTTCAACAACACAGTATGCTTACTGCTCATGTTGAATGGCCTAGCTGGGTAATGTTCTGGTAGACATTTTTCAATTTCAATCACACCATATACTTGACAGTATATGGTGTGATTACTCAACAGTATATGGTGTGATTACCTTCAAGTCTGGCTAAGTATATGGTGTCATTCCAATTGGACATTTCACAGAGATCCTTATAAAATTCCCCCCAATGGCCATTCAACATGAGCAGTAGGTCTACTGTATGTTGGACTGTATTCATGTCAAAAAACTTTTTTAAATATCCAAAGGGCGAGGGTGGATCAATTTTTAGCTTTTTAAAGGGACTAGCCCAGGTCTAAAATCATCAAAAAATCGGTGATTTTATTTTGGCTTCTCAATATGACCATATGATGTAAACATGTCCATAGACTAGAACTGCAAAAGTTTTTAATTTTTGTACTGCGCATTCACCAGTTAGGCTAGATATAGAGACGAAATTTCCGTATTTCTTATTTTTGACATGGTTGTCAATAATTAGAAATCAGGAAGTTCGTCTTTATATCTAGCCTAACTGGTGAATGCGCAGTACAAAAATTAAAAACGTTTGCAGTTCTAGTCTATGGACATGTTTACATCATATGGTCATATTAAGAAGCCAAAATAAAATCACCGATTTTTTGATGATTTTAGACCTGGGCTAGTCCCTTTAATTATCGAATTATCTCAGCATGAATGCGATTCATTTTTCAGATATTTCGGCAATAACTCCGAACCTAAGTTCATTCATTACATATTTCGGAAAATTTAATAATATGTGTGCTATTCCATAGTAACTGAGTTCAATTTGATCATTTAAAACAAAGTGGACAATAACACTAAACGTTGTATAATTGTTAAAATTATTCAAACAAATAATATTTGTACTATCCAAAGTAAAGTACTATTAAGTTTTATTGCTACAATACATGTTTCCCGTCGATTAACATTTTTTTGCTTTTATGTTGAAGGTTCTATGCAAGAGATTCCGGATTACTGAAATTTAAAATTCATGCTGGACTTTTGGGAAAAAACCCACCTCCAACTGCACGTAGACTGGTAGCATTCACATTCCACCCTAGTGAACCATTCGCCATCAGTGTTCAAAGGACAAATGCAGAATATGTTGTAAATTTTCATATTCGACACTGCCCTTCTTGATTGAACGTCAGCTGACAAGGAAAAGTCCCCCCCCCCCCTGACTGATACAATAATTTATCAGAATGAGAGTGGCATTTGTTGGTTTGTTACTATTAAATATATTTTGTTATCTATATATAGGCTATTGTTTCTCTCATCAAGACAATAAACGACAAACACACAAAGTGGGGCCCTTTATGGGTGGGTCAGATCCTCACTTTCCACGCATTTTAGAGGCAAATCCTCACTTTCCTCGCATTTTGAAAATCCTCACTTTCCTCACATTTTTAACATCCTCACTTTCTTCTTATTTTCAAAATCCCCACATTTCTTTTAAACCTCACAAAAGTTGCTACACAGCCAGCTTTGTGTTTTTTTACGAGGCCGTCAAATAATAAACTTTTCATTTCCCAAATTCCTCGTTTTTTGCAGAGTGATCTTCGCATTTAAGCTCAAATCCTCGATCTTTAGTTCCATGATCCTCGATCCTCGGATTTTTCAAATCCTCGATCCTCAGATTTTTAAAATCCTCGCGAGGAAGAGGCAATCCTCACATCTTCGTTTTCCTCGTTTTTACCCGTAAAGGGCGCCGAATGTGAAGGGTTGATTTAAAAAGAAAAATAGACAATGACCTCAAAGAGGGCATTTAACTAAGTACAATTTATTAGTAGAGATTGCTAGCAATCTCTACTTTTTCATTCTACCTGTGTTAATGTATTTTACTGTTGATTTATTTCACGACAATGATGTTAAATTCGTTGAACTGAGAACATATCTAACACCATGTGTCTGTTAAAAAGTATTTTTTTTATTGCAACACGAACGCCGATTTTGAGATTTCTCTTTTGATGCTCAGATAAACATGGTTTATTATATGTATTTCTGTGGGACAATAGCAGCTATCATGGCATCAGCCATTCAAAACGTTATATAGTATATCTGTATATAGGTCCACCTACCTCCTCTACTGGTTGATAAGTGGGTCATAAGGTTAGTTCGGTGACGGCACGTGTGACCCCTTTTAGCAGCACAGGGTGAGATTGACCACATGCTGCAGAGGCTAGATCTGTATAGCGTGGGCCTACTTACTGTTACACTCCCTAGCAGTGTGAAATGGGGACAGTGTAACTTACTGTGCACTGCTATACATGTATACACTGGCCCGTACCCAGCACTGCAGCATGTTTATTGGGAAGGAGCACTGCCACCGAAGTAGCCGTTTCTGTAGGAGCATGGTAGGAGGGAAATAATGCATTCTGGCGACGTATATTCACACAAAATTAAGGAATCAAGCAACTGACGGCCAAAATATGAGCAAGTGCAATGAACAGTCACTTTTGTAAACAAACCTGACACGCTCAGCTGCAGTCCTTCTGACACAACTCAAGTGCAGCCAACGCAGGTGCCGACGTTAGGTGTGAAAAATAGCTGTGATAGATCAAGCCTGACCATTTGCACGCTATGGCCCTGTTAATGTGTCACACATGTGTAACTCAACGCCGCGAAACACCGCTAATACGATTGCCCAATAAGAATTTAAAAGCAAATGTTATGGATGTATTCTCATTGAAATATTATTTGCTCTAGACTGCGTGTTTCTTAAAAGAGATGATCACCAAATCCTACAGGTTGAAAGTAGGTCCTATTAACTGAATAACTTTGTAGATTGCAGGCCATACAATGTTAATAGTTTGGTGGGACTGTAAGGATCGTTTTTTGGGGGACTGAGGTGTTGATTAATTACCCAACAAACATAGATGTTATTCAATGCTGGTTTCATGCTGGACGTTGGCCCATTGTTAAAATGACATAATATACAACAACTGCATACATAATGGTGCTGACTACTACTTACAGGACGAGTTCTATTAAAGACCTACACCCACGATCACCACACGGCTGACCCGTGGTTCATCCATGTAGGCCCTACACACCTCTACCGTTGCGGCAAGCTGGTGACTGATTTTTTCAAGGCAGCTGACTTTCTGGGTAAACAGATTGCTACACTGCCACCATTAGATGGTCGGAGACAGAACACTGAGAATGAGTGTAACAGATTACCTGAAAAACGAAGGGTGCGCATTTATTAGGGGGGGGGGGGGGGTGCTTTTATTGGGGATAATACGTAGGTGTAGGCCTACTGCCGGACTTAGTTTAGGCGTGAAAAAAGACCAATGTTGGTCTACCATCTACGAAGCTGGCCCAACTGTGGTCCACGATTGGGTGGATGTCTCGTGTTTGCTGTAGTTGAGTATTCAACTCGGGGGACACCTGCTGACGCACGTAGAGCAGCGGTATCGTGAGTTGACAGCTATCAGGGCCCTATAGGCCTAGGCTTGATCAATCAATACGATTGGCAAAATAGGAATGTAAAAACAAATGTTATGGATCATGTAGGCTATTATCATTGAAATATTCAATGATTAGATCTATTCTTATTTTTGAAAATAGATATCACCCAAGGCAGAGCCTACAGGATGGGCGAAAGTAGGCCTATTAACTTGCGTGTAGAGTGTAGGCCTAGGCACCTGCAAATGTTAATGGTTTGGGAACTGAGGGTCTGTTTTACAGTAGAGGAGGCTGAGACTGTGTGAGACGCCCCTGTAAATTGGCTGAACATATTTTACAGAATTTGGGATCATAAAACCCCAATGTTACAATCAATAAGCACTATTGCAATAAGCAATAAGGCCTACAATAAAAAAGGGTGATGATATAAAGCGTTAGGCCTAGCCTACATGAAAAATAATATTTTGATGTAGTCTATCGGAAAAGATGAAGAGACAGCTTATAACTTTTTGTTGACCAACTTACTTTAAAGTTATTTTGAAAACTAGAGGATAACTGTGACTTTTCATTTTTTATTATGACAGATTGAATAATTTTTTTGCTTAGGCATATGCGTTTTTTCAGCTATTTGGAATTTTGGTGGCAATTTTAGACTTCAGAATTCGGTCTTCAGAGGTCAGACTTCGGACAGACTTTGGGCATAATACTTCGGACAGATTTTGGAATTCAAACTTTGGACAGACTTCAGACAGACTTTTTATTTCAAACTTCGAATTTTGGACTTTCGAACTTCACATATACGACTTCAGACAAACTTTGGGCAGATTTCAAACAGACTTCGGACATCAGACTTCAGATTTTGGGGTTTGGACTTCGGTTTTAGCTTTTGAGAGACTCCAGACTTTGCAATGGTTACAGATTCAGATTTTGGACTTCAGACTTCTGTTTTTGGACTCCAGGTTTTGAACAGACGTACGCAGTAGGCCTACTTCAGACATACTTCAGACAGTTTTTGGACTCGGACAAACTTCGGACATCAGACTTCGTATTTCTGTTTTTCAGACAGACTTCATAGGCCTACATCAGACTTCAGATTGTGGACTTTAGACTTCGCATTTTGGCCTTCGAACATACTTCGGACTTCAGACGTCAAATCTTTCGGACGGACTGAAATTAGGAAGAATTGATAAATACCAGAATTAAGCCACTAGTAAATTAAAAAGAAAAATGAGGTGAAAAAAAAAATTGTCTTCAGCTGGCGGCCATTTTTATTATCGGTGGAAAGCCTGAAATCTAATTAGGTCATCACCATACATAAGTGTGACTTTATATAAAAAATTAAGAAGATTCAATCAATATTTTCCTTGATCTTTGACATTCCGTAAAAAAAATTGCTCGAGGGCGTGTATGCATTATGAATTCAATCCGTTATCTACCATGTTAAAGCAGTAGGCAAAACAAGTGACGAAAACGGCGGGCGGCGACGCAAGATGGGGACGAGAATTCTGCTTTGCAAGTCCAAAAAGGCATTATCTGCTTACTTGTAAAGTAAGCAGAGATACTGCAGTGAATAATATGTCTGGTGTAGCAGAGCAGTTTGCTACACAAAAATATGTTGGTGTAGCAATTTTTCGCATGGTGAATAGTAGTTTAGCACATGCAAGGCTGCTAAACAATTTTTCTGGGACAAATTATTCCGTGTACTGCCTTTTGGCACGACAGAATACCCCTTCGTTGGGCCGAGGGATAATAACTGCACCCACTGTCAAAGATGAAAAATTATTAAACTGGCGACATACCGGTACCAAAACTGACGGCACGTCTATCTTTAGGACCCACAGTTAAACCCCATGGCGCTCTAGATTATTGGCGCTTATTAACGACAAACATATATAAATCTGCTAAAATGCAGTTTGATATAATATGCAGGCCTGGCACTGTTTCCAGTAGCTCTATATAATTATAGGCCCTATACACCTTTGAAGCTTTATTCTATTTTTTTTCTCAATAATTATTCTAATTTTACTTTATCGTGTGTAATCTAGTTGTTTGTTGACAATGTGTGAGTTATTGTGCGAGTAAAGGCACTTCTGGTTTCCCCGAATGTTACCGCTTACGTTTTATACCCCTGTTGTTAGTTTGTCGACTCGATAGCTTGGTAGGTGTTCATGAATGCCAGCAGTCTGTCGCGGGAGGGCTAGCCACCTTCCCTCGCCCCTCTCTGCCTCACT
Source organism: Flabesymbios commensalis (assembly GCA_964017125.1). Lineage (NCBI taxonomy): Eukaryota > Metazoa > Annelida > Polychaeta > Terebellida > Flabelligeridae > Flabesymbios > Flabesymbios commensalis. The sequence continues at coordinate 48,312,743 of OZ024908.1, forward strand.
TGACACAACCGTATGTTACGCAATATAACAATTAGGTCTTGGCTAAGATATTCATCTCCAAGAATTGCAAATTTAGTATTATTAAAATTAAATTTTTGGACTCGGTGGTAAAAGGCATTGCACATTGATATAATTTATACACTTCTGGTGTGAAAAATGACCGAATAATGTAATTTATTGCAATGACAGATCATGTGGTAAGTTAACCATTTCATTACGACCATCTGACATAAAAAGGGGACAAAGTATGGTGAACTATACATTTTTATTTATTAAGTTTATTTTGCCTGAGTTTGTGTCCTATTTAGGGGAAATAGGTGTTGTGTGTGAGAAACAGTTGACATTTCTGTACACCAGTCCTTGTGAGTATGTCCAATATAACGTTTAAGGGCCCTAGGTTAGGTAGGCCTACTTTAAGAAGTGTTCAGATAAAATATATGTTCATGATTAAATATAGTGATTAGACCGTAAAGGGTTTTGATGGGAATGATATTGGCCAAGTGTCGCAGACAGTGGCCAAGCATTACATCAGCATTGGGCCAATGTATCGTGTTATCTGGTGTTTCTGGCGCCTGATGTAAAGAATACCCAGTGCCTGACTTATAAAGAGTAGGCCTAATTGTGGGATTTCCACAAAAAATAAAACTGGCCCAACATCATTCTATCGCTGCGCCACACTTTGAGCAATATCTTTGTTTTTGACGCAACAAGTTAATTTTAGTGGGCCATAGGATTTTTGAAGATAAGGCCGTGCCTGCTGAATTAAAGGGACTGGCTCAGGCTAAAATTATAAAAAAAATCAGTGATTCTATTTTGGCCTATTAATATGACCATATAATGTAAACATGTCCATAGAATAGAACTGCAAATGGTTTTTTTAATTTTTGTGCTGTGCATTTACCAGTTAGGCTAGATATAGAGACGAAATTCCCGTATTTCTTATTTTTGACATGGTAGTGCCGCCAATAAATGCCCATTACGGCGCACACTGTCAAATTGTGAGCTTTGTATCGCTGTATTAGTTTCAGTATTAGTATTCAGCGTTGTTAGAACAGAGTCAAGGTTCGTCATCCCATGATCCAAAACATAGGCCTATATGCTTACCAATACAATTTAAATGAAATATGGCAGAAAACGAGCTACTGAAACCAAAGTGTAGCTGAAATGTTGCTGATTCCAACGAAATATTGGACTGTCACCTGTAGCCTGACTGTAACCTCGCCACAAGGTAACCTCGCCACAGGTAATCTCGCCACAGATTTGGTAACCTCGCCACAGAAGGCTGAGTAACCTCGCCACAGCTTTGGTAACCTCGCCACATGGGGCTAAGTAACCTCGCCACAACTTCGCCACACCTGTTGTATCCGCATTTATCAATATATTTTCAAAGGGAAATCTCTACCTTGAACGTGGTGTAGATGTCTATATAGACTTAGATTATATGTGCCATTAAAATCAAAAGCAAAAAAAATTCTAAAAAAATGGACCAATATATAGCGAATAATAATAGGCCTACAAATTTATTTCCTACAGCAAATATTGTAGAAAATTTGTTCATTGTGACTAATAATAATAATATATTAACCCTTCAACCGCTGAATAAAATAATCGAAATTTTCACACACTTGGAGTTGTGTCTCACTACCTTGACCCACAACTTTGAGTGAGTGAGAGAAAACAACTCGTATTTGATTAATTTGTAATTTAAGACTAAGCAATTTATAAATCTTGATGTTTAAATGGCTAATAAAACGGATTAAAGCGACTACAGTCGCGCTTAGCGGTTTAAGGTGAATAGGTGTAGGCCTAGCGGCAACAACAGAGGAAGTTGATGACACTGCCCCAAGAAGAGATCCGACAGCACCCGAGGAAGACAGTGAGTAGCACTCAAGCTATGTGATCAACTCCAATAACCATGATAACACTCGATATTGTTGACACAATTGATTGACACAAGTGATATTAACTCATGTGAGTGCGTGGTGACGTGAAGTCGATTGGGCCTACTTGCAAACGCTGAATGTTAAACCATTTTTTCTTCTTCCGGTTTTAATAATAGCATAACCGCCAATATGAATCTTTGATATTTCTATCAGCATGAACACCTGATGAACGTTTAATATGGAATATTAGGTGATATGAATGACCCTTAAGTGTTTTATTTGTTGTTGGGAAAATGCCCCCCTTTTGAAATAATAATGGGTCACATGCCCCATCGTCTAAGGCCAATGCCCCCCCCCCCTCCGAAAAATATCATGGGCCCCTTGGCCCCCTTTTTCCAATTTATAAATCGGGCACTGAATATGTAATAGTACCAATCTCATACATATAATTTTAACTATTTATATTGCCGTATATTAACCGTCTGCGTCCCTATGTTTGGGATATATTTAAGTTAAACTGAACGTAGATTTTAACCTAAGTCTATGCTAAAAACACAAATAGTAGGCCTAATTTATGTTCTTGTATTATGGACCCTATCGATGGAAGCTGATATTCAACATCACATTGTAATAAAAGCCTAAATATCACGCTAATAGGGATCTAATTAGAAGTTACTAAAATGTGTGGTACCAAAGCCATAACTTTATTTTGAATTGAATTTACAAATAGTAATATTATTAATAAATGATGTTCCTTTAATGCTGGGTAAACGATGTAGAGGGCGGCACAACAATAAACTAAATATCCAGTTATTCCTGGTTTAATGCTAGTCCACCGTCTGCACTGCTGGCCCAACATTAAACTAACATTAAGTTGATGTAGCTTCTGTGGAAAGTATATAGCCAGTGTAATATATTATGAGATTATGCATTGTACCAGAAATACATAATACAGAAAAATAAACAACTCTAACCTCACCATTTCACAGTGCGCTGATGCGTTTTCCCTTATAACTCTATAACCATTCGACCGATCAACACATGTAAGGCATCTTTGGAAAGGTCGTAATCTTAACTTTATTACGATATTTTCATCTTTCTTCTGCTTTTAAAGCTTTTAAATCTATATTTAGCAGAGAGGGGGGGGAGGCCGGGGTCAAGAGCACGTGGGATCTGTACAACGTCCACGTGGGCAACGTAGTGGTATTCTGGGGTTGAGACGGCGGTTTTATGATCCCTGTATGTCGATGTCAGTACACATCCGTACGTTTAGCGATTCACCCCTGGTCAGATGAGAAATTAATGAATTTAGCGTAGTAGTGGTGGCTTACATGTTGTCCCCAGGAAAGCATCATGTTTCATACTGAGAATAAATCAAACAGAACTGATGATCCCTTAAGTAGGCCTAAGCTATCACTCACCGTATTTTAATTTACGATGCGATTTTTTTAGCATTGCTATTATAAAGTCATGTTATATTCTGTTGTTATCCGATGTGTTTATGCTTGAAAAAAAACCAATAGTACATATTGGTTTCAATGTCGAGATGTTATTTACTTTTTTTTGTTTTGTTAGTTTTCTATGCATTTCTCACATCAACTGTGGGAAAGAGGTTCCACCTCGTGTTTATATATACTGTTAATTCATTTTTAAATAGTCAGTATTTTATCATTAATTCTGGTGAGCAAGCCGACCAGCAGATCATTTTCAAACCATCTAACATATTTTGATATTTAAATTAATTATAGGCCCCATACAACGTAAGCCTCTCTGTGGTATTGTATTCTTTAAACATGTAACAAAATCGTTACATTTCTTTATTGACCCTGTAAAAGCAAATAGATATTTCATTTGCAATCAATTATTAAAATGAATGGAATTATGTGTTTTGGTTTCATAAAATAAATACGTACAATATATCAGATCAAGGCTCATCCAGCAAACACAAAACATTCGTATAACATTTATGCAACGTCTTCCACGTTGGTCCAACATTGTATAAATGTTATACAAATGTTTTGTGTTTGCTGGGCACGTCGTCCTTATTTCCATGAATTATGTCATTTAAATCAATTTATATCATTGTTATATCATTGAATATATTGTGATCAAAATATTCTATACGATGCATAGATGCGACGAGGGGCTGAAAGGGTTAACGTTTATTATTAGACCTTGTTAATTAAAGCGACACAATCAGGCTGAAATCATCAAAAAATCTGTATTTTTATTTTCGCTTTTTAATATGGCCATATGATGTGAACAATTGTCCATAGACTAGAATTACATAATTTTTATTTTATTTTTTGTGTTGCGCAGTTACCAGTTAAGCGAGATATAAAGATAAAATTCCCGATTTCTTACTTCGGACATGCATGTCCAAAATAAGAAATAGGCGAATTTTGTCTGATTAATTTAATTTAATTGTTGAATTCAGTCTGCAACAACCAAGCTGTGCAGAATTTGGCCTCGTTCCGACAAACATAATATTATTACATGGAGATATACCTCCACTGACAGCATCCCCACTCCCGGCAAACTCGAGACGCCGAAACAATAATGATTTTATGTTGGTCCACCGCTCATAATGTAGGCCCGGTGTTATTGAGCCGTTCTCAGGTTAACGTTTGTTGCACAAGGGGGGCCAAAACCCCTTTCAATTTATTTCATTTTCAAGTCTGTTGGGTCACCATTAATCTGAAACATCTTTCACCTGGACACAATAGGCCTAGTAAATTCTAATATAAAAAATATTCTACACATTCTAAATGAGGATAAGAATGCTGGCTCAAAGTTGGTCCACCGTCTACGAGTGTTTGCTTGGCATTATACAGAAATAAGCTACTTATCACACATTCTCTGAAACCTAAGATATTGACGTGTGGTCTTAAAACTAAAGGGTTAACTTCGATTATATTGATTGCATACCGGGATGCAGCAAACACGAGCCAGCAAACACGAGACGTTGGCCCAATGTTGGGTTAATGACGGCCCATCGTTTTCAACAGACCAACGTCTCGTGTTTGCTGGGTCCGAATGAAATGGCAACTTATTGATAAATTATTCTATGTGATGCTTGGATGCGACGAGGGGCTGAAAGGGTTAACGTTTCTTATCAGACCCAAGTTAATTCAATTAGATGTAGTTTAAAGCCTTTCTTTAGCTTTGTAAAGATCGTAATGTGGCTGCTTGGAAATGTGTAGGTCGTAAACACTGGTAAATGCACATATCACTTGGATAGGCAAATAACGTCATATATATCGGGGTCTTGGTTGAATAACCTGGCCGGCATTTGAATTCACCTGATTTCCGGGGCTGCTAGAAGTAACCAATCCTCTCTGAGGCATTCGCCCAATGTCGGTTTAATATTGAGCCAGCGTCGCAGATGTTGGCCCAACCTTATGCCAGCATTGGAACGCTCATACGCTAGGACTGAATGGCCCTCAGCTGACGCTTGGGCGAGGGACCTGGTGCAGTGGTTAAAGTTGTCTTGTATATTATGCACTTTTGGTGTTGGGAAATGTGTAGGTCGTAAATGCACATTTTATTGGATAGGCAAATAACATAAGGATCTTGGTTGAATCCACCTGTTAAGGTTTCCAGGGCTGCTAAAAGTAATAATCCCCCCTCCCCCAATTACGAGGCACTGGCTCAAGTCTGGAAACAGGGTCGCTGGCGTTGGCCCAATATGAAGCCCACTATTAAGCCAACATTGGGTTAATTTATGGTGTTGTTGTGCTGTTGCTACTTTTCATAATTTAATCATCGAATAATCAAAGGCATGTTTGCCTAATGTTTGCAATACAGCATACATATCCGGTTCTTTTGCAAATCCTAATTTTGATGGTAATGTGTTTAACCATGTTCTAGTATCCTTGGTTTAACATACTGGTCCACTATTACAGTCCGATTTCTTCGTCGTATTTATCAGAGGCCCATTTTGTCCGACTGTCAGAAGGATACATACTAGTGACTGGAGAGTGTCATTATCTTCTTTTAGTGCATTCCACAGACGAGCTCGATCCTCGAAATATTTGAAATGGCCTTCTTGTTCACTATTTCTCACAATATATTCTACAAATGATTTTTTTTTTATTTATTTCCATTCTGAGCCAAAAGATAATAGTATGCGCTGCCAATCGATATGTCTTATGTGTCTTGGAAGCTAATCGTTATAGAACTGGCAAAGAGGTTCTTATTACATAGATTATATAGGAAGTGATTACCCCAAGTAATCTACCCGTCCGGATATCTGTCCAGCTGTGAGGAGAGAAAGCACAGCTGGACTTCTGAATTTGGCTGCCGATTGTTGACCATTTGAAGTCTGTTTAAACACCCTATTAGAGACGTGCACCCCAGCTAACACAAATAGTTGAACCAATGTTGGCTTAATGTTGGCCTAGCGTCAAAGACTGTGAGCCAACATTTAGCTAACATTGGTTAATTGACTTGTGTTGGATGGGAGAGACGTAGTGGTCACTATGTACAGGGAACGTGTTCTGTTATCAAGATATTTTTAAACGTTGGCCGTTAGCGCTGACAACTGTATTCCAGACACCCCTATGGGATAGCTTGGCGGGAATATTACACCCGGGTCTCGGGTATAATTTGGAAGTCTGCAACAGCCATACTGTGTCCCTTAGTTTGAAACATCTTTCACCTGGACACAATGTGTAATTCTAATATTAAAAATATTCTACATGTATTCTAAATGAGGTTACAAATGTTGGCTCAAAGTTGGTCCACCGTCTACCCCAGCAAACACGATACATTGAACCAATACTGGATGAATGTTGGCCCATCGTCTCCGACCTAGGCCCAACATTCACCCAGCATTTGGTCAATGTATCGTGTTTGCTAGGTACGCTGCTAGCACAACGTTAAGGCAACATTTGATAAGAGTCTCAAGAGTGTTTTTCTCGACATGATGACATTGTCCAGATATAAGCTTACTGATCACATATTCTCTGCCACATATCAAATATTTACGTGAGGTCTTAAAGGGTTAAGAAGCCAGCATAAAGTCAACTTCTCGTATATTCCGAACGAAGCCCTGTATGACAAACTTGCATTGTTTGGTTCATAAAATAATGTTTAGCTGGAAGTTAGCTGGAAGTTAGCTGGAAATTGTAATTTTTGAAATGGCAACTTATCAATGAAGCATGACGATTGTCTCGTTTTTAATTAATATCCCCCGTAATTTCAATGTATAGCCTATTCTCTGTAATGCAAAACTATTCTAGGTCTATACTATGGGATTTAGGCTACCTAGATTTGTCATATCCTATATATCGGATTCTGACGTGATCCACCGACAGAAAACAATTAAACGCAACGTGAATGTGCACTTTCTGAACGACGCTGTATTTATAATTCATTGAATAAGCTTATTTGTGAACAAACATAAAAATGTAACCATTACGTTACTATGTAAAGTAACATTAATAAACTCCTTATTGGCCCAATTCTAAACGTTACACTTTTCGTTCTGGCAATAGATTCACTGTGAAGGTTTAACGTTGCTGATCTGTTAATTTAAACACATGCCTTTACATGCAAATTTATATTAGGGCCTGTATGACTAATTTTATGATGGGCCCAGGAAATAGGAAGCGACGTTCACCCACGTTACGTTGATGCTGAGCCAGCCTTGTAGATGGTGGACCACCATTGCAACAACAACGTTTCTTGTTCCCAACAAATGTTACTATGTAAAGTAACATTAATAAACTCCTTAAATGTTCCAATTCTTAACTTGTTTCAAACGTTAGACCTTTCTTTCTGGCAATGGATTCACCCAGGAAGGTCTACTGATCTGTCAATTTAAACACATGCCTTTAGGCCTACATGATTATTTATAAATTATGATTAATTTTATGATAGACCCACGAAATAGGAAGCATTCACCCACGTTACGCTGATGCTGGGCCAGCGTTGTAGATTGTGGACCACCATTGCAAAAACATTGGGTAAACGTTTCTTGTTCCCAGCAAACGTTTGCCTGATGTTGCCTTGAAGTTAATAGCCCATCATCTACAACGTTTATCCCACATCAAAACAACATTGTGTCGAACCCTTGTGTTTGCTGTGTAAGATCAATAACTTTATATATAAAGTTCTTGGTAAGATATAGCAGCTGCCCTGCAAACACGAGACGATGGTCTAATGGTGATTTAATGTTGGGTCAACCTATGTAGGCCTATATGTGGAATAACCCACAATCTGTTAGAGGTCAACGCAACCAGGGGGCAACTTCAGCTCAACTGACATAGCTGTATGTACATGTAGTAGGGGAGAGTGGGGCATGTCCGCCACCCTAAGACATATATTACTTTAACACCTACAGCAGTAAAGATAAATTGGACTAATATGGCTACTAAGACAACCTTCCACAGTACTTTGGTTGGAACAAGACTCGATGGCACCCAGCCAATTTATGAACAGTTGATGTGGGAAATAAAACTTTACTCGCATGTGGCGGTTATGCCCCGTGCATGGGGCATAACCGCCACATGCACGGGGCATAACCGCCACCAATTATGACCTAGGGCTACATGCAAAGACCTACACACAGACATAGACCTACGACAGGATACAGGGTAAAACAAATAACCCCTGTATACTAACATCACCCCCAGCCCCCACCTATTCTGAGGTCGTACACACAGGATTGTTTTCACCACTGAGAAAAGTAAACAAACCATTGGCCAATCACTGAGCAGGACTCGTCTGCCGCCGCTGCGACCTCATGAATAATTAATACAGCATCTTGTCCTGCTGTAGTACCCAGCTCATGGACGTTCGTCATCACGAGTGGCTAGCTACAATTTATGTGGAGCCACCTAGCGAAAAGAATTTTAACGGTATCTTTAATATGAAAAGACAGTAACACGGCTCAGAATATCACCTTTCTAACGATACTTTGCATGTGATTATCGGCCGGTTGGTTACGAAGGGAGACGTTACGGTACCCTCAGAAATGACGATGGGCGAGTTGTTTATTTCTCTGTATTATGTATTTCTGATTGTACGCATCGCGTTGACCACTACAATGAGGCAATACCGCTGGTGTCTTGCCATAGAGTTAACTCTATATTTGGTCTGGCTAAACTTCTGAAATTCGAAACCTTTCAGTGTTGATCTTAACCAAGGGTCTGGCCGGACGAATGGTTGCCAACTGGTGGCTTCGTCACTCTCAGCATTTATTCGTACGGAAGCTCATTAGATTAAGTGTTGATCCACTGTTCGCCGTATCGTATTTGCTGGGATGCACCTAAAAGTATGCATACTTTAGAAGTGGATATATGTATATTAAAAACATGCCTCGAAGTAATAATATGTAGGGCTATAAAGGGTCTATGAGGCAGCTGGGCCAATAGTGTTTTTTTTAATGACACAGCATCATAGTTGAATTCACGCTTTCCCATTCGTTGATTTTTTCTACCAATTACTGGCAACCGTCAATAATGAAGACGAGGACCAGCCGTGCATGTGGATTATAAAACTTTAAAATATAAATTTTTCATTTTTGCAATAAATGAAAATCAAAGTGGAACAGGGAACACTATGGCAGAACCAGAGTAAAAACATACCTGTCAATTACAACAGGTAAGGGATAGCAATGACATGACCAATATATATTATGCACATTTAATATGTTGTGCAGAATAAAATATGAAAAATGCTGGGCAGCGCCCATGACGGTGAACCAATATTAAATCCACAGGTAATGTGTTTGTATATATGTAATAACAATACCGAAGGTCAGTGGGGGAGGGGGGGGGGGTCCTGGTGCCTGCTAGGAAAGTCAGAGATCATGGATTCGTCTCATGCTCTGGCATTCAAGTTTCAAAGAAACAAAATGTTTCCCCCCTGTTCAATTGTAAATATTGAATATTGTGGGCAGCCTCCGTGACCAAGAGTTAGTGTGCTCAGCCGTAGACCAACAGGGCTCAATTTCGAATCCTGTGGCTGGAGGGCAGTGACACCTCGTTCATCTCACCATCCTCAGGTTCTACTTACCCAGCTTAGCCTATATGTGTACAAATGTGGTGTAGAACCCCATTTATTTCATTTCATAGCATTTGATACAGCCAACTAACACCTGACTCAACGTTGGCCTGACAATATACAGCAACATTTCAGCAAAGATCGTGTGAGTTGAGAAAGCCTTTATGGGTCTTTATCCTTAGGTCTACTGTGTGTATTGTGATTTCCATAATTGGCATTACGTAAGAGGGTGCAGTGAAAGTGCATTCCACATGTGATAATGATGGATTAGGGCTACTGTATATTTCATGGCTGAGTAAGAAACATTAACCCTTTGGACCCGAACCTCCTGGGGATAACTGCCTCTCCCACCGAGCCTCCTGGAGCAGCAGACCCTATTGGTGATATTATTATTGACCATATTTTACCTTTCAAAGGCTCTACACAATTATCTTGACGGAATTCACAAAGTAACACTCCATTAATGTTATTATAATGCTGTGGCTTGTTCAGACAGTAAATTATGACGTCACAATTTTAATTATCTTTTGTGTTCTAATGTGCTTTTTAACTTGGTTCATTACACAATATTTAGACCTTAAATGGTTAATTTCATACCGATATATCGGTACTTCGGTATATATGACGTCACAAAAATACCGATATATCGGTGCATCGAGTCCAAAGGGTTAAAAGCTGATAATTTACAACTTTGTTAGGCCTATTTTAGACAGAAGAATTAAAATTGAAAATTAAAGATTTCGTGAAAATTTCTGGCTAACTGGGGCATTATAAAAGTCCCAGAAGAAGTAATAATTGCACTTTTGTAATATTAACATTGTAGTCCTGTGAAATGATTCTTTGTCAAGCATATTTAATTAGGTGCAGTGCTTCAGAACGTGTGTAAAATCAGCAAAATGTATTATGGGAACCGAACATAATAATATAAATGCCAATGATCGATATAAAGGATATACATCTTTTCATGATAATGCATCTTAGAGTATAGATGGGTAAAACCAAAAATTGGGGTAACTTTGTGGCATCAAAAATGGCAGTGAGGTGACCATCAAAGAGGAGGAGAACTGCTTTATAGGTTTGGTGCACTGATCCCAATAGAGCATGAAAAAGCCACTGGCTGCGCTAGAAATTTTTTTTTGCTTCAAAAAATCATTTTAAAAAAGTTGCAGCATTCCACTTACTACTCCGTTACCAAATCCAAACCATTTAAAAAATTATGTTACTTTGTTTAGCTTGACATCACACTTTTAAACGTGATATCCTTATTAGAGCATAATACTAAACAATCGTACATCAAAACTGCTAAAAATTTAAAAAAAAATCGATGGGATGAATAAAAATCTTTATTTCAACTCCGTTACCAAGCCAAAAAATACTCAACTCCGTTACCAAATGTTTGGCTCGACATAAATATAAACTGTATATTTTCTTATCATAACATCGATCACAAATGGGTGCTCTATTAATATGGGGACAACGAGCCATGTTTTAAAAGACTATATCATCGATCATTATGACTGTAAAACTCATAAAATTTGACAATTCACCACTCCGTTCCCTTTTCTTGGTAACGGAGTAGAGTGGAACGGAGTAGTAAAATTAAAAGTATTCTAGGGATTAATAAAAAGATCTGGGCAATAATTCAAAAATATATCATACGGGTGCAAATAGTCCCCATAGCAACTGTTGTAGGCATACAATCATAAAACCCAACTAGTTTTTATACCCACAAGGCTAGGAACGGTGTAGTAAAAACAAAAGTATATTTTCTAACTTTTTGGTAATACCTGTTTCGAATAACTTGTCACTCAACAATATTAATTCTTTCAAGGTGAAAAACTCGTATAAGGCCCTTTAGTGTGTCAAACTACACTTGCTATAATTTTAGTTCATGATTATTCACTTGATGGCGCATGCTACAATAATGGTAACGGAGTAGAGTGCAAATGTGGGGACATGTATATTCCATCCTCCTGGTAGCAAGTCTTGTCACAGCGAGGCCGTCAGGCCAAGCCTTGCTGAATTAGACATACCATCCACCTATTGGGGTAGGGAGGAAGATTTAGATATTGAATATTCATTAGTTTTTCAAAAAATGTCTTTTCAATGTTGACCCGCTGTCTGCGACGTTGGCTCACCATTAATTCAACCCTCCCGCACGTTCCGGTGAGATGTGGTGGTCTGTGTCTGAGACGTTTCCGGTGAGCTACTCGGCCAGCAGACATGTGTTGTTTAATGTAGGGCCGGTGTCGTAGACAGTGGCCCCACATTAAAACAACACTCATGCCAGAGGTCAAACTTGGGTCAAACAGAAAAAATATTTTTAGAAAGTCCCCACTCCAATAGGCGGATTCAACCCTGTTTCAGCAAGGTCGGTCTACGACCTCAGGAATAGCCAGCCTTGCAGAGGAAGATGGTATATTCATCAAAATTATTTATATTGATATCAATTGTAAGTCGAATTTTGATCATTGATTAGTTAAAGTGAACAATGTCTAGCCATGAAATGTAATTGTTAGAATTATATTGTGATTTTATATCCTACAGTGAAGTTTTAAATAGTGGAATTTTCTCTGGGGACATGCCATTTTCCACGTTTCCATGACATAGAGCTCTTATAAAACCATATATATTTTTTTTATATATTTTTTTTTACAAATAATCCAAACATTATTAAGTAGTAATGCCTAAACGTGAAGTTGCACCATTTATTTTTAATATTATTATATTTAAATCAAAATGCGGACCTTTTAAGTCCTGGGGACACTAATTTTATGTAAAATTACCCCAATTTTTGGTTTTACCCAGATATACATTCCCTGACACATTTATAGCTGATTTTTTGCAATGCTGTTGACAAACGTCAAGACCCCTGGGCCTCTTGTTTTAATACTATCTGTATCTGTATATTACGTGACAGTACGCACGATTGTGCTATCGCGCCACGGGAGTAACTTAGCAAGGCCTGTTATCATTCATGATATGTGACGTGCCACATCGGCACCCGACCTATGTCGGAGCTTTATTTTTTGGTTAATTTTTAGTGTTAGCATGGTGTTGGTCTGAGTGGTTTTCTGTATGATTTATTTCACCACAATAACTTTAAATTTATCGAATTGAGAATATCTATCTGCATGTGTGTGTTAAGAATAACTTTTTTCATTGCACCACAAAGCCACATTTTGAGATTTTAGCGTAGATGGTCCAATGAACACTGATACAAATGATGCCTTATTTCCCCATCTCTAATACAACGTCAGCCATGCGAGGTTGTGCATCTGGCTATATACACCTATCTCAATAACAACATGCACACAGTGAGTAACGCCGAATTGTTTTAATCAGACAACTGTTACACACTGTTCAATGACAACACGCCACACAGTGAGCAACGCTGAACTGTTTTAATCAGACAAACTGTTCACACGCAAACTCGTGCAAGCAGTCTATCAGGTGACGTCACGCGTGGTACGTGACCTTAGCAATACACCAGCAATACCAACCTGCCAGTGTAGGCCTCAGTTGATACACTGTGTTATCCCCATGAACGTATGCAGTATGCATATATACCTACCCCTGTGTGTACATATCTGTATAAGACACATGACCTCTAAGGAACATCAACCCTGCAAACACAAGCATAGGCCTACACAACAACACTCGCTGACACAAAGAAAGATGTTGAATCAATGTTGGTTCAACGCTCGTCCACTGTCTACGACATTGAACCAACGTTAATCCAACATTGATTCAACGTCTTGTCTCCGCTGGTCGCAATAGACATGTATATATAATATGCCTATCGGCCACTCACTGCCCAACAAAACAAACATTCACCCGATGTGGCATTTTTGTTGGGCGAGCTTAAAGACGATGCTCTAACATTAAACCAGCAAAAAAACAATTCATTGATATTAATTAATATATTTGTTGCTTAATTGTGAAACAGCTGCATTTTAGCTTTCCTTAAAACACTGACCCTGAAGCCCAGCTCAAGCTCTACTTCAGTGCCGTCAGGCTCTAGTCTTTTTTAACACTGATCGCAAATACAACTTCAAGGCAATATAAGTACAAAATATTGAAGATACCCTAGTTTTATTTCTTATATAAAAAAATGATTTAATTTGAACTATTTAAACCATTTGTCAATTAAATTTAAACTTTGTAGGTCATTTTCTCAACATTTTGCGATATTTTAGGCTTAAGTTTCCAAATCTTGTTTTATTGATGATTTCCTAAATAATTGAGATATATTAAAAAAATTTGGTGCATTTGAAACCTGAGCGCTGGCTCTTCAAACGCCACTTACTAACTCATTTTCTATATTTTGCGACATAGAACTGGTTTTGATATGGCACGTCACATATAATTCATAGCCTTATGTGCATGCCAAGTACTCCACATAGTGGATTTTCTGGGGTCTCGCCGGATGGGAACTATGCCTCCATTGAGGTTATTTTACGTCCAACTCAAAGTCAGTCAGACGAGCCATCTGACTTACGTGGTTCTCTGAGCCCCACGACACGACATCGCTGCTCGATGGCCTAGTCTATACGGCACCTGGCAGTCCCAGTCGGTCACCCATCCAATTATGAACCGGGCGCGACGTTGCTTAACTTAAGTGATCGAGCGGTACCGATGAGACAACGCCGTATCCCGTATCCACTAGGCCACTATCTACGATGCTGGTGCAACATCAAAACAATGGGTAAACTCGCCTGCCCTCCCAGAAAAAACACACTAGACATTGAACGATGTAACCCCCATTAAGGTACACCTATACCCCCTGAAGGATACAATAGGAAACAACTCTCGCTAGGATTTCAGATATATGCCTTTAGCATTCTCCACACATAGATGTCGCTCAGGTCAACCCCGCTCTCTCTCTGTAACCACACGCCATGTTTCGACAAAAACTGCTCATTTTGAGCAGTTTTGTTGATATAACAACTGTAGGCTTATAAACATGCTTGAGTGTCCTGAATATATATGGCAAATATAAAACACCACTACTCCGCCACATATGAGTTTATATTCACATAGAAATAGAAAACATTCAATGGATTACTTTTTCTGCCTACGCGCTGCTGTGAGAAGGTCCATGTTTACGTTTTTCTGACAGAATTTACAATCGCCCTTCAAAACACTGGCAAATATAAATTACTGAATGACATGCGAATTGTGCTGGTTCAATTTATCCACTACTAAACAGAATAAATAGCCCTTACCTGTAACAAACTCTAAAATCAAATTAAATATTAAAAAAAGGATAAGTAATGAGTTGAAGTGAACACCAAAATAGTTCCGTGGTTATAGGAATGGTTATAAAATCACGTGGTAACGCTCACTAACGGCTGATAAATCTGGTCAATCGCCATGCGTGCATACGGCGAAATGAGCGTGTGGTATCAGAGATATAATCTCTGAGGTCAGAATGTGCCTTTAGCTCTATGCTCCGGGAAAAAATATGGACAGTAGGTCAACTGGACGTGCTACGCCATAACCCCACCCCTTCACTTCGTTGGCCATGTGATAAATATGATTCATTCCCATCTGGGCGAGGGGCATAGTCATGAAATTGTCATTTCTAATGAGGAACAGGGCGCTTACACTGGCTCTCATAATAGGGCCTACATGTATTATATCATTAAGCGCACATAACTATATATAGACCTACTATATAGCTGGTGATTTTTGCGTGTTTATATTTTCGCGAATTTGTGATTAGGGAACTTTACACAAAGTCTGGAATTTGTGAATTATCAATTTCGATGATAGGTAACGCTATTGAAATAATAATGTCGCGAGATTCTTTGAATTTGTTCTCCTTGCGAAAATTAAAACCTCGCGAATATGACCAGATCTAAAGTATATGAACGTAATGGATTTAGTGCTATACTTAGTATGCTATTCTTTCGTCTATACTTATTAAAGAGAAGCAATGCAATATGACCAATATCTGAACCAACTGTTTTGAATACGATTAATGTTACTGTAAATATTCCCATTTTGATTTGTCAAATAATATTATATTTAAAAGCTGAATAACTGTTTTGTTTATTTTATTCAAACGATTAATCCATGGGGAATGGTGTTTTTTATTTTACTGCTCCGGTTACTGAGTTATTAAGGATTTAAGTTTGTTGTTTTTTAATATTGTTGCCCCACCAAAACAAACCTGATCACAGCGGAGTAAGTGTCTATATAACTGTCTATATAATTAGGACATTAAACGTTTCAAGTGGCAGATAACGGTCATCATAGAAAAAAGAGAGGAAGACTTTTAAAGTTATTGTTATTTTTTAAGTGATCATAGATACATTTCACAGTAGGCCTACAACGTGTATTGTCTCATATCAGTTAGACAAATCTAGACGTTATTACTTTGTGTGATATGGATGATATCTGCATGTAATGTCATGTTTAATATCGGTACCGGTATAGAGAATGTCACTAACTTGAAATAATAAAACTCTATTTTAGTATGATGCTTTTAAGTGTGGGCCAGCATCAGAGCCTTTGGCTCGCCATTAAGACGCTCTCCCCAGACTGTGAGAAATTGTACTAGGAATAACCATCAAATTCAGTGATGTAAATCATCGTTTTCGCTCTTTGGATTTTCGTGTTTTTTTTGAAAAAACATTTGCATTTTTTTATTAGGTATCTCATGGACATTTCAAAATATAGTCAAAATGCTACTAGACAATATCAGACTTAATTTTATTTTCTCGTAAATCATCACATACAGTGATATACATCGCGCTATGCGGTAAAAACAAATTTAAAAACATCAGACTTTACTGTAACCGATTTGACCCAGTATCCTACATCTAACCCAGTAGTCGGGGCTGTTAGGGATATTTTGGGGCAAATTCTTCCAAAGCTACCAAATTTGGCACAGATATAGAGCAGATTATACTCTTTCGATTTGCAATGGATGCCAAGACGGAAATCGCTCAGGGCCGGTGTATTAGCAAAATCCAAGATGGCCGCCATTCAGATTTGAGGTATACCTTCCTAAGGATACCCAAAGAACTTTGACCACGTGATATATCGCTAGGTGTTATAGTTATGGCCAATTTAGATACTTCTGATGGTATTTCATCTAAATAATTGGATTTGTTCACAATTATTGAACAAAAAAGACAATTTTGCAAAAAAAATGAAAATAATTAGGTTTCATACTAGACCAGACGTATCTGGGGGTAAGTTGTCACCCGGAAAGGGAATTTAAACCACTATTATTTTACATAGCTGGACTACTCAGGGGCCAAAATCAACCTCTTGATCAGGTAACCACCGCTGCTTTACTGAAATATGGCCAAAAATGTAAATGACCTATGTGCGATTTTGGTCATATTTTGAGAAAACGAGCGTATTACAAAATTTTGCCCACTAAGTAGGCAAATTTCGAGCTATATCAATATATTTAATATCAAGACAAAGCGACTGATACATGCGTTTACATAGATGTCCCATATTGTGTGTCAGATCATTGACTAATGCGCCAGAGAGCTTTCAGTTAGTATTCAACCCTTAATTTTACCTATTTTTTGAAAACGTAAAAAACGTGGTTTATTTTTCATCCTTTTTCTGTAAATAGGCAAAATATTTTCTCTAATCTGATTTGTGTATGGTATAAATGTTTATTTTTAATTTAAACATGTTCTAGGACTATTGTTGACTTAAAATAAACCCATTTGGAATAGAAATAAGGAGCTATGTAAAAATATTTGTACATCTTTTTTTAGTTAGACGTAAAAATTGGCGCACTTTTCTTCAGGCTCGGGAAAATTGACCATCATTCTCCACACATAGATGTCGCTCAGGTAAACCCCTGCTGCATCTCTGTAAGCAAGCGCCATGTTTTAGCAAAAACTGCTCATTTCGAACAGTTTTGTTGTAATACCAACTGTAAGCTTATAAACACGCTTGTGTGTCCTAGATATATATGGCAAATATAAAAAACCACTACTCCGCCACGTATGAGTTTTCTATTCACAGAGAAATAGAAAAACATCAAGGGATTACTTTCTCAACCTACGCGCTGCTGTGAGAAGGTTTATGTTATTGTTTTCTGACATAATTTTCAAACGGGTTCAAACCACTGGCAAATAAAAATTACTGAATGACATGCGAATTATGTCAATTTATCCATAACTGAACGGAGTAAAAAGCGATTACCTGCAGCAAACTATTAGATTAAACGAAATAGTGAAAAAATGATCAATAATCAGTCCAGGCAACATCTAAATAGTTCCGTGGTTATACGAATGGTTATTCAAAACCTGATTCTCGTGTGGTAATGGCTGATACATCAGGTTAATCGCCATGCGTACTTACGGCAAAATCGGCATGTGGTAGGCCCTATCAGAGATATAATCTCTGAGGTCAGAATGATTGTCCATATGTCACATTTTTGCCCAATAAGTAGGAAAATTTTGAGCTATATCAATATTTTTGATATCAATGGAAAGCTACTTTTACATGGATGTAATATATTTTGTGTCCGATAATTGCCAAATGCACAAGAGAGCTTTATGTTGGTAACAATTTCATCTATTTTTCATACATTTTCAGTAAATAGTCAACATACTTTTCTCTCGGCTGATTCAAACATGTTCTAGACTCAAAATAACGCATATGGAATAAAAATAATGAGCTATTTCAACATATTACACACTTTTTTGGTTGGACTTTAAATTCGCGCACTTTTCTGCCGGCTTGGGAAAATTGACCGTGTTTCACATTTTTCCCCAATGGATACCCAAATTAAAAATATATCAACATTTTTTATATCAGTTGAAAGTCACTATCTAGGGCTTTAACGTGGCTAGATAATATTTTATTTCTGGTAAATATGAAAAGTGTAATAAAGCGCTAAGTTTGTATTTTATCCCTCCATTTTTCTGGAGCCATTTTTCAAAACTGTACTTGACCACTGAAGAAGTGATCACAGCCACTTTAAAAATTATCTTAACCACTACAAAAGTAATCTTGACCACTAACGAAGTGATCTTGACCACTTTAAAAGTTATCTGAGCCACTACAAAGTGATCTTAGCCCCTAACAAACTGGTGTCCAGCCACTGAAAAAGTTATCTAAGCCATTACAAAGTGACCTTGGCCACTGAAGAAGTGATCAGAGTCACGTTAAAAATATCTCAACCACCACAAAAGTGATCTTGGCCACTAAATAAGTGATAACAATCACTTTAAAATTTATCTCAGCCACTGCAAACGTGATCTTGGCCACTGAAGAAGTGGTTACAGCCACATTAAAAAGTACCTAAACCACCACAAAAGTGATCTTGACAACTAAATAAGGGATTACAACCACTTTAAAAAGTTATTTCAGCCACTACAAATGTAATGTTTGTCACTGACGAAGTGATCACAGCCACTTTAAAAGTTATCTCAGTCACTACAAAGGTGATCTTGGCCACTGGAGAAGTGATCGCAACCACTTTAAAGGTTATATCAGCCATTACAAAGGTGATTTTAGCCTCAAACAAATCGGTGTCAGCCACTGAAAAAAATATCTAAGCCACTACCAGACAGACAGACAGATATTTTATTGACATAAATAAAAGTCATTACAGACTTATTTGTCATAGTAATAAGAGAGATATATGTACATGTATATACAAGAATGTTAGTTTGTTAAAATCATATAAGACAATATACATGGTATGATAAACAACTAAAATCAATATTAGGTGGCATTGCCATAATAAGAACTGGGTATTTCGGTAATACAAATGACTACTTCTTAAAATAAAATTAAAAGGCATAGCCAAGATAACATGGGGATCTATCATTTTGTTTCCCGCACCAAAACCAGAGATAAAATAGCTACTATGTATAATATACTAATTATATATAGTAGCAAAAAAGACACTCTGGAAAGCGTAGAAACCAAAAATATATACAAGTGCATAATTATGCTACAGTAACTGGAG